>OX376071.1:18750000-19375000 GCA_947361185.1 Charanyca ferruginea | reverse complement strand
AAAACCACAAATCCAAATCCGTTCAGTATTTTTTGAGTTTATGGCGAACAGACAGACAGACCCGGCGGGGGACTTACTGCGTTGAAATATATGAGATAGCCCATAAAGTTCCTAGGTAATTCCTCTTTCTATTAGTAAAAAACATATAAAAATCCGTACAGTAATTTCAGTAACATAAACTTGACGGAGGACTTAAATGACAATGCCAGATTCTGCCCCACCCATGTACAGAAAAAGTAACCCATGTACAGAAAAGTAAATTAATGAAAATAATTGTAACGAATATAGAACCTTTCTATAAGTAAATTGTTTTTCTTTAGAACTTGCGGATTACGAAATACCTACCCACAAAATACAAACTCATTTTACCTAAAATATAATTTAACCTATAATCAATGTCATTATTGTTTTTAGATTTAAACGGAAACCGCAAGTTCTACAGTAACTAAGACTAATGTTTAGTTATCAGCAATAAATAAACAGTAAGATGCTACATATTGCTCATGACTTTTATTGAGTGGGGCAAAGTTCTATAGAGTTTCTGGCATTGTCCTTTATAATAAGTAAGTAGTAAAGCAACCTCCAACAAAAATATTCAAATTATAAAACCTTTTTCTTCTAACAAACTAACAGCCCACATTACTCTAAAAAGGTACATTAGGTGGCCTATATTTTGTTGCTGCCACACGACCCCTATGCCTCGAGAGAAAAGCTTAAACCACTCATGCGAATAGGACCAGCTGAGGTCCCAAAGGACCCTGGCTTACAGTTAGAACACTTACAATATGAATGTATGTTGGGCTTAGATTTTCAGATAGTTTTTGGAGTTTTGAAGTGTTAATGTGAGGTCAAACGAACAAAACTTTAGGGAGTTTTGAGCCGCTGAAACTGACACCTCAATTTGCGTCACCGTGTGGCAGGAACTGTGGTGCTTTTCTCTAACTAACACAACCTTTAGGTGGTGTTACTCGAGAACCTTTCTTCCCTATCGGTTATCGGTTCTTCGAGCGATTCAGATCAACGAATACGAAAATGTAACATTTTAGAACCGATAATCGATAGGGAAGAAAGGTTCTTGAGTGGCGAACACGAACTGGAAGACTCAGCGTTGGTAGGCCGCCCACCAGATGGACCGACGACATCGTCAAGGTCGCGGGTAACCGGTGGATGCAAGCGGCAAGTTGCCCCTCCTTGTAGCGTTCTATGGGAGAGGCCATTGTTCAACAGTGGACGTCTTTCGGCTGATGATGATGATTCATTTAACCTTTGCTTACGCAGCGCTAGGAAGCTTGCGCCACGAGAATAAACGGCTTTTGGTGAAACTACTAAGGTTAAATAATTAGACACTTTTGACAGTTCATATATGAAAAATGATATTCGCTAAGCAAGATATTGACTCGCTGACACGATATTGCGTTCGCCGTCGAGCACGAATGGTAACGTTAGAGTATAGCATAGCAGGACTTATGTATGAAAATCAGCGTAAATTAAATTAAGCAGCGGCATAATTCGGCAAATTACGTCCGTTTGAACTCACACTCGCTTCAGCTTAGACAATGTAGTCGCCTGAGTACCAATATAACATTTTCAATTTATATCTACTTTCTACTAAGTTTATCTTGGAAATCACTGGCATCGACGAAGGAAAATATCGTTAGGAAACCTGTACCATACAATTAATATAAGTCTCAAATTGTGGATCCGTCTTGAGCAAGCGGCCTTTGTCCTGGAACAATAATAATAATAATAGGCTGGTATTATAATTATAGTCATCAGAATCTAGAATCCTACATAATCTGATACTTTTGTTACGACAGAGAAGTTTATGACTTGGACAATGATTATCCTCGCGTTAAAAATTATAAACGCGTTCTTTATTATAATGAAGAAAAAAAATTTAAAAAATCCCATGGGCATTATGGGTTATTGTTATCATAATTTGGAAAAAACTGGTACGCATTAAATCAACGTTTTTTTCTGAGTTAAAAACTAAATTAAACTATATATTTTTAAGCAGCCACAAGTTGGTATTCGAATGTTAATGTTTATTTTCTTTCTCTTTCAGGTACATTACAAATAGTGAAGAGTGAAGAGGAAGACCATGGCAAGTTCGAGTGCGTCGCTGAGAATTCTATCGGAACCGAGTTCTCGAAACCTACAGTGCTGTATGTCAAAGGTAAGTGAGAATTACGCAGTTAGTCAGTTTACCGTCCCGTCGATTTTGGGTTACGTATTGTAATTGAGTTATTTGACGAGAAACTAATAGTCCAAGGACTACCTTGGACTATTAGTTTGCTGGACACTACTCCAGAACTACGTAATTTTAGAATTGCTAAAATCTTGAGCCGGCCGCGAATAGCACTACCCCATTCGTACCCGTGGGTGTCGTAGAAGGCGACAGGCCTGGCATATTGACCAGAAGATGGGCAGCAGCGTCCTTCTGAGTACCATAACACCTACTGCGATCGCCAAATGCATCGGCCAAGATTAAGGCTGAACCCACCCTTGGGGGAGACCTATGCCTAGGCAGCAGTGGGCGTCTAAAGGTTGACATGATGATGATAATGATGAAATTTTGAGAATATATAGTGGAATGTGTCATTTAGAATGGTCCAACATTGAAACTAGCAAAAACGCATTCCATCTTGCTAGTTTAAATGTTATGCCATTTTCAAGTCTTCATTTTAGCCGAAAGACGTCCAGTGCTGGACATAGGCCTCCCCCAAGTGTCGCCACATTGACCGGTCCCGTGCGACTCGCATCCAGCGGATCCCCGCAACCTTTACCAGGTCATCGGTCCACCTAGTGGGAGGCCTTTCAACACAACGTCTTCCGGTTCGCGGTCGCCACTCCAGAACTTTTCGACCCCATCGGCCATCCGTTCTGCGAGCAATGTGCCCTGCCCACTTTCAAGCATCCGACATAAAAAACACCTCACCTCATCAAGCCTAAGAGTAAAATCTTTTATAGTATTTTTACCATGATCACGATGATATTTGCTATGTATGCTACGGGGTCTGCACTAACTTTTACCAGTGACCAGGTCCTAAGCAAAAAGTTCGATTCTAAGCTCCAACTAAATCCCCCAACAAGCTTCTTTACCGTACTTTCCTAACAAAACAGAATTATTGATAATACACATTACTTTACCTCAATATCTTTAAAATTCTACTAGCACCCGTAAATAATTCGCTCTCTAATTTACATTACCGCAAAACCGCTTATCGAGACATCAAGAAATCTAAGATAACATTACAAAAGCGAGGCCACACCGCATCAAAGACCCTATGAAGTCCAGTCCCTTCAAAGTCCGACCCGTGCGGTCAAATTACCTAATGATCATCCATTAATGTTCTCACGCAACCATCATGACGCCAGAAAGAGACGAAACATAGATGCTTCCGTGCATTAGAGCAGGAGGTCCTAAGTCATTTGTCTATAAACCAAGCATATAGTTTGAGGGGGATTTCGACCAGAAATATTTTAAACAAAATTAAGCCGAATTTCGTAGTGAATAAATAATCGTATTTTAATTTGGAAGCTTGAATTAATGTTCTGGTTACGCTCGGTTTTGAAATTTTGGCTATGCAGCTTTATATTGCTTAGATAATACTTCAAGTTTTAATTGAAAACACTAAAGAACTAATGAAGACTTGAATTCGTAATGAACTGAAATTATACAAGACTTTTTAGTGAATAGATAACAACTAAGTTAAAATGCAGAATTACAGGCAATATTAGAGACTCATTTATGAAAGTATTCAAAGGAGACGGGCGAAAGTTCATAGAAAGTTGGGCCTGACATTACAGCAACGATTACTGCGTTATATTATTTAGATATTATTACTATTTAAAAAAAAAATAATCGATACAACTTCTCCATGGGAGAATAAAATTGTAGGGTGTTATTAGGTTTTACAAAACTAACCTTGTTGCTTCCTAATATGTTATTCTTACATCTATTTATCATCCATCCATCTATTCATCATCCATCCATCCACATCCACCCATCCATTCACCCATTCATACTTCCATCTATTTATCCATCCATCCGTCCATCCACAACCACCCATCCCATGAATGTGAATTCATCCATCCATCCACCCATCTGTTCATCATCCATCCATCCACATCCACCCATCCGTCCACCCATGGATCCATCCATCGATCCATATCCACCCATGCATCCATCCATCCATCTATCCATCCATGCATCTATACATCCACACTCAAAAAATTTTATACGACTTTCCAATATACAATATAAAACCTTTAGTGTTTCTACAAAAAAGCCCAAACGACCCTCATTAGCACTTCGCGATATTACAATATTTCTACCCATATTATTACAGAACACCTCCCCACACTGAAATAGAGTCCAACATTAAGAATGTAGACCACATATATTACGTACACAGACGTAATAATATTCACAATATATTAGAGAGATAATGTCGCGTTGTCGTCGCGTCCCCGTCGCGTCTTCCCGACGTGTCGGCGCTACTCTAACTTTCACACTGCACACATTTAGATAGAACGGAGCTGATTGCATTGTTAAATAGTTGTAAGGATACTTCAGACTGCGTGGTTCTAGACTTTGAGAGTGTAATTTTGTGGATGGTTAATCTGTCTGGGGGAACTTTTACTTGGCCTAGGATTGTCAGTTTTTAATGCCCACTGATGTCTCCTACTTAGTCTTGATTGAAAAGAATATCCGTGGTGTTTCTTGCTCGTTTTTTTCCAAGGTATGGTGGTGGTATGGTGGAACTAAAACTATATCACTGAGAAAATCGTTTGGGTTAAGTTAGAACTGTGACCGCGATAGCGAGCGACGTAAGCGAGCGGTGCCGCGGTAGCGGCCGCCGAGCGCCAGATCCTCTGTATTGTTGGAGAATCATTTGGGTTAGGTTAGTCATATCATACCATAAGGAGCATGTAAATCGATGACCATCTTTCATCGAACATTTTCTGTTTTTGAAAATGGTATGTTTCTCATTCGCGTGATTCGCACCTATTTACAGGGCATACCAGTGCAGGTTAACCACTTAAGTTAGTTAACTTTTGGTGATAAAACGAAGTGGCCAATTCATATAGACTTGCATGTGTGAACACTCTTATCGCGCTCAACTATCGAGGTAGGGGTACTAACGAAACTTTTCCAATTGGCATTAGTTTTGTCGCCAATCTATAGGTGTACATACTATTTTCATGGCATTATCTTAGTGTAGGTATTCGTTTTGTGTCGTTCTAGCAAAATATACGCAGAAATATATAGCATAATGTACTAGCTAAAATGACTTAGACATTTGGGCCAACGTTTTTCGAGTAATCGTTCTTTCGGGCGAATGTTCCTTGGTTAAACGATAATTCGAGAAAACGTTCTTCGAGCAATCGTTCTTCGGTTTAACGATCATTCGGGAAAACCTTCTTCGACCAATTGTTCTTTCGTGTAAACGTTCTTTGGTCAAACAATTATTCGTAAACACGTTCTTAGGGCAATCGTTCTTTCGAGCGAACGTGTGTTTCTTCTCTAGAATGCGCTACCTCTCGATATTAGTACGGCCACCAGTCTGTATGCATTTAAGCGGAAATTGCAAATTTATTTTCAGCACAAATAAGCAGTCATCTCATAAACCTCTTTTCTTTTATTATTATAATATATATATGTGTATATATATATATATATATAATATGGGTATGTATATATTTATATAGGTGTATGATATTCCAGAATATAATTATGTATGTGTAGTTTATATCTTTTAACTTTTTAATTATTACTTTTTGTAATACACCTGCCATGTTATCTCTTCACCACCCTTGGTTGACTGGTAGAGAATGCCTAAGGCATTAAGTCCGCCATTGTACCTTTGTGCATGAAGTATAAATAAATAATAAACGTGCTTCGGTTAAACGATCGTTCGAGAAAACGTTTTTCGGGCAAGTGAATATCGGGAAATCATGACGCACTGTATAGTTTTTCGGCAAAAACTATAACAGGTAAAACTATTCATTTTCAGCTAAACTTTTGTGGAAAACTACCAGGCATACTCATGTTTAAAAATAGTTGCTGGTAACCTGCCTGTATACCAAATACCTTTGCCGTCTGTACATACCCACATAAAAAATATCCCTAACGAAACAAGATTCCTAGATAGATTGTTTAGAACTTTCAACTCGTCTCACAAAGAAAAGGTAAAGATAATACTTTTTTAAACAAAAAATAAATGTAAAAAGTTTACCACCTAAACAATGCTTTTCTTAGCGTCTTTTATAAATCTTCTTTTTTCGTACATGATGAAATGTACGAGCATAGTACGCCGTTGGAAAAATAAGTTTTTTTTTATAGCGTGGATGCTGCACTATCGCTCCTACTATGCAACCAAAGGACAACAACAATAAAACTACTCTACTCGTTCAACCCCAGAAACACATTTCCGTGCATTCTCGTCATTTTCGCTTTTTTTTTGTTTTGTTGCTTATGGACTTCCTCTATCGTGGGGATGACGGAGGGGCATCCCGGGCTAAAACCATCGCGGTGTTCCACCTCTGCCTATGGCCTTGGGTGCGGAATTCGCATAAGCATTCGCCGCTCATTAGAAATACCTGCCTAAAAAATGACCCTACCCACGTGCAGATCACTTTAGAGGACATGAAAAATACCACCGACAATGACGCGATTTACTTTTGATTAACTTACACAACACATTAAAGTCAAATACAAAGTCAAAACGTTTATTGCGAACTAAATGTACAACGTTGATGCTATGTGTGTGTGTTGTGTGGTGTTGGTGTGTGTGTGTGTGTGTGTGTGTGTGTGTGTGTGTGTGTGTGTGTTTGTGTGATTGTTTGTACATTACAACAACTACAACACAACAACAAATGCAACTACTTACCTCATGTGAGCAGTATAAATTTGAATTTGGATTTGAAGAGGACACAGGTGGCCAAAGTCTCGCACTGTCACAATCACTTTGACATAAAGTGATAGAGACAACACGACACTTAACAGCATCTTAAAATTGAGCAGCGTTTGAATATTTGGCCTGGTATTCTTTAATAATTTTTCAAATTGGAGTTGAAATTTCTTCCACATTTTAAGATAATTGTAATGATTTTTGATATTAAATGCTGGTTCAAGTTTTCGATGTACTTGGGATTATCATTTCTGAATACTAATATTTGACATTTATTGAATTTGTGTGACGTAATTAATTTAATTATTGACTGATAGTGGGTTGACTCGCTTTGGCAGAACCTAAACAAGTGCTCTTTATTACTCACAGAAACTTTATCTTTACAATACCCATTTTCATCTAAACCACACAACAAACAACTAAATAATCTTTCAAACAATTCTTGAAACTCTACTCAAGTGGAATTCCAACAAATGCATTGTAAGTTTAAAACAAAGCGTACAGTTGTCGAAACCTCTATGTAATCATTCCGGTTGAATGACTGGTGCAAGTCACAAGCTGAAGCGGCGATCAGTCTCAAAAACTTATAAAAAATATTTTGTCAAAATCTTTAACAAGAACATAGGAGACTGCCACTTGAATTAAACTAAATTTTTATATGAATTTCTAGTCCAATGTAAGTTTGTTTAAACAAAATTAAAATGTATTTAATTTAAATAAGATACATTACAAAAACATACAAAACCCATGCCAATACTTCTTCCGATTTCCGAAGTGATTGTAATTATGTTGGATCATCATCATCATCATTAGCCGAAAGACGTCCACTGCTGAACAAACGCCTCCCCCATAGAACGCCACAACGAGCGGCAACCTGCCGCTTGCATCCACCGGTTACCCGCGACCTTGTCGATGTCGTCGGTCCATTACCAGATGGACCGACGACATCGTCAAGGTCGCGGGTCGGAGGTCTACCAACGCTACGTTTTTCGGTTTGTGGTCGCCACTTGAGAACCTTTCTTCCCCATCGGTTATCGTTTCATCTAGCGATGTGGCCTGCCCATTACCACTTCAACTTGCATATTCTGTATACATCGGTGACCTTAGTTCTTCGGCGAAATTCCTCGTTCCAGATTCTGTCGCGCAAAGAAACTCCGATCATAGCTCTCTCCATGGCTCGCTGCGTTACTCTGAGCTTCTCTAGGAGGCCAATAGTACATACGCTGTACCTAGTTTAGGACCCGCTGCTACACCTGATAAATTGTCCTGTGTCAGTTTAAATGCCATTGCGTGTTATTAGTTGCATATGAACTTTGTGTAATATCTAGTTCATGTGTAGCTCCTGTATTTCTGAATATTATGATATTAATACTCTACAATAAAACTACAATTTCCTCAATAGAAAATAAAATCAACCATAAACAATTTTTCATGGCCACGTCGTTGAATGAAATAAACGTACTTCTCATAATTATGTCAATTAGGTAACCTACGACAGCTGATCGTAATAGGGGTTATTGTAATAATTGTTGTACCACGATGTTGTTGTTTTGGGTTGTTCCACGGCGCTCCAAATTCCATTGTACTCATAATATTGTAATTATGTTCATACATAGATTCCACCGCGCTCCAAGAAATTTTGAGTAGAGTTAGCAAAAAAATAAATTTAGCATGAAATATTATATAAATAACATTAAAAATAAAAAAAATACATATTCAATATATTTATACAGTCAATCACAACGTCACGTCTAGCAATATTATGTAGTTAGAATTGTTGTTAACAACCGTAATGTATCTCAAGACACGCAATGTCATTGAATATGCACAGTGTAAAAAAAACACCTTCTTTATAGGATCTCATGGAAAGAAATACCATCCCTAATTGTACTGGGCTGTGGAGGACGTCTATCACTTGGGGTGGAAAACTACACTTAAAATAGCCTGTATTTAAGGTGTGTTTTGTCTACGCCTGGTAAAGTAAATATACACCTTAATTACAGGATGTATTTTAGGTTTATTTTTGTATACAGGCCGGTAATTGGTGCCAAAGGTTCGATAGAATTTCTTCATTACTTTCAAAGCAAACCAAAGAATTTCAGAAACTTGAACCACACTTCAATATAAGAAACTCGCAGTAGTAACAGTCTTATTGAATTAGTTTTCAACTTGACAAAAGGGACTGTGGATAATTTTCATCATGGAACGATTCTTCTCTTCCAGATTTTTTTTTATGAAACTTTGTCTTTGTTATTCATATTTTGTTCCATATCTTCCACTTGTTTTTTAAATTACAAGGTCGATGCCGAGTTTTATGTAGCCCTTTTTAATCATTGTTTATGTTTCCACACTAGATTTTTATAGTAGGTATCTTACAAGGGAAAAACGGAACGTATTTGGTCCGTCCGTGACAAAGGTTTTTGCGTATGTTGGGCGAAATTACTGATAACTAGTCATCTGCCGTATGGTGCCGGCCGCAAGTAGCACCATCCCATTTCTACCTGTGGGTGTCGTAGAAGGCTACAGAGGGATATTGACCAGAGGATGGGCACCAGCGTCCTTCTGAGTACCATTACACCTACTGCGATCGCCAACATGCATCGGCCAAGCATGGCGATTACGGCTGAACCCCCCCCCCCCCCCCTTGGGGGAGAACTATGCTCAGCAGTGGGCGTCTTAAGGTTGACATGATGAATTATCTGCCTGCGTACAGATTCTTTTGTTAATCAGGGGAACTCAGGGGATCCTCAAAGTTCACATTGAGCAAAAATGTACATAGAAGTGGGGACATTTATGTATGAAGATTTTTGCTCAACTTGAACTTTTGACAGTTTTGTATCGTCGTAACGTTTCGTATAAATACATTCAGAACTATGTCAATAAATTGTACGAAATTGGAAAATCGTAGGACCACAGACCGCAGTAAACTATTATAACTAAATATAGGTAGCAATATCAACTAAAATGAACCCTCAATTGTCAGAAACACTCGCTATTTATATACTCGCTATTTATATAAATGATTGATGACCTTTAAATGTGGCTATATAATTAAAATAGCCGATTATACAAAGGAAGAACAAACTAAAGTACTTACCCTCAATTTATCATTGTAATACACAGAGGTGTGTTTACCTTATGTTCAGTCAGCCGAACTGATAGTTAAACAATCAAACTATAGCTGACTGACTGTGGTTTCCGATGATAACCGCTTATTACGTTTGAGTTTGCTCTCTGTACCTATTGTTATGGTTGAGGTGAGAATATTGTGGCCTTTGTTTAGCGGGTCGGCATTTGTAGCCGCACACTTACGAGAACGCGATTGATGGTATATTTTCCTAATGTTGTTATATTTTTCTAGTAATATGTGACTGCAATGCATTGCTAGCAATTCTGTATTTTTTTTTTAACAGTTATTTTAAGCTATTTCTATCTCTTTCTCTCCAATAAAACAAGAAAGAGACAGATATTAACAAGAGTGGTCAATTTAAGTTGATCTAAAATGTTCATACAATTTATTATACATAGTTGTCATTTCAGAAAGTAATTATTAAAAACACTGCAAAGAAAAAACTAATTTGACATCTCTAACTTAGTTCTTATCTGTCGCTGTCCTTTTCTTCAGCTTGGCAGTAAGAGATGCCAATTGTTTAATTTTAGTTTAATTTGTGAACATGGGAATCGGCACCATTGCCTCACACTAGCAATTTCTCTTTTATTGTAAGTGCATGTCTGCTTTAAAATCTGTCGTCCGCTACCGCTTATCAAATAAATCGCAGTCTTAAACGCCGATCAATCTTTCCACTATCGATTTAGCAGTTGACTGAAACTATCTTCAAAATTACAGAGGAGCTTGCGATGAGCGATCAAGTACCTTCGCTTCAACTATCAAGTGCCATCCTGAACTCTAATGAGCATTACATAGATTTTACATTACTAAAGGAATAGTAATAATAATGGTTTACATCGATAGTCTCTAAAATTTGAAATGAGCTGTAAATAATAATATTAAAGTTTATTCAGCCAAAAAATACAGATTGATACAGCATTTTTAGATATAGGCATTTCTACAACCAAATTTGATGTTGCAAATCTGTGCAATAATGAATATCACTATACCTCTTAAACTAGGATGTACCTGCATCTTAAGAGGTAGTGATGGTCGGAGTTCAACATGAATAGAAAAAAAACAAAAAAAAAACTGAACAAGAGGACTGTTTCAGTGTATCGTTTGGTTTACACAGGAAACAAAAAAATGTGTGTGTATGTGCGTGTGTGTTTGTGTATTTGTGTGTGTACACGCGTGTGTGTGTGTGTGTGTGTTTGTTTGCATGCGTATGTATGTATTATAGTATTTCGGTTTAACCCGAAAACTATATTTACTTTTCATAAGCATGAAATCATTGGTAACGACTTATTGTTTACATTTTATAATATTTGTTTTTGTAGATTCCTGGAATCTTATGAATAGAATGTGTATTATGTACTTACGTTTTTAATGCTGTTCCTGTCAGCATCCATTGTATTATATTCCTGTATAATTGGATCAAATTAATATTTACAAACCTGAAAAATAAATAATGTTTTGCTTTGACATGTTTGTCAATGACAGTCGTCAAATTTGACGACCGTCGACATTACTTCTAAAAGTTTTCGGCTACTAACGTAAATCCTCTATGCTGTTGATCTTGTAAGCTTGTATGTTAGTGTTATATTAGGTCTTTACATATGAAATTACCGCTCGGTATCAAAAAATTAAAAATAACATTTTTAAAAGAAATTATATATTTAGTCAATCGAAGTATGTACCATTGTTATCGATACACTTTCGCCATTTTATCGGGAGCTCATTGATCCCTTTGGTAAAAAAATCCTGGGAGCGAGAATCGATGAACTGCTTGAAGGCTGTTTAAACTGCCTCATCAGAATTGATTTTTTTTCCTTGTAAAAAGTTGTCCAAATTTCGGAATAAATGGTAATCGTTTGGGGCAAGATCTGGAGAGTATGGTGGGTGACGCAGAGTTTCCAGTCGCAGCTCCTGTAACTTGGCGACCGTCTGATGTGCAGTATGTGGTCGAGCGTTATCCTGAAGGAGCAATGGGCTAGAGCAATTGACCAATCTCGGTTGTTTAATGGTGAGCTTTTCCATCATTGTTTGCAACTGTTGACAATACATGTCTGCAGTAATCGTTTGGCCTGATCTCATGAAGCTGTAGTGGATGACACCAGCACAGGACCACCAAACACTAACTAGAATCTTCTTTTTGGTCAGTTTTCGCTTGGGGCAAGGTCTTGCCGGTTTTCCAGGGTTAAGCCATTGTGATGATCGCTTGCGATTATCGTACACGATCCACTTCTCATCACAAGTGACAATACGATTTAAAATTCCCTGATTATTGTGACGATTGAGCAAGGAAGCGCAGCAACCGACGCGTGTTTGTTGGTGTGTTTCAGTCAATTCGTACGGTACCCACATTTCGAGCTTTTTTACTTTTCCAATTTGACGCAAATGGATAGTGATTGTTTTGTCACTTACTCCAAAGGCTGCTGCTAATTCAGAAGTGGTTTGAGATGGATCCGCTTCAACTATCGCCTTTAATTCTTCATTATTCACTTGAGTATCCGGTCGTCCACGAGGCTCATTTTGTAAATCAAAATTTCCAGAACGGAAACGTTGAAACCAAAAACGCACCGTTCGTTCGTTAGCGGTGCTTGGCCCGTACACGTCGTTAATCCTTCGAGCCGTTTCTGCTGCACTGGTGCCACGGTAGAACTCATATTCGTAAATATCGCGAATTTTTAATTTCTCCATTGTTGTTGCAATAACAATTTTCAAGCCCAAACAAATGACGATAAAACAAATGAAACACGAATTTTAAAACAATATTCTTTAGTCTTTATTTTGAAATAATTTTGAATTTGGAATTCCTAATCAAACACAAAATATTTGATTTCAAAGTTGCCAGTATTAAGTATCGGCAATTTCATATGTAAGGACCTAATATATTAAACGGCTGAACACCCGCTGATTTATCGAGTGTTCCTTTAGATCTAATTCGAACTAATATTATATAAAAAATAATTGCAGTCTGCAATTATTGAGTCTGGCCGGTGCTATAGAAAAGCGATTAGACCGTTCTAGAAAGAGGATTCATAATTGGATTTTTTACGAATTTCGGAAGAACGGTCAGAAAACAAAACCTGTCAAAGAGTCAGCCTAGATCTCGCTGTCGCTTGGGTAACACGCTGTTTACCCATACGTTACGTTACTAAGTCTACGAGTCTACTTACTACAAGTCTACCAGTCTGCAACCGAGAGTCGGTTAAGCGGGTTAAGCCGAGCTGTCGCGTGCCTGTCGCTCCCAGGGCGGGTCCTCCTACTGAGACCGCCTGGGGGACCTCCGTCCCCGAGCTGATCGCGCCAGTCTTCTCTTCAGCCGATCCTGTACGCCGGCCAGGCTGTGGATCATAATCCTTCTGGAAAACTCTGCCTAATCCTAGTGCGTTTAGGTCAGTTCTTATTTTAATATATACTTGTTTTTGATACTCATCACATTTCTAATCTTTCGTGTGAGAGCTAATAAATTCAATTCGTACAGTTCTACATAGCCTTTTATTTCATAGACTATGTAGAAACGTTACAGTATGGATGTGTGTATGTGTCGGTGTGTGTGTGTGTGTGTGTGTGTGTGTGTGTGTGTCTGTGTGTGTGTGTGTGTATTTTAACCACGAAGTAAATATTTCACGATTTTAACCAACTTGTCTGTTACAAATATTTCAGAAACTGGAAATTTAATAAGTCCTCGACACTAACTACGATGCCACAGACAGACACACGATGAACATAAAACAGTACCCGTCTGTTTTCTGCGGGAGTTAATAAATGTTTTTTTTTTTCGTTTACCTATCACCCAATAAATACTTATTCTATTTACTCATCATTATCTAAGACACGAACTTAGAAATCGCTCTATAAAATTCAGGACGTCCTCTATACATTTTATTGATATAATATGTATGTGAACAAAAATGTATCGAGTAGCTAATTTATATCTCGCCATTTTGATTAAACATTAATACACAATTTATTACTAGGAGTATTTTGAAAAGAGATTACCCATTCAGAGGAACAGCTTACCTCCAAAAGTAACTGCGTGGGAAGCTGTTTAAGGTAAAAAAACTTTATTTTTAACGTAATTGGTACTTACCTTCGTCAATGTCACCCGGTAGAGACAGGAAATACGGGGATTATGGGATTCTATTAATTGGTACTATGGAGGTTTAATTATACATACCTACTCGACTACTTCAACTAGCACCACACACACACATCCCATACATCTACACATCACGCAGCCCATACATCTACACATCACACATAAATGCGCATATTTCCCTTTTCTCTATTATTATTTTGCTTTTTCTAAAAATGTATAACTAACTTACTTAATGAATTGCAAACTAATGGTTAATGCTAAGTGGAAGGCTGGAGTCTCCTAACACAAGCAACTACTTGCTTAAAAGGTGATCTCCAAACCATGTATGTTTTAAGCACTTTGTAATTGAAATAAAAGATTATTTTTTTTTGTACTCGGTGGGAAATTGATTTTAAATGCTTTAATTGTTCTACTTTACAGTATGGAGGGTAGAGGGAAGGGAACTAACTGTGTATAAAAAATGTCCCTTAAAATAAAAAAATAAAAAGCGTTTATTCGCCCCCAGAAGGACAAAAACCCACAAAAAAAATGTGTTAAATAAGGTTGGCGCTACAATTGCGATCGAGTAAACATTTTCTAACTCGGCATTCTTCAATCCGGCAACAACTGCTACATTCATACCATACCCTGTGCCTACGCTAGCGCCATTTTGCGAGTTTTAAAACTGTTATATACTGCTTAACGCTGGACACTTCTTCAACTTTCTTCGCTATGAGATAGTGTTCCTTACCTATACTTTACGGACAAAACGGGTGTAGAAACCACCAATCATATTAGATACTTTTTATAAGTTGTCTGAACACAATTTTTCGCATAGATTTTATAATGGTAAAAGCAAACTGTGGTGTCATTTGTTTGTCAATTCAATTGACTAACTATTTATTGATTAAAAATCAACTGAAAATCTCATTTTACCTTTAACTAAAAAAATATCAGTTTTAGGCTTAAAATGAAGTGTTTTAATGGTGTTTACACACCCGTATTGCCTAGAGTACGCTGAACGGATATTTAAAAGCATCGTTTGGACAGAAGTGGCAGTAACTTTTCAGTGTGATACTGCTTCCGTCTAAACGTCACTTTATTTAATACTACATAACTTATGGAGGCTATTTTAACGTACCTAAAAAAAATCTACTGACGCCTTTTTGACCTTAACCCAAATCGAAAAAAGGTCTCAATCAAAAAGGGTTAATATCGTATATTTGCCGTCTGTACAAAGAGGTATAACGCTCCTTTTCACGCAGACTCCTTGTTTTTGCGGCCACCTGCCCTCCTGTCACTCAATTACATTTTTATTTTCCATTTCCGTTCCGTTTTATCCTGTCCCGTTTATTTGCGTACATAATCTGTTTTTTGTACTAAAAAAAGATTGAATTGACTGACATTGGGCCATTCTTCTCGCTAGCTATGTGTACGCATACGCGGTGACGTTTTGAGAGGAATATGAAATGCATGAATTCGAAACCTGCTTTTTTATGTGCGGATTTAAATTGTAATTCGTAAATGACATTTCCGTATTTATCATTGCTGTTTTATAAGTATGAAAAATACGGGGAAAATTCGCTTCATTGAAAAGGTAGGATCTATCGACCAGACAAGTGTTGTGTTTGGTGGGCTACTGCCCGACGGTTGTTGTCAGGTGTTTCTTTAAATGCTAATGTCGCGGAGAGCTTTGATACCGCTGTAGCGACATCTATCGCACATGAAGCATACTACAACCGACTTTTCCTAGATCGCGCAAGCAGAGTTATCCGCGACATTAGGGATGTATACAAAATCCCGACAACAACCGTCGGGCAGTAGCCCACCAGACACAACACCCGTCGTGTCGGAGGATCCTCCCTTTTCAATAGAGGATGAAGAACTTTACACTCTGTTCCTCATACCTCTAAACCGCGATGTAGGGTACGTCATTTGTAGTTTGCATGTGGTGCGACAGATGTCTCCACACTATTCTCTAATTCTATATCCAATTAATTATAATGGTTCTGGCTGGTTGTAATGTCAAAATAACAGATTTTTACTAAATGTATATGGAAGCACGAGAACTTACTCAAAAAAAAATGTCGTCTGTCTGTTTGTTCCAATTATTTTCTGAAACGGATGGAACGATTTTTACGGGACTTTCACTGACAGATAGCTGATGCTGGAAGGAGTAACTTAGGCTACTTTTATTTTAGAAAAAAATATGATTCCACGCAAAGAATCCCCGCTGTTAACCGATAATCACGAGGGCTTAGGGCGGGTTGCTTCAACTAACTATTACTGACCGGTAATAGTCAAAAATGGAGCTAACTATCGTCAAATCAAAAAAATGGGTTGTTTCACAAAATCATACGTCAAAAAGTTACTATTACCATAACCGACCAGTCATTGTAATTTTATGTTGTCAAACAGCTACTTCAAACATCAAAATATTATGGAATCTCTTTTTGAATAACTTTAACTGACGGATTTTTATGTCATGAAACAACCCGTTACATTTAACGTACGTTAAACATCTCACGTCATAGTAACTTTTTAACCGTCCGTATGTAACGTTAACCGACTGTTTGAAACAACTCGACCTTAGTCGCGGGCATTAGCTAGTCTCACATAAAACCTCACTCAAATGTCTGTTCAATCAACACAGACTGTCGTCATAAACTTTACTACTACTCTGTACACGATGTCTCTGTGTTAGGTACCTATTAAATGTGTTGACTGCATTACATCTCTATTGCATTCTTAAAAAAAAACTTGGTACGATCTTCTGTTTTTAGAGTAGGTTAATCATTGCAGAATCACTCCTCAATACTGAAAATGAACACACTATACACTGTCCATTGGGTTATTGGTATTTTGACAGCTGCCATATAATGTAATTATTCCCGATTACCTTAAGTTAACTTTACAATGTGTTATAAAATAAATATATAAACTGCCTTATCTTGTTGGATTATCTTATTTATGACCTCTTACAGACATTATAATACAGGTATGCGTATCAGTTTTTACAAAAAAACATAAAATATTGTTCACTAGTCAAAAAACGATTAAACCAGTGGACAGAGTGTAAATGAATTCCACAATGTAGGTACATGCTTAGGTGGTAATTTATCCTCCTCCAAATAGTCAAATTGTCATCATCATCATGTTAACCTATAGACGCCTACTGCTGGGCACAAGTCTCTCCCAAGGGGGGGTTCAGCTGTGACCACCATGGTACTCAAAAGGACGCTGTTGCCCATGCTCTGGTCAATATCTCTCTGGCTCTCTTAGACACCCAAGGGTAGGAATGGGGTGGTGTTATTCACTGCCGGCGCCACACGGTTGTGGTCTTATTCTTTTGGAATCGATGGTTTTCCTTTTTTTTTGTTAGACTACTTGAGCCCAGTAGGTAACCACATTTATCGCAGCATTTGTGGCGTTTTTAATGTCCTCTATGGTGCAGGTGTAGGGGCACTTACATTAGTATACTTCGTCAAATGAGTTATAAGCATTTCAGTTTTGACTAACAGTAGCGCGAAGTCTTTCGGAAGCGCCATGTATTAAACGAGACTATGTACGTAAGGTAAAAAGTAAAATTTGTACTTTTTACAAAGTAACCAACTTTAAACTGTATCAACTAGGTTGTGAAGGAATAATAAGAACCCTGTAAGAAACCTTCCAATTATTTTCACTGGTAGCAAAAGTGTAACAGTTTTCTCTTTTAAGTTTCCATAAATGCTATTTTTCTACGGCACAAATTTACACTATTTTCCACAAAGTGAGTGATTGCATCAATACAAAAAACTTGAATCATTGTTTCGAGGTACGAAAATAGTAACAAAAATCTACACTAAAAGTCAAAATACGAAAGTAACTCTGTCTGGCCGTTTTTTTTTATATATTCTTATAGGCTTGCGTTTGACCGCAACTCACCTGATCTTAAGTGATGATGCGGCCTAAGGTGGACCACGCTTGCCTAGAATAAACCGGTTCACTCGTGCCTTGAAGATACCCAGATTATATGTATCGGGGAATAGAGAGGCGGGCAGTGAATTCCACAATCTGGCAGTTCGCACAAGTTCGTTTATAACAATATCACTGCAAAACCACTAAACCGAGTGTAATGAAATAGTTTGGGACGATCACTATTTTGTCTGCATCTGCGATAACCAACGAAGTCGCGATCAGAAGCTAAGATAATAAAAGCCACAGCAAGAACACATAATTGTAATAAGAGCTTAACAGTCCTTTAAGCAAACACAATAGTTAAACAATGGCAAGCGGTCTTATTAAGATCATTGAACAGTTGGGGAGAAATATTAATAAATATACCTATTTGACTCAGATTATCAAACAAAAGGCAGATAGACCGTGCGGAACACTGCGAGTGAAGCCACAAAAGCAAATACAAATTCAATAACTAATACCAACAATCTCGTGATTATATTCGCTTTTGATTTTTTATTTGTATTAGTATTTGTTCTTTTTAACAATGTTTTGCTTCGTGCTCGACTCGTGTCAGTACAGCGCGAAGCGAAATTGTAGGTATTCGTTTTTGAACTTGTATTTGCTTTTGTGGCTTCACTCTCAGTGTTCCGCACGCTCTATCTGCTTTTTGTTTCATAATCTGAGATATTTGATAACAAGCTGATTTTATAACATTTCACTCCTCAACTCATTCAGCCAATAACCAAGACGCCTCAACTACCAAATACGTCGTAATAAGGCCAAGACCACACCGACCACACCGAAATCTGAGGACGAAATGAAAGGCATAAAGAGAGGCATATTACTACCGGCCAGTCTGAGCCTTACCTACAATCTGGCCACACTAATAAGGTTGTAGGCGTAAAACAGAACTTATTCATGGTTTAGCTGTCATCCGCAAGTTTATGAAGTGGCACAGCTGTCACAGGTATTAAATAAGAAAGTGTAGGTACGTCAACGTCGCTTGCGGATCGTGGTGGGGGTAATCTAGTAAGTGTAGTCATTTACGTTCGACAGTTTGATGAGAGTGGACGTGTCTAGTGTTTTTAACCTTTGTGTTACTCTATTCTCTGTAAAATATTATTGTCCGACAACCAGTAGAAGGACTTTGCATACGTAAGTAGTCTACGTAAAAAAAAAGTGTTATTTTACTCACAGAGGTCGTCCTACCTCCTTCGTTTTCTTCGTTCGTATCTATTCTATCTATGTAATAAAAATGAATCATAGTTCATTAGTCTCGCTTAAACTCGGGAACGGCTGGACTGATTTGACTAATTTTGGTCTTGAAATATTTGTGGAAGTCCAGGTAAGGTTTATACGGTAATCAATTGACAAGACAACGTCTGTCGGGTCAGCTAGTCTATAATATTTTTTTATGACATATTTGGCCCCAGTAACCGCCCACTTTCATTGCTGCGTCAGAGGCGTTATACAGGTCATCAAGGGTGCAAGAGAACGGACATTTGCGACACTCCATCAAATGGAACACAGTCGGACATAACAGTTGTCAAAGAAACGCTTGTAAAAGGAATTCTATTTTCCATATTAGATTACCATTATTTTTTAATAATATTAAATAAGATAATATTATTATTTATTATTATTAAAAAATAATGGTAATAATAATGGTACCTGAATCCTCTCTAAACACTGCGACCCTAAGTCCCAGTGTTTAGAGAGGAGACGTCCCAAGATTCCACCGTGTATTCACCACTTAAACCCAAAACTAAAACTAGTACCCTCAAAATATTCGTAAATTAACGTGGACTAGATAAGTGATGTGAAATGCTCTCACAACGTTATTTTATGCTCATCCTAAAAAAGCAAAGGACGCCGTCTCTGCTCGCTCCAACTAATTTTAATTAATCGTGGAAACAAAGTAGCGAAGCGCGTTCCGGAAGCGTTTTGAATAAAAGAATAATAATTTCCCTAGCAGGAATGATGGTAGGTGGCCTAAATGGTAGGAGATAGCGGGTATTAATTTAACGTAGCTTAGTAGAAAAATTTTGTTGTTGCCTTATAATAGCCAGTTTCTGTTGCGTTGCAAGGCAAAAGGTGGCACTCACACGGAGATTTTAGTCCAGACCCTTTTGGTTCTCTCTCAATTTATTCCTTTCAGAGTAAGTCTCTATTCGTCCAGAAAGTAGGTAATATACTTATTTGAGTGGAAAATCAGTGTACGACTTAAATTTTTTGCAGAGCTGGTTCTGTGGATGAGTTGTCATGTTCAGTTATAAACTGTAGCGTAGTTTTTTTTTTTAATAATATGTTCCGATGTCTTCTCTTAAGGTGGATGCGCTTTACAGCTCAGTATCAGGTTGAATTGTAATAAAAAAATATTCGCGGGAGTAACTAATATGCATTTACAGAATTATAATCATTAAAAGGATCAACATAACTCTCCAAGTTAGAAAAGCTCGTTAATGTCATATTTTCATTCATTCTGTAATTCTGTAAGTGCATATTTATGTTACTCCCGCGAATATATTTTTCACTAGCTTTTGCCCGCGACTTCGTCCTCGTGAATGTCGGTTATCGTGGATGCAGACAAAATCGCGGATTAAAAAGTAGCCTATGTCCTTCCCCGGGGATCAAGCTATCTTCATACCAAATTTCATCAAAATCGGTTCAGGCGTTTTATCGTGAAAGCGTAACAGAATTACTTTCGCATTTATAATATTAAGTATGGATTATAGATACAACAAGATACTGGGTTGTTTACTTCAACAAACATCACAAAATAGTTTTTATATCGCTTCCAAATTCAAAATCGCGCAAGTTACTGGCCGCTTACAACTCCAGACTCGCTCCATCTTCAAACAATCGTGTCAGTGAAGAATGGCCACCACAGATCGTGTAAAAGCCCAGCTGTCCCCCCTCCCCTGTCCACCTCGTCTCACCTTAATTAAACCAAGCCAAGCACCACAGACTGTTCTTAGTCCAAGTTAGTCCTTTTTTGTCGTACACACTCCTTACACGTAGTAATGAAGATGTTTTTTCTTCATTTTATTTGAAGATAAGAAAATTGCTAGCGTTTAACCTGTGTTGTCTTTTTAATTAGAATAGAATATTATGGTAAAAGACGTTTTATTTGTGGTAGAATGAGACTGTTATAGTCGGGAAAAAACGTCTTTTAATTAGTCTAATTGTAAAAACATAACAATAATTTACGTTTGAGGAAACTTTTCTCAGGAAAGCATCAAGATTTTTATTACTTAATTTTTCTTGGTTTTTAATTACTTACTTAGATTATTAATCTGGTGGAACAAGGTAGCTATCGGTCACTATAACGCTTTGTAAATGTCACGTTTGTATTTACAACACTTATTTAAGTAGATATACAATATTTACACGTTAATGAAAAAGAAAACCTATAACTACTAAAATAATACAAAAAGGCCTTCAAAAATTCCTACACATCGCCGTCCTCATCTGGAAAAAAATATCTAAATATTGTTTTGAATTCAATACAACTAAGCCAAGAAAATTATGAACACTTAATTGTACACCTGCGCCGCTTGGAATTTCGTCCGCGTTTCAGATAATGCTCCTTGACAACTTGGACACTATAAGCCGAGTCCAACAGTAAATGTTTTGCGCCATTACGCGGCTTATCGGGAATATTTTTGACTAGCTCCAGCCCGCGACTTCGTCTGTGTAAACCTCAGAATTAAGCCTAAATCCTAAATGATCCTACAGTAACACAAACAAGTATGTTAAATATCCATTGTGTAATGAAAATCTTATATCTATGCTATATTTCAGCAAATTCCCAGACGTGAAAGAGTAACAACATCCACACATCTTCAGAAACTTTTGCGTTAACAGCGCGTATTCGATTCGTGACGAAAACTTCATGTTTTTGCGTTTTGCCCAGAGCAATATCGTAATTATGTGAGCAGATTATTTAAAGACAATTTACAGTTTTAGAAAGATTAAGTCTTGATTTAGACAGCTACAGAGTAAAAGTATAATTTTTAATTATGGTTTTTTAAAGCGAAGACAATTCTTTCATATCGTTTTACGAAAATAGACGTCAGAGTTAACTTTCAGGACGAATACAACTATTACAATATGCCAAAATATTTTGTTTTATGCGTTTTTCCAACAGTATATACAGTCATAAAGACAGCTACAGAGCAAAAATTACGAAAATATTACTATTATGTATTAAAAAATAATGTTAAAACAGTAGAAAATCGGTTCACTTTGACAATTTTTTTTTCACCAGTATTTGAATAAAAAATAACTGATATATTTATTTTATGAAAGTAAATGTTATGCTTAATATACAGAATATTTTTCAGTCCGTTATACGAGCTCATTTATATTAGACAATTATTTTAAAAAGCACTGTAAAACATCGCGCGCTGTCGTTTGCCGATCAATTTCAATGATTCGTGCATTTTTTTTTTCTGATGCACACAAACCGACCATTGTAGTGTACTAGTGTGTGTCAATGCTGCTACGCCGTTCTAGCAATCGTTTAGATTTTGAGTTGCGCTAAATCGAATACGCGCCCTTAACAATAGTATAGTAAAATAAAAGAATATAAATATGTAGGTAGTAGAACTAGCTGTTGCTACATGTACTTAGATCATTGATATAAATTATATGTTACATGCTCAGATTATGAAACAAAAGGCAGATAGACAGCGCGGAACACTGAGAGTGAAGCCAAAAAAACAAATACAAATTTAAAAGTGAATATCAACAATTTCGTGATTGTATTCGCTTTTGAATTTGTATTTGTATTTTTATTTGTTTCTTTTAACGATGCGACGTTTCGTGCTATACTGACTCGTGTCAGTACAGCACGAAGCGCGTTGTAGGTACTCGTTTTTGAATTTGTATTTGCTTTTTTGGGTTCACTCTCAGTGTTCCGCACGGTCTATCTGCCTTTTGTTTGATAATCTGAGGTTACATGGCTAAAACGTAGTACAGCTACACCTAGTTTTAAGCGGCTAGAACTAGGTGTAGCCGGTAGTAGTTGGCTATACTTAGGTGTAGCCTGCGAGCTCGGGACTTGGGGCACCAAACCATAGAGCAGAAGAAGACGGTCGATGTCAGGTCGACGGAATTCCCGCTGCGCGGTTCTCATATTTCTGTTTGCAGGGTTTAAAGGAACCTAACCAATCCATACAAATACCAATCTATATATGTATGTATTTACAAAAAAAAAAAAAAAAAGTATTTGTGTATGTATATCAGCTGTCTGACACCCATAGTACAGGGTCTCCCTAGTTTGGGGTCAGATGGCCGTGTGTGAAAATGTCCCCACATATTATTATTATTATTTCCATTTATTATTCATTTATACATATAATTTACATTTTTAAATATTAATAAAAAAATTAAAACATTTAAAAATATAAAAAATAGTAGCCCACCGGTATCGGGAACAGGGTCCAAGCTACCGGCGGTCAGGGCTCCAAAGAGAGAAATCTCCTGACAATGCGGGCCGTGTCCAGAAGTACTGCCTTCTGAATCAAGCCCTTGATCCAGCCGCCTAACGAGAGCCTCCTTAGATGTTGGTCGAGGCTCTTGGCAATTAAGCCATTGGCTGTAACAACTATCGGCACAATGATCGCAGAGTCCACACCCCACATGTCGACAACCTCGCGGGCCAAGTCAAGATACTTTATTTGCTTGTCTTTTTCGGCCTTCACGAGGTTCACATCATGTGGGACTGCTATGTCAATAATCATTGCGCGCCTCTCCAATCGATCCACCACCACTAAATCAGGCTTATTGGCTACAATAGTCCTGTCAGTGATGATGGATCGATCCCAGTACAATGTGACATTGCCGTTTTCAAGAACTGGATCGGGCACATACCTGTAGTATGGTACTTCTGATTCCACGAGGTTGTATTTCAGAGCAAGTTGCTGATGGATAATCCTGGCCACAAGGTTGTGCCTATGCAAATACTCTTCGTTAGCAAGACGAGAACATCCAGAGATAATGTGACGGATTGATTCTCCAGGCCGGTGACATGCCCGACAAATGTCAACCGTGCCATCCCTCACAATAAATCTCCGGTAGTTATTCGTCAAAATAACTTCGTCCATAATTGCACAGACAAAACCTTCGGTTTCTCCAAACAGATCACCGAATCGTAGCCAGGACACAGACGCTAAGAAATCCACATCGGGCCCATGTAGGGCCCGGAAAAAGCGTCCGTGAAGCTCCTTACTCTTCCAAACCTCCTCGCGATCATTAGTCTCAAGCACTACAGGCTTGCACCAGTTCTCTTTAGCCAAGGAGAGCGGGGTGAGGCCCTTGTCCACTGCAACTACATCTCGGTGCATCCCCACGTCGGCTTCTAGAAAATATTCCCTGAGACTGCATATCTCACGGTTGTGGAGGGTCTTAGCATTTAAGAAGCCACGACCTCCACACTTCCGCGGGATATACAGTCTCATCACCGATGATCGTGGGTGATGCATCCGATATGCTGTCAGTAATGTGCGGACTCTCCTATCTAGGGCATCGAGTTCAGTTTGAGTCCATTTGAGTATGCCGAAAGAGTACATCAGAACCGGCATGACCCACCCGTTGAAGGCGCGCACCTTATTTCCGCCTGACAAAAAGCTATTGAATACTTTCTTCAGGCGGCCAAAGAAGCGCTCCTTCAACGATTGCTTCATGTCAGCTGCATTGATGCCCAACGCTTCCGCTTATTATTATTATTATTATATTTTATATACTTTATGTATCTCGGGACCCAGAGGTCCCGGGCCTTTGTAAGGCGTACGAGGAGCCGAAGCCAACTCGCAGAGGCCCCTTAGGTAGCTTTATATGAAATAAGACATCAACCGACGATTATCCCTGTATGCACTATGCAAGTGCACCCAAGGACAACCCCCGGTTGGTGCAGGACTATTACAGGACATAGAAACTAACAGTACTGGACTATGGGTATGGGTTGCTAAAGTGACTTGGTTACCTGGAACTATGAAGTGACTATGGCCCCTGCCGAATCAATGTTTGTGTACATGGATAAAATAGCAGGGGGTGACTTGCACACTCACTAAATGGGCCCCCTGAAACAGTCGCTAGCACGAAGTGACGTAGCGACAAGGGGGCAACATATCTTGAGGTGCTAGAGGAGTGGAGATTATTATACCTCGGTGTGCTCCTGATGTCGTTGTGCGGCTGCACCTTTTTTTTTTGTTTTTGCTACGGTGTGGAAAATCCTCATGGATGTCCTCCGCCCTGGGGCGGGCAGAGGGGTCTGTCAGACTCTTGCTGACTAAAAACCACTTGGTGTTCCATCTCACACCTACGTCGGGGGTCGCGGGAACTGGAGATACTTCCGCAACCCCCGGCTGGTGCCGGCCCGCTACGGCGGGCCACTTCTCTGGTCAAGGGGGGGAGTGATGTGTTAGACTCCCCCCCCGGACATCATAGAGGGGCGCGCGTGCACCTAGTTCTAGCCGCTATGATGAAGGCTAAACCTAGTCCTAACCGAAGACAAGTAGAACTCATCTAAGTTTAACCGCATGTGGCCGGCTGCACCCAGGGTGACATAGATAAGTACTACTAAGTTATGCGCTTCTAGTACCAGGGTGACATACATCTAAGAAGTCCTACAAATCCACTGCAGCGCCACCTACCGAGTCCAATTGTGAATCTAAACCATTGTCAAATCTACTGGAACACACACAAATAATCTTATCAAAATCGGTCCAAGCGTTTAGGAGGAGTTCGCTTTCATACACACGCACAGAAGATTTTTATGTAAAAGATATACAAAACCACAGCAATACGAAAATGATTGCACAATATGAGAATGTGCGTTCATGTCATAAGTTCATAAAATATTTTTTGCCGTTTATTTAGATCCACTAATAATGTTGTGATATTAGACAACTCATTGAGACAAATGTGCAGCTTTTTATATCAATGACAGATAAAGCATATCTATTAAATTAAACCAGGTCACAGTCATGTGTATCAAATGCAATCCAAATCGGTTCAGCCGTTAAAGAGTGATTGAGTAACAAACTCATAAAGTCACAATTACAAAACTCAAAACTTTCGCATTTATTTATTACTAGAAAAGGTTAAAACATAAATTACGTGTGAACTCTTCACTGTAATAGACTTGGAATTTCAAAATAATTTTTCAGTTTTTTTTTTTCACAAGAAATTATTTATAATTTTCTAGTATCAGCCATTATATTATAATTGAAGAGTAGTGTTTCCATATTAAATTACTAGTAGTGTTACCATATTCACAGAATTAGTCAAAGTCGAATCGTTTATTTCCATTAGACTTTTGCGAGGCACTTTAGAACGTCATTTAGTTTAGTTGCCCCTTTCAAAAGGTAGTTTTGTATAGAGAATATAGTTTTTGTGCTATCACTCCTATCATCACTACATATGATAAACTAGCACTTTGCCAGCGACTTCGCCTGCGTGAACTTTATCAAGGATCCCTAAATTAAAAAAAAAATACTAAATTTATCAAAAAAATTGTAATTCTTTTTTTTTTAATTTACGTGCTTTATCACTCAGGGATAAAGTAGCTTCTTATTGGTAAAATAATTTTTGAAATCGAATGTGTAGTTTCGAACATTACGCCCTACATACATACTTACAAACAAATACGTCTTTATAATATTAGAATAGATAGAGTATAGATTAAAGTTGAGTTTGTGTACGTTCGAGCTAATCTCTGGAACTACTTCCGTTTCTGTCAATTATTTTACTTATTCAAAGCTACGTGCTATATACTCTAATTTCATTATCCAAATTGGGGATCCGTAAAAATCCACGCGAACGAATAGGGTATTTTACTCTATACGAGAAAAAATCTATAAATATGTTATTGAGACAGTTTAGGCATAAAGCAGTCGGAAAATGTAAGTGTTAGTTCATAAAATAACAAAACAAATTTTTAAATTCACTTCAAAGTTTTCAGTATTTTTAATCTGTTATAAAACACCGTGAAATAGTAGCGGCCATGTTATTACGCCATACGGCTGTGTAAACAAAAAAATGTCAACTGTCAGTCAACCGATTGGCGTAATATAGGCTTTGTACTTTTATTATTTTCGTAACCAACGTATTTTTTTCATTATTACACCTATTACAAAAAATGCTTTTAATTATTTTTAAATGATATACAATTGTCATATTTAATATAAGCTCATTTGATACAAAACGAACTGACGTCATTTACGCTGAGCAATATGGCGTCCAGTAAGAGGCATTCTCGTCAAGTACGCGCGAAATTTGAAAATTTAAAATTAGATGCATTTTTATGGCACTTATCGCTTGAATAAAAATTTTGTGTTTTTTTTGGTGGCATATTAGCACTACAGAATTTCATTGAGACACTTTTCAAAAATGGGTGTAATACCCTATTCAGGGGCAAAAGTTAAAATCAGCGCTGGTTCAAGCTCAAAATGGTGAGCCGTTCGGTCTTGACGCAGAATGTCACTTTCGCAAAATGTCATCTTGGAGAATTTGGTCACTTTCGTAAAACGTAATTTTCTCAAAACGTCATTTTCTGACAACGTCATTTTCTCAAAACGTCATTTTCTCACAATGTCACTTTCGAAAAACGTAATTTTCGCAAAATGTCAACGTCCCCAGTAGAGTACCATCAAAGTGCCCACCTCGAGCTATTGACTCACTTAGCTGAACTAGCCATTGACTTTGAAATATACAAGGTGAAGCTATGGGCTACAAAATCCGTTTTTATTTCAGCGAAAATAAGATTACAGGCACCATAGCGATAACTCCTTGCATTTTATTAGAAAGTGGACTTTATTGACTCGACGTGCTTCAATTATTTTAATAGGATAACATTTTTGAGGCTATAGTACTGTATAGATACTCTACTATATAAAAAAAGACCCATCATTATCTGCCTGCATCTGCATCTCTTCCAGTCTAACCAAATGCAGCTGAATACCAGTGTTTTACATGGCGCGACTGCCTATCGGACCTCCACAACCCAGTAACTGGGTAACACGATACTCCTTGGTAAGACTGGTTGTCAAACTTTCTGGCTTCTGGCTATCCATAACGACTGCCCAAAGATCTACGAATGGGACCAACGGCTTTACGTGCTTTCCGAGGCACGCAGGGGTCTCGGTATAAAAAGTCGCGTGGTTAACTTACAAAATGTCATCCTAAATTAATTGTAATTTAACCTCACGTCATGAATTTCATCATTTCATTTTCATTTCTTTTTTTTCTTCATTTCTAGTCGTAATCTATACTAATATTATAAAGAGGTAAACTTTGTTTGTAAGTTTGTATGTAGGGGGTAATCTCCAAAACTACTCATCCGATATCAAAAATTCTTTTACCAATAAGAAGCTACGTTATCCCTGAATGCTATAGGCTCTATATTGCATTATCATACAATTAGGGTTCCTTGACATTCACGCGGACGAAGTCGCGGGCAATATGCTAGTGTTGAATAAAGTAAAATACAAAAAATAATTGTCTTTTTTCAATACTTATCTGAGGTACTACTTATGATAGATTTTGTTCGTATTTTTTCTGAATGGCCATAAGTTCTACTATAAGCCATTTCAAGGTTATCCATTAATTACCGGACACCTTGTATAACTGAGATAAGTTGGTGGTGCAAGTGGATATAAAACTATCCTTTTTATACACTTTAAAATGCCTTAGCAAACCGCTACTACAATATATTTTCCGTTTCAACGCGCAAATAGGCAAGGTCTAATACTTAATAAATAATCTTTTTCCTACTAATTTAGGTCAGGAGGCTGTTGTGGTAAAACCCATTTCATGGCGTGCCTTTTAAAAATGTACGACCTAAGATAGTAAAGAGATGAAAACGTAATTAAGTGAAACTAGCATTTACCCGCGACTTCGGACTTTTAGGTACCATGAAAAATATCCTATGGCAGCATTTCATCAGCTGGTACACACATTTGAAGGATAACTTTGTTCAGTGTGCTAGTAATACCTCGTATTCACTGAGAACTGAAAAGATCATGTTGCAGAACATTGTTACAGAAACATGTTTCTGTGTTTCGGGAACTGTATTTATTGAGACAGACGCTGAGCAACGCGTTTCCAAGAACATTTTGATGTTGTTTGCAACAATGTTTCCAAAGAATACAGCCAGGGTCTTCATGTGACTGTCCTAAGTTACTTTTCGTAATGTTGTCATTAGTATTTTGGCCGCCATGTTTTATTAACTGAATCCTTAGGTCAGATAGGGATCGTATAGTAGAGTATTCAAACTATCAACGTTCCGTTGCGAAAAAAGGATGGTGTTATTTGTCATTTATAGCGCCGTCTCCCTCTTCCGCACTGCAAAAGAGCATTAACACTTTCATTTTACGACCCCTGAAGTTAAAAACCCCCCATTATTCCGTTACTCTACAAATAACAACAACCATTTACCCCAAACATTTGCAGGTTGACTCTCGTATAATAAAGCCCAGTAGAGTGAATCAGGTTAACGATACGATCGTACGCGTTGACTAGCCAGTATCAGTAAGGTATTGCGCCACCCGACCGGAATCATTACTCTTGACACCGATTAGAGCCCGCAATGTAGAGGTAATTGACTGAAATTGTCGCTAAGAGAGGTCGTTGAAGGGTTTTGGTTGTTTGTTAATAGGTAAATAGTTACATAATAGTTGTCTCTCTGTCTGTCTCCTATGTTAGAAAAAGATGTAAGAGTGAGACTCAAACCATGGACAACTTAAAGCGCTCAACTTAATGACAAATTCAATATCGTCCTTGATACTTAGTAGTTTCAAATTCGCTGCCAGTCGCTGCTGGAATGACCTCCCTCCACCTCTTCGTGCTCTAAAAACAATTGGTGCGTTTAGAAGTAAATTCAAATGTTACTTACTCCAACAGCAAAAAAAATTGTCGGAATAAACTCACTAATGTTCTGCACGCAGTTTGCAGGGGTGGTCGGAGCGTCTGGCCGTTCTTATTTTCATTTTTTTGTAGATATTAACAAGACGATACTTAGTTTTCTTGCGTCTGGTAGTGAATTCCCGTCACCTCGACACCGAGATGCATTGTTTTGCCGTTATTTAAAGTCACTTTTTTGGTTCTTTTCATCTGTAACTCACGTAGGTACTATACCGCTGATAGGTAATGTTTGTTTCTTGTTTTAACTGGGTTTAGAGCCCCACTATAATACAAGTTTGTTTCACAATCACTGCACGCTATCTGGTATTACGCAAAGAGTATGGATTATGATTTTGAATTCGCTTTGATAATTGATGTTATAATAATTAATGCTACGTTCCATAACAATAAACAAATATGTCTGCGCCCGCGTCCGTCTCTGTTCGTCAGTGTTGCCACTTGCCACTTTGCCAGTGAATGAAAATGAAAGTTATCGGCCATCCCATCGCGCAGATTGACGAAGGGTATGGTTACGTTGGGTGTAGATATAATAATTATTATTATTTTTTATTTACTGTTTTCTCTAATTTACTTTTTTACATGTATTTATATTTGTTTATTCATTTACACTATTTATTTTTTATTATATCCGTATCTGACCGTGACATCACTTTGGGCCCTATCAGAATATCAGCGCTGTAACATTTTTAAATGTTACAGCACAATGCTGAGATAGGGGCCTTTTGGCATCGTACAGGACCGATTCGTTTCTTATTTTTTATTTTGTAATAATATTAAACCTTGTTGTTATTTGTGTGTTTCGTCCTGTGCGGGCTAATAAATGCTTTTTCTTTTTCTTTCTTTCTTTCTTTATACTGCAATTCCACGTTACTAACATTTTTAAATACCGCGTATGTACACTTTCAGTAATTAGACTTAAGGTCGAAATTTGCGGTATATCACAATTTTAGTTACGCGCAATTTCAGTATCAACGACGATATGCCCAATTGAATATAACAGTCACCAAGAGAGATAACAATCTAGGTCGGCGGAAATAGTTGAAGTTTAATAAAATAAAATAAAATTAATAGAGAATACACAGTTCGATGTTTTAATCTATCCATAGAAACTATTTCCGACGACCTGGATACTTATCGTTTTTGGTGACTGTACATTGAACGGGTATTGGTAGATAGTACAACCCGGGCGCAATAACTTGACACCTGGCTCGAAACTTTCAATGGAACTAAATTTACAATGGAAATTGTTATTTTAGATAAAATATAATAAAGCCTGACCAGAAAAATAAAAAAACCTGCTCTGGGGGCGCTACATGTATGCATATGTTTACGTTTCTTTTTTGCACTCAGTACTATAAATAAACGTCATTTGAGCCAGGTGTCAAGTTATTGCGCCCGGGTTGTAATGCAACACACATTCATCCAAATCATTTATATCAAATAAACCACTTATAGGCTCGTTTAAATTGTCAAGGAGACCGTCAGCCAGAACTTTTAAGCTAGTTACTCGTTTCAAACAGTAGGTCCCTATGGAGAAGAACGAGCAAGAAACTCTATGAACACTCTTTCAAAATCAATAAAATATTACACAACTTTTTATTTAAATGTGATAACAGTTCAATGTAATGGGCTGATGATTTGGGGGTTAAATTTATCCCTAAGCCACCGCACCTTTCGTTCTCCCCCCCCCCCCCTTAATAAACCCCCCCTACACAATAATACTTAATGTCAATGAGCAACGTTAGTGACGCCCATTGGTTGACTGAAGTACTGCAATTATTTCGCACACAACTGGAGCTCACTTCTGACTTATTATGGAGTGGTAATGGTTGGAGTGACGGGTTCATTAGGTACTTTAGATTACGTGTGTGTATTTTGGGATATTAATCCATGTAGTTATGATATGTTATTTTGACGTGTCATTGAGATAGCTTTGTGTTTAAAGCTAGGGAGATTGTACATGGTGTGCGGGAATGCGGGACACCTGCTTAAATGTTTATGGAATAACCTATTCCTAATTACATTGGGATCGGCTTCCAGTCTAATCGGATGTAGTTAATTACCAGTGTTTTATACCGAGGAACTGCCTGTCGGACCTATACAACCCTGTTACTGGGTAACACTATAAGTACCCCTTGTTAAGACTGGCTGTCCAACATTTCGATTTCTAACAACTTAATGACTGTCAAAGATCTACGAATGACAACCGGCTCCAACGGTTTTACGTGCTTTCTTAAGCACGAAGGGACTTCGGTATGAAATGGATGTTTACTCATCCACAGGCCGACCGGAAAATCACGTTGTTCCGTAGGGGACAACTGCAATGTATGGACCAGGAGTCAGTGTCGCTGTCAGTGGTTCAAGTGACCAAAAGTATACAATACAATTATAATTTTTTAGTAGTCCGCTTCATTCAAAACGTTTTGGTCAATAAGTACCTAAGTAAACTCGATGAAATTTTGTAGATAGGATACAGACACATCAAGGCTTGTAGTTAGTCAGTTTCTCGTCAAAAATCTTAATTTTAATGTAATTCGTAAATCAAAAATTCGCACTTTAAATACAAGTTTTGAACAGCCATATCCATAAGGTCCTCATCTTAATACTGAAGTTGTAAATCAATGTCCATATACTTGACAAACCTCAGATATATCAGACTATGAAACAATGCCCTTTCTGTTCACAGTGAGACGCGTAGCCCCGCAGTTCTCGATACCACCGCCGCCCAAGTCAGAGGTGATGCTGGGTGGAAACCTTACCCTCAAGTGTGTCGCCTTTGGATCACCCATGCCCACAGTTAAATGGAGGAAAGGTAAGAAATATCTTTGTTGTTTACGTCAGAATTGAATGAAGGGTAGAGGTAAATAACACTATCTCTTAAGGGAGTGGAAAAAGTGACCAGCTTCATGCAACAAGTAACAGTTCCAAAACCCGCCAAAATGGCGCTAGCGTAGGCACAGAGTTTGGTATGAATGTTTGGTAGGCACAGAGTTTGGTATGAATGTAGCCATAAATCCGTGAAAGTAGCAGTGGTTGATGGATTGAAGTGCCTTGCCGTGCCTTGATCTTAGATGACAAAATGTCTCTTATTTTTAATTAAGAAAAGTAACATGATTTTGGTTATTTAACGTTGATTAATTCTAAATACATTTTTAGCTGTTTGTGAATATAGAGGGCAAGGATAACTATCTCATATGGGGGGAAGCTCAGATCATGAAACAAAAGGCAGATAGACTGCACGGAACACTGAGAGTGAAGTCAAAAAAGCAAATACAAATTCAAAATGAATGCCTACAATCTCGTGATTGTATTTTCTTTTGAATTTGTAATTGTATTTTTATTTGTTTTTTATTAACGATGCAGCGTTTCGTGCTGTACTAACTCGTGTCAGTACAGCAAAAAACGCGTTGTAGGTATTCGATTTTGTATTTGTATTTGCTTTTTTGGCTTCACTCTCAGTGTTCCGCGCGGTCTATCTGCCTTTTGTTTCATAATCTGAGGGGGAAAAATCTCCAGCTTTAAGCAGTGAATAACAGCTCCAAAACTCGAAAAAATGGCGCTAGCGTAGGCACAGGGATGGGGAACATTTTTACCCGGTCGCGATTGTAGCGCCACCTTTATGTGGCGTGGCACATTTTAAAGGACACTTACATACTAACATACTTCTGCCACAATCTCTTAATAATTATATTAATTAAATCAAAATAATTGGATACTTGACACCACTAATCAATTGACATCATTTTTATGAGCTGTCAAAACGCGACCCTCTCTTAGGGCGAGTTGCTTTAACTATACTGACGGGTAATAGTCAAAAATGGCCCTAACTATCATCCAACCAAAAAAGTGGGTTGTTCCACAAAATAGTGGCCTTAATGTATAATTAAAAAGTTACTATTACCATAACCGATGCTTCATCCACCAGTCAACTAATTTTGTGTTGTCTAACATCTACGTCAACCGTTACCGTACCGTTTGACGACACGGTTGGCGCAGTGGCTGAGCGATCGACTGCTGTGCAGCGTGTTGCGGGTTCGATTCCCGCCCAGGGTAAACATTTGTGTGATGAGCACTTGTGTTTGCCTTGTGTCTGGGTGTTGTTTATCTATATATGTATGTATTTAAAATGTATTTGTGTATGTATAGCAGCTGTCTGACACCCATAGTACAGGGTCTCCCTAGTTTGGGGTCAGATGGCCGTGTGTAAAAATGTCCCCACATATTATTATTATTATCTACGTCAAACGTGGACTCTATTTTTGAATAACTTTGACTGACGGATTTTTATGTCATGAAACAACCCGTTACATTTAACGTACGTTGAACATCTCACGTCATAGTAATTTTAAACCGTCCGTATGTAACGTTAACTGTTTGAAACAACCCGTTTGAGGCGTATTTCTTTAAACAGTTGCGTCTTGGAATTTTTTGTTAATGGTCAAATACTTACCCAATTCCACATGACAAATTTGATTCTACTATCCGGCAATTTGATTCTACTATCCGGCAATTTCAATGTACAGAGGCCAGTACAGCACATCAAGCTACAACAATCTGTCCAATTTCTTTGATAGATTTTCAACTTTATTACAAAAGGTTAAGGCTCATATTCAATTGGGAAAATATGACAGTTTGGTATGGCTTGATGCGCTGGCGTCTGTACGTCACAAATACGAAGCATAAATAACCGTCCTTCAATCAATCAACAACTGCTAAATGCCTAATTCATTCCATACGCCATTACCATATGCTAGCGCCATTTTGGTTGGTTATGGAACTGTTATTTACTGCTTCAAGCTGCACACTTTTTGAAAGAAAAAAAGAAAGAAAAATTGTTTATTTGAAACCTCGTACAGGTAAACCGAAACATAAACAAATGATACCACATAAAAAAAAGACTTATATAACCTGTACGAGACCAAAAAGGCTCCTGTCTCAGCACAATGCTACGACATGAAATGTCGCAGTCGCCTAGTTTTTCAACTTTTATTGAAGTTAAAAAAGTGTGTCCCCGTATGAAATACCTAGTTCTCCTTACCTTTACCCTCCATAGTCACAATCAGCTAAAAATAGATTCAGAATTAATCAACGTTAATTAACCAAAATCATGTAACTATTAATATGAAAAAATATGAGATATTTTGTCGTTTATTGTTGATTCTTGGTTCGTTTTAGCAAGACCCCCAATTTAAGAAAATACTTTACCTATTTTTAATACCAAAAGGAATATTCTAACGTTGTTTTAATCGCAACAGGTTTGACAAAATGGCTGACGCCAGAAGACAACCCGCCTCTCGGCCTAAACACCCTTAAGTTGGAAGATATAAGAGAGTCTGCTAACTATACGTGTGAAGCCGCTAGCGTTCTTGGAGTTATCGAAGCTGTTGCTGAAGTCAAAGTGCAGTGTAAGTACTTCTTAATACGATCTCGTGATGTTATTATGTCTTTAACTTCATGTGTTTAACTTTTTTGATATCTGACCTTATGACGGTAGGTTAATACGTAATTACATTATAATTGAATGTGCAATTATGTAAGAAATCACCCGCGAATTCGAATCCTATCTAATTTCCGATTTCACTTACCTGAAGTGAAAAGATTTCGTATTCGCTAAAATAGTTGCGTAAAAATAGTTCGCTTCATCCATGTTTTCACATAGTGGCGCTTGCATAGTTTTCAGCGAGTTACAGAATACCTACGTATCTAATACAGTTTTCACGGCTTAATCAGAAGGGAGCACTGAAGTTAGTCCTTCCAGAATAGCATTGTTGATCTCTCTTCAGTCGTTCGAATTGCCGGCCTATCGAACTATGAGAGTGAGGGAAAAGTACATCGGTGCACTATAATACTCCATTGTACCTAGCTACTGAGAGTGACCACCGTAGAATAATTTATTGTTATAATCGAATCTATAATATAATTTGTGTTACTAACATAGCTTTTAATACCGTACCGTTCCCATGATTTGTAATTAAACAAATCATCTAAACCAAACCACAGATTAAATCCTCTTTGCCACAAAATGCGAAACTAAAATATAAAACACCGACCAATCCTTGCTCTCTATTTCCCCAATAACTTTGAAAGTACAAACCCGTCTTAACCCGTACACTTTCTACTAGGTATGATCTAAATTAATCTGAGCAATTTCTCCGGACTACGAGTCGAGTAGATGAGTGACTGAATCAAATTACACTCATAATTTCTTGGGATAACTGTTGCAAATTTATGGTAATAACTTCGACGGTGGAAAGAGGGATTTACGAAAATCAATTTGATAAATTGAGGCAAGGCGAGAAGACATCCATTATGAATTAGTGTTATAATTCATAATTGAAAGGGTTGGAAAGTTGCGCGGCCCGGGAGACAAACGAATGTCAGCTTGATTAATGATTAATTATAATTATTGTAATTCGAAGCAGCGTTTTCCCAATTTAATTTTCAAAGGGATTGGGTTCTTTGATGCGTTTAGTGTCCGTTGACTTTTGGTTGGCGTGCACTTTAATTGTCAGCAAATCTATATTTTTTATTAAATTGTATAACAACGGATTAATTATTGTACCATACATACCACATAAAAATATCATATTTCTTCCATAATTGGAGGGAAAGTACCTTAAATACTGTAGATAGAAAAAAATACTGAATGAAGAATTCATTTTTTATTTTAAAATAATTACGAAAAGCATTCAAAGAATTTTAAATCATCACCGGGAAGCGAATTTTATTGTTCCGGTAGAGAGGCTCGATCATTTACATTTATTTCTTCTTAATAACATAGCATCTAAAATAAAAGGGAGACCATTAAATTTAACCCGATAATATTTATGTACAGTTGTCCTATTCGTATGACGTCATTTTATCATAATTATAATTTCCAATACTCATTATACCGCACTGCATTAATATTGAAGCGTTTTAAAGCGAAACAATTAAACATCAATTAATTTATATCCACTATTAATGTGACAATTACTGTTTATGAATGTTTAAACGTTGAACGTATTATTGTTTATTATGTATGCAGACATACAAGCTGTGTTTACGTTTGGTATGGAATTAATGCTGCCAACGCTGATTACTTTGGTCAAATGGGTTTCTATTAGAATTATACTTCATAGTCAATTGATTTTTAAATAAAAAATAAAACAATTTAGAAGAAACTCATTGACGAGCATATTATGGTGGGAAAAAATATTAATTATCTTATTTTTTAACCGACTTCAAAAAAAGACTACTTTCTCAATTCAACGCGTATATAATATATTATGTTTGACCACGCGTTAGTTTTCATAATAATATTTTATTATTTTTATAAAAATATTTTTTAATGATGATTCCAGGGTTGGTCCCATGTAATATAAAATTAGTCCGTGTGGTGTCGGACGTAAAGAATAGCACCATCCCAGATCTTCCCGTGGGTGTCGTAAGAGGTGACTAAGGGACTTACTAGAGAATGGGCAGCAGCGTTCTCTGTGCTTTTGTAACAACCATACTGCGATCGCCAATCCGCCTGCCAAGCGTGGCGATTATGGCAAAACCCCCCCTTGGGGAGGCCTCTGTCCAGCAGTGGACGTCTTTAGGCTGAAATGATGATGATGAATATAAAATTAAGGGATGAATTTTGTTTTATGTTACCGTTTCTCAATTAATTTGTATGATAAAAAGTACCTAGGCACCAAAAAGGGGTAAAAAAACATTTTTATACAAAAATGTCAACCGACTTAAAAAAGTAAAAAATTACTTGAATTCCGGAAGTCAATGGCAATACAATTCAACAAACACAACCACAACCGAACCTGCGAATTTTAAGTTCCTTTTTACATTTCATTTTCGCCTAACAATCTTTTGTTTTACCAGCCCTACCGGGTCCGCCGACGGAGGTCCGACCCTCAGAGATCACAGCAACCACAGTCCGACTTACGTGGACCTACAATGGACCAGAGGAACCTCAGTACTACGTCATACAGTACAAGCCCAAATACGCCAATCAGGTGAGTATCACGTCATGAGTTTGACAACCCCCAGCATTGCAGGGTTGAATATTATAATTATTTCGTAGCTATTAGAATGTCGGAAACATTTCCATGACAATAATGACAGTCATATTTTATGAATGCTTAGTTGTTTTCGTTTAATTACTGGGAATCGAGAATTCACAATGTTATTGTTTTCCCAGAAAACAATGGAAGACTTTATCTGAAAAGGGGTCCTTGTACTCATAATTATGAATAACTTTTATTAAAGGAACAAACTCTAAATCGCAAAAATAAAGTCCATACATTTATTTATATATTATTTACTAGCTTTTGCCCGCCAATTCGCCCGCGTGAATATCGGTTATCGCGGATGCAGACGAAGTCGCGGATTATAAAGTAGCCTATGTCCTTCCCCAAGGTTCAAACTAGTTTCGTACCAAATTTCATTAAAATCGGTTCAGCCGTTTCATCATGAAAGCGTAACAGACAGAGTTACTTTCGCATTTATAATATTAGTATGAAAGTATGGATTTATTGAATAAATTAAGTCTCCAACAACTTATTCACTACTACACTTACAACGGTTAGTTTATACTTATAAGATTACAGTGAACTTGTCACTCAAAGGAGTGCACGGCACTTGCGAATTAATATTAAATCACTTATTTTAAACACAAATTTAAAAAAGCGGTTGAAACACGACGACCGAAAAAAACAGAAGAAAACTGACTTCAAAATTATTAACAGAGGAAGAAGTAGATCTGTTTTAAGTAGAACTGCTCCACGAAGTAAGTATCATACTTACTTCGTGAACTGGCCAGAGAATACAATCATTTGTTGCAATTATTAACAAAGCTTACAGACTTAGATTTATGGTAAGCAATTTACAATAGGCGCTATAATTTGCCTTTTACAAGCTTTCGTAGTATACAGTATGTTCGCAATTATTAATTCGACAAAACGGATAATATATCATCTGATTTTCTCTTCGTAATTTCCGAGTAGATTTTATAGTTAAAGTTCATCATAACGATGAATATAATAAGCCCCTTGTAAGGCCACTGGTAAACAAAAACTGTGTTTATGTTTGTATGACATTGTTATTCCGGTACATACCTACGAATGGTTTCTAATAAATGTGTAATTTCAGTCTCTAAAACTAAAGTGTCTTAAATTCTAGATTTGATTTCTTTAAATTAATTCCAAAGTATTTTTGTAATCACCTTTTCCTACTTCCAAACACAGGCTTTCAGCGAGATCTCAGGAGTCATTACACAATACTACTCGGTGACGAACTTATCCCCATACACGGAGTACGAGATGTACGTCATAGCTGTCAACAACATCGGCAGGGGTCCACCATCAGCCCCGGCAGTCATCACCACAGGAGAAACTGGTATGTAGAAACATAAAGTAACTGGAGAGTGTGTGCAACTTCGAGTGGATCATGGTTCGTTGTAAGTGTGGTACCTATTCATATTTAGAACACCATCGCTCCGACAGGGTTTCCAACTATGCTGTTAAACTGTAACTGTTTTTCACTACGTTAAACTTTTTACTGTCGGACAAAAAAACAGTATAAAAAAACTGTTTTTAACATCACTAGTACATTTATAGGCGCGTCACACCACACAGTCGCACGATGCAGTGCATGCATTCCTCGTTACAGATCAAAAACGAAAACGCTTCCAAAATGACACTAATTTGCTAAGTTGTGCGAGAAGCACCAAGAAATATAATTATGTTCGTAAAACTATGAAAAAATTAAGTGCTGATCATTTTATTGAAATACTATTGATTTTCTTTCTCCAACCTGAATATACTGTATTTTCTTCCAAAAAAGTTGGCAACCCTACTCCGACATGCAGCGCCTCGGAAAAGTCAGCACGCCGCGCTAGCTTTCACTTCTTTTATCTTGTCATAATAAAGAACATGCTAACGCACACGATTTAAAGCCGTCATTTGATTGGCTAATTATTTGCTATGTCGGAGTGGTGATGTAATAATGAGCGTTGACCTTATTCATAAATCTTAGAGACAACTGCATAGCAAGAGACGAAAGGAAAAAATACAAGACGTATCAAATGACATTGAGCAGGATTCTTCAAGCGCCGCGTCGCCTGTGTAAATTGTTGCCATTCTTCTAACAGTTTCTCAACTATCAAATCTGTATTCAACCTAAATTGTAGAAAACGAGCGAATAACTTTCTTCCTTTAAAATTAAAAGTGTAAAGTGTCATGAAAATTTAGAACCCAGTTAATTTAATTAACGACATCAATATCATGTTCTATCGGCCCCCTCTCAAGATTACCATCTCTTTTACAGTTACTTATGATGAACGGGATTTATAAATCATCTTAAATAACGCCATCTTCTTAATAATCCCAATTTATAATAGACGATGAAAAATTATCATTTCTACGCATTTACCCATACGCTTATTATAATTTCATTTTCTCTTGTCTCGCTTTCAATTTTGTCAAGTATAAAATTAATTTTACTTGCTTTGAATTGGGTAAATAGATTTGTTTTACGTTACTTGCGCTCAATTCTCGGTTTTAAGGTATTTTCTTTGATCGTCTTTTCATGCCTACGCGTATAACCGATGTACGACATGCGCCGATGCTTCATGTAAGTTTGCTTCTGAATTATCATAGACTTTTATTTCATTTGCACATTTAATTTTGTTTTTAGTATGTAGACGTAGAGCGTAATACTTTTTGTTCGTTTAATCATGCACCATTTCGTTTTTATCGATGTTAGGATCAGATGAGCGGTCAGTTCTGTGTCACACGTTTTAAAGTATCTTCTGCGGCACCGTTTGTGTGATTTGTGTGTTACTGTTCACGTGACTTCTACTTACTAATACTGTTATTTGTTTCCTTGCTCTCTTGCAGTGGATTCCTTGTATGGAGGTGCCAGTAAGTATATTATTATGAATTTTCGTAAAACATTACCTAACGGCGTTGTTTGTGGGTCTACATCTAAAATTCTAAATCTGGGCATTGATAGCATGTTTTGTAGGTTGTGTCGTAATTTAATACATTTAATCAGTCGACTGGGTGTAGCTAATATCTCGCTTGTACAAAGGGTTAATCTGTTATTAATTTGCATGTTTATTGTATTTGTCGCGATACGTGACAAATTGGTGTGTGCTCGTTCACCTCAATTACATATTAAAAATTTACCATACAGTTACCCTGTGGTGGAATTTCATTTCTTTATCCACGCCCCGAACGTTTCTCGCTTCGTAAATGTTAAACCATCATATCTAATTTCCTTCAGCAAAATATATTAAATTTGACTCGTGGAACGTCGCCCACGTCCTCATAGCGCGACATTACAATACAGACAAAATAAAAACTTGGATGAATTGCTAATGAAAACGGTGGTATATAAAATTACCAACAGGTCTTTTGATATTCTTTACATTTCTAATAAAGGAAAAGTTTGGTCTGACGTCAACGACCCGGATTCTGGACCCAAACAAGATTATGGCGTTTTAATATTGCACGGTCCCGAAACTTTTATTGTTTCGCCCTTCGCGAGTATTATAAACAGAAAAGAGATTTTTTCATTGAGTGACGCCCCGTTTTTCGTGTCAGACTCTGCGATTACAAATCCTATTAAGACAAGCATTGTGCCCCTGACGGTTATTGTCCTATTATTTTTATTTTCATTTTGTAGATAATTGAGATGAGTCGAGTCGCTTCTTAATTTAACATCGGGATGTTTACGTGTTATTGTGTCTGTGATAATAGCGGTAGGGTGTTTGATAGTATTTGTGCTAAACAATTCTGAAGGAGTCCAACTGGCATTATGTTTTACGGTTCATGTACTAAGAGTGCCATCCTTTTTCTCTTTAATTTTCTTAACGTTACTATAAAAGAAGTTATAGTTTTTAGATTTGTTCTTAAATCTTTGTGTTTTGTATGTTTTTTATCATATTGGCTTGTTATTGATGTTAATTTTTATAATACGTAATTGTAATTTAACAGTTTCATGTATTTATTAACATTGCTAGGTAGAATAACTTTGTCAATGTTTCAAAACCCGAATGTAGTGAATGAATTAGATTGGGTACTTAGTCTTTCAAGATGGAATCTAAACATGTTTAACAGGCTTGAAATTGTATAACATATATTTAATGAAAAGGCTCTTAGCAGTCTAGAATTATTTATTGCCTAAATTTAGAAAGTATACACGTGTCATCTAAGTAATTCAAGAAATAATTCGGCACGCTTTTACTTCTGAAATGTTAGAACTTGTTCATTTTTTTTATTACAGTTAGACAGTTTCATAAATAGAATGTTTTCAACATACTTACCAAGGAGCCACCAAGAGCTACCATGGACTTTATAATAAAAGCGGAGAGAGTGAATGAAACTCATTTTGGAGACTTGGTATTTCTTCAGCGATAGGAAAGTCTCTCTCGCTCTGGTGAGGGTAAACAGAAAGAGACAGCACCCCTTTTTGAGGGTAAACAGAAAGAGAGAGCATCAAGGTCACCAAAACTGGGTTCTCTAGACTCTTCGACGTGTTTTCTCCACTGTTATTATTAGGTTCTGGCTTACTTCTTAAAAAAGCAAAGCATGCAGAAGTGATTAACAATAATCGACTAACGCGGGGTAACAACCCAAACTTTATGTCACATCACTAGCATTTTCTTTTTTTTTCCATAGAACCGGGTTCAGCACCAAGGAACGTGCAAGTTCGGCCTCTTAGCTCAAGCACAATGGTAATTCAGTGGGATGAGCCTGAGACGCCCAACGGACAAGTTACGGTAGGGGGATAACTAATTCTAAATGTAGTTTCTGCTCAAATTAGATTGCAAGATTTGATCGCTTTACCCTGAAGTTTGGATATAGGGCACTTAGATCTTGTAAATTTGCTTTTGATGAAAGCGCAAGTGTAAAGCTAATGGAATGAGAAATAGAGGTTGAAATACAAACAGCAGAATTCATCCAGCCAATCGATAAAACAGTAATTTAAGAGAAGTGCTTTGCAGACTTATTTATTTGTAATATCGTTTGCAGGGCTACAAAATCTACTACACTACGGACCCCTCACAACCGTTACAGTCGTGGCACTCCCAAATGGTAAGTTCTGAAGATTATTTATAATAAATAAAATAATTTATTTCAGGCTGTAATCCCATTTAGGTCAGTATACACACAACATAGAAACTAGTGTTAGTAATATGATTCTTTTGGTAGATATAAGTACCTAACTTATATCTACCAAAATAATCATATTATGATTATTCAGTTGAATCTGTCGGCTATGACTGCTCGAGCTTCCCGTGTATGCAACCATCTCGACCCACTTTCCTAAACTATATAGTTAGTCACTACCCTTCGTTACAGATGGATAACAGTCATTTGACAACAATCAGTGAACTGACTCCTCATACCGTATACACTATACGAGTGCAAGCGTTCACTTCCGTGGGGCCGGGGCCCATATCGGCACCGGTACAAGTGAAGACGCAGCAAGGTGAGTTTATGATAACATTATTTCTACTTGAACACCCTAAAACAGCAATTCCAAAACTTTAACGTAGCGGAACACTCAGCAAAGGTTTTTTATTTAATGAAAATAAGAAGAAGATTATTTTTACTGCTTGAAATTCCATTAGTCTCTAATCGTCCTAAAAAACTAAACACAGGACGCTAAAGGTCTTTTAGGTCATCCACTAAAAGAAAATATAAAATACATATTGTCCGGATTGAATCTTAACTCAACAACCGTCGGGTGAAAAATGTTAAAAGGTCAAACTTTCGCTGCTTATGCACCTATGGGGTGCCATCAACATTCGATAGGTATAATTCTATTCTGTACTTGTTAACAGGAGTCCCATCCCAACCATCAAACCTCGTGGCAGTGGAAGCAGGAGAGACATCGGTTACCCTTTCGTGGAGAAGACCCGCACATGCTGGAGACAACATAGTATCTTATGAACTGTACTGGAACGACACGTATGCCAAGGAACACCATCGGAAGTAAGGAGTAGTCGATAGTCTTTGTTATCTTGTTGCGATGTTATTGAACGATAAAAACTAAGTTCTTCGACAAATTTAATTGCTGTCATTATAAAGAACTTACTGAAGGATCGGACACAATATATTTGGACACAGTGTCCGAAACTATATTTTTTTGACTGAAGATTTGGACACGAATAAAAAAGCTGTTTTGTACAGTCAAATAAAAAACTTACAGTCAGTCAAAAAAATATCGTTTCGGACACTGTGTCCAAATATATTGTGTCCGAATCTTCAGTAAGCCTTATAAATTATTTATTATTTCATCTAAAAAAACGTTATCCATGTTAAACTTGTCCCAGGCGGATACCAATAACAGAAACCTACACATTGAACGGGCTGTACCCAAACACGTTATACTACATCTGGTTAGCGGCGCGGTCGCAGCGCGGAGAAGGTGCCACAACGCCTCCTATCGCTGTGCGGACGAAACAATACGGTATGTCTACACACCGCACACTTGGAGTGACGTCTCGTGAAGAGTGAGTGTAGATAGGATGAGGGGGAACGAGCCACATTCCTAAAGACGAAGACCCGAAAACGGATCCCTTTGCACCAAAGCGGATCCCAAATTGTCACATTCTTTCAATATGGAAAATGTTGCATAATTTTCACTCGCTATCCGCAATGTAACTTCTCTTTGCAAAACTGTTTATGTAAAACGCTTTCAACTGTTCCCTTTAAAGAATTCTCGAACGTTTTGTTATTTGTGCAATTTACAAAATGGCTCTTTTCCAATCGTCGCTTGAGAATATGAGAGAGTGAACCTATTGTGGGTGTACCAGGTAACTCCTAATGTAATATTTCACATAAGAGCACCTGCCCGGCACGCTGCCAGTAATTCAGCACAAGCACCAAGTTTTATATCACAATATGTGTTTTGTAATCGTAAATTTGTCGAAACGGTAAAGTGTACGCCGTAACTTGACTGCGCGACTCAACGAAACTGTCGAACTTGTTCGACAGAATTTGCTTAATTGAAAGCGTACACAGTACCTTAGTAGTAGCTTTATGTTGTTCGTAGGTCAGACTTTTAAATACGAGGTTAACGCCTCGAATGTTTTTTTTTAATTCAAACGCCGACGACGCGGACGACATTTGGAAATCTTGACTCATCTGTCATTAAGTTCATCGGGCATCATCAATCACATTGTCTCGATCTACCGATTGCCATGTCATCTATCACTGGGATAAAAAATAGTGTTCTCCGCGTCGTAAGCTAGAACATAATCATCACAATTTTCTTCCAACAGGGGAAAGTGTGACGGATGAGACTTAGAGATGTATGGGCGAGCGGATCCTACAATCACACCACACTAACAAAAAGTGCATGCTTGTTTATTTTGACGACTGATGTCGTTTTTTCATTTTGTTTTGGGCACATTTTATTTTTTGTTTCAATCGCATTCAGTGATTGCATCGGTTAGGTCGGCTATGTTGGGTGTTGGGTATAACACAGCGCGCGGCGCGTGAGTCGCGCGTCATTTCAGTTGCAGGTGGCGGCACGGATCCCCGGATCTGTGCCGGCTCGTTCTTACCGTTGAGCTTGTTTAGTTCCTGGAGCGCCCCCGATGAATGTGACTGCGGTTGCCGTGTCGCCTACTGCCGTGCGCGTGTCTTGGCAACCGCCGCCCGCCGAGCGAGCCAACGGAAGGATCGCTTACTACAAGCTCCTTTGTGTGGAGTCTGGGAGGGGGGATTCTGAGGCGACTGTCGTCAAACTGAATCAGACCTCGTTTGTACTGGACGAGTTGCGACGGTGGACTGAATACCGGATCTGGGTGCTGGCGGGCACTAGTGTGGGAGACGGGCCCGCCTCCTATCCCGTCACCGTCCGCACGCATGAAGACGGTACGTGTCACTACCATCATTGGACATACACTAACCTTTCAACTGTTCCATATCGGCTCAATCTTATGACTTCCTCCGCTCTCCTTGAAGTGAAAGAATTTTCGAACAAAAAACTCTTGATAAATGTTTTTTTTAATATAATCTGAAGCGTTAATAAACATAAAATCATAAAATTGAGCGATGCCGGGCCAAAGAATTAATTGCTAATAATTGATGAATAATTTAATTATCTCTCAAATTAACAAAGTTCTTTGGCTATGTAATATCAGAGGAGTTTTGGAAGTTCATTTACTTTTAAAATATTTCTGGATCATAGCTATGAATTTTTCATTGCGTATTAAGTACATTCGTCAAGTACTTTTTCTGATAATACATATGATCTTTCCTTTACGATATATTCGATGACAATGATTTCTAATGATACATCTATATTTACTAACAAAACCATGGGATTCTTCAAAGTTGGTATAAAGTGTTTTATAAAATTATTCATATCAGTCACACAAATATAAAAAAGAATAATACATAAATGGTTTTAGAAGCTATAGATATGAATAATTTTATTATAAATATAAAATAACCACAGTGAAAATAGAACCGCTTGTAATTAACGATTTAAAATTAAAAAAGGAAGGAGTTCTATTTTGATTGTGTGAGAACATAATTTTGTGCAAATGTTTATTGGTCTTTTGTTAATGGGTGGTGGGCTAATATCAAATAAACCATTAATACCATAACGGAATAGTTCATAATCACATTAGCAAACTCGTTGCGCTACAACTACTACCAAAGATACTAATGTCATTTTTTCTTTTGTTCTTTTTTTGTGAGCACATAGCAGGATTCTAAACAAGGAGGTTCAGTTCTCGTAAAAAGTAATACTATGCTTGCCGATAATATTTCCATGTATCTATAATCATGTCACAGATTATCATTGTGGTTTCACTGTATTATAGCCGCTGTGCACAGCGGCATCAAGTTGACATTTCCACTCACTTGTCACATGTAATGATTTCTTTTGATGACGCGTCACATGATTCGTCATCACTCGTTAAGATGGCACTCACTGAAATGCAAAGTTTATAATGCACCTGGTATAGTGTCGACGGCACCGTTATATTATTGATTTTGGCGCACAGTTGTTGAGTATTTAGCAATGGACACAATTTTGCATGCTTTCTTTACCGACACCGCACCGTTTTCGTTCAATTAAGTTTTCACTGGGCACCAGATAGGTTTCACGTTTTGCTGCACGCAATTGGTTAAGGTTTAAATGTTTATTGATTGCGTGAGGTAAATACTGCACTTTTAGGAATCACTCAGCACCACTAGCGACGACACGAGGTGAGAGAACGAGTGCGTCACACATTGTATAGCCGCTTGCGCAGCTGAAAACCTGAAACGCTGCACTTCGCTGTAAACGCTGTTGTGTCGCAGACCATCTGCGTTTACCGTGGAGTGTGCGCGGGTATCCCGCCGAGCTCTCGGCTATACGGACCGCTCAACACGCACCACGGCCCGAGCGCCGCATTTGAATACCAATACCGTCCCCACACGACACGCGCGCATGCTACTGAACTACTCACAATTACTACTTCTTTACTCACTGTACTGTCCTGACTACTATCTACTATTAGCGGGAAGGCTGCGGGTCGAAGCCGTGTCCCGAGGATCCTCCGTCTAAATTCCTACTTGTACCAACTGTACACCTATTGGTAACTCTCGCGACGGATCCCAGGGATAGGTCCGCGACACTCTTCGCCTGTACATCCCGACTGCTCAGCTCGGTTACTAGACTACGCGCTACTTCTCTTCTTATCTCTATCTCTCTGTCTATCTCACTTGCTCTTGTGCTACATCTTCTTGGCAGTAGCAATTTCACTCTCGCCTCTCTTCTTTCTTCTGTATACTCTATCAGACTATCGTCGTGCATGCACACTAGATATTGTGACATAAACAAAATACTATTATGCCTAACGTTCGCTATTGCCGTAAACAACGAACGGGCGGGGCTCAAAGAACGCTGCGTGATATACCAGACATCAATCACTCCAGTAAAGTACAAGGCCGAGTTAATATCAGATACAGACGAGTTTTTTGAAGAGCACAGCCAACGGACACTCTGACACTGTCACAAACATCACAGAGGATACACGAGGTTCGAGGCATCACACACACAGAAGGTACGAAGGCGCACATTGACAGAACACAATAGAAGCACACACACACATAGACTGGCGCCGTCGCGTTAATCAATACATGTGCGTGTGAGTGACTTCTCTGCACCGACAGACGACGAGCGGTTTCTGACGCGTGCACGTTGCCTTTTTCTGTCCCACTTCAAAATTTTGTAAACGTCGTTAAAAACGCTCGTGTAAGCTCAGTTGCACGAAAAAGGTCCTTCGTGACAAACAAACTCCACACATTTCCACTCTATTCAAGAAATAAAAATTCCCATTCCCGTTTGTTCCGCGCTGCAAACAGAAAAAGGCAATGCACGCGAACCTAGACCGTCCCAAGCGGCTTAAACCGAATGCGCCTCCTAAAGAGCTCAAAATACACGAGGAAATAAAATAAGAGTGCCCCCCATTTCGCCGACAAGCGTTCTACTCGTAATCTCTCACTTAGTAGTTCCGTTCGCCCTGCAATGTTCGCACAATTTGTCTTAAATGTATTTGAATGCGTTTTTCTCTTTTTTCTCTCGTCACTGACTTTGTATGGGCCGCTGGTAACCCCGTACAGCTATAAGGAGTGAGTACCGATTACTATAGTGCTTGTTTTGATGTGCGTTTGTGCTTGTGCCTTAAAGCTTTGTGTAGATAATCTTCCTAGCTCCTTAATCTAACGACACTTTAAAACAAACTGCAAGTGGTAACCTCTGATAGCATGTCTTCGTAGACATCTTCGATGATTTGAAAGACTTGGTGTGTACCTTTTACTGTGATTTAATTTTGAATTTATTCCCTCAAGTCTTGACGTCCCGGAGCATGATCCCTTGCAGTGTGTGTATTAAGGATTTTAGTTATAGAAATGCTGCTTTGGAAACTAATAGATGAAATACTTACTAAATGTTGACTCTTTGTAAAAGCTTGACGATTTTAGTTGTTCTTTACGATGTGGATTGGAAGGTAATGGATTTTAATTGGTTATGGTGATGTGAAAGGGCGTAAATGATAATCTCAGTGTGTGTTGGTATTCAAATGCCCGATCGAGATGCTGACAGGCGTGTGTAGACACTCGCCGCGACCAAAATGCTCTATCAGCATCACCGACTGGGATTACCGACCGCACTATAAAACTACGATAAATTACCAAATTTGCAGCGCTTAACAGACAAGCCGTTGACGCCGATGCTTAATTCCATTTTTAGGCCCTTGAGAGTCGCTTTAGGTAGTTTTTTAGCACGCTCCCGTAGATGCTGATAGGGCAGTTTAGGTCGAAATGCAAATAGGTACGGCTCGGATATCTCACATATATCTTGTGTGCTCACAGTACCCGGAGAGCCCCAAGACGTGAAGGTCATTGCGATCAACTCGACGTCCATCCACGTGACGTGGAAGCCGCCCCAAGAAAAGGAGAAAAATGGCATCATCAGAGGCTACCATGTACATGTACAAGAAGTACGAGACGAGGTATGTAAACAACACTACTTTCGTTTCCAATAATTATTGATTTTCGTTATACAAATTTTAAACCGAAATATTTCAACAGGGCAAGGGACTTCTTAACGACCCGATGCGGTTCAACGTAATGGACGATACGACTCTCGAATTGAACGTATCGGGGCTCCAACCGGATACGCGGTATAACGTGCAAGTGGCTGCTCTGACGAGAAAGGGGGACGGGGACCGAAGTGCGCCGGTGTCTGTGAAGACGCCTGGCGGAGTGCCAAACAGGCCTACCGTCAACCTGAAGTGAGTTGAAGTTATTTTATCAATTCATATTAAATTTTAACTGCATTTTGAACAGCAGTAACAAACCGCTATTTCATTTGCAGGGTTTTAGAAAGGGAGCCGGTTGTATCAATAGAATTAGAATGGAGTAAGCCAACCCAAACATACGGTGATTTGCTCGGGTACAGACTTAAATATGGTGTAAAAGATCAACCCTTAGAAGAAGTCAATTTCCCCGGTACTAAAGTTCACTCGTATAAAATCAATGATTTAGAAAGAGGCGTCCAATATGAATATAGAGTAGCAGGTAAAAATCATATCGGAATAGGTCAAGAGACAATAAAGTATTGGCTTACGCCCGAAGGTGCACCAAAAGGGCCACCAACTAATGTCACGTACCACTTCCAAACGCCCGACATTATCAGTATCACTTGGGAGCCACCAATCCGTGCTGACCGCAGTGGACAAATAAAGAAATACGATGTCCAGTTTTTCAAGAGAGGAGATCAATCTTCTGTTGCAGAGAAGACTACAGAATCAACTAAAGCAGTATTCACTGGCTTAGAAGAAGATGCGCATTATGTGTTCAAAGTTAGAGCGTACACTGATCAAGGAGCTGGACCGTTCAGCAAGGACGTGACAGCTCATACTGAAAGGGACATCGGTAGAGCGCCTATGTCAGTTAAAGCTGTCGCGACTTCCGAATCGAGTGTAGAAGTTTGGTGGGAAACGTTCCGTTCAAGAAAGAAGATCATCGGTTACGTCATTTTCTACACAATGACGCCAGTCGAAGATCTGGATGAATGGCAACAAAAGAGTGTTCTTGTAACACACTCTGCTGATTTGGATAATTTGGAAAAGTTTGCAGAATATGCTATCGCTGTTGCTGCCAAAACGGCAGATGGTCTTGGAAGGTTGTCAGAAAAGGTTACTGTGAAGGTCAGACCAGAAGAAGTGCCTTTACATCTTAGGGCTCAAGATGTGTCCACTCATTCCATGACGTTGTCATGGTCGCCTCCGTTACGCTTAAACCCCGTTAGTTATAAGATTTCCTACAATGCAATTAAAGAATTTGTTGACTCTCTAGGTATGACGCAAACGCAAGAAATACCAAGAAGGGAAATCATTGTGAAACATGACAGAACGTCGTATTCGATAAATGATCTGTCTCCGTTCACAACGTATAATGTTAATGTAAGTGCCATACCTAACGACGATTCGTACCGACCGCCTACGAAAATCACTGTAACCACACAGATGGCAGCACCTAAACCAATGGTGAAGCCAGACTTCTATGGAGTCGTTGAAAACGAAATACTCGTCATACTACCTCAAGCTTCTGAAGAATATGGACCCATATCGCATTATTATCTAGTTGTAGTGCCTGATGATAAAGCTCATAATCATAAGAATCCGGATCAGTTCCTAACAGACGATTTAATTAAAAATAACGTTCGAACTGATGATGAAAACGCACCATACATTGCTGCCAAATTCTTACAACGAAATATTTTATACACGTTCCATCTTGGTAATGATGAAATGTATGAAGGCTTCTTGAACAGAAAACTGAATCCTAGCAAAAAGTATCGAGTGTTCGTCCGTGCCGTTGTAGATACTCCACAAAAGCATCTTTATACGTCCAGTCCATTTTCAGAATACTTATCACTAGATATGCGTGAAGCGCCTCCTGGTGAAGAACCCAGTAGACCTGATCCTAAAGACATTCATGGAGATCCTGAAATCAGAATAGAAGAGAATAGGAAAGAAGCCGGCATGGTGTGGGTTATCGGCCCAATTATTGCGGCTTTGATGCTCTCACTATGTTTGGTAGTGTTGTTCATAGTTAAAAGAAGACGTCAGCCTTGCAAGGCTCCTGACCAGGCTGCGGTGACGAGACCGTTAATGTCAGCAGATATTGGTTTCGGAGCACCGTCTGATCCCGTAGAAATGAGACGATTAAACTTCCAAACTCCGGCTATGATTTCCCATCCTCCTATTCCTATTTTGGAACTCTCGGAACATATAGAAAGACTTAAAACCAACGACAACCTCAAGTTCTCGCAAGAATATGAAAGTATAGAACCTGGTCAACAGTTCACGTGGGACTACTCGAATCTGGAAGTAAACAAACCCAAGAACCGCTATGCCAACGTCATTGCCTATGATCATAGTCGTGTTATCCTTCAGCCAATTGATGGAATACTTGGAAGTGACTACATCAACGCCAACTATTGCGATGGCTATCGTAAGCATAATGCTTATGTGGCCACTCAAGGTCCACTTCAAGAAACGTTAGCAGATTTCTGGCGGATGTGTTGGGAACTCCGTACTTCCACAATCGTCATGATGACTAAACTAGAAGAAAGAACAAGAATCAAATGTGACCAATACTGGCCTAGCAGGGGAACCGAAACCTATGGCATGATGACCGTAACTATTGCAGAAGTTCAAGAGCTCGCTACCTATTGCATCCGAACCTTCCAAGTGGAACGGAATGGGAATAGCAGCGAACGTCGTGAAATTAAACAATTGCAGTTTACTGCCTGGCCTGATCATGGAGTTCCTGATCATCCTGCACCATTCCTACAATTCTTGCGTCGTGTGAGGGCTTTAAACCCGCCTGATGCTGGTCCATTAGTTGTCCATTGCTCTGCCGGTGTTGGACGTACTGGCTGCTTTATCGTTATTGACTCGATGCTTGAGAGAGCTCGCCATGAACGCACTGTTGACATTTACGGCCACGTGACTTGTTTGCGAGCTCAGCGTAACTATATGGTGCAGACTGAAGACCAATACATATTCATCCATGATGCATTGCTGGAAGCTGTGATTTGTGGAGATACTGAAGTACCAGCTCGTAACCTACACGCCCATATCCAGAAGCTGATGCGCGTAGATCCTAATGAAAACATTACTGGAATGGAATTGGAATTTAAAAAGCTGGCAAATATGAAAGCTGACTCCAGTCGGTTTGTGTCTGCCAGTTTGCCTTGTAACAAGCATAAGAATAGACTTGTCCATATCTTGCCGTACGAATCGACCCGTGTTTGCCTGACTCCTCGTGATGGCTCGGACTACATCAATGCATCGTTCGTCGATGGCTACAGATACAGAGCCGCTTATATTGCAACTCAAGGTCCTCTGCCAGACACTACGGACGATTTCTGGCGAATGCTTTGGGAACACAATTCTACAATCATTGTTATGTTAACTAAATTGAAGGAGATGGGCCGAGTAAGTATTGTTACATTTGTATTATTTATTTTTATTTATGTGTTGTCATATCTGTTTTTGAGAGGTTGGCTATGTCTGTAGGGTATCTTTTTACAATAACTTTTATGTTAATAGGAAAAATGTCACCAATATTGGCCATCGGACCGTTCTGTGCGCTACCAATGCTTCGTGGTCGACCCAATCGCTGAGTATAACATGCCACAGTACATCTTGAGGGAATTCAAGGTAAATTTTCGCAAACAAATTGAAATACTTGAATAACTGATAAAACTTTATTGATCTAACTTCCAGTTTTCCAATACCTTGTTACTTTGTTAGTAAACTTTGAACATTGTGGACTTAGTGTCGATGTCATTCGCTCTCTCGAGGAAAATAAAATGAAAATCACTTTGTTGCATAGGTCACGGACGCACGCGATGGGTCATCGAGGACGGTACGTCAATTCCAGTTCACTGATTGGCCAGAACAGGGAGTGCCGAAGAGTGGTGAAGGCTTTATCGACTTCCTAGGACAAGTACACAAAACTAAAGAGCAATTTGGACAAGACGGACCTATAACTGTACATTGCAGGTAATCATCGTATCTTTTAGTTTTGAGACCTAAATAATTATTAGAATTAGACCTGAAGATCCGGAGTTCAGCGCGTTTAAACAAATAAACTCTTTATCGTTGTAATATTAGTAAGATTATTGAAAAAAAAACTGATTACTACTTCTAAATGACATGATCACTGTTAAGCTGCGTATCCATTTGAGGCAGCCTCGGGCCGAGACAGTCGCTCGGCCCGAGGCAGATCTAACGGAAACAATGCCGCTAGTTGAGGCTTGTCGCAAGTCGGCCGCGCAGCGAGCTAAATTAGGTCGGTAAACAAAGGCAAGTGGATACGCGGCGTAAGACCATTATTTTTTTTAATTCAAACCTCAAATTTGTTTCTTTTTTTTCGCATAGCGCGGGAGTGGGCCGCACTGGCGTGTTCATCACACTATCGACGGTTCTGGAGCGTATGCAGTACGAAGGTGTCGTCGACGTGTTCCAGACAGTGCGCACGCTACGCACGCAACGCCCAGCTATGGTTCAGACTGAGGTAATACGCGTTTCAATTATGCCTTACCCAGGGACGGATCCATACAAGACGGGGATGACAATACGCGAAAAAATTAAAATACTGGCAATACTAGTTCATAACAATATTTTGAAACTATCCGAAATTAAAAAAAAATATCCAAACATACTAAAGAGCATATAAATATAACCAAAATAGAACACCATTTGAAATATTGATTAACCAACCTGTGAGAAGAGCGGCAACTTTTGATATTCTTAATGCTCAATAAAAACAATTACACCGAATTACCAAATCCTGCCATGATCCTTTTTGTGCTATTGTCATCGCCACGTTGTTTAAGGGCTTTTTGGGCTGCACCCCAGGGTCCAGAGTTCCAAAATAGGAATATATAGGGCCCCCCAGCCCCTGTTGAAGATAATGGACAATATCACGAAAATAAAAAAAAATATCGTAAACATCATTATCAATAATTATCATCGTCATTATCTGTTTTTTTTTTTGACAAAATGGCAATAGTTGATTCATTAAGCAGGACCTCAAGTAGTATTAGCCCAGGGCCCCACAAACTCACGGTCCGCCCCTGGCCACACCCGATGTGAAGCTCGTAATTGCCTTCATTGATTCTTTACACTCTCGACGGTGAAGTACGAAGGTACTAGACTGTGTACACGCTAAACACGCTACGTCTTGCTATGATGCAAACTTTAATAATACGTGTTTCAGGCTTACTGAATATTCGGACACAGTGTCCGAAACGATATTTTTTGACTGATGATTCTGACACCAATAAAAAGCTGCTTTTGTAAATATCCAACAAACGAAATCCGCCTTCCGCCTAGCCTATAGTTGCTAAAATCAGTTTTTAACCGGATTTTATCGTTGGAAGTATTTATATAGCAAGACGTAGCTTTTTATTGGTGTCCGAAGCATCAGTCAAAAAATATCGTTTCGGACACCGTGTCCAAATATATTGTGTCCGAATCTTCAGTAAGCCGTTTCTATTTGTAAAATGGCCAAAGATAAACTTGTTTTATTTCAGAATACGTTTAGTTAGTTTTCCACAGTGTTATTTATTGATTGAAATGTCTTGTTTTACTTTAAAACGTTAATATGGCATTGCTCATGGACTAAAAGTTCAAAACCTATGTGCTTATGTGATTTGATGTTGTGTATATTCCTTAACACCCTAATTACGACCCTACAAACAAGTAAAGTGGCTCCATTATATACTGTACACACAGTAATTAGGTAGGCTATAAATTCTAGCATAATTATAATTGCATAATTAGTGTTTTGGTTCAACGCAGCGCACAGGGTGATTTATGTTTGCTGTAAGACTCGGCGGACAGAAATAGGTCACAGAGGTGTTGACAGCAGAGTTAACATGCATTTTATGTTGGTAAACGTTGTTTAGGGCCGCTACTTTACGCCTATTTTGTTACTTTGTTCAACTTTTTTAAGGACCTTATTTAGATATAATCCAGCGAATTAATTCTCTTTTTTCTAGCATATTTGCATTTAGGTTTAAAAGTACAAGTAAAAAAAAAATACCTTTTTCTCATGTTACTTTTATAATATTCGTTTTGTCTTAATATTTAATGTAGGTACAGTACAGGCAGCTTAAAAGATCTTTTAAACACGTTTATTTTTCGTAGCAGTATTTTAACTAGGTATAAATCATACACGGTGGAAAGTGGAAATTCATGATTTTAGCCAACGAAAAGCTGCTATTTCATACAAAAGTATGTACCAAGTACACAACACGATCAGAATGTACGAAAATTGCGTTTAAAATCATGTAGGTACTAAATCTATATTTAAGGTGAAGTAAAAGTGGTAAAGGTTTTGTGTCACGATGGCTCTTCCACCCATAATACTTATTTTTCGCAACTGTTCTGTAGTGTCCCACTGCTAGGCATAGGTTCCCCCATACCGTACGTACTAATCACATAATTTTCTGCAGGATCAGTACGAGTTCTGCTACCGTGCTGCCCTGGAATACCTCGGATCTTTCGACCACTACGCCAACTGACGATGAGACATACTTGTCTAAACGCGCTCCCACGGACTCTGTCGAGCGAACGTTTTGACGTATGTACTTAATATATGTAAGGAACAAAGAAATATTGGGAAGATTTCATGCAGAAACATTTTTAAACTTAACGGCTATTTAATGACAGATAAAGAAAGATGGCGGTGATCTCCAATGAATGAAAGCTAGAAACTAAAAGGAGGAAAAATCTCATTTGAATAAGATTTATTCTTAATTTAGAAATAAATCGTACCGTAAGACAAGGGATACCCCTTAAAGCATATTATTGGTTAAAAAAATACCTTCGTAAAGAACATACCACAAAAGCCTAAGACATATTTCACGCCAAATTATCTTGCAAAATTACTTCAGAGCAATATGAGCAGAACAATATTATATCGAATGCCAAAAAAATACTAAAATGGTTAACCAGCAAAATTACAAAAAGAGCAGTTATGCTCTTGTCTTACAGAAAAAGGTGCGATACGTTGTTCGAATCAAAGTAATGACTAATAAAATTAATGTAAACTTATTTTCGAATATTAATTCAACAAGTTCAGTTGAGTTAGTAAAATAATCATTATTTAATTTAAGTTACGTACCTGCTAATTATATTTTTAATATATTTACTTACCTACCTACATAGTGAAAAAAATCCTTAGACACGCTCTAATCTACATCGCCATAAAATGAAGACAATAATAATATTAAATAACATAGAACCTACATTTAAATTCAACCCCACCTATAAAACTTTAATAAATAGTTGTCATCACTTAACAATTTCCCGCCATTACAGATAAAATTACCCAACAGTCCCAACACTTCTTTGTTCTGCCTTCGCCACAGATAATAAATATCTAACGACAGAGTCCCGCGCTGAATATGACCTTTAAAGTAGTGATGTACCCGCGACATCGACTGACTGTCATTTTCAACTTCTTCTAAGAGGCTAAAACATGTATGAGTGCCTAGGAACGCTACTTATGATGTATTTTACGATTGTGACCACTAATAATCATGATTGTGAGTCGGAAGGGTAATAAATATAATTAATTATTATCCTATTATCTAACTTATGATAGATCTATAAGCTGGAAACATATTTAGTATACGCCAAAAGACATCACAGTTATTTACGAGGTTAACACGACTGAGTACAGTATAAAATTTCTCTATATTCATGATGAGAAGTCGTATAATCTTATACGTGATGTAAGTTCGGTTGTATAAAGTGTTAACGATGCGATGCGCTGGATACAGATTGTGGATATATCTTAGCGTGACTAGATGTGTCTCCAGTTTTCGCAGCTGTTCATGCTATTTTTGTCTCTAAATCGGAACAGTTTAAATGTTAAAGTCCATATAAACAGTTGAATTATACTTAGATGCATTTATAATACGAAAAGAGTTTTGAAAAGTATTTAATGATCTGTGTAATGGTTATACCGCGGCCGTGAAGTTTTAATTTGCGATCATAATATAAACGTAACGTTAGTGAATGAACAGTGCGCTTAGAGACTTAAATAATAACTTTATGCGATATATGATATTCAATTCTGATCGTCACACATATATACAAACATGATATTGTAAAATGTATAAATAGTTATTGCAGCTGTAATTAGAAGTTTATTTTTCATATCGGGTGTTAAAATATGTTTAAGTAGTGTAAATTGTGGTAACACGTTTCATTATTGCAATATTATATGAAGAACTTTTAGACGAATCGGCTGTGTCGTGTGATTTTTTGTGTCTGTCCTGTGCGTAGTGCATAATGTTATGTAAATATTTGTAATTTTCAACGTAATTTTATTTTGCTTGTGTTGTAATTCTAAACTTGCCCAATCATGCCCAATTATACCAGCCAATCATGTTGACGTGACAAATATTAACAAGGCCGGTGACATATTTAGCATACGTTACTCAAACTATCTGCCCATTATGTAACCTTTATTTTAAGTATAAATAACCATTTTAATTAGTTGTGTAAAATAGAAATAAACAAAAATAAACTGTAATTATTTAAATACGTCATAATCTAACGTTGTGTTAAAAATGTTAGCGGCCCAAACTTTTTTTTTCATTTGCAAATGAAACAGACAATAGTACAGTCGCTTTTTGACTTGGAATGTTACTTCGCATTTTTGATTACTTTGAACAATCACCGCTTGCTTTTAGAAAATGATCGTGATTCGATGACATATCTATATGTAGTTAGATAAATATGTTTCGGTGTGGTAATGATATAGAAGTAAAGAAACGGCGATTCAATTATATTTGAATCGTAAGTAAGTTCGGTATGGTGTTCTAAGTATGAACACTGATAAAAAGTATGGAGAGTTTCAGAAAGCTACGAGTGTAACAGGAGGGGAAATTTTTTACATTTTCTCTTTTGCGAAAAAAAATAATGTCAAGAATTTTCTTTCCTTAAGCGTTTTTCTTCCGTTAATTTATGCTTCTCATTAAAACGTGGAAAATAATGGACGACAAGAAAGACACTTCGAGTGACTCAAACGTGACTGCCACGACTCTTAACACTATTTTAAGCTATCTTTAAGTGTAGTATGTTATTTAATCTTTTACCGTAATCCCCTTGCATAGTAAATGTATAAGATTTTTACGTTTTTCACTCGTTTTATACAATATACCTACTTGTATCGATCTACCTACCTATAAGTTAAATTTGAGCTTGTATGAAACTTAGGAAGTATAAAAGAAGTTGACGCAATTTTCAAACGTTACACGTAGATATGCGAACAATTGAAGAGTGGCTCATATCTAAAGGAATTAAAGTTTAAACTAAGTACGTTTGAATTCGGTCGGATAATATCGGCCGCTGACATTCGTAACTGCCAATCGTTTCACTTAGCTATAATGAAAAGTAAAATATTAAATACAATAAAATACGAAACGTACGTAGAGTTAATGAGAATTATTGTTAAATTGAGGTTATAGTGAAAATTTAATACTCGTTGATGAATCATGTGTAGCGAGGTTCGTAACATTTACACGCTAGTGAGCATGGCCAGCTTTCAACCTGCTTTAATTATTAGAAGGATAATAAAATTGAACAAAGTTTTTTGTAACATTAATAATTTTAATCTTTACTATCATTCCTTTAAAATGGTTCTTATTTTTACAATTGTATTTTATTTTTTCTATTACTATATATTTTTTCTCGTCACAACGTCGTATCCTTCATTTTGTAAACGTATCCGAACGCACATAACGATCTCTTGTACAGTTTTTTGTGTTGCATTCTTAGGCTTAGGTAATGTATCATTCTGCCATTAGGGAATATTTTATATCGAATAGCCTATCGCTGGAGTGCTACAATACCGCGTAACTAATTTTATTTACCTCTTTATTTAATAAAAGTACCATAAAAGCAATATTGCTTGACGGAAATAAAATTATTGTGCCAGTCGTTTTTTACCACTGTGCATTGTTTAATGAAAATGAAATATGATATATTCAATGTAAAGAGGGTAGTGGTAAGTAGCACGATCTCTGTTTATGAAAGTGTCCGTAAAAATGTGTCACATAAAGGTGGCGTTATCGCGACCGGGTATTTTTTTTTTCTAATTCGGCATACTTCAATCCGTCAACAACTGCTACATTCAGGGAACTGTGGCTACATTCATACCATACCCTGTGCCGACGCCAGCGCCATTTTGGCGGGTTTCTAGTTCCGGCATCTTGCTGCGATAGTGCTCCTTACCTTTACCCTCCATAATTCAATGATATTACAAGTGAAATAGCGTAGATAGGGTAAACTACGCTAATTAGCTCACTTCAACTCAGAGCCGTGTTGAAGTCAACGGAAGTATGTGTTGTGTTCATAATGTCTGAATGCGCTCCAGAATAACCGAAATTAACGCTTCCGAATCCTCAATCTCGAAATCTATGATGGTCCTCGTATCACCTAATATGGTGTGACATTATAATATAACGTTATTTATGTTGTGCGTTAGTATTTTTTTTTATTTCGAATATTGTATAGCCAACTTCTCTACACCGTTTTACTTATAATAATCATCGGTTTTATTACTATCTTACTGTTGCGTGGTATTGTATTCAATGATTAAGTATATTAATGCCATATTGAGGTGCTGTTTATTCCATTATTTAGTACAAAACGGTTGTTTTTACACGCGCGCATCGCATGTCATTATTAAAATCATCATTGATACCTATGTTTGGTATGTTAAGACTGATTTTACCAACTATTTTTTATGTGTTCTTAATGTTTTTATGTGTTTCTTCTGTAATGTAGTTTACATCATGAATTTCTTTATTGTTAATTATTGTTTTTGTACATGAATGCCGATTGATTGTAATTTTTATGATTTTAATTAACCACATTATTCAATTGCCAGCCTGGGTATTGTTGCTTGGAAGTTCATGTTAAAAAAAAATGGTCATTTGATCAAAGTACTTAAATATTTCCAATGTGACATTTATAAAAAATGAAGTGGAGAAAATATAATGTGCCTAATGGATCCGTCAATCAATTACGAACTTTTTTAATTAACTCGATCTCCAAAATATATAAAATTTTCGTTGCGAGGAGTTCGCGTTGAAATACTTTTTTTCCTCCGATCAACAGTGCCCTGAATTTAATGATGAATTGCTTATTTTTCTTGCATATTTATATTATTATCGAGTACAACAATTGTGACGACTCGCCAATCAGCGTTTCGTATTTTTTTGCAAAGAACAAATCAATTATCTTACGCCCTAGCTTTAATGATAATTATTTTAGTGCAATTAAAATGGCGGACGCAATATGGCTGGCGGGGCGATGTGAGAATGTAATGTAGAAGTTTGTAGACGACAATTATTTTGTAAAAATTCCCGCGCTGCGTCTCGGGACACAGTGGATTCGCAAAATTATACATATGTATATGGAGAAATAAATTTATGTGAGACCCATAACTGAGTGCTTTATTTACCTTATCTAAACTCACAAAATAGCAACAATAGCAAATTCTAAAGCGACCCTGATGGATTACAGGTGGTACAAATAAAAGATAAAATATACACATTGGTTGGTTGCTTACATTGGTAACCATTGCAATAAATACATTAGGAGGGGCCTAAAAAAGAGGAGATAATATGATTTACTTTTTAAATAATAGAGACCATAGAGTATGAACACAGGTCCTTAACACTTTCTCTGTCCACAAAGCAGACACAATAGTTAAACAATCAACCTGGGCCTCAAGTCTGCTATTACAATAGTGTCAGAATGGTCTATCATTGATTTCATAATTGTTGATTTTGACAAGTTTGGTAATCTACTAATATAATGGCGTCATTTTGACTTTCCAATGGTCAACCAATGACAGTCCATTGAAAGAAATGATATACAATGGTAATCTCGTACTTAATGACAAATTAATGACTGACTTAGTTTACGAACTTCTTACTACTTCAGATTGCTTATAAATAATATGTAAAAATATATATAAATGAAATCTGGTATGATTAAATGTTCAAATTTGTTGACAATGTCATTATAACACAATTCTATTATGAGACCATTGACCGACCAATGATCGACCATTATGGATGTAGCAGATTACGAACTTTTAGCAAAATGACAATGGAATCGTGTTGGAATGACGAAATTATAAAAATAGCAGACTTGGCCCCCTGAACCGTATGTGGCTCATGGGACTGGGAAAGCTGAAGTTCAACTCGCTCTTCTCTTTTAAACATTTTCTTGCAAAAATATATTATTTTAAATACTTTGCGTAGCTGGTTATTCTTTATTAGTTTTAAAACTACAATAATTTAGGTTTGAAGATGTACGTAACTTTAAATTCTGCCTGCAACTCCTCGTTAACTGATACTCGGAAATATGTCTAGAGTTTGTTTAAACGCGATCTTCAGAACGAATAAACGAACCGATTTTAAAAATTAATAATTTTCACTAATTAATGATCAAACTGATTTCAGCTTACATTGTAACACTTTAAAATTGAAAGTTATTTTTAAATGCCTTAATTTTGGCTTATAATTGAATTAATTAACATGGTTTTTCACTATTATCTGTCATCTGTGCTATTATCTACGTTTTTCAGAACTCACTTGAGCGCAAAACTTAGCTGAAAGTTAGTGTGTGTTAGTCTGTGTGTGTGCGTGGTATATATCGATGCTGATAGTGGACCCATGTTATTCAGAGATAACATGGACATTGGATGGATTGGATGGGCATTTTTTCAAGAATCCTAGAAAAACGAATTATTAAGCTACGATAGATTTTCAAATAGATTACTTCACACTAATATTATAAATACGTAAATAACTGTCTGTCTGTTAGTTACAAAATTTACTTTGCAAAACCACCAAAGCGATCGTCATAAAAAAATGACAAAGAGGTAGCTTTAAATCTGGATAGGTTACTCTTTAATCAGCAACTTTCAAGTGAACGAATTCAAGGTTAAAAGCTAGTTATAAATAAGGCAATAATATAACAAACTTCACCAAGCTCACCAAGCTTGGCAAATCGATTGGTGAATGCAGTATGATAGTATTTCTGTCTCTAGCAACTTCAAACGATAGACAGAAACAGAACGATGTTTTAAATTCGTTTAGAAAAACATTCAACTTTTTGTAGCTAAATCTTTTACGTTAATAATCTTTCTGTAATCCATTACAAAAATAATGCCGTCCACAAATTGGTAAGCACAATGAATACATACAATACAGGTAAACGTTAATTATAATTTGAGAAGGACGTGCCCCGTGAGATTAGTGTCCATTGTCGAGTACGGTGTTGCCTTGCCTACGCGGAATTAAAGCTGGTGGATGGAAAGTATACTAAGTTCCTATATTTTTGGTACGTATCTTAAAGTGTTTGAATAAGAGATAAGTAAATTCAGAATTTATATAAATCAATACTCCAGATTACGTGAATGAAATTCGATTCGCCCCCATCTTTCGCCTACGTAGCGTAGCATACGCTACGCATTTGGCTACGACGCCGACGTACCTCGCTACGAAGTGTACGTCATAGGCTAGCGGTTTACGTCTTTGTAACATTTTTTCTAATTTTAGTTATATTATTTTTTAATATAAATTTATTATCACATTCAATTTACTCGACATAATTTTTTGTTGTGTCTTATTTTTATCAAATAATTACTGAATTTCGTTGTTAATACCAAAGGCATACAATCCTCGATAGTAAATTACTGTGGTCTACCATAAAGAGGCTCATCTAGTCAAATCATAGATCTCCTTCAATCTATTGTTAAGCATATTGGACTCTGAGACATCCAAAGCCTTTGAGTCCTTACAATATGCAACTCGATAAGCTATCGAGCCATGTTGCAATCGATTCACAATATGGATCGAGATGATATTGAAATCCGAGTGATGTGCATATGAATCGGTATTGTTGGTTTGTAATAATAATTGTGCGTGCCGATTGCGATTATTTGAGGTTATCAACCTTCGTTGCGATTGAAGGCAACAATGCTATTCTGTAAAATCTCACTTCAGTACTCACTTATAATTCCGCGGTGAAAACTGTATAAGGTAGTATGTAACTCGATGAAAACAACGCTAGCGCCACTAAATACTTGGTAAGTGAAATTGGAAATGAGATGGTATTCGAATACGCGGGCAATTCTTGCAGAATTGCACTGCTGTACGGTGCTGAAGGGTAAGGATCGGAACACATGGATCGACGGCCTTTCGCACTTCGCCGATTGAAAAGGAGCACACTAGTACGCAATTTACCGTTGATCGCCGTTTATGCCCGCTGACGAACGATCGCGATTTTGTGTCGTCCGCCGTCTGAGCACGTTCGCCGCGTCGAAGAATGGCGTGCGAAGGGATGCGTACGTCGTTCCATACATGTTTATCTTTTAGTATAAACATCGAACGGCGCGCAGTCGATCAATGTGGTCCGACCCTAAATGGAATAATCAATATATTAATGTACATACTTTGTGATCATTGCCTAATTCTAGTATGAGTCTACTAGAAATCTAGTTAGATGGTGGTCATGAGAAGGTTAATTCTCGTTACTAATAACATTCAAAACCTATGTAGTTGTAATCAGTGTGGCGTGCCTAGGGGTCCAGGTTAGGGCAAGCCCGATAGACATTTTACGATTAAGAAAAAAAACAGCAAGTTCTCAGTTACTGATTAGCTCATGTTATGCTGATTATGCAAGGTCCCGCCACTGATTGTAATCTCTGTCAATGTCAATAATGTAGATTTTTAAAAATATTTTAATAGGCTTGCGTTTGGCCGCAACTCACCTGATCTTAAGTGATGATGCGGCATGAGGTGGAGCATGCTTTCATAGGAAGGATGAACCGATTCACTCGTGTCTTGAAGGTCCTATGCTCGCGTCTGTTCAGACGCGGGCAGTGAATTCCACAGTTTGGCAGTTCGCACAATAAATGTGGAAGCAAAGTGCTTGGTTCGAGACCGTGGAAATTCAATCATATAGCGGTGACGTTTTGCCATGTTTCTCCTCGTCCGATGATCGTCTTCTGTTTTAGGTAAATTATAGGCAATATTAGAAATAATACAGGAATTGCCTATCAGATAATTTCCAAAAATACTGCCATGATAAAGGATTCGGGGGACGCCGGGGGAATAATATTTGATTTGCCCACCAGTGGTACAAAGTGGGCCGAAGAAAAAAAATGGTGAATGTGCATATAAAGTAATCGTCTGAAAAATGCACCAAGATTCAGTTTGTTTTAGCAAGTAACAAGAAAGGCCCTATCACAAGAGTACGTAGTAAATACAATGTGGAAAAATTTTAAACTTGAAAAAATCGTTTCGCACCAATGATATATTATACAGATGCGTTACCCGCGCTCAAGAATGGCAATATTAAAGCAAGGCAATTGCCGGGGTTTCACTTTGTCACGTACCACCCAGTGTCGCAGCGATACGTCAGTATCGCTTGTAATTCACACATAATTGACGTAACAAAATATGTATGTTTACATTTTTCTAACAGGTATACCTACGCTGTATGCTTCTGTCCTTTTCTTCGCACTGTATAATTGTATGTGCCTACTGGTATATAGATGTAAAAGTTTGCGCCGTTTTTAAAGTGCACTAATGTTCGTGTATGACGCGTCTATTTATAATACGTCATTGTTTCGCACATACAATCATTAAGTTTGAAGACTTTATTCAAACAAAAATGTTAAACAGGATCGCAGTAATATATATGTCAATTGAACAGGATGAAACCAAAATTCGATGAACGTCAATATTAGGCACAACATATCTATGCACAACAACAGCCTAACCGACGTAGCACAGCGTAGTCATGACGTCAACACTCCAACGACGCCGTAGCAAAATGCAATCCGATTTCATCTACCTACCTATCTACCTTACCTACCTTTTATCTAATACCAAAACTTGTTCCCAACATGAAAACCGAGCCGAAAACGTAGGTATCAAAATATTTTATTTAAATGAAATCCATTTTTACATTTCCCGCACTATCTGTCTGCGTCGAGTCTATCCGCGACTACAATCACATAAACGTAACAAGTATAGACATTGCACAGAGTTCGAAACTAGGCCGACACACGGCACGTTCTGATTTACAAGATAAAATCTATACAAAATTCTACTGATATTATAAACGTGGAAGTCTGTATGTTTATTTATTTATCAATCACGCATAAGCGGCTGAACGGATTAAGATGATAATTGTCACACGGATAGACAATGACCTGGATTAGGACATGGCATACTTTTTACACCGGTAGTACGTTTCTGTGTTACCCAGAAACTGGGTTGTGGAGTCGGTATATGTCAAATACTGGTATTCAGCTGCATCCGGTTAGACTAGAAGCCGACCCCAACATTATTGGGAAAAGGCTAGGCAGTTTATAGTACAGGATAACTCTCGACTTTCACCCGAGCGAAGCTGCTCGCAAAAGCTTGCTTTTTGTATTCAAAAGCCTTTTACTCCACCTTTTTTTACAATCTCTTAATAGGCCCTTTCAATTCTCTAGTATTTCTAAAGGCGGCTAAAATATGATTAATTACCAACGTTTCGCGTTTTAGCAAATCGATGGGTTGTATTTAAATCATCGGCTTAGCGTTCGTCGGTAGCCATATTGGCTGGCCGTTCCCGCTTTTAATCCCGCCATAAATAACTGACGCTTGTCTATGGCTTTAAAGGAAAATATTTTTTTTTATTAATCATCAGATTCTTTTAAAATTACCATGGATAATTTAGAAAGATATTTTTACAATGAATGGGTTAATTTTGTGTGTTGAGGGATAGATTTTATATAATATCTTTAGGAGGCACTCGCTCCCCCATTACCGGACCGGCAGTAGCGTACATACAGGGTAATATAGGGCAAGCCACTAATTATTAAATATTTTGCTCAGTTATTGAATAGTTATCTTATTAGTGCAAGCCTGGCTTTTCGGCTTGTATGAAAATCCCGCCACTGGACCGGTGCGTTATCGCAAATGCAGCTTCTGAGCTGTCAGGACTTCGTTTAAGAATTTCTAAGTCCCGCCCGGAGTTTGAAAGAACACAGGGGTGTGACACCGTCTTTGGAAAGTAGGTACGTAAAGCCGTTGGTCCTGCACCTGATTTCTCCCCTGTAGTGTCCCATGTCCATTCCATCAGACTATGAGAGTGAGAGAAAGAGGGAGTGCGCCTGTGTTTACGAACACGCTTGTGCACTATATTATCTCCTCACTAATCTCCATTGAGATGGACTGCCGTGGTCGAAATAGTCGAGAGAATAGTGTTCTTATTGAGGAGACACAGTAAGTAATAAGTATTTTGTATACTCACAGAGTGAGAGATCTTTATTAATTGACACATTAACTTGGAGGAGTCAGATTAATGGCCTTTTCATAATAAACATAACAATACCTATTATGCTCCAGACATAGACAAATGTTGACGATGAAATTAAATTCCCAACTCCTGCAAGAAAGGGTAAATTTTAAATTTACCTCAGTGTTGCTCGCAGTTTGGGTCCTAAACTACTTAGGAGATTAAGTGCTCTGACAGCTTTTTAGGTGTACAACTTAAAATTAAGTAACTGAAATTCTTAAGTGTTATTTAAATTCTTCGGGTTGATGTTGTTATAAAGAAATCTAGTGAAAGGATTGAACCGAAGATCTTAAACGACTGTAAGCTATGATGTGTCTTAATTTTTTTAATCATAAACCTCAGATTATGAAACAAAAGGCGGATAGACCGTGCGGAACACTGAGAGCGAAGCCACAAAAGCAAATACAAATTCAAAAACGAATACCTACAATTCGCTTCGCCACGAAGCGAAGCATTGTTAAAAAAAAACAAATACTAATACAAATAAAAATTCAAAAGCGAATACAATCACGAGGTTGTAGGTATTCGTTATTGAATTTGTATTTGCTTTTGTGGCTTCACTCGCTGTGTTCCGCACGGTCTAAGTATGTGCCTTTTATTTGACAATCTGAGTCCTAAACTATTAGAAAATTTAAATAAGACTATTCAAAGAAATTTTTTTTTCGCTACAATCACATAATATATAACATTAATATTATTTCGTAGACTTGGCAATATTATGTCGTAGATCATAGGTAAGTACAGGCTATAAGGTATCATATCATACATAAACTCAGCGTTGGATTTACACTAGGGGCACTCTGGGTTAGTGCCCAGGCACAGAATACTTAATAGTACTACGTAGCCCAGGGCGGCAAATTTTCAGCGGCGGCAAAATTCGGAGGTAAAGAAAAAAAATCTTCGCGATATCGACAATGCTTTCTTTATCTTCCAAGAAAAGGAACAGGTAATTACAAAAATGTTACTAGTGCACTATTTAAAAAAAAGATTTTTTTTTTGCAAAATTGTATAGGTATCGAATCTTTATTAATTTTATGCAAAATTTCTATAGTGGGGCGGCTTTTATTTCAGTGCGCAAGGGCGGCGTTAATGCTAAATCCGGCATTTTATAAACTGCTAAAATCAGTCTCCGTTGTCGAGTAAAAAAATAAAAACAATGAGGTCGCGCAGACAGACGGCTCAGGCGTGAAGTTTGTAAGTTCTTCTGTTTGTCATTTTGTACGTTTGTCTGTTTGTAAGTTCATTCATATGTAAGTTTGTAAGTTTTTAGCTCAGTAACTAAACGATCGGTTGCTGTGGTCCTGAAAATCGTACAGCGTATGATCTGTAATGAGGTAGGTACTTAGGCTAAATGTCTTTGTACTTAAGTAAGCCGTTTGGTGCCGGCCACGAAAAGAACCACCCCATTTCTACCCCTGGGTGTCATAGAAGGCGGCAGAGGGATATTGACCAGAGGATGAGCAGCAGCGTCCTTCTACCATAACCGCAGAGCATGGCAATTATCTACTTTTTTTTATATAACGATGAAAAGATATATGAATTATAGATATAATTTAATTTTACCTAATTTTATATGGAATGAACATTTTCGATAATGTGCATTTGAATTAATATTCAATTAGTATAATATTTAGTTACTATAATATTCAAAATCTATATGTAACGTTTAATATAATTTAGAAACCTTTACTTTGTTTTGTATATTTTTCAGTTAGATTTCGAACGCCAGTCAATTTCATTAGCCGTGCTGGTGGCGGAATGAATAAATTCGCATTTTCTGCGCCAGATATCATCTACTATTATTGAATCATTTGGGTTAGGTTAGGTTAGAACAGTGACCATTAACGCGTGAAGGCGAGCGAGCGCAGTGAGCGTGCCGCGGTAGCGGCCGCGGTAGCGGCCGCCAAGCGCCAGATCCCCTATAGTGTCGGTGAATGTCATGCTCGCTCAAATGTCTCGCTGATGGTGGCGCGTGTGTTGGATCATTCGGCTCCCTTTAAAATGGTTGAGCTGAATGGTGCTGATTCACGCGTCATATTCGTGAACGGGCGCTGTCAGTAGAGATTGGTCAGCTCTTATCTGCCATGGACTTTATCTTGCTTCTTTTTTGTGTTTTGTATTGTTAGATTGCCTTCATAGTTTTCACATATAGAAGCAACAAGAATCATGTAACCAGACTTTGTAAAAAACTTGATTTAAAAGAGTGTCCGTGGAGTTTCTTGCTCGATCTTCTCCATAGAGACCTACCCACGTTTTGGAACGAGCAACTAGCTTCAACTGTCTGACTAACTGACCGACTCCTTGACAATTCAAAAGTGCCTGTAAGTGGTTTAATTGAAATAAATGCTTTGACTTTGACTTTGAATCATTTGGGTTAGATGAGGTAACAGTAACTATCAGGAAACATCATACGATGTTTATATTTACTTATACATCCTGATATTTACTTATACATTACAGAATTATGGCTGAATTAACACTTTAACTGTCCCAAGCATATTTCCATGCCGATCACCAAATGTCCAATACTTATATTACATTTTAAGTTAAGTTTGATTTTTGTGATTTAATTAATTATATTTAAGTTGAATGTTTCTAATTTTTAAATACAGGTTTTTATGTATTTGACGTGCGGGCCCCGTACTTCCCACCACACCAATGGACACCAATGAACAACACTAGTCGTACATAAGACTAGTGCATTATATGTAATGCACGGACGTATCAAGCAAGGTTTGCAGTGCATTACATGTAATGCACGGACAGTTAAAGTGTTAATATTCAGCCATAATTCTGTAATTAACGTAAATATGAAAATTAGGTCAATTAAACGTTATATAAAAAGAGCATTATACAAATTGAAAATTGTATGAAATGAACGTTATAGTAAATGTTATTAGAGCAAAAGGAGTTTATATGAAATATAACATTAGATCACATGAAATTAGGTTATTTGTTTTTATAGCAAATGAAAATTTCATGTGAACGTTTCATTGATACTATATTAATATATCTGTTATTATGCCATATATTACACACTCGGCTGAACACCCCTTGGGGCCAGTGAGTTGGGGGAGACCTATGCCCAGTAGTAGGCGTCTAAAGGCTGACATGATGATGATGACTTAAGTAAAGGTTGAAATCTTAAATACGCCCCACTCGACACGGTTGGCGCAGTGGCTTAGCGATCGGCCGCCCAGGGTAAACATTTGTGTGATGAGCACTTGTGTTTGCCTTGTGTCTGGGTGTTGTTTATCTATATATGTATGTATTTAAAATGTATTTGTGTATGTATATCAGCTGTCTGACACCCATAGTACAGGGTCTCCCTAGTTTGGGGTCAGATGGCCGTGTGTGAAATGTCCCCACATATTATTATAATTAGTATTATCTTAAAAAAAAAATTTGGGTCGGTTCGCACTATTACTACTTATATCTTCATAGAGTGTCGATGGCAAACACTGATATGTATCATGAGTGTGTAAGTGTGTGTGGATATGTATTTATGTACCTATGTGTAAACCACTTAGGTTTAATTGAAATAAATGCTTTGACTTTGACTTTGAATCATTTGGGTTAGATGAGGTAACAGTAACTATCAGGAAACATCATACGATGTTTATATTTACTTATACATCCTGATATTTACTTATACATTACAGAATTATGGCTGAATTAACACTTTAACTGTCCCAAGCATATTTCCGTGCCGATCACCAAATGTCCAATACTTATATTACATTTTAAGTTAAGTTTGATTTTTGTGATTTAATTAATTATATTTAAGTTGAATGTTTCTAATTTTTAAATACAGGTTTTTATGTATTTGACGTGCGGGCCCCGTACTTCCCACCACACCAATGGACACCAATGAACAACACTAGTCGTACATAAGACTAGTGCATTATATGTAATGCACGGACGTATCAAGCAAGGTTTGCAGTGCATTACATGTAATGCACGGACAGTTAAAGTGTTAATATTCAGCCATAATTCTGTAATTAACGTAAATATGAAAATTAGGTCAATTAAACGTTATATAAAAAGAGCATTATACAAATTGAAAATTGTATGAAATGAACGTTATAGTAAATGTTATTAGAGCAAAAGGAGTTTATATGAAATATAACATTAGATCACATGAAATTAGGTTATTTGTTTTTATAGCAAATGAAAATTTCATGTGAACGTTTCATTGATACTATATTAATATTATCTGTTATTATGCCATATATTACACACTCGGCTGAACACCCCTTGGGGCCAGTGAGTTGGGGGAGACCTATGCCCAGTAGTAGGCGTCTAAAGGCTGACATGATGATGATGACTTAAGTAAAGGTTGAAATCTTAAATACGCCCCACTCGACACGGTTGGCGCAGTGGCTTAGCGATCGGCCGCCCAGGGTAAACATTTGTGTGATGAGCACTTGTGTTTGCCTTGTGTCTGGGTGTTGTTTATCTATATATGTATGTATTTAAAATGTATTTGTGTATGTATATCAGCTGTCTGACACCCATAGTACAGGGTCTCCCTAGTTTGGGGTCAGATGGCCGTGTGTGAAATGTCCCCACATATTATTATAATTAGTATTATCTTAAAAAAAAAATTTGGGTCGGTTCGCACTATTACTACTTATATCTTCATAGAGTGTCGATGGCAAACACTGATATGTATCATGAGTGTGTAAGTGTGTGTGGATATGTATTTATGTACCTATGTGCGTATTTATGGTTTGTTCTTGTCAAACTCCTTTTTTGGACCAGTAAGATGAAGGTGGACCATGGTCTACGGAGACACGCCGCATATATTTATTAGGAAATTGTGTAGTAAACTCTGCATTAATCGGCCAAGTCATGAACACGAAATAAGGCTCGTTTACTTTTCCTAAAATATTTTTTGACAGGGATCCGTGGAATTGTTTAAATTGTAAAAGTGGTCCATGAATACAAAAAGTTTAAATTCAAATTAATTTATTCGCAATAGGTGTTGGTTATACAGGTCCAAAACACTTAGTCATAATGAATGTAACATGCAAACATTTGGGTTCATACTTAATAGTAATTATAATTCAACAATTCAAATTCAGTGGCATTTTGCAATATTATTAATACAATTTATTTTTTAATACTATGTCCAGGGGTAAATGATTATGATTGTTATTTCATTTTTAATCTTCAAATTCAAATTCAAATATTTATTGCTCAACACAGTACATAAATATACATTTCTTGGTGTTCATTGAATGCGCAGTCCACTGTGTTGCACCAATTTAGGCGTGCAAAATTATAATTAAATTCACTGAGATGAGATCTCTTATCAAATATGTAATTCAAGAAACCATAACATATCATGTGCCTAGCATTTTCCCAACTAGGTATATATCAGCTGAATACCAGTGTTTTACATGGAGCGACTGCATATAGGACCTCCTATAGTATTTGATATACTACTTACATTTATCATTCATGATTTCATAATTCTCTAATTGTTTTTCTTACAATTATATTTATTATACTTCTTGTTTTATAAAATATTTATCGTTTTCTTTATGTACAATAAGCTGAAATTCAATATTTATTATTATAACTTCTGTCAGTTGTCAACAATGACAATTGTCAGTTATTTTTCTTAATTAGTCTTTTGGCTTATATAACTTAAATTGTTTTCATTAATATTTAATTGTATTTTTTTTTAATTGTTTCTGTTATTAAATAACTACACTATAGTTATAAAAATCCTTTACGCACTCGTGATTTTATGAAGGTCTGAAATAATTGGCAGGCTACATTTAAGCCTGGCTGGTTTGCTACAATTTAAGCCTGGTTGATTTACATATACTCCTCTATACGACGATACAGAAATTCCAGAAGAAAAATCATATTTAGAAATATGATAATTTGAAAGGAGCGGAAGATATGAATGCGCGCTGACAGATGTTGAGTCATTCGAGATTTGGGATTCTACGTATGTACAACATACAGTATATCTAAAAAGTCTACGAGTCCACAACCGTGAGTCGGCAAGAGTCTGGAATCGAGCCGTCGAGCTGCCGCGTGCCTGCAGCTCCCAGGGCGGATCCTACTGTTAGGTCCGCCTGGGACCTCCGTTCCAGAGCTTGGAGCTGACTGCGTGCCATCGGTCTGGTCCAGGTTGCCGGCCAGGCAGGAGCCTAGGCGACGCTACTAATTACCCTCTTACAGTGCGTTTAGGTTAGTCTTTTATATTTTTCTGTTTTTGTATCCATCCCATCTTTTTATAACTTATTAAATTTTACTTGTGCAAGCCTACTTAGCCTTTTATTTAATAGGAATAAGTAGATTTGTTACACTCCACAATCCAGTTACTGGGTAACACGATACCCCTTGCTAAGACTGGCTGTCAGACTTTCTGGCTTATGACTACCCATAACGACTGCCAAAGATCCACGAATGACAGTCGGGACCAACGGCTTTACGTGCACTCATTCACAGACCAACCGCGGCAAGCAAAGCTAAACATTTGACGGCTTTAATAAAATAATAATTCTTTATTATCAGGCAACTAAGGCCCATAGATAAAATTACACAAATTAAATAAACAAAACATAAACTAATACATATTCATTACCCTATATTTATCTATTTGCTACGTTGGGTCGGCGCTGAGTCATGGTGTCGGGTTATCTTCCGCGAAAACGCCGATACACGACACCCAACGGCCAAAATTCTTCCTTCAAGAAGGTCTCCAGATGATGAGTCGGAACCCGCACCACAAAAGATTTAAAGCGATTCTTAAGGTGAATGTGTGGTGCAGACGTGACACGTACAGCTGCGTTGACGGAATAGCGGGACGCAACAAAATGTTCGGTTCGGTCAACGCGGTGCCGCACTGATTGCGACGAGTAGGCTTCTTCTTCTTCTTCTTCTCCACACGAATGAAGCCATCTGCATCGGCCTTTCCTTGGCTTGGTCCCGCTGGTACCGAGCTTCGGACGAGATCGGAGGGAACCTTGACTAGTAGCTAGCTAGCTTTGACAGCTTGGCTTAGCTTGGTTTTGTCCGGCTTTTAAGTACCTACTTAGCCACAAGCTCCTCCTATTAACCTATAACGTATGCATTATAAATTGGTAGGTAATGTCCAAATTGGCCGGGCATTTTATAAACTCGCAAATCGTATATAGCTCTAGTTATTACAAAGCCATGTCGCGATATCGTAACCCGTGATCCAGCAGATCATTTATTTTTAAATTTCGAATGTTGTGGTTGTGGTTATTGGAAGCAAGCTGAAACAATATATGCCGTGCTACTGTGCTGGATTAAAAAAAAAGGCTTTTGTTTGTGGCTAGTAGGTGCCTACCTACCAAAAATGAGGAATGTGACGGGACTGGGTGATCAATTTGATATATTATTATCTTCAGTAGCGGCAAATAGAGTTTAAAATTCCAACTGAATTTTGGTAGGTACTTAATTATATTTTTACTCCCATCGATAAAAATCTTTTTCCTTGATTATTGTTTTATCCAAGAAGCTTATAGGTAAAAGTGGAGGCAACACTCACTCCCACAGTTGGTTTCAGTTAGGTATTTAGAGTGTTGCCTCCACTTTTATCTATAAGCTTCTTGGTTTTATCATTTCTTTAAAAAAATGCGTCACTACAACTGGATCGCATTTAGGTACCTATCTCTGCTGTGATACTATCTCGAAACAGCAATTTAACTTTTAAATTACTTACCTATTTTTAGGTATTTGGGAGATAAGTATGTCAAAATACGATTTTCAACGGAAGAGAACTACAAAAATTAAGGGTAGGTATATCCCTTTTATTTCATAATCTGAGGGGATATCCAAAAAAAAACTTTTGAAAACTAGTAGATGCCTGCCTACTTATCTCGCCAATTACGTAGGTACCTACTAGGTACGAAATGTTTTGATGATGCGAAACCACTCCTGAGTTTAGCATAACAAACTACAAACTTGCTGCTAAAATGATTTAGTAGCCGTAATTATTATAGCATGGACATGGATGGAGTTATTAGGACCCCTCAACCAACGCGCCTTATAAGATACCTAGGGATTATCGCGATACAGGTGTTAAGTTTGATGTTAAAGTAAAATAAATAAATAAATAACTAATAATAGAATTTTAGAAATTAAACTCGATGTGAGTGCCGTGCCAACTTTTTCTCTTACCCTTAACCAGGCTATGGATTGAGCATTTCCCACATAGATTTTTTGAAGTTTTTACCAGGCTTTGGTAAAGAATCTACCACAATCTGTCAAAAGCGCCATCATAGAAATGTAACCTATGGTTACACGAAAAAAAAAAGTGGAATTGTACGCCTAATGTCAGTTTTGCAGCCATTTCTTCTGTGGTCGGCCATTGAACGGTTATTTTTGTGAAAAGTGCACCGTATTTTATTCATATTGGCGAATCGGAGAAAGGTAAGTCGTACAATTTTTTGATATGTTGTAGAATTTGAGTTTTTCTAGTGATTTGTGCATAAATTATAGGTAAATACTTCTAAAATATCATGGTATAACGAAATAAAGCATGTGGGGAACCATATGACCTTTGCCTGTGAGTATCTAATTATTGTGGGACATATATGTTCATTGCCTGGTGAATTGAAATCTTTATTTTATACTAGCTTTTTGCTGCGGGTTTTATTTTGGTTTTACACACGATCATTTACATTATGAGTAAAAAAGGAATTAAATTTGATTTTGTCGTAATAAAAAATGTGGGTAGTGGTAAACTTTTGTCGTCATTATTTGTCAGTCAATATTATACTTTAGTGTATTTTTTGTTATTCAGGTATTGCAAGATCATCAGCTCAAAAATATACTAGTGAAATAGAGGATGAAAATGATGAAGATGAAGACCCATATTTAGATCATCCTTTTTCATTGTATTATTTACCAATCTTTTTTCATTGTATTATTACTGAAATAAAGAATAAGTGCTTACATTACATTTTTCATTTGAACAGTCGATTAAAAATGCGAACCAAATGACCATCGTTTTTGTTTTATATATAGATATAAAAGTCGACGTCTAGACAGGCAATGGGATTATGTTTTCCCACATGTTTTTTTTCAGGTTTTAAGCTAATTATCTAAATATAATTGATAAAATCTCATACAAAACATTACCACTCAAATAAATCTATGAAAAAATCACTATTACTGCAGGATTTGTCCGTGGCCTGGTAAAGGGTTAACTTATTATGGCTGTGGAGCAATACCAGCATCCAGCCAAGCATTTTTATCACTCACCCAATGTATAACATGCTCGGCTACATAGTGTGCGTTTTATGTAAGACTTAAATTTTGTCTCATTAAGTTGAACAATGTGGGGAGGTATTTTATTGTAACATTTTAAACAGTACCCCATGAAAGATGTATCTACTTTAGCCAGCCTGCACGCGTTGCATGACCACGCTATGTCTACGGAAGAATAGACATACTGACAGCAAGAATAGACAAGTCAGTACAGTTTGTCTATTCTTCCTGTCAGTTGTCTATTCTTCCGTAGACATAGCGCGGTCATGCTACGCGTGCTGAAGATTGGTTGAACTAGTTGGTCCCTATTTCTAGTGTTATAATTATGTCTTTCACCTCTTTTACTAAAAAGATGCAATTTTTTTCTAGTATACATGATATTTTCATAGATGTATTGACAAGGTACCGTCATTATGTTAATTTCCTTATACAGTTCCCTTAGAGAATCGCGCATACGCAGATTGTAAATGGCTCTGATGGCTCTTTTCCGCAGAATAAAAATAGACTCGATGTCTGCAGCTCGTCCCCACAATAAAATACCGTAAGACATTATACTATGAAAGTAACTAAAGTAGACCAGTCTCGCGGTATCCACATCAGTAAAATGCCGGATTTTTCTGACAGCACATGCTGCCGATCTCAGCCGTCCAGCGAGAGATGTTAAATGAGGACCCCATTGTAGCCTCGAGTCGAGACTCGAGGCTACCTGGGGATCACAGGATCTAACACATCACAGGAAAACAGTTTTATCCACGAATTCCAGCTTCTCTTTATTCAATACTAAATTATTAGCCGTGATCCAATTTTAGACCTGCAGTAAGGCGCTATTTACGTGGTCGAGATTCTGGGCCCGTCTATATATCTTAAATATTAGCGTGTTGCGGGTTCGATTCCCGCCCAAGGTAAATATTTGTGTGATGAGCACTTGTGTTTGCCTTGTGTCTGGGTGTTGTTTATCTATTTAAGTACCTATGTATTTAAAAATGTATATGTGTATGTATATCAGCTGTCTGACACCCATAGTACAGGGTCTCCCTAGTTTGGGGTCAGATGGCCGTGTGTGAATTGTCCCCACATATTATTATTATTAAGGAAGTGTCATCAGCATATAACACCATTTGTGGTTATTTTTTTAACAAATGGGGAAGATCATTAATTAATATACCCTAAAAAAGAGGAAAGGACCTAAAATTGAGCCTTGTAAGACCCCCATTTCTACTTTTAAAACATGTGAATTCACCCCATTTATTTGGGCTTGCTGCTGTCTATTATTTAAATAAGATTTTACTAAACTAAGCGCAGGTCTACCTAGTCCGTAATGCTCAAGTTTCAAAAGTAGCGTGACACGATTTACGCAATCAAATGCACGCGGTAAAAATGTGTTTTAGTGAAGTGACACCGGCGTCAGTCGTCAACCAATTTTATTTAGAACGAATACCGACCAATATTCTTCGGAAGCTTTCTTTCTTTCTTTCTTTTTTAATAAAAGATTGTACCAAATAGGTGTCCAGCTAAACATGTGCCAGTATGCCTCGCAAGTAGCATACGGACATCAAGCAGACCAGATACATGAGTAGGTAGGTGAGTGATTGGTGAAAATAGGAAGGAGTATTATAATAAAAATCTATTAATAATCCATACTATTAATATTATAAATGTGAAAGTACCTCTGTCTGTTACGCTTTCACGATGAAACGTCTGAACCGATTTTGATGAAATTCGGTATGAAGATAGCTTGAACCCTGGGGAAGGACTATAGGTTACTTTTTAATCCGCGACTTCGTCTGCATCCACGATAACCGACATTCACGCGGACGAAATCGCGGACAAAAGCTAGTCAGCAATAAATTAATGTAACTATTACCTACTCATAGGTATTGTACGAGTCACTTAAAATGTTCGCGAATGGCTGAGCGTGCGACCCCCATGCTTATATTTACTATAATTACGATACAATTTACAGGTGTAGTCAATATTTATTAGGGGCTAACTTCTAAGTAAGTACCTTTGATTCTACAAAAAACAATAATTAAATAATCATTGTTAAGAATTCAGAAATGGAGTAACTCGACGTCTTAAAAAGTGTAAGCCGTTTATTTATATTTTTCTATATCAGTGGAGCTTACAATAAAAAAGTTTTGCCAGCATTCCTCCGCGATCGGCACGGAAAGCCGTATTTTTTCCATCGTTCGAAAATTTCCCGCTGTTCATTCAGAAGTACCTACCTACATAATAAATCATAATCATCCTGAAAAGTTGTTCGCGAGTGACTTATTTCTCAATTTTGAGCCGATACCGGCCTAAGGCCGTTAATAATTGATAAATTGGGGCGAAAAAATAAACTTGATGGGTAATATGATATATTCCCTTGGGGGTTGCGTGGCACCAAATTGTTGGCGAGGCTATCGAGTCATCGTGAATTATTTACCGCTCATTGTAGGCGCGAACTTTGTCACATTTTTGACAATTCAATTTTTTTATGTGTTTTCGTGTAATGGAATCGTTTAGTAGAGGTGAAGGGGCGATATCTATCACGTTCTTTATGAAGTGAGGTTATTAAATTATTTGGTTTTTTTTGGGGGTTAAAACGAAAGGTTTGATACAAGTGATTTTTATTTCACTGTGCGCTGTGTGGACTTGTATACTACCTAAACATTAGATAAGAACAAGATAGATTCGAGATCAGAGAGCCAATTTCTAAGAACGTTCGCATCCTAATCTGGTGTCTACCTGTCAAAAAGCGGCCAAGTGCAAATCGGACTCGCATATGAATTAAATCAAATCAAATCAAATCAAATTTATTCGTAAATGTAGGTTTCAATACATTAGCATTTAAGGTCTTATAATAAGATGGTCGGTTCGCTACATTTTGCTCGAGAGAATACAAATAATAACAAAGTTAGTTGTGTCGAAAGATCAGACACAACATTTAAAATTAAATAATTCAATTACTTACATACCAACATAATTATTAATTTATTCCTTACGATACTTATTACACAAATACCAATGTCAAAATATTAATAGTCAAAACGTAATATTGTAAAAAAAACTAAAATAAAACAAAATCTAAATGAAGGGTTCCATAGCAGCAAATAAGGTAAATAGCGGTTTACGATTTATGGCGTATTAAAAAAAACTACTTACTAGATCTTGTCCAAACCAATTTTCGGTGGAAGTTTACATGGTAATGTACATCATATATTTTTTTTAGTTTTATCATTCTCTTATTTTAAGAAGTTACAGGGGGGGGGGGGCTCATTTTACCACTTTAGAAGTGTCTCTCGCGCAAAACTGAATAGTTTAAAAAATATATATATTAGAAACCTCAATATCATTTTTAAAGACCTATCCATAGATACCCCCCCCCCCCCCCCACACACATATGGGTTTGATAAAAAAAAATTGAGTTTCAGTTCTAAGTATGGGGAACCCCGAAAATTTGTTGTTTTTATTCTATTTTTGTGTGAAAATCTTAATGCGGTTCACAGAATAAATCTAAGTTTCAAGTTTCAACAATATAGTTCTTATAATTTCGGAAAAAAGTGGCTGTGACATACGGACGGACAGACAAGACAAACAGACATGACGAATCCATAAGGGTTCCATTTTTTGCCATTTGGCTACGGAACCCAAAAAATGATTCTAATGTACTTACATTTTTGTCAGAATTTTGACATTGAATTGAATTTCTTTATTTCAGACACATGACATGTGTCCATATAGAAATGTTAGTAAATTCATAAAAAGAAACTGAATAATAAATTATGTAGGTACTTTATACAAGAGGAACTATTTAACATGGATGTGTATCCATTGCCTCCATAGAGGACTTTCTGTGCCCAGCAATTACCCTCAGGTGACATTGATTGTCGCTGAGGTGATATTGCAGCTAGATTTGTAACGTTTTTTTTACCGCTATCGGGTCTCCTGCCACATAAATATCTACCTATATTTAGAATGTTCCGTTGTATTCCTTGTCAGATATTTTCCTGTTATATTGTTAGACGGATGACCCAGTAAGCAAACAAAAAATCGGTTGCAGAAACTCCAAAAACTTTTCCATCAAACTGTGCATGGAACCACTGGCAACCGCCACGCCAATATTCAAGGAAGTATTCGATCAAAACATTCGGAAGCTGACTGCTGAGTAATTTCAATATCGCATCCCCTATTCCTCATGCATAATAAAAACAAAAGAAAAAAAAACCACTCCACAAGACGATTCCCACCTCCGCTCGGAAGTTCAAACATCGTCAAATATCGGGCCCTATTGCCCCCTTTCCTCCTTCAATAAAATAACGCCTGGTTCAATTTCATTTACATATGGTATTGGGGGAGGCCTAAATTAATTTTGCACATGAGATCGTCTTACCTTAGGTACTTTTATTTAAAGCTTATTGCTTGAAACCTCACCCGGGACCCTACGGAGGCGAAATCAGATAAATCAGATTTTATTTCCATTGTGTATACCTCACTGCCTATTTTTTTGTTATCGTGTATGTAGGTGTGTTTTGATAACGGTGTTTGGTAACCCAATTTGATGGGTAAAGGTAAGAATTAACTTTTTTTAGTGAAATAACACTGTGTTGAAAATAAGTAGCTAGGATAGTTTATGTAGGATTTATTTCTGGTTTGTTATTGGAATGTTTTTGTTTTTGTAGAAAATAATGTGGATAAGAGAGTAATGTTTAAAAGAAGGTTATGTATATTTATTTTCAAAGCTGTTATTTAATAGGTAGATGTTTAGTTTTATGGAGCTCAGGGCCGGCCCTACTATAGGGCAAACAAAGCGGCCGCTCGGCGCCACGTCTCAGGGGGCGCCTCAGTCAAATTTTATTATGGCATAGTTGGTTATGGTGGCCAAATGTGAACGCAGTTTAACCAAGCAAGCTAATTGAAACGCATCTGAGGTCGACTCTTGGCACTCTTGCAGAAGATAAGCTTTCTGATCAAACTATGCTGTAATTTAAATAAAAATAATATAGCTCAGACATTATCGTAAGAAGTCATAATGTCACTGGAGGTCATACAAAAATTTTGCAATTGCAAAAGTGCGTAAGCAGCGTTTTAATTAAAAATTGTTTACCATTTCAATAGTTATTATTCTCATTTATTCATTTTATTTACATATTGTATTATATTTTTAAATTAAAAAAAATAAAATAAAAACATATAATAATAAATAAAAAATAGTAGCCCACCGGTATCGGGAATAGGGTCTAAGCTACCGGTGGTCATAGCTCCTGAGAGAGGAATCTCCTGACTATACGCGCCGTGTCCAGGAGTACCGCTTTCTGTATCAAGCCATTGTTTCAGCTGCCCAACAAGAGCCTCCTTAGTTTATTATTATTAATTATGTTATTATGGGCACTGATGGAGCTGCAGTTTGCATAGGTAGGAGAGCCGAGAGACATATATTTGTTTATCAATTATCAAATTATCGTTCCGTTGCCTTGTCCGCCTAAAAATATGTAGGTACATCCATTTCAAATTAACTTCTTCAAATAATTCCATTAAATACCAACGTCATTTAAAATTTACGTCAAAGATAAAATTACATTTCATTTATCCCCAAAAAATAAAATATCCCTTCCCTATATTAATTACGAAATGTAAGAGATACCAGAAGTTACCGTAATTGTTGAATATTTGAAACAGTCACATTAAGGAGGGCTTAATGAAACGCAGCACTTGATCACCATTTTAACGTTTGAAAAGAATCGCACAATTCTTTGGAGGAGTAATAAAATATAGACTACTATTCCCTTTTTAATTCTTAAGTAAGAAAGGCAAACGATGTCACGCAAAATAAGACTTAATTTAGCTAAAGTAATGGATATTACCTCTCTTGTCGACCTCCATTTTGTAAAATGCGAGATAAAAATTCTTGTATTAAGTAGGAGAGTGCCTAAAGCGGCCAATATAATTTTTACTCGTTTAATAATAAGGTTTTAAGGAGCATTTTTAGTTACGATAAGCTTTGTGTAAGTAGGAATGTTTATGAATTGAATGTAGGTAGGTATAATATACATCTTGCTGTCTTTTTATTCTAATAGGTATGACAGTACCAATCTCTTGCTAAATAGAGCACTGTTACCTTTTGCACAGACCTGCTTCTAGGCCTCTTTATAAAACACAGGTGCACAGTAGAACACTTATATGAGCTGAAGCCAAGCCTTCATCTTTCAATCATACGTTTTTTACAGAAAAATGAACATATATGCAGCAATATATGTAATTAATAATAGCAATAACAATAGTATGTACTATATAAAGCGTATTTGCACTTTGATCGCGACCTACATTTGGGAGTGCATTGACGTACGGCGGAAGCTAGATGATGCATTATTGTACATAATTTAATTAGTGTTCTATTAGACGTGGTTTGGGTCGGACAACTTGCATTTTTATTTAGATTCTTACCCGTTGAGCATTCACTGACAATCTTTGCATTTAATTGACATTTCCTGCATATTACATTTTACATTTGCATTGACAAACTTTAATGTTGGGTTAACACACCCTACACATTCCAAGAGTGACCATGCACATAGGCAGCTATGTAAAAAGTACTAAAAGAAGACAAAAATAAAAACTTTTTTGAAAAAAGAGAACCGCCTACAAAAACTAAGAAGTGATAAATAACTTTAGCACAGAACACACTATGCATGACTTTAGTTTCGGAAGTCAGTGGCTTTGTTCTGTTTGTTGTTTTGTATTGCCACCGACTTCCGAAATCAAAGTCACAAAGTTCTGACTTTAGTTTCGGTTCTCTTTTTTCAAAAAAGTTTTTATTTTCCACTTTTTAGTGCCTCTTTATCACCCAAAACCATTAAGAAACGACAACACAGTTGAAACAGATATTGAAAGTCCTCCAAAGATGGAAAGTTGGAAGAAACGAAAACGGTTTCTCGGTTTTTGTGGTTTTTTTCAAAAAGCGCTGAATTAATATCTGTTGTGTATACAAGAAACAGAAATGTCTGTTGGTTGTGTATACAATAAACAGAAATTTATTCAGCGCTTTAAAGTGCTTTAAGCTTAAAGTGTTCGTTACATTCTGGAGGTTTTAGTATTAAAACACTTTCCTGAGAACCGCATCAAAATCGGTTCAGCCAAACGGGAGATAATCGCGGACAAACATACATACAAACATACGGGTCGAACTGAGAACCTCCTTTTTTTTGAAGCCGGTTAATAAAATCGATCGACATTCGTATTTTTTCTTCTGTTGTTTTCTATGGTAATAATTTGGCTTCTGGGGTGTAATTCTGTAAGATCTCATTCTAAACTTCAAATCTGAATCCGCTGTGAGTTTCTTCATTGGCATTCTAAAAACTCGGTTGGTAATTCGAATTTACGCTAGCACCACCCTTGCGAGCGTGACAGCGAGTTAAACTAAATTGACCGGGAGATTTTGACAGATAAAGTATGAGATGACGTAAGAAGTGGCATTCTGTAAGGTAATTTCCCCGTCACTTCGACGCCCACTTCGCACTTGAACCCGATTCAAAGTGTCAAATATATCAAGGTCATTTTGAACCCTATGCGAAGTGACAGTGAAAAGCGAAGTGAGATGCGAGTTGTTGTTTGAATTTTACAGAATCGACCGACAGACCGTGATGAGTCTTACGGTACCGGATAGTAATAATTATGTTCTGGTGTGTGTTATGGTGCATTGATACTATTGGGAGTCGGAAGTTCTTAAATACTGTAACTGTATTCTAAAAAGCTCGTCTGCACAGCGTGAGTGTCAGGCCAAACATCGCCTTGATACCTAAGATGCTGTAACATTGCCGTTATAGCCTACATTGCCTAAATTCTAAAAAGTTAGATTATTGCCGCTGAGAAATGTTTTTTTGTTATCTATGGTATTAACAAAAGCAAGTCGGCTATCTATACGGCAAAAAAACATTTATAGGCGTCAATTATTTAACTTTTTAGAGCTCTGCCTCATTAAGACGCCATGGCGACGTCGCCAGCGGCGCAGGCCTAACTACTCCTGGCATCCGAAGGTCGCCAAGTCGAGTGGCCATGGCGTCTCGACAAGTCGACAGTCAGTTCGTTTACGTCGTCAGGAATGAATGTAGAAGAAATCGCAATTCTTTGTTATCTACGTCGCAGAAAAATGGAAAAAGAAAAGAAGAAAAAAAGAAACTATGAGTTCATCCTTTTATATCTGATAGAAGCCGAAGTGGTATTTTTTTAAACTGTACGGAGATTTACAAAAATATCCTGTTTTTTCTTATTATTTTTATTTATCATTATTATTATATATAATTAGGTACATATAAGTATGACACATTACTCATTATTTACAACAATATCAACTACTATATTCCGATCGAGCGTCCAAAATGGCGGCTGACTGGCGACTGAGTGAGTGAGGTTCAGTTTACTCGTGTACATTATAGTGGCAACGTCGCCAGGCCGCCAGAGTATCCAGAAGCCACGTAGGGAGCTGTAGCTCGTGGCCACACTTCCAACTTGGCGACGTTGCCAAACCGTCACCAAGTGAGTTAGGTACCATACATTTCAATATTAACTGCTTGGATACGTAGCCGGCGACGTCGCCTCGCGTCTTAATGAGGCAGAGCTCTTAGAGTTTAGGCAATGTTACCGCATTTTGCCGGTATAAAAATAAGCATAACGCTTCTAATTTCAGAACTCTTTCTAGAACAAATCTAGAGTGAGACGAAAAATTAAGGAAAATGCTTTCGACCAGCTGGCCATGCATGCAACCTATAAAGTACTGACGAGGCTGCAAAAGTTTAACAGGCAGATGCCGTCACACTATTCCCTAACCACTGTAACTCCTATAAGCCAGAATCAACAGTGGCGACCACCAGAATAGCGCCAGAGCATTGAAGCTCGACGAGTCCCAGAGAAACGATTCAACTGTCTTGGATCCCGCAACGAAATTAATTAGAAAAGAACAGCGGAGGAGTAAGAAAAACATATTTTCCACTTCCCTACAAATCAAGCAGGAGACAGAACAGAACTAGGCCAATAGGCACAAAGGGACGTTTACAACTGGGAGAAACCCAGTTGCTAAGCACCACGGATTATAATTGACATAATTAATGGGTCCTAAAAAGTGAGCTGTTACATTAAATTTGATTCCAATAATAGGTATGGCAAAATCGCTTGAACGCACGGAAATTTGTTCTAGTTTTCACAAGGTCCGCATAATAAACTGCTCCGGATGTAGCCTGTACACTATCCAACACAATATTGCGTTCTTTCTGCCAAAGAGTACACTCCCATAAGATATGATGTGCAGATTGTTCGTATTCACAGTCAGATGTAGAACATGGACACAAAGGCAGATGCCATCAACTATTATGGTATAAACACAGCATGCTTCTAGAATAAGTTCAAATCGTAGATTTGTATTGTTTTATAAATGACCCCCCCCCCCCCCCCGTGTTACCCCTTCACGGCACACGCATAATTATCTGTGCGACAACGCTTTTCGTATTCTCTACCGCTGTCTGACACGCTCCCGTCAAGTTCTCGTCACGCAAGTGCAATAACGGCATACTACTTTTGCGCGACTTTGGTGCGTGCTTCGGAACGCAACATGATCGGTATTCTACTATTCGTTTGACGTCTCAAAATGACAGTTAAAAAGCACTAAAATCTGTATTGGGGTATTATTTTAATATTATAATAACGTCATATTCAGGTTCTATTAAATTATTTAGTGAGTAATATTTTTTCTCTCATGTGGCTACACCATAACTAAGTTTCGTAGAGTTTGGTTGTCGTACAGTTGACGTGCAGTTCACGCGCAGCTTACGCGCAGTTCAAAGATTGCAAGAATAACGTTTATGACTCAAACTTGAACTTAACTGCAACTGCACTACAACTTCATCGGCGCGTCATAAAATTACGTGAATTAGCCCTCTGAATTACATAGAAGTTACAATTGTAGTGGCTGTTATTCTATAGAAATCTATTAGAATCCTCATACACCACGCTATAACCTGGTGCCTGTAAGAGAGCTTAAAGTTGGACCTCTTACAGTACCTACCACGAAATAAAAGCTTGGTATCACCAAATGGTGATGTAGTAGGAACCTATAATCTATATTATCTTCTATATTTATAAAAGCGAAAGGTCATTCACTCACTCACTCACTCATCACGAAATCTCGAAAACCGCTTGACATATAGAGATGAAATTTGGCAGGGAGGTAGTTTATAGTCAGTAGACGTCCGCTAAGAACGGATTTGGCGACAGGGCCGGATTAAGGAGGTCTAATGGCTCTCGCCAGTTTGTATGAAAGTCCTTCATTTTTTGTGCTACAAACTTGAAATTTGGCAGAGAGGTAGTTTATAGTTAGTAGACGTTAGCTTAGCACGGATTTTGCGACAGGGCCGGATTAAGGAGGCCTAATGGCTCTCGCCAGTTTGTATAAAAGTCCTTCATTTTTTGTGCTACAGACTTGAAATTTGGCAGGGAGGTAGTTTATAGTTAGTAGACGTCTGCTAAGAAGAGATTTTGCGACGGGGCCGGAGTACGGAGGTCTAAAGGCTCTCGCAAGTTTGTATGTAATTTTTTGTGCTACAACTTGACATTTGGATGGAAGGTAGTTTGTAGTTATTAGACGACCGCTAGGAACGGATTTTGCGACAGGGCTGGATTAAGGAGGTGTAATGGTTCTTGCAAGTTGTATAAAAGTCTTTAATTTTTTGTGCTACAAACTTGAAATTTGGCAGGGAGGTAGTTAGTTAGTAGACGTCCGTTACCTACGAATGGATTTTGCGACAGAGCCGGATGAAGGTATGAAAGTTTTGATTTATTTTTGACTACCGACCTGTAAGGACAATGCCAGAAACTCTATAGAACTTTGCCCCACTCAATAAAAGTCATGTGCAATATGTAGCATCTTACTGTTTATTTATTGCTGATAACTAAACATTAGTCTTAGTGACTGTAGAACTTGCGGTTTCCGTTTAAATCTAAAAACAATAATGACATTGATTATAAGTTAAATTATATTTTAGGTAAAATGAGTTTGTATTTTGTGGGTAGGTATTTCGTAATCCGCAAGTTCTAAAGAAAAACAATTTAGTATAGAAAGGTTCTATATTCATTACAATTATTTTCATTAATTTACTTTTCTGTACATGGTTGAGACAGGATCTGGCATTGTCATTTAGCAAGTCTAAAGAAAGAATTTTGTAACAACCTAGATTTAGGGCTCTAGCAAGTTTATCCTTGGCGATTTGTACCTGAAAATTGGTAGAGAGATAGAATATTGTTAAGACATGTCAAGTAGAAACAGATTTTAAGACAGGGCCAGTTCAAGGGAATATAATCTAACTCTGTGTGTTCAACAAACATTTATTGATGCCTTATAATACAACAAATAGAAAATACCTACAACTAAATGAAATTCAAATGAATCGAGACCTTAATATTTTTTATTATATCAACATTTACCTACGTAGGTTATTAGTTTCATCAAGTTATATCTCAATTATTTCTTTTTATTTTCCCCTGGATACCACTGTGACGCTTTTTCGTGGTTTAAAGCATCTTATAATACGTTGAACCTGGTATTCACATACCACCATATTAATTCCCAAATTCCAGACAACATTTTACACATTTTTGTTTATCCCACATTCACCATCGTTTTCTGTAAAACTAGAGATTTAATCACATTTAAAATCTTTACTATCCATCCCCTCTACAAACATACAACAATTCCGGGAAGACTTAAGAGTCGGAGAAGTTTTCTCCGCAGCACACAGGTCATCCAGGACCGACCACGTACGGTCAGACGAAAGTCTGGAAACATCACCCACCGCTATACTGAACTTTGTTCAACCCAGGACCACCTGACACTCGGAGTGATTTGCAGTAGCCTAAATGAAAAGCACTCAATAGACTGTGCTCTCGAATAGGCCGCTGGAAACACAACACAACCTAACAAAATAGGGGATTATAGATCCCACTGATACCCAGTGTGAGTGAGGTGCTCCTGACTTGACAATGGCCCACTCACTACAGTGCCCAAAGTGACATAAAATAGGCATTTTCTGTTGACTTAAACATAAAATAGTTTGCGTTAAACATCATTAAACTATCTTCTATCTTATCTATATCTATCTTCAAAACCACGCGGACGAAGTCGCGGGCAACAGCTAGTAATACATATATCACATTACATCTGTTTTTTTCCATTGTAGCCAAATATATTTCGCGGGGAAGTAGAAGAGAATTTCAACTTAACAGGATTATGTAGGTGAATCCGTGTCAGCAGTGGCGTGCGGTTCATACAGTCACATAGACATTGCCTACCCTACAACTCAGATAAATATTTATTATCTTGTTTTAATTTATTTTGATATCTCTAATATTTTATACACGAGTAATTACTCTCAATTAATAAAAAAATCTTAAATCAGCTCCATCTGTCGCGTAACGGTGGTAACACGAAGTCTCATCGATACGTTCGCGCCTTAGTCCGCGCATTTCGATCGCTTCGCGCTGCACTAGCGCCGCTAGGATCCTACGGGAGAGACACAAAATATTTGTGCCTAGATTATTATATTTTGTTTGGATGTGTGCCTCGTGACAGGCTCGTAGCACGCGTGTGCATTTTCTATTCGTACATGACACACAATGTCACAACTCACGCACACAACGCGAACTGAAGACATTGTCTTTTTAACATTTTAGATTTTACTACACGAGTTTACACGACGGAATACGACAATTATTGTGTAGGTACAAAAATATACGTGAATTATTCTGAGTCGCCATTTTTTTTGTTTTGGTTTGTTTCATGGTTTTGTGAATGCATTTTTATATTATTTCAACGTTGTTACTAGTGTGTAAAATGGAATAACTTCACTGTGAAAGTTTGTTGTGTAGTTATGTAGGTACAGACAATACTTAAAAAATGATTTCTTTTCAAAACTTTCTCTCGGCTTCGGTGAAAAAACACTGATCGAGGATAGCCGCTAGATTTCAATCAATACAAACAAACCATGCGATTAGGTCGTAAGAGGTTGGTACAGTTCTGTTTTATTACATCAATTAAAGTAGGTAGAAGTTTCGCGAGATTTTGTTGTAGAACCGAACCCAAATAAAATGCCTACATTTTGTTTAGGTTTCGGTACTCAATATTATGATAGATAATCACCTCATCATCACATGAAAGGGAAAAGGGTAGGTGCTTGTAATACCTACTTCTAGTAAGTTGTGAACTTGAGATTATTTTATTGGTAAAAAAACACATTAGGTAAGTAGGTACCTAATTGTTCCTTGTTTAGTAGATTGCAAAACGTTTTTCTTCTACGCATATTATTTTTGACCCTGTTTTGAGTTTCTATCATAAAATCGATTAAAAAAAATTGAACACATCTGTTCGTATGATGCTTTAGGAGGTACATACCTACCTACTCTGTGACGCGGGCCTGACGCTTGAGTACCTATACAGCGGTTGTTCTGTTTACCTTTCCTACTATTTTCAAATAATATAATCGCCTGAAACGAGGCATTACATCGATACAGTCCTATTCTTATTTTTACTACGGCAGCAAAAAAACTAATTGATGTCTATAAATTCAGTCAATCTAGGAATCATTTGAGGTGGCAAATCACTTAGGTACAGTCATCAAAAGAGATAGGTATGCAGGTCATCGGAAAGACGGAAATGGTTGAAGTTGACTTAGAAACCGATGGATGTTTTCGAATGTTTAATTAAATCATTGAAATGTTTATTCTCTATTAATTTTATTTTATTTTATTCAAAAACATCCATCGGTTTCTAAGTAAACTTTAACTATATCTGTCGACCCTGCATACCTATTTTTTTCTGCCTACCCTGTCTAAAAACTCTGTGCACGCCCCTGCGTGTCAGGCATATACGACGGATTAAATTTTAATAAAGTTGCCCGACATTTTGACAGTTTACGTGCCCATCACTGTGTATTCGAGAATCCTTTTTCTTCATCTTGGAAAAAGGGTTTTTTAATATAGAGAATGATCAATTCTTTACGCACTTTACCCCGTGTAATTTTATATTAGTATTTAATGACAATGTTTATGATTTTCTTCTCTTGTTTTAGTACATTTTTTTAATAGTAGTAGTGAAGATTATCTTTGCTGCTGCCGACCTGGGGTGTGATTCTGTAAGACCTCATTCTAAACTTCGAATCTGAATCCGCTGTGAGTTTCTTGATTGGCATTCTAAAAACTCGGTTGATAATTCGAATTTACACTAGCGCCACCCTTGCGAGCGTGTCAGCGAGTTGAACTAAATTGACAGAATTTTGACACATAAAGTATGAGATGACGTAAGAAGTGGCATTCTGTAAGGTAATTTCCCCGTCACTTCGACGGTCACTTCGCACTCGAACCCGATTCAAAGTGTCAAATCTATCAAGGTCATTTTGAACCTTATGCGAAGTGAGAGAGATGCGAGTTGTTGTTTGAATTTTACAGGTTCTCCAATGATGCCAATCCGCATAGTGAGTTAACTGACCTACTGCGGACCCCTGATACACATGCTACAGACCCCTAAGGGGTCCGTGGACCCCACTTTAAGAAACTGCGTTAAAGGTTAATGCTTCCTATGTTACCGACATACGAAGCATTAACCGTAACTTATCTTGTATGAACTCACTAATACCTATTTACATGTAAACAAACACGACATACCTATACAGTCAACTCTAACAGCGCGAAAAGAAAAACAGCTGTTCCATACATTTTGGCCGAGTAGCTATTGCACTTCTGTATGGAACAGCTGTTTTTTTTCGCGCTGTTTGAATTGGCTCCATAATGAAAATTGTTAAGGTTCGTAGTCTGAGTCACTCCTTAAAATTTTGCTAATGAATTCAATTTCATTCTGTATAACTAGGTACAGTCAGCAAAAGAGATAGGTATGCAGGTCATCGGAAATGGTTGAAGTTTACTTAGAAACAGATGGATGTGTTCGAATGAATTTTAATGGAATCATTGAAATGTTTATTCTCTATTAATTTTATTTTATTTAAAAACATCCATCGGTTTCTAAGTAAACTTTAACTATGCCTGACGACCCTGCATACCTTTGCTGACTGTACATACCGGATATCTATGGTACATACACAGTTATGAAGTCCGTCGCAGACGGTTTGATAAAGAGCTTCAAAAATATCGTTAAGTATACCTGTCACAGTCAAAACTACTTTTGAACGGTTTAAATTTATCCTTAATATTTAGAAACCCATTAGGTTGGTAAGTTTTATTTTTGTGACCCTTTTAAAACTTTGGTTTTGTAGTGATTCTTATAACTTAAGGCATTCCGTATTTTTGATTTTGTAACGCAAACGCGTTTTATCTTAATAACCCAGTCAAAAGTAGTTTTGACTCGGTTAAGAGTTCTGACTGTAACATTCCTAGGTACTTAATTTACCCGCCTAAAGCGAAAATTTTCTTAAGGATCAGTATTTTTTATGATAGTAAAATATAGCTTATAATAAGCACTCGGGACAACGAAGCTCCCTATTAGCGAATTGGGACAGGCGGCCAGCAGTTCCGCAGACGAGCGCGTTCAATAAAATACAAACAAGCTCTTCAGCTCTGTAATATTAGTAGATATCTACCATACCGTACTAATAAAACGTCTATAATCCCTCCAAAATGGTTGAGCTGAATGGTGCTGATCCACGCGTCATATATGTTCGTGAACGGACGCTGTCAGTAGAGATTGGTCAACTCTTAACTGCCATTGGCTTTTATCTTGATTATTTTTTTATATTTTGTATTGCTAGATTACCTTCATTGTTTTCGCATATATAGAAGCAACAAGAATAATGTAAGCAGTATTTTGTAAAAACTTGATTTTAAAAGAGTGTCCGTGGAGTTTCTTGCTCGTTCTTCTCCATAGAGACCTACCCTACGTTTTGGAACGAGCAACTAGCTTCAACTTTCTGACTAACTGACCGACACCTTGACAATTCAAAAGTGCCATTAATGGTTTAATTGAAATAAATGCTTTGACTTTGAAAAATTATATAGAAAACAGTGGGATTGTTGTACGTACACTAGGTTCCTACAGTAAAGAAATGCAACCACTACGTTCTTACGTAGCGGCTTCGTTGGTTTCATTGTAGCAAGTCTACACATTGTCGGGGTATCTCCGCTCTGAAGAAAACACATAACTTTATAAGGGCCGTTTTCCTGTCATGCGTATTTTCGCCCGCTCGTGGATCTGGTCCACATGCGGGTGTGATAGCACGCTCCAGGCCACACGCAGGACAAAGATTTCGTTTGCCGCTGCAGTGTCGTGCGTGTCGCCAGTGACAATTCTCGTGCGTACTAAAACAACACTGAAGGCAGAAGAACGGCGCCCGCATCCGGATAGCACGCACGCGGGGTGCTCGCCCGCAGAAATCACAATTCTCCGCAATGACGTAATTTTCATGATTTCACAGTAAGTATGATCCGTATTTTAACCGACTTCAAAAAAAAGGAGGTTCTCAGTTCGACCCGTATGTTTGTATGTAGTATGTGTTTGTCCGCGATTATCTCCCGTTTGGCTAAACCGATTTGGATGCGGTTTTCAGAAAAGTGTTTTTTACATTCTGGAGAAGGTTTTAGTACAAGTAGAAATTCTGAAAGTGCTTATTGAAAAAAATCAACAAAAACTGAGAAGATGTTTTCGTTTCTTCCATCTTTCCATCTTTGGAGAACTTTCAATCTCTGTTTTAACAGTGTTGCCGTTTCTTAATGGATTTAGCTGATAAAGAGACACTAAAAAGTGGAAAATAAAACCTTTTTACTAAAAAGAGAACCGCCTTCAAAAAAAAACTAAAATGAGATAAATAACTTTAGCACAGAACACACATGATTTTAGTTTCGGAAGTCGGTGGCAATACAAAACAACAAACAGAACAAAGCCACCGACTTCCGAAACTAAAGTCATATGTGTGTTCTGTGCTAAAGTTATTTATCTTTTTTAGTTTTTTTTGAAGACGGTTCTCTTTTTTTTTTCTTTTTTTTTTTTGTAAAAAGTTTTTTCATCCCACCATCTCGGAAAGAGTATTTTTAATCTTCAATATCTGAGTGGAAAAGCCGTTTTTATTCTCTAGAGGATAAAGTAAATTTATCTTCAATATCTGAGTGGAAAAGCCGTTTTTATTCTCTAGAGGATAAAGTAAATTGAATTTAGAACATCGTGTGCACTAAGTTTGTGAATTAAAAAAAAACATTAAACCTATTTACTGCTACCTCTATGGTGCCGAATATATCATACAACTTTTTTTTAATTTGTTAAAAACTCAGACTTTGTAAACGTTTTTTTTTTTTTGCATTTAGTCATTTCCTCGCTGAGGTGGAATGAAAAGTTACGTGTTGCACTCGAGTGCAAAGATTTTTCACCTCGTGCTCTTTTGATTCCCTCGCTAACGCTCAGGATTCTAATTTTGAATCACTCGCTGCGCTCGTGATTCAATTTTAGAATCCTTCGCTTGCTCGGTCATCAAAATTGAACACGCAGTTAAAAAGCAACTTTGCACTCTTGTATAACAAATAACTATTATTTAGGTACAATAAAATATAGCTTTTAACGGTCAGGATTAATGTCCTATTGCTGAAAGATTTTTTAAAATCGTATGTGCAGTTTCGGAGTTTACCTGCTTCATCCAAACTTACAAAACCTCTATGGAATATTACTGGCTTTTGCCCGCGACTTCGTCCGCGTGAATGTCGGTTATCGTTGATGAGTTGCCTATGTCCTTCCTTAGGGTTCAGACTATCTTCATACCAAATTTCATCAAAATCGGCGTAACAGACAGAGGTACTTTCGCAATTATAATATTAAATAATATAAAAATATATATTAGTAATTAGTAAATATTAGTAAAATAGTAATTAGTATAAATTAGTATAATTATTAGTATGGAAGTATAGATGGATTAAAGTATGGATATGGAAGTATAAGTGTATATGTATATATTGTATACAGAGGTAGATAGATAAAGATATTATCCAATAAGACCTTCAATTTACATTGCACCTAATTATCCCCGCTGTCCTAAGAACGCCTATAACCCTTGTTATGATCACATAATGCCATTTTAAATCAGATAAAATTTAAAATTGCCTCATTAATCGTACAATATCACGCATGACGTCGGTTTATTAACGTGTGTAATTTGTAGAAAATTACCTGTTATGAAACAGAAGTGATTATAATCGTAATGAAGTGACAACGGCAAATGTTTGTTTTAATAATTATATTTCCCTAATTACTGTCGCTGTTGTTTATTTAGCGAGCAGGCGGAATTTGGAGGCAGATACGATATAGAGTAGGTACGCAAAACAGTTAGCGGGAAAATAAAATACAGGCAATTTTTTTTCGTGAAACTGGGGGAAATGTGACGTCAGTATCTAGATGCCAATCCATAATTTCAACATCACATTCGCCAACGTCTATACTACGTTGAATACACCGGTTCTCATCCGATCACCGAAGTTAAGCAACATCGGGCGCGGTCAGTACTTGGATGGGTGACCGCCTGGGAACACCGCGTGACGTTGGCTTTTTGGTTTTTTTATATAGGTAAAAGCACAAAGTACCTAAGGTTGCGGCGCGTATACTTTACATTTTGTGGTAAAAGTGTGAAACCGTTGGGTATTACATCTGATATATTGTACAACTAGCAACCCGACCCGGCTTCGCATGGGTCTATAGCCTTCCTCGATAAATGGACTATCCAACACAAAAAGATTTTTTCAATTCGAACCAGTAGATTCTGAGATTAACGCGTTCAACCAAACAAACAAACTCTTCAGCTTTATAATATTAGTATAGATAATAGGTAGAGCAATGAAACATGGTAAATTTTAGTGATTTCTTCAAATGACTAGAGTAAAGAAAGGTGATACATAATTTCAACGCAGCTCTCGCCAACGTCCATACTACGTTGAATACACCGGTTCTCGTCCGATCACCGAAGTTAAGCAACATCGGGCGCGGTCAATACTTGGATGGGTGACCGCCTGGGAACACCGCGTGACGTTGGCTTTTTTGCTTTTTGATTGCCGTTTACAATCAACCATTAATAAACAATAACAAAGATTATTTTGTGATCGATCAGAGATATTTTATTTCATATTTTTATTTTAAACTAGCTGACCCGACAGACGTTGTCTTGTCCCGATCTACCTACTTACCTGCCTATTTATCAAAACATACAAAGCATTTATAACAAACAACACCTACTTGAAGCCTTCATCAATGAAAAAACAATGTATAACGCTATATGCCTTTGTGAGACTTGGCTGTCACCAGACAAATTGAGTAACTTACACTTTAGCGGCTACAAAATAGCAGCATCTTACTGTCGCCGGACTCGGGGAGGCGGCGGAGTCTGTATCTTGTTACAAAACCATTTTGAGTACAAAGAAATTTGCGATATTAGTAATATGTCTGTTGAGTATTGTATAGAATTATGTGCAATAGAATTGCCTAATGAGAATGTACTTATAGTTACAATTTATTGGAATAGAAGAGAGGAGGAAGTATTTACTCGCAAATTAAAAGAACTGATGTATTATATTAATAATAAATATTTAAAATATAACGTGATATTGGGAGGAGATTTAAATATAAATATCTTAGATAGCTGTTTAAAAACTAACTTGTTCTTAGATCTAATGTTGGAACATAAATTCACACAACATATCAAAGTCCCCACACGTATCTCACAAACTACCTCAACATGCTTAGACTTAATTTTTACAAACTTTAACAATAGACATACCCACACCACCGTAGAAGAATTAGGTTTCTCAGACCACTGTGCAACCATCTTGCATATGACATTATTTAGTGACAGCAATAAAACAACAAATTGGTTCACGAAAAAAAGAATATATAATACCCGAAATGTAGAAAAGTTTAAATCTGAATTAAAAAATCTAAATTGGAATAATATAATACAATCAAATAAAAATATAGATGAAAACTACATTGCGTTTAATAAAATATTAAATAAAATTTTAAATGTGTGTATTCCACTGCAGCAAATAAAAATAAAAACGATACATAAGAAGTACTGGCTAACTAAGGGTATTAAATTATGTTGCAAAAACAAAAGACTATTAAAAATACTTACCTTAAAAACAAATAATCCCATATTATCTAAATATTATAAAAAATACGAAAAGACCCTAAAGCAATCTGTAACGACAGCAAAAAAACTACAATACATTAATAAAATTAAAAAGTCAACAAATAAAGTAAAAACTATGTGGAATATAATAAACGAAAGAACGAATAAATTAATAAAACACGATAAAATTAACATAAAATTACATAAAAATGATAACTTGATAACTAACCCTGAGCAAATAGCTAATATTTTTAACGACTACTTTGCTTCTATTGGGGAAAATACCTCACCAGCAAAAGGAGCCCCTGTGATTTGCCCCACAGAAAATACCATGTTTCTCAGCCCTGTCGATCCCTATGAAGTAAACAAAATAATTAAAAAATTAAAAAATAAAAAGAGCTATGGAGTAGACGAACTTCCTCCATTTCTACTTAAGCAATGTGCAGACGAATTAACCCTACCGTTTTATAAACTAATTAACCAATCGTTTGAAGAGGGAACCTTTCCCAATCAACTTAAAAACGCGCTGATAAAACCCATACATAAGAAAAAATCTAAAACTGACCCTAATAACTATCGCCCTATCGCGCTGCTACCAACTGCGTCTAAAATTTTTGAAAAGGCTATGTGTGACCGCGTGTACTCTTTTTGCGAAAAATTTAAAATACTTGACGACTGCCAAAACGGTTTCCGTAAAAACAGGTCTACTACGTTAGCAGTCTATAAATACGTACAAGAGGCTCTAACTATTATTAATAATAAAAACTACGCCATAGGTATGTTGCTCGATATGACCAAAGCCTATGATAAGGTGCAATTCAAAATATTATTAGACAAGCTGTATGGGATAGGAATACGAGGAAAAGCTCATAAATGGTTTGCATCGTACCTAAAAGATAGGGTTCAACTAGTAGAAATTGAATATTTCGATAACAACACAAAAGAAATAATTAAAATAAGATCTGACAGTAAAGCAGTTAATGCGTCAATCCCTCAAGGAAGTGTAATAGGCTGCCTTTTATTTCTCATATATATTAATGACCTTCCTAAAATTATAAACGGACCGTGTGTTCTATTTGCGGATGACATCTCTCTGCTCACCTCATGCCAGAACGATGAAAATATAAACGCTAAAATAGACTCCCTTCTTTCGACTGCTGTAAACTGGATGGAAAACCATAATCTGGAAATTAACTTCGCCAAAACAAAATTAATCACTTTTCATCCCCATCAAAAACCCCCATTAACACTAAATATAACTTTTAATAATGCAAAACTGGAACAAGTAAATGAATTTACTCTCCTTGGTTTATCTATAGATACCCACGTAAATTGGAAATCCCATATACAAAAAATAAGAGCAAAACTATCAAAATTTTCATATGCCTTACGCGAAATTAAAAAAACTACCAACCTGCAAACTGCACTAGCAACTTATTATGCGTATGCTCAGGCATGGCTCAGCTATGGGGTCATGCTGTGGGGTAACAGTACAGATTCACAAACCATATTTATTTTACAAAAGAAGTTAATTCGAATAATAACCAACATAGAACAAACGGATAGCTGCAAACCACACTTCCAAAAACTCAAAATACTCACACTTCCCTGTTTATATATCTTAAAATTATGTAAATTTGTCAGAAAACACCCAGAATTTTACACCACTTGCGAAGAAACTCAAACAAGATACACTTCTAGACACAACAAAAACAAATTAAACATACCTCAATCCCGACTTAAAATGCACTCAACCAGCCCATTAGTTATGTCCATCAAAATGTATAATAAACTGCCAAATGAATTTCGAGAAGTAAGCACATCAAATATATTTATTAATAAATTGAAACATTTTCTGGAATCCAAGTCATACTACTCAGTAAAGGAGTTTTTAGATGACAAATCGATTGCAAAATAAAATTATTCTCTCTCGTATAAACCAAACATTTTAAAATATATATTTAGTAAAATACGGAATACAGAAATTCAAAAATAAATATTAATTCATAAATAAATATTAATTCATAAATAATAACATAATTTAATAATAATGAAAATTCCTTACCTATATTGTAATATTAATTAATTTTGTAATAATTACCTACATTATTCTAATACAATACATAAAATTAAAATAACTAATACACTATACCTATACACAAATCTAATAATATAAAACAAACACCCACATAAACTCATCAAATAATTTAAGCCTTAACTTAGCCCTCTTCCTCTCTCCTAATTTTGCTGTGCCCGACAGGGTCCATATTGGTCAACTCCTTGATAAACCACCTATTTAATACATATGGAATGCAATAAAGAATTTGAATTTGAATTTGAATTTACCTACACCTACCCTACACCTACCCTACACCTACCCTACACCTACCCTACACCTACCCTACACCTACCCTACACCTACCCTACACCTACCCTACACCTACCCTACACCTACCCTACACCTACCCTACACCTACCCTACACCTACCCTACACCTACCCTACACCTACCCTACACCTACCCTACACCTACCCTACACCTACCCTACACCTACCCTACACCTACCCTACACCTACCCTACACCTACCCTACACCTACCCTACACCTACCCTACACCTACCCTACACCTACCCTACACCTACCCTACACCTACCCTACACCTACCCTACACCTACCCTACACCTACCCTACACCTACCCTACACCTACCCTACACCTACCCTACACCTACCCTACACCTACCCTACACCTACCCTACACCTACCCTACACCTACCCTACACCTACCCTACACCTACCCTACACCTACCCTACACCTACCCTACACCTACCCTACACCTACCCTACACCTACCCTACACCTACCCTACACCTACCCTACACCTACCCTACACCTACCCTACACCTACCCTACACCTACCCTACACCTACCCTACACCTACCCTACACCTACCCTACACCTACCCTACACCTACCCTACACCTACCCTACACCTACCCTACACCTACCCTACACCTACCCTACACCTACCCTACACCTACCCTACACCTACCCTACACCTACCCTACACCTACCCTACACCTACCCTACACCTACCCTACACCTACCCTACACCTACCCTACACCTACCCTACACCTACCCTACACCTACCCTACACCTACCCTACACCTACCCTACACCTACCCTACACCTACCCTACACCTACCCTACACCTACCCTACACCTACCCTACACCTACCCTACACCTACCCTACACCTACCCTACACCTACCCTACACCTACCCTACACCTACCCTACACCTACCCTACACCTACCCTACACCTACCCTACACCTACCCTACACCTACCCTACACCTACCCTACACCTACCCTACACCTACCCTACACCTACCCTACACCTACCCTACACCTACCCTACACCTACCCTACACCTACCCTACACCTACCCTACACCTACCCTACACCTACCCTACACCTACCCTACACCTACCCTACACCTACCCTACACCTACCCTACACCTACCCTACACCTACCCTACACCTACCCTACACCTACCCTACACCTACCCTACACCTACCCTACACCTACCCTACACCTACCCTACACCTACCCTACACCTACCCTACACCTACCCTACACCTACCCTACACCTACCCTACACCTACCCTACACCTACCCTACACCTACCCTACACCTACCCTACACTACACCTACCCTACACCTACCCTACACCTACCCTACACCTACCCTACACCTACCCTACACCTACCCTACACCTACCCTACACCTACCCTACACCTACCCTACACCTACCCTACACCTACCCTACACCTACCCTACACCTACCCTACACCTACCCTACACCTACCCTACACCTACCCTACACCTACCCTACACCTACCCTACACCTACCCTACACCTACCCTACACCTACCCTACACCTACCCTACACCTACCCTACACCTACCCTACACCTACCCTACACCTACCCTACACCTACCCTACACCTACCCTACACCTACCCTACACCTACCCTACACCTACCCTACACCTACCCTACACCTACCCTACACCTACCCTACACCTACCCTACACCTACCCTACACCTACCCTACACCTACCCTACACCTACCCTACACCTACCCTACACCTACCCTACACCTACCCTACACCTACCCTACACCTACCCTACACCTACCCTACACCTACCCTACACCTACCCTACACCTACCCTACACCTACCCTACACCTACCCTACACCTACCCTACACCTACCCTACACCTACCCTACACCTACCCTACACCTACCCTACACCTACCCTACACCTACCCTACACCTACCCTACACCTACCCTACACCTACCCTACACCTACCCTACACCTACCCTACACCTACCCTACACCTACCCTACACCTACCCTACACCTACCCTACACCTACCCTACACCTACCCTACACCTACCCTACACCTACCCTACACCTACCCTACACCTACCCTACACCTACCCTACACCTACCCTACACCTACCCTACACCTACCCTACACCTACCCTACACCTACCCTACACCTACCCTACACCTACCCTACACCTACCCTACACCTACCCTACACCTACCCTACACCTACCCTACACCTACCCTACACCTACCCTACACCTACCCTACACTACACCTACCCTACACCTACCCTACACCTACCCTACACCTACCCTACACCTACCCTACACCTACCCTACACCTACCCTACACCTACCCTACACCTACCCTACACCTACCCTACACCTACCCTACACCTACCCTACACCTACCCTACACCTACCCTACACCTACCCTACACCTACCCTACACCTACCCTACACCTACCCTACACCTACCCTACACCTACCCTACACCTACTACTACCTAAGTGCAAAATTGACTCTTTGACGTTAGGAACATACCTACATTGTTTAAACAAAAGTGACTGCTTGTAATTCAACATGAACTTTATACAATAGCAATAAAGCTCGTTTTAGTTAGAAAACGTTTGTATGGGAAAAAGAAAAGGGCTGTTTTTAGGGCTTTTCCGGCAATTATTCGAATTTTTCTCGCCGTAAAAACCATCTTTGAACTTCAACGAACATTTAAAAAAAAAGAATTGGCCAAATTGGTCCAGGCGTTGTTGAGTTATGCGCTTACCAACACATTTTGCGATTCATTTTTATATATAAGATGTTGCTTTTGCCAGCGATTTCGTCCGCGCGAACGTATAGCACAGGCTCTGGAAAAACGTAGCTTCCTATCGGAGTAGTACCGAAAACAAGTACGTTCAAATAAAGCTATTCAGCTTTATAAGTAAAGTACTAGCTTTTGTACGCGACTTCACGTACATTTTTAAACGGATTCCTAATTTTTTAATAATAAAATATAGCTTTTCAATCGACTTCAAAAAGAAGGAGTTTTGTTGCTTTTTATTTTTATTTATTTTTTTGTATATTTGTTACGCGATTTCTCCGGTAAATGAAAAGCGATTTTGAAAATTCTTTTTCTGATGGATAGGGTATGCCCAATGGTGGTCCCATATAAATTTTATCGAAATTGATTCAGCACTTTTTGAAAAAGTCGACAGAAAGCAAAAAATATACATGGATAATTGTAATAAAAAAATTAAAAGGGTCTATATTTATTTAACTAACTAACAAACTATGTGTGTGATTCTAAAGTTGAGAAGTTAGGGAGCTCAAAATTAAACAAAAATAACTAAAAGGAATAAGATTCGGGCGCCAGAGCTCACTAGGTAATTTAAAACAAAGGGAATCCGGGATAGCTAAAGGGTAAAGGACAGGACTTCTAATCTAGGTCGGAGATACTGAAATTAAGCTGCAAATTCTTTAACAATAGCTCATTTATTTCTATCGCAGGCAGTATGGCGAACACAATATTAGAAAGCCCCTTTCTTTTGAAGGGCAAGTTGTTTTATAACGATTAAATTCTATAACTAAAGTTCAGGTTTAAGTTGTCAGTATTGCACGTTTTTTAAGTTGAATCTACTAAAAGAAAACCAAGAGACATACCACAATCTTCGATAAATCTATTTATAATAAACCTGAAGGGTTGATTGGAGACTCGAGGGGAAACGCGTCAGCTCATCCCTGATGAATTTAAGTTTCAAGGATGAAAATCCAAACTATAAGTAAGAACGCCTTTGGGGCGTTCTTTTTGTAAACGAAGCATGCCAATCACTCGTGCTATGGGCACAATCAAACAGCGATGGCGTTAAAGGTGGATTTCCCAAAATATTACCGTTGCACGGCTGCTGACATCACTACCAAGTGGTTCCAAGCAGGGGTGGACCCTTAAAATATTCCAATCTAATGATTGGCACGGAATAGAATTTTATTCGTGCTTCATCTTAGTGACTTCGGTCGGAAAGTGAATGCTACATATCCCAAACCGGAAACGTCAAAATAATCTGACAGCCGGGGAAATAAGGTCCAACTGTCAAACTGATGGTCTATGGTTTTATCGATTACTCTACTAAATCCTTGCCAATCTATCAAATATCTAAAGTGTGTCAAGGCATTACCGTGAAAACTTCCAAAAAATGACGAGAGAGGTCGACACTATGTAGCGAGTAGAAAATACTCGTTACATTACATCCCTCCCCGAAAAATAAAAGAAAGGAACTTTCTTTTATTAGAAAGAAACAACGAAAAACGAAGTGAACAAAAAATTTAATAACAAAAAACTATCATAGTGCAGTTAGGCGTCATGGCCACTGACTAAAACTTCGGTACTACAACCGATCAACAAAACCAAACAACAAACAAATCCAAATTCAGTTAAGCACGAGAGCCGCTGACTAAAACTTCAACAAAACTTAAACACTAAACAAATCCAAACTCAGTTAGGCACGAGAGCCGCTGACTAAAACTTTAACAAAACTACTAAATATTAAACACTAACTTTGAGTACAGTTAAGCGCTATGGCTACTGACTAACTTTACACTAATTTACTAAACTATCCTACACCTCTTAAGTTCAGTTAAGCACTATCGCCACTGACTAACTTCAGCCAACCTACTAAACTAAACCACACCACTTAAGTTCAGTTAAGCACTATCGCCACTGACTAACTCTACACATCTCTACCAACTAATCTGGAGTGCAGGTAGGCACTATCGCCGCTGACTATCCTCAACTAACCTACAGTTCAGCTTTGAGTACAGTTAGGCACCATAGCCTCTGTCTATCTCAGCAACAACCAATTAAAAATAACAATACCTAAACATAAATTCTAGATAGAGTTGAAGGACTCTACCTAAAAGTATAGATTCCCAATCAATAAAGTCAGACAGAGTTGAAGGGCTCTATCCAAAAATATTGATTCTTAACAAAAAGGTTAGATAGAGTTGAAGGGCTCTATCTAAAAAGGTTGGATAGAGTTGAAGGGCTCTATCCAAAAGTATTGAGTTCCAACAAAAGGGTTAGATAGGGTTGAAGGGCTCTATCTAAAAGGCTGGATAGAGTTGAAGGGCTCTATCCAAAAAATATTGTCACAGCAATAACCTGTAACAAACAAAAACCATATTGTGATCGGCGCTACACCACCGAACTTCCGAGCACAATAGTAAAAAGGTATGACGAAAGTCAAAATTCCACCTTGTGACTGGCACAACAATGACCAACACAAGGGCAAAAGGGCAAATGTAAGCTGTGACTGGCTCTACTCTACCAACCTTCCAAGCACAGACAAACAAACAAAATATATTGGATTACCGAAGGGGAAAATCACAATACCTAAAGGCGAAAGCCAAGATGAAATCGAGGTCAAAAATTACACCAAGATCCAAAAACAAAGTACATTCTTTAACAAAAGTTTCAGAATGACCGCAAAAACAAGGTAGGACGTTCTATAACAAAAGTTACAGAATGACCTCAAAAGCAAAATCCGGTATGAACGCGTTACTAACAAAGTCAAATCCAAGTCTAGTATCGAAGAAATATCTAGACAAAAAACAACACTGTCAACAAACAGTAAAAAAATAGAATTAAAATCAATAACTATTTAAAACTATGAGAGAAATAGAATGATTCTAATCTACAAAAAAGAAAGATTACAAAAAACTTGAAATGAAATTTAAGTTTTAAAATCTTTTTAGGTAATAAAAAACCCAAAGTGTAAGGTTATATAGGATCTTTCTCTTACAAAAAAATGTAAACAAGTAAAGGATTACCTTTAAAAAAGAAAGAAAGAAAAGATATAAGATCCCACACAAGCTCAACAAACAAACAAAACAAACAAGATAAGATCCTTTGATGTGTAAAATGTATAGTGTAAAGAGTAGGTATTTCTAAATTAACCAAAATGACCTAAGTTTATTTTAGAAAGAATTGAATTGGAATCTAATAAATTGTAATGAAGTTGCCTAACATAATAATAACCTTCAGACCACTATTTCCTTTCATTCATCATTCTAACAGTAGTGGATCCTCACACAAAAATACTCAATACCAATACCAATACCAAACCTATGAATTCCCCAAAATTTTAAAATTTAATAATATCCTTTACATGATAACGACCCACGGAACCCTTATTTAAATCTTTCAAAACATAAACGTTATCAGAAACTTTTTCTGTTATTTCACACTTTAAAAACTTAGGTGCAAGCTTAGCCGAAAAATAAGCAGGTGCATGAGATTGAACAAAACTTCTTCTCCACACAACATCACCCACATCAAAAGAAATGACTTTCCGACCCTTATTATAATAAGCGGCATTTCGCTTATACCCCTTTAACAAATAAGCTTGAACTTTTACAAAAATATCACTAAGTGAATTAAGAGAAACTGCATAAGAGTTCCTATTTGAAACCTCTAGTTGAGATAAATTATCAACAGAGTTACTAAAATGATGTAAGGAAGCATCTAAAACAAGTTCCCTACCAAACATAAGAAAATTAGGTGTAAATTCTGTAGCAAGATTTACACTATTATTTAAAGCTAATTGAACATTGGGCAAAAAACTTGACCAAGTCCTATGATCATCTTTAACAAAACACGATATGCAAGTTTCGACTGTTTTATTATATCTCTCAACAGGATTATTTTGAGGTGTATACAATGTGTTATAAAATATTTTAGTTATATTAAAACCTTTCAAGAATTCTACAAAATGTTTTGAAGTAAATTGAGTTCCATTGTCACAAACTACTATTTTTGGACAACCAAATTTAAGAAATATTTCTTTTTCAAAATGTTTACAAATTACTCTAGTGGTTGCATTAATCATTGGAAAGAACCAGCAATATTTAGTAAAAACATCTACAACTGAAAGTATGTATTTATGACCAGAATAAGTTTTAGGTAAAATACCTATTATATCTACTGAAAGCATAAGCATGGGGCGATCAACCTTTTTAGGATTAATCATCGTACCAAAAGGAGGAGAAGTAGTATGTTTGTAAGCTTTACAAGTATCACAAGACAAAATGTATTGGTGAACATCATTAAACATACCTTTCCAAAAATAATGTTGTTTTAATTTCTTTAAAGTTTTATGAATACCTAAATGACCTGAATTTACATCATCATGATTTGACCTAATAGTATCTAAGATACTCTCTTTAGGAATAACTATCTTCCAGTCTAAAAGACTATGAGGGTTAAATTTATTTTTACAATATTTATACAAAGTGTTATTTTCGACTCTAAAATTCTTATACTTTCTAGGAGATTTCTGGCATTGAATAAATATGTTTCTATACCAAGGATCAATAATATCATCATCAGGGGAGACTAAATTATCCTGAGTGGTTATAGCGGTGACTTCTATACGAGATAAAGCATCTGGAACTAAATGTAATGAACCTTTTTTATGAATAATATCAAAAGTAAATTGAGAAATTCTAGCAGCCCAACGAGCTAAGCGTCCACTAGGATTATTGAGACCTAGGAGCCATTTCAAACAAGCGTGGTCAGTAATAACAGTAAACTTCATTCCCTCAATATAAGGTCTAAAATGTTCTATGGAATCTAAAATAGCTAATAATTCACGTTCTGTGGTACTATAATTTCTTTCACATTTATTAAGTGATCTAGAATAAAAAGCAATGGGATGTTGATCACCATTATCATCTTCTTGACTCAAAACACTACCTATGCCCACAGAGCTGGCATCACAATGCAAAAAGAAAGGTTTTTCAAAATTAGGACATTGCAAAACAGGAGAAGTTATTAAAGAATGTTTTAATTCTTGAAATGCATTTTCAGCTTCGTCATTCCAAGTAAGTGACTTTTTAGAATTTTTACTACCTGCTGTCAATTTAGTTAAAGGAGAAGCAATATCAGCAAATTTACAAATGAATCTACGATAATAAGAACATAAGCCAAGGAAACTGCGAAGTTGTTTTACCGTTTCTGGGCGTGGGAAATTTTCTATTGTCTCTAATTTAGAAGGATCAGTATGTAAACCATTACTGTCAACAATGAAACCAAGATAGCGAAGTCTGTCCTTGCAAAAATTACACTTTTTTAAATTTACAGTTAAACCTGCCTCTTTTAATATACTATGAATTTTATGCAACTGTGCTATATGGCTATTAAAATCAGAATTAATACAAATTAAGTCATCTAAATAACAGAATACAGAATTATCATACTCTGGACCAAAAAGTTTATCTACTAGTCTCTGCAACTCAGCCGGTGCATTTGTGAGACCAAATGGCATGCGAACAAATTCGTACAGACCTTTTCCAGGTACTACAAAAGCAGTTTTTTCGCGGGAGGATTTTTCAAGTGCAATTTGCAAAAATGCTTTAGAAAGATCTATAGTACTAATATATCTAGCACCTCTAAGGTTATCTAATATTCTAGAAGTATAAGGAAGGGGATAAGAATCTTTAATAGTAACAGAATTTAAACGTCTTGAATCTAAACACAATCTAGTACCTCCATCTTTCTTTTCTACCGCCAATACGGGTGAACACCAAGGAGACTTAGAGGGTTGAATAATACCTTCTCCTAATAAAACTTCTACTTCATCAAAAAGTTCCTTTTGCTTAGCAGGACTCAGAGGCCAATATCTCTGTTTAAAAGGTTCACTAGTAACGTTAATTTTATGTTCAACTAAATGAGTAAGACCTAAACCTCTTTTCTCATAAGAAATATCTTCAAACAAAGCAATAATATTATCTAATTTTTGTTTCTCAGAAGGAGAAAGTTCAGAAATAGAGGTAATTGAACAAACTTGTTTATTATTTTCTGGAACAAGTATAATGTTCTTCCACAATTCTTCAGCTAAATGAAATTTAATCCAAAAGTCAAAACCTAAAATAATTAATGGATCAAAAGAAGGAATAATTAAAAACTCTACGGATTTAGTTATATTATCACAAGTTACTGGCAAATCCATGGCACCAATAATTCTCCGGGCGGAGCCATCCGCAGTGCAAGCAGCGCCACTAATAGGTCTAATTTTATAACCCAACTGTAAAAATCGTTCATGTGTATTTGAGCCTAAAATGCATTTATCGGAACCACTGTCCAACAAACCTGAAAAAATTTGATTACCAACAAAAAAAGTTAAAAATGGTCTAGCATCATTCTGTTTTGTAAATAGAATAGGAGCCGAACGATAAATATTAAAAAAGGTTTTTAAATAATCTAACCAGTTGGAAAATTCTTTGTCACGGGCAACATCATCAGGCTTGTGACTTCTAACAATTTTTTCACACATCGAGACGCTCAAAGTTTTATCAAAAACGTGGGCTCGATGCTGCCTAATCAGTTTTTTGACTCTTGTGACTTTTTAGTATCCAAATTACAAACGTCACAAGTCTTAGAAGTGACCCCAGCTTTATGACACTTAAAACAAACAACACCTGGAATAGACTTGCAATTTTTATATAAATGTCCAGGTTTTTTGCATTTTAAACAAACTAAATCATTAGAAACGGCATTAGATTTAACAGAAGGTTTAAGGGATTCTTTAAAAGGTTTTCTATTGACAACAACTTCTAAATCTTTTGCAAGTTCCAGAAATTGTTCGATTGAATCTATTTGTCTACGAAACAAAAAGGGTGTGTAAATTGGTAACATATTTTGTTGTATCACGTTAACTAAAGTGTAGTCAAATAAAGGTACTGAAAGACGACTAGCCATGTCATAAATTTCCGTGATGAAATCAGGAAGCGACTCAGACTGTTTCTGTTTCCTTGTGCGGAGCTCATTTTCTAAAAAGTGATCAAAATTAGGTGTATCAAAGCGTTTCAAAAGCGCAAGCTTAAGCTCATGCCAGGAAGAAATACGAATTCGAACAGATCTAAACCATTTCAGTGCAGTACCATCAAGCAAATCTGTAAAAGAACCAACCAGCAAATTTTCGTTGTAATTTCTATAAAGAAAATATTCTTCAACTTGTGTAATAAAATCGCGAACACAAGTTCTACCATCATAAATTATTTTGCTCTTTTTCAAATCAGGCAGTTTAGTAAGAGGAGGAAAGTTTTTACGAATGTTTTCGTTAACAAGCGCATTCAAGGAGTTAAAAGAAGGCAAAGCTCGAGCTGTAAAATCCGAAGACGAATGTGCGATTCCAGATTCAAAAGGATTGCCAACATCGGTGGCATTAACCATCTCGTGACCTTTCTCAACAACATTAGCATCAGCAGCAGTAGAAGCTTCGACCTCAACCGAATCCTGAGGCGGTGGAAACTGAACTTCCTTGTCCTCCATGACTAACGAGTAACAAGGCAAATAGCAACGAAAAGCAAGGACTAAACTTCAAAGAATTTCAAAATAAATCAAAGTTTGAAAAATAAAATTAAAGTTTGAGGTTATGTAAATCAATGTGGTATTTCCATGAAAAATTGCTAAGTTATTTAACGTTAAAAAGTGCAATAATAACTCACAAAACGGCTTAAAATTAAATAAACTAGGTGCACAATAATGTACTTAATGTTTAAATTTAATTATTAACATAAAAAGTTAACTTAGATATGAATTATATCACTGTATGAGATTTAACAATAACACGGTCTACACTTAACAATTGTTGGTTTTGCTAAGGAAAAAACATGTTAAAAACACAAGAAAATAAACAAATTATCCAATGTAAAACTAAAACATTGTTTGCAAAATACAATACCAAACTAAGTTACAACTTATGAGTCTAATTATTCAAAGTTTATAAACTAGATCAATTACAATGTAAAAACAATATGAAATACAATATGAATACTAAATATTGTAAACAATAGACTCATTAGTTAAAATATAAATGAATTTAGTGTGCAATACTGACTGTACTCACCGTACAAACCTGCTTCAGTCCCTGTTCTAGTGCGACAATTGTAATAAAAAAATTAAAAGGGTCTATATTTATTTAACTAACTAACAAACTATGTGTGTGATTCTAAAGTTGAGAAGTTAGGGAGCTCAAAATTAAACAAAAATAACTAAAAGGAATAAGATTCGGGCGCCAGAGCTCACTAGGTAATTTAAAACAAAGGGAATCCGGGATAGCTAAAGGGTAAAGGACAGGACTTCTAATCTAGGTCGGAGATACTGAAATTAAGCTGCAAATTCTTTAACAATAGCTCATTTATTTCTATCGCAGGCAGTATGGCGAACACAATATTAGAAAGCCCCTTTCTTTTGAAGGGCCAGTTGTTTTATAACGATTAAATTCTATAACTAAAGTTCAGGTTTAAGTTGTCAGTATTGCACGTTTTTTAAGTTGAATCTACTAAAAGAAAACCAAGAGACATACCACAATCTTCGATAAATCTATTTATAATAAACCTGAAGGGTTGATTGGAGACTCGAGGGGAAACGCGTCAGCTCATCCCTGATGAATTTAAGTTTCAAGGATGAAAATCCAAACTATAAGTAAGAACGCCTTTGGGGCGTTCTTTTTGTAAACGAAGCATGCCAATCACTCGTGCTATGGGCACAATCAAACAGCGATGGCGTTAAAGGTGGATTTCCCAAAATATTACCGTTGCACGGCTGCTGACATCACTACCAAGTGGTTCCAAGCAGGGGTGGACCCTTAAAATATTCCAATCTAATGATTGGCACGGAATAGAATTTTATTCGTGCTTCATCTTAGTGACTTCGGTCGGAAAGTGAATGCTACATATCCCAAACCGGAAACGTCAAAATAATCTGACAGCCGGGGAAATAAGGTCCAACTGTCAAACTGATGGTCTATGGTTTTATCGATTACTCTACTAAATCCTTGCCAATCTATCAAATATCTAAAGTGTGTCAAGGCATTACCGTGAAAACTTCCAAAAAATGACGAGAGAGGTCGACACTATGTAGCGAGTAGAAAATACTCGTTACATAATGTTGTAATGTTCTCACCTTGTAGTTTCAATCTCTGTTTTGATTGTGTTGCCTGTGTTGTGTTGGATTTGGATGATAAAGAAGTACTAAAAAGCGAAAAATAAAAAAGCTTTTTTACAAAAAAGACAACCGCCTTCAAAAACCAAAAAGTGAAAAATAACTTTAAAACAGAACACACATGACTTTAGTTTCGGAAGTCGGTGGCAATACAAAACAACAAATAGAACAGCCAAGCCGCCGACTTCCGAAACTAAAGTCATGTGTGTTCTGTTTTAAAGTTATTTTTCACTTTTTTTTTTTTTTCATTCTTTTTTTCTGGTAGTCGCCGCTGTAGATTCTGTCTTTCAGGAGTTGCAGTGGTGTGAGATTAACACGGTGGACTTAATTGCCCCAAAAAAATAAAAATAAATACTAAACGTTTCACACTAAGTATGTTTATTTATTTTTATTTGGAAATATATCACATCGTTAGCATAGTTCGGCCGTTTACGTTCCATTTAAGGAGACAGCTTACTCGATTTCCTTTATTTAATTTCTAGCATCTTCCTGATGTAGCTGCGCGGTGCGGGAGGGGTGTGATGACGTGATGCCAGTACTCACTGATACGTCAACTTGTGACAACTGTCACCCTTCCCGCACCGCGCAGCTACCTTAGGGGGCATACAAAATAATTATATACGGGTTTGTTTCCAATTCAAATTATACTAAGTGTGTTTATCTGCATTCGAAATGAGAAACAAACAATAATAATATTGCATTATTTATTTCCATTTACATATCACAATTCACAAATTATAAACATAATTACAGTCAACAATAAATGCCACATTACTGCCTGCACGATTCAATTATATAAAAGTATACTCAGTTTATAACATAACGTTATAACCAATAAATTAAATGCACATCTCAAATACTTTACTTAAAACAATTAACACTTAATATTATATTATTGTAATACTTCTTACATTTATCACCTCTTCAAAACGGGCCTGAAAATAAGTATAAAAAAGCAGTTTAGACACGGAAATCTCTAAATTGTAAAGTGAAAAAATTGTTTGGGTTCCAAACAATTTTGGTACTTTTCACATTACTATGAAATTGTATGATCATTTGAAGTTAAACTTTCACTTTGCCAATTTAGGAGTGTGGAGCGTTAAAAACATAAAAACCTCGGAATACAGTTAAAGAGACTAAAAGATATATTGAATGTTGAGCTGATAACATTTATAATCTTTACTAGCTGACCTGACAAACGTTGTCCTGTCAATTGATTCTTCAATTTTCTTACCATTTATACCTTGCCTGGACTTCCACAAACATTTCATTTATTCTGGGGGATTTTGCCTCCAGGGATAAAAAGTGGAGCGGTTGTGTGAAATAACGGCTGATGTCATTCGCGTTTTAGGGTTAGGTTACAGTTACAAGACCAAAATTAGCCAAATCGGTCCAGCCGTTCTCGAGTTTTAGCGAGACTACCGAACAACGATTCATTTTTATTATATAGAAGATAAATTACCCCTTGTTTTTGAAAAAAAAAGATTACTGCAATCTGCATATATAGGGGGAAAAAAAAACTTAGAACCGCTTATTCGTTGTAGGTTTTTCAAATACGAGTATTCTTCCAGATTCACTACGAACACATATACAACGTGTAACGGAAATCATGATTTGATTATGAACAAACTATGGTTTTACTATGGTGATTTTACTAAGTTACCACACAAACTATGCAAGAAAAACTGCACAGCCAACTTACTTTTTCTGAAATCCAAATTTGCTAAGCAACGTTGGCTGGTTGCTGGGTAAAGGTGGCGATTTCTTAACCCCATTTACTCTGGGTGCAGACTTTTTAAACCCATTCATGTTGGCCCTCGGTTTGTTAAGCTGGCTTCCAAATATTGGCTGTGATTGACTGCTTGACCACATTGATCTTGTTGGGGAGGCGCCGAACGAGGTCTGTAAAAAAATTATCACACATGTCTCAATGTCTCAATTTACTGGTTTACTTTTAATATAAACAGTCTTTTTTCGTCAATATTTGACGCAGCAGTGGCTGAGCGATTGACTGCTGCGCAGCGTGTTGCGAGTTCGACTCCCGCCCAGGGTAAATATTTGTGTTATGAGTACTTGTGTTTGCCTTGTGTCTGGTTGTTGTTTATCTATATATATGTATCAATTTATGTATTTAAATAGCATGTTTGATTGTACATACGAATTGAAAAATTCATATTGGTACTTGCCCGGATTCTAATCTACAACCTAATGTCATGTTTGAGGAGGGGTTCGTAACTTGACATCACAATCAAAAATCCAAGCATACTTATTTCAGCATCATAAACCGGAAGACGTCCAGTGATAAACAAAGGCCATTGTTGAAAGTGGGGGGGGGGGCGTTGCCATAATCACGGCGCTTGGCAGGCGTCGATCGCAGTGAGGTTGTTAAGAACATGGATGCTACTGCTATTAGACTTCCGGATACTTGGACATACTTATTTAATATGTCATTATTACTAACCTGTGAAGCAGTAGGTGTTATCAAAGTTTCCATTGGGTATGTATTCTCTATGACAGACTCCTCGCTGGCCGTATTTTCTAGCTGCACATCAATTTCAGTCTTGAGGCCACTCCTATATTTCGGACTCGGTTCAAATATAGGACTCTGAGGTCGTTTTGGTGAACTATTGCGTGGAGAATTCTCCTTCTGAGAATCTTCTTCCAAACATTCCACTTCGTCTTCCTCAATCTTTACACAAGTCGGTGTACGTTTTTTAAACGGATTCCTGCTTGTTCTTTCTGGAGATTCTTCTATAGTAACACTCTCTTTAGATACATTATTATCATTGGTGGGAATTTCTTCAGTGCTCGAGAAAAACTTGCTTTCAACAACATTGTTATCTAATATTGTTCTAGGAAACCTACTGAGTTTCTTTAGAACTGAGTAACTGCCAGTTTTAAGGCATTTTTTAAAAGATCGTTCCTTATTTTCGAGGATGGGAGATTTGTCATTTCGTGTATTGAATTGGTTGGTGATTTCGTCGTCAGTGATTGGCCTGTTGTGTTGGTTTTCAGTGTGTTGTGTAAAAGTTTCGCTAACTTCGCTATCACAGTCGATCTTTTGTTTTTTATTTGCTGGTTCTGTACAGTACATGGTGCTCAGCGTTTCTATTGATAAACTGAAAAATATAAAGTTTTTTTTATGTTAAAAGGGATAAATAAAATTCTCATTCGAAGATAAAGCCGATCACAGATATAGATGTCTTATGACGTCAGAATTCCGAAACCAATACATAATTTCAACACAGCATTCGCCAACGTCCATACTACGTTGAATACACCGGTTCTCGTCCGATCACCGAAGTTAAGCAACATCGGGCGCGGTCAGTACTTGGATGGGTGACCGCCTGGGAACACCGCGTGACGTTGACGTATATGTAATTTTTAAACTAGTGAAAAGATTTTATGTTTGTAATAGACAAAAATGCGTAACCGATTTTAAAAATTCTTCCGCAAAATTGGTGAGTGTTATCATGCAGAATCCGTACTAAACCCACGCGCCCATAATCTCGGGCAAAGTGCTACTAATTAAATACATAATCATAAAATAATTAAAATGAATAATTATTAATCAATGCATGCAACAATAAGCTTCACTTCTTCTTTGATTTGGCTGTAATACTGCATAAACATTATTCTTTTAAATAAAAATATACATACCTCTCATCCTGGTCCTGAGTTTCAGGAACAAATTTACTGACTAGATTAACAACCTTCCTCGGTCTGGTAGTAGGAACTTTTAATATTGGCTCTGGTTTCTTTTCTTTCTTCAGCCAAGGACTCGGCTCGTCAAGGTAATGTGCGAACTCTTTGCTCCATATGCTAGGGTGTGGAGCCACACCTTTCTCTTTCCAGTTGTTTGTTCTTACAGGTTCAGTCTGGAAATGTAGAATTGTTTTTTTATGATCTTTCTAGATGTCTTGTGTATTATAAAGCTGAGTTTGTTTGTTTTATTAGTTAAAACACTAATCTCCGAAATTGCTAGTCCGATCCTAAAAACTGTTTCGCTAATAGGAAGCTACTTTATCCTTGCACGGTACAGACAGCATCATCCCCCCTTGCTTGCTTATCCCCTATCCGAGAAATTTTAATGAGTGAGGGTAAGCAGGTTGATGACATTGTCTGTACTAATATGTTATTATCAAAAAATTAAGGATTTGTAGGAAAATGTGAACGAAATCGTGGACAAAAGCTAGTTCTACATACCTTTTTAGTGGGAACTTGAGTTCATATTTAGAGACAATACTTCGCATGTTTACAATATGATTATTTTGTAACTACTGAAATGTCCGAGCTGAGACAGCCACCTGCTTGGGGTAGTCCGAAATGTCGAAATGTCGGACGCGTGTAGCCATGACGCAACATTTGACGCGCGTTCGGACATTTGAGTAGTAGCAATTATTGTTAAAAGCCGGTGCAATCTGAAATGGCGGCATGTACTTGTGTTGACAGATAGTACAGTCAGCATATAAAATATCAAGTTAAAGTTTTTTTTCAAATTAAAAATAATAAAAACAAGACTGGGTCACATTACTTTCAAACTAGCTTCTGTCAACGGCAAACATCAAATATTCAGGTTTGCTTACATTTTCATTCTACTAATTAGCGATTATCTCGTAAATACTTGGACCGATTTACATAATTTAAACGAATAAAATGGTTGTAGACCTATACCTTTCATTTGGCACCAAAATCGTTAAGATATCTCAACAAACAAAAAAACACATTTTCAAGTTCCATAACTATTTCTTTTTTCTCGGTTGTTTCGTCTGACGGTACGCGCGAGAGTGAGTATAGACGGCACTAGTGTGCGAGCGAGAGAACATGATAAGCGCCGCCATTTAAGATTCATTTCTTTAATGAACCGGGTTATACTACTCAATTTGCCGCGCTTTACACAATAGTTTGTACTATAAGGGAGGGCGCCCACGAGCAACTTAGTTGTCCGAGAACTATTTTGTTTCTGTCGCTGTCTCCTCGCCGAGATTTGGACGATGCACACACGGGAGCGATAGCAACGCGACTTTTTCGTAAAATTTTGTCGCATTCATCAACATGGATTTCGAAGAGACGGTTGTGGTCTGTGCGCTTGTTTTAAGAAATCAAAGACGACAACGAAAAAGGCAAAATTGGGTGCATCCTTTATAGAGCGACAGACTAACATTATAAAAATTTCACTTCAGAAAATTGAGCATTTCCAAAAAAAAATTTTCCTTATTTTAGAATGAGTAGGTCGAAAGTTTTGACGAATTGTGTAGAATTTTATGACCTGGAATCACTCGTGAAGATCCAAATATGCGATTGGCTGTCTCACCAGAGGAAAGACTGGCTATCACACAGTATGTTTGTGTCACAGCTAGGGCTTGCAATCCGGATATCCGGATATCCGTATTATCCGGATATCCGCCGCTTTTCAAATCCGGATTTTACTTGGATCACTATCCGGATTTTTCGGATATTACGGATAGTTGTATTTCTCTTTTAAATATTAAATAAAAGGCTGTCATCTGTAAAGAATATAACTGTTATTACGTTATTTATTATTTTAATACAGTTAAGGGCGCACCGAGCTTCTGGCGCTAATCGATTTTAGGTATTCTATGCGCTCCGTGTATGTGTGCGTAAGGCACACAATCGCGCGCCGCGCGCCGCCGCGCCGCACGCGACACTCCGTGCGTCGATCGACTAGCGAGGGTGCTACAGTATTTACGAATTATAATGCTGGCACTTCACATGGCGTATTTGGGCAAATATTCGCCTTATTTGGATAATACAAAATCGACTATATTTCAATGCGCATAGGGTACATTTTGTATTATCCAAATATGGCGAATATTTGCACAAATACGTCATGTAAAGTGCTGGCATAACACCAATAACGATTTCAAATATCTACTTTTATTAAAAAAATATTTAAACATTTAAATACTAGTTTAATAATTACTATTTATCTTACTACTTATTATTTTAATAATTTACTCAAACTCAAACTCAAACTCAAAATCATTTATTTCAATTAAACCATTTACAGGTACTTTTGAATTGTCAGAGTCAGTCAGTCAGAAAGTTGAAGCTAGTTGCTCGTTCCAAACAGTAGGTTTCTATGGAGAAGAACGAGCAAGAAACTCCATGAACACTCTTTTAAAATCAGTTAAATTTTACAAATTTAGGTTACATCATTCATGTTGAATCTAAGGGTACAATGTGAGAACAATGTAACACGTCTTGCATGTTAAAAGAGGTCTAGAGAAAAATATAGTTATAATAACAATTCAAACCAAAATTTAAAATAACCGAGGCAGCTAAGAGATGACCAGTCCCAACCGACGGCGTCCGTTCACGAACATGACGCATGGATCGGCACCATTTAGCTCAACCATTTTGAAGGGAACCGAATGATCCAACACATGCGCCACCGGCAGCGAGACATTCAAGTGAGCATGACTCTCCCAACCGCCAGGGCATATTCAAGTCAATGAGAGGTATACCTCGTAAATGGTAGCTTTAAAGAACATAGTGCTCACATGTATGTGCTACGAAAAATTATATAATACTAACACATTGAGTTTATACAATGCAAAGATAATATAGATCTACATCTTCAGCAGCTCCAAAAATTGTTACAAATGCTAATCAATTAATCTATGAACCCTTATGGCTGTGGAGCTAGACCAGCATCCAGCCAAGCATTTTTACTGTGGGTAAGTAAGTAGGCACCTATCCTAGGTACTTTCTAGGTAAGTACCCATATAGTAATCGAATAATACTTACCTAATTACATTTTATGATAGTACCTATAGGTATATTCTAAGTACAATAGAAACTCTAAAAAGTGAACTCAATAATGTAAAATAATAGAACAGCTAATTAAATAGGGTAAACATCTCAGTAGTCGACCCTTTATTTTCAAATTCAAAAATATTTATTCTATAATGTAATTTCAATACTTTTTGAATGTCAAACCAGAACTTAAAGAAAAATACATAGATGACGTAATTAATTCAAATTTTAATTTGATTTCTTCACCAAAACTAATTTATCTAATATAACTAAAAATTAATTTAATTTCTTCACCAAAAATTATACACAGATGACGTATTAGTTTCTTAATTTTTGGCGGATTGGCGCAATTAGTGTAGGTAGGGTATGTAGGCTCAGACCAATTAAAAGTATAGACGGAACATAGCGCTCATTCAAGTGTGGCAAGTAATATGAAGACGATTCGGTGATATTATTATGAAGACGGCCACTCGGTCACAGTAATCTTTTCTGTGGCTCGGTAGTCTGCCGCGCCGCGAGTGATTGAGAGCGCATGACGTAGTTTTGGTAAAATGAAAATTGCGAAATTATGCCGTCGCGTGCCAGTCATAACCCGCTGTAAAAAAATTCACGTTTTCTAAATAAGTATAAAGGGATTACTTTTCACAAGTAGGTAACGGATTTTCTGCATAGTTTAAACAAAATCGCAAAAGTAGGTATTTAAATATTATTTTATTTAAAAAAAACATTTCTCCACTTTAGGAATTACTCCTGTGTCGTTTACAAACATATAAACTCACATACACAAACAGCCAGACCCGGAACAACTATCTGTAGGCCATACAAATATTTGTTCAGTGCGGGAATAGTATCCACGACACGCAGTGCAGCAGTCGATCGCTCAACCACTGCGCCAACCGTGTCGTCGAAAAATATATCATTAGGTACACTTACGGTGTGCGTTTCGACCGTGCGGCCACGGCGATATTTCGAAAAAAAGAACTATTCCAAGATTATGTACAATTTTGTGGAAGCTGATTCCCAAAACCATAAATTTGTCAAAGTTATGGTTACAAAGTTATAAGGGTTTGAACGTGGCCGCGCCATTGAAACGCAGATAACCGCGCGGCCACGGAGATCTTTAAAACTAAGCGTAGCAGAGACCTGAAATTCAGGTAAATAACAGAGAGAATTTGTAAAAAAAATGTAAAAATACAGAAAAAAATCCTAGGTTTATACTTTAGGAGCTGCAAGACAAAATCCCCATGGCCGCGCCATTGGAACGGTGAATAACACGTTATCGCCGATATCACGCTGAAATGCATCGCAGACGTCTGAAATTCATTGTAAAATCTAGATTTGAATTTGTCGAAATTTGAAAAAATACATCAAAATGTCCTAGGTTTATATTTTCGGACCTGTAAGACTAAAAAACCCCATGGCCGCGCCATTGAAACGGTGGAAAACCCGTTATCGCCGATATCTCGCTGAAAAAGCCTCGCAGAGGTCTGAAGTTTTTTGTAAAACCTAGATTTGAATTTGTCGAAAATGGAACTAAGTTTTGATTATCTATCGAAAAAAGTAAGGGTTAGCGAGATCTTTTTCTGTAAACAACACCAACATGGGGTTTTTGTCTTGCAGCTCCTAAACCTAGGATTTTTTTCTGTATTTTTAATTTTTTTTTACAAATTCAATCTGTTATTTACCTGAATTTCAGGTCTCTGCTACGCTTAGTTTTAAAGATCTCCGTGGCCGCGCGGTTTTCCGCGTTTCAATGGCGCGGCCACGATCAAGCCCTTATAACTTTTTAACCATAACTTTGACAAATTTATGGTTTTGGGAATAAGCTTTTACAAAATTTTACATAATCTTGGAATAGTTTTTTTTTTTTCGAAATATCGCCGTGGCCGCGCGGTCGAAACGCACACCACTTACAAAGTCACAGTATTATTATTGTCTTCAAAATGCTCTGTTTCTCTTTCTATACTAGCCGACAGTGAAATGCCAACAACTGGTACATTTACCCTATAATTAGAAAAAAGATACAGAGAACGATTCAATTTAGCGAATTTGCCCACCCGTGGTGTATTGTTGAAATATCGTAAATAGTACTTAGTTATATTGTTAGTACGTAGGTACAGACACCAGCCCATAAAATTTTCCTAATATAATATGATATGAATATGAACCTTATTCTTTTGTAATCAAGTTCAAAATCTATTAAAGTTTGACAGATTGTTGTGGCTTGATGTGCTCAGTGCTGACCTCAGTACCTAACCGAGTACTTAGGTACGAAACAACAGGAGTATTCTCTTTGAGTTCAAAGTTCTCAGCCTGTAGACGTCTTGCTCTAGAAAGATACATTTTGGCTAGTGATCGATGAATCGATGATTTTGGCTGAGCGATTGACTGCTGCGCAGCGTGTTGCGGGTTCGATTCCCGCCCAGGGTAAATATTTGTGTGATGGTCATTTGGGTTTTCCTTGTGTTTGGGTGTTGTTTATCTATATATGCATGCTTTTGAAAAAAAATTTGTGTATTTATATCAGCTGTCTGACACCCATACTACAGGGTCTCTCTCAGGTTTGTCAGGTCAGATGGCCATGTGTGAAATGACCCCACATATTATTATTATTATTTTTAAATTGTTTATAATACATCCCATTAAAAAAATAACGTACCACCCTGTAACGCAATCAGATACGAGTTTTACTTAAATTATTTTTTCATTGTAAGCGAATAGAATTCTGTTTTCGCCAACCAATTCTTTTCTTTGTTTACTTTGTTCTCCATTTAAAATAAATTGAATTAACATAAAATTCTTCGTTATATTTTTAAAACCGTGCGTAAGCGTAAGCGACACAAGCTCCCCGTCTGATGGCCGAAGCAAGACTAAAGCGGACAGGAGGGAAGCGTGGCGGCTCTAGTTAGAATGGGTAGAACACGAGTTAATTTGGGTATTTCCTTCGTATTATTAAAACAAATACACATTTTGAAAAAGTAAAACAATTATGCGATAGAGAACATGTAGTTTTGTTATTATTTAAAAACAGATGACCTTTCGTGAAGTATTTACGACGTAGTAAGGGTTTATTTTGTTTTTAAGAGATTACTTTGGATTTTTTTTCTATCGAGAAAACTTCAAGTGATTGTGTTTCTAACGCCTGTGAAGTATAGAGTGAATCCTCTAATATCTTATATATGAATTGCATGACAAAAGGATAAGTAATAACGATGTAACAAGGAATCAAACGAACGCAATTATTTAGCAATTACGTATCGTTCCTTCGGTACCCCCTTAATCACTCTTTCAATTATTTATTCACTTCACAAATCACAGTAAGTCAATTTAGAGCTGATTTTTCAATCCTCAGATAAACAGTTAGATAGTACTCAGATAGCAAAGTATAGCATTTTTCAATCGTCAGATAGGCTATATCTGGTTATTAACGGCCCTACCTGAGGAATAAATTTATTTTGGTCTTTGCTGGCTAGATCAACGTCTATTCAATAGATATAACTAGATTCATCGACGTTTAGTTTGGGGTTATTTCTTCTTTTTCCAAAGTAATATCAAAATTATGAAAATTTTCGATACTGTTGACGATATGACAATTTAAGAAGAGGCTATATAGTGTATATTGTGTATCAATTAAAACACAAATACGAGAAGAAATCATCCGGTTTATAAGGCAGCCATCTTCTGCGCAGCGACTTCTTCAACAAAATATTTGGACACCACAATTCGAGTAGAGATGGCAGTATTTGATGAGAATAGTTAGAGATGCAGAATTTAGATGGGGTTTACTAGCTACTTCTATCAATACCACCGACCAGCGTAGACGCAGAAAGTGTGTTTTATGCTACAGGATATTTATGTAAGCAATGCTACAGGATATTTTGTTTGTTGTTCTGTATTGCCACCGCATTGTGAATTTAATTAAAGTTTTTTTTTCGCTTTTTATTGCCTACTTCTCATACAAATTAATTACGAAACGGTGACATCAGATAATTTCAGTCATCCCTTAATTTTCTACTCTTGGGGGTAGAATATTTTCTTGACAATTATATGGGACTAACTTTAAGGTACATACACTATTAATTAAAAAATATTCATCGAAATCCTTAGAGCATTATGTGCTCGAAGTCGAAATCGGACTATACATAGCAAAAATTATACGCGTGGTCAAACATAAAAAAAACGTGTCGAATTGAGAACCTTCTTTTTTTGACGTCGGTTGAAAGTATTTATTTTTTTGTTACCCCTTGTGCTAGAGCAAACAATTATGTAAAAAAAATGATTTTTAAACTGATTTCTTATTGCTAGTAATAATAATAATCGCAAACAAGAGGAAAGGCCACACAAAGATACTGTGTGATAGCCAGTCTTTCCTCTGGTGAGACAGCCAATCGCATATTTGTATCTTCACGAGTGATTCCAGGTCATAAAATTCTACACAATTCATCAAAACTTTCGACCTACTCATTCTAAAATAGGGAAAAAATTTTTTTGGAAATGCTCAATTTTCTGAAATAAAATTTTCATAATGTTAGTCTGTCGCTCTATAAAGGATGCACCCAATTTTGCCGTCTTCGTTGTCGTCTTTGATTTCTTAAAACAAGCGCACAGACCACAACCGTCTCTTCGAAATCCATGTTGATGAATGCGACAAAATTTTACGAAAAAGTCGCGTTGCTATCGCTCCCGTGTGCGCATCGTCCAAATCTCGGCGAGGAGACAGCGACAAAAACAAAAAAGTTGCCGGACAACTAAGTTGCTCGTAGCCGCCCACACTTATAGTAAAAAAGCGCGGCAATTTAAACGTATTCAATTCGAATCAATTTTCGAATTGGAATTGAAATGCATTTTGTCATGCATTGACATAAATAAAACTAATTGTAATAAATATCATGTGAGAACCGCATATTTTCAATTTAAACATTGATGAAATTTACGTTGCTCATGCTAAATCTGCAAATAACAGCAAATTTATCAGTCATTATAGCGGTTCACTCAAATCACGTAGTAACCAAAATTGGAGGAAATGTTTTCCACAATAAATACCTTATTTCTAGAGTAGTCTGGATGCCAGTCATCCATTTTCTTCAATGAGAAAGGGTCTAGATTCCCGAGAGCTAATTGAAACGCCGTTTTTGGGTCCAACAGTTCACCAGCATTAACACACAATGCTTGTTCAATATCTGAAATTAAAGACAATGAACGTAAATATTTTAAGTGAAACTCAATTGATTCAAAAAGATTTATTATGTTGATAAAACTATGCGATTTTGACCACAGCTTAGAAGTAGTCATCAAAATCATAATATTTTCTTAAAATATTTTTGATCCTAACTTTTCATTAGAAAGGTCTATTTTTAAACATAGATATTGCTTTACCTTCATCATCTGGTTCTGTCAGCCTCACCATATTTCTTTCCAAGGGATCGTACACATACTGATGTTTGAATGTCGCTTCAGCTTTCAGGAAACTCTCCCTGTACTCATCTGTCACCACTAACGAACACTTGTTGTAGAAACTCGGTAGTTTTTTAAGTGCCTGTTGAACAGAAAGATATTATTATTATATTCGCCTGACCGAATTTCGGTCAAGGCCGACAATCTCAATGGAGACTAGCCCACTAAGCAGGAGATATTATAGTGCATACATGATCTGCAACCTCCATGAGAGGTAGCCTGCGGGCGGCGGACTAGGGGCGTCCGTCGTCTGACCAAATAGGCCCGAGGTTGGGTGAGGCTCGGGAGCCCGGCATGCTCCTCCGTCACCCCCACGATGGAGGAAGTCCACGAGGATTTCCACCGCGCAAAAAAAAAAGTTCCACTCCCTCACATTCGTAGTCCAATAGGACGGCGAAAATTTGACACGACCGAGGAGAGATTAGGCGAAGGATCAACGGCTTGCAAACCAAAGACTGCTATTGAAAAATTGCTAATAGAAAAATCCAACAACACTGCTTTGACTTGGGAATAAAATTCAGAGCTCCAAGATTATTAATTTAAAGAAATTTAAAAAAGAAGATTATTATATTATTTTTAATATTGATTCTAAACTAACTGGATAACTTAGATAAGTGTTGGGGGAACTGGATAACTGTGATAAGTGTTGGGAGTAAAATTTTTGTCCAGTATAATTATGTAACTTGGATTATCTGATGGATAACTGTGCAAGAAATGAAGAAAGTAATGTTAGACTAAACCAAAAGGTAGTATTGTGTAGGTACATGTGACAAATACGACTTCGGGTGAATACGCCTTCCGCGATATCGAGGAATCGGAGCCGAGCTAACGATGACGAGCCCTTCTTTGTCGCTTATAGACTCAGGTGAGTGAACTTTCACATTTCATGCGTAATATGCGTGTTATCGACCCAATTTCTTATCACATGAACAAAAATTATCGATTAACAACTTACATTAGCGAAATTAGAATCCTGTGTAGCAGTGACAAACTGTCTTGCCTTCGCCAATCCTATGCCAGGCAAGGAGGCCAAATAGTCACAACCAGACATGATGCACATTTGTCTGAACTTGTCAAATGTATAGTGCTCTATTGGGCATTTCATTGCTAGAGGTAGTTTAGTTGTATCTACTAGAGTGCCTGCTCCATCAAGGTCCATTTTGAATAGTACCTGAAATATGAATACACTAGAAATTGCCAGCGACTTTGTCCACATCAATGTCGGCCATCACAGACAGGCGAATTCGCGGAAAATTAAAAAGTAGCCATGTCCCTATTCAGATTTTAAGCTGCTTAATTTCTTTACGATTTGTTTTGTGGTTTTGCCATGATGAGGTAAGAATAAACAATGAATAGTTGACAGTTACTTTTGCGTTTAAAAATTAATGTAGATATTTTATATTAATATTGTTTGTTTTTAATGTATTTGACTTTTATTTTTGCAATGAATTTATGAATATTTAATGAGTTTACCTTTGCATTATATTTGTTTCTAATTAATTTAATTACATCATGAAAATTATATTAGGCAAATGATTGGTTAGTGCTCGAATGTAATGTAACTCAATATGCTGTGCCCTAGTAGGGTCCTTAATTGTACTTAAAATAAGCTTTTATGTAACATCTCTGAAACACTATGGAATGCAATAAATAAATAAATATAAGAATACATTTTTTTATTAATTTTAGGCAAGCAGGGTTTAAATGTTGTATTCAATCAATGGATCACAAACACAATCACTAATACATTTGCTAAGTACGGTGATTGTGACATTGTGTTTATTGTTGGAGTCTAGCTATTTATCTATCATCAGATGATAATGTAGATAGATTTATTTAATTCCCAGCACTTTACCCACAACAGAATGATTTTTCATATGAATCACAATTTTATTTATAATAAAATATAGCGCTATAGCACTGAGGGATAACATAGCTTCCTATTGGTGAAAGAATTTAGCAAATCGGTTGAGTATTTTTTGAGTTTAACCATTACAACAAACATACAAAATTTTGTTTTTGTCTATAAAAGTTTAGATTTAGACTACATTAAAAGGTTGATCTCTCGCCAAAAGATAAATGGGTGGCCTTTAGGCAAATAGCAACCCTTTTTAAGTATACAATGAACAGAAATATATCAATAAGACAAGTTATACCTTAGTACACCCAAACAATATCAAATCTGAGTCTTCAGTGATGACTACATGTGCAATATTCCTTATGTTCAAGTATGCTAGTTGTGCATCTGCCTCATATGGCGCCACTATGCAGTCTACATTGCGTTTCCTGCATTCTTTAATGAGGCTGAGAGCCATAGCATGTGTGATGTCTACACTACGCCTCATGTAGGAACGGGCTTCTTCTATCTGAAATTGAGTTCAAGAATATGGATGAGGTCCTTGATAGGTCAAGAAACTCTTAAGAGCATAAAGATGAGATGACAATTTACCTTTCCAAGACTTAGTAGCTCAGCTGCTCTTTTCTTTGATATGTCACGGGATCTGAAAACAGTTAGAAATATTATTTAAATAAAATTCAAGTGATTGGATTGCTTAAAATTTATGCTGACACTTCACTATGCTATATATTAAATAAGGCTGGCCGAATAAGGCGAATATTTGTACAAATACACCATGTGAAGTGCCAGCATTAGATGAAGATACTTGAATATTTGGATGACACAAAATTCTGTTCAAATAGAAATAATAATATGATTTGAGTTATTGGTAGCTTTTGTCATTATAAAGACTACCCTGAGAAAAAAGACTATCCATGTAATCTGCAGACCTGAACCAGCAACACATTTAGCATATTTTTGTTTATGAATTAATACTTACTCTCTCCTCTTGGATTCAGTCATTGCTTTAGCAGGCAAGTGCCTCCCGTCAAACACTAATATAGGTTTAATATTCTTAGATAGCAGCATGGTCACATATTTCAGGCAGTATTTAATGTGTCTAGAAAAGAAAAAACAATCATAACCTAATTAGTCAATGGGTCGCGTTGGGGCGTAGCTTTTATCTTGAATGAAAATATCAATTTAATAGTAGAGCAAGCCTTCTAAAACGAAGTAGGTATTTTCTGTTACTACTACGAATCGATAATCTGCTGATAAACAGTTGCTTTCCTAAATGTTAATAGGTACTTGGTAAGTTGGTACCCCATTGCGATGGGTTAAGCCCGTCATGCAAGGTAGGTTATTACGATCAATAAATAAATAAATAAAATGTTGACTTTAAGTAATTGAATCTATAAAACTGAACTTACATATCAGTCTCTTCACCTCGTACCAGTTTATCAGCGCAAGCAAAGGCACCTTTATGAAGCCAGCAATAAGAATCTATCGCTACTGTACAACCACTAAATTCACTAACATTAGTGCGCCTAGAGGCTTTTTCTATAAACGGTAATAAACCCGTAATACCCATGATTGTTATGTCTTAAGCTTTACACCATATTTCTATAAGTTCCACTAGAAATTATCAAAAATAATAATTTTAGCGCAAAACAACATCAATGTCAAAAAAACGTCAATATTCGCGCCTTTCTCTCCGCCATTTTTAGTAAATAGTGATGCACTGACTTTACTAAGAAACTTCTGATACAATTAGTCGATTGTAGTTCTTTAATTTTAATCGATAAGTTTGTAACAATTCCAATTCAAATTAACCATTACACGTGTATCAATAATATGTTTGTGATTTATTATTATGTTCTACGATGTATTTCAATAGATTTTCAACACTCACGCATACTGATTGAGGGTAATAGTCTTTGCGGTAAGGGTTGATGAGGGTAGTTGTAAGATTTCTTTTTACTGAATATAGTGATAGTGACAGCACGGTTTGGCCTCATAATTTTATTTGCAAGTATAAAATTATTAGATTGGTCTATCTGCGTGCACACATAGTAATATTTATGTTTGAAATCACCTAAGATGATATTAAATCCACGCATACTGTCGTCGGCTGCAGCGGTTGCGATTACCTGTGCTGTGTCTGCAGCAGCTTACTATTACAAAAGTCGCAATGCTGAGATCAATGAAGTAATGGTGTTCTGCAAACTACAATTCAATGCTTATAATTATTTCGATAAGTTGATCAGCTATGTAGAAGCGGCCAAAAAAACTGTGAATGTCTGCATGCCTAGCATTCACAACCCTGCTATCCAAGGTCGCTTGGTCACTTTGATAAAGAAGAAAAATGTCAAAGTTCGTATCATTATTGACCATTCCGGATACAACGAATCAACAGATTTTTTTATAAAGGAGCTCATTGAGGCTGGTGAGTTTACTTTGTTTACTATTCATTTCATTACATTTCTAATAGTGATTTATCATGATTCTGAATGCCATTTTTCATTACCTTCAGGAGCAGAAATAAAGTGTAAAGTAAATGAACCAATTTATAAAATGCAACACAAATTCTGCTTAGTCGACGACAAGGTCCTCATGACAGGCACTTTAGACTGGGGTAACGACCGTTCTGCCGACAATTGGAACTACGTGTACATCACTAGCAAAACACAACTAGTACAACCAGTAAAAAGAGAATTTTATCAAATGTGGGGTTCATTTTCTAGCGATATAGGGCTTCCTATAAAGCCTTCGCCATGCGAAAGCGACACGGAAATAATAGAAAATACAAATACGGAAATAATTGATGTTGAAACTCAGGCGAAATCAAAGCCAAACACAATGAGAGAAACAACACTGACCCCTGAAGTTTATATATTGTAGCCTCTATAAAAACCTGTAACCCATATTATATTTTACAAATGTTTTACATACCAAACATGCCTTGTATAATATCAATGTATTAACTTATTTTACCAATTAGACCATTTATTTTAATGAAATTTAATTAATTCAATTTTTAAGATGTAATATTTGCAACTGGTATCACAGCCGAGGGCGGAGCCTTTGCCTCTCATTATTATTTTCCATTTTACTCAGATTTTCTGCCTTGAACCTGAAATATTTAATTTCATATTTTGAAACTACTTTTTAGAAGAAAAGTGTTTTTTCTTTCTGTATTTTCCTTATTTAAAATATTCTTAATTTTCCATTACTTACTTTAATTTATTGTGTGTCTTAATGCTTATTCATATTTCAATGTATTTCATAGTCAGCTTTGAATTTTTTTGAATGTATTTTTTATTCTAATTGTTCATTAATAAAATACCTAAGCTTTTTCAAAGACTTTTATTTAGAAAAAGATCTCTTGATCATTAATCATACATTGGGATGCATTGTATTTTGTTTGATCTGCTATATATTTTGAACACAAGATTTTTATAAGAAACAAAATATTTCCCAATTTATTGTGCTTACATAACAATTTGCTTCTTAAATACGACAGAGACAGCAAATCATCCATTAATCCATGAAAATGGATTTAGAAACTAAATACTTAACTACTTTAATTACCCTTCCTAACTATTCCCCACCCCTAATAGCTTTATATTTAGCTATTTCAATAGGGAATGTCTTAGAAAGCTCGGACAATAGGTGACTCTTGAAACGCTTGTATGAGTCTATCTTTCCTTTTACTTCTTCATTTTTGGCCAGTGCTTTGTCTATGCAGTCTTTAGTATACAGTTGAGGATTGCGACCTTGATCGATGTAACTGAAAAAGAAAGAATGATTCCCATAAATAATGTGTAAAGTTATTGCAATTTATTTTGTAACCACTCAATAAACATTATGCAATTTAAAAAGTATTAAGGTTGTCCAACAATTGCTTGGTTAGCACAGCTTGCTTATAAACAAATTTTACACATTGTCTACAATTTCCTCTCATAGCAAAAATTATTGTACCCGACTACTTCACAGCCAGCCATTGTAAAGGGACTCATTCACTTATTTTACTTATTCTAATACTCACTCAAATACTTCTGTAGGAACATGAATATCGTGGACCTGCGACTTCAGCTTATCAACCTCTTGCAAACCAGTTACTAACGATTGTCTGAAATATATACATAGGGCATTCATTAAAATAATATTTAAAACACTTAAAACATAACTAGGGTGGCTAGACATTAAGATAAAGTCTGACATAGGATTTATGATGCTTGTTCGGCCAAAGATGGTGCAATTGGTGCATGGAATGACTGGATTTTTTTTAAATTTTGATTTGAGTTGAATAATTAGCTCATTTATTAAGTTTTTTATTTCATTAAGAGTGAATTATGTTGGTTACAAATTTGATAAAGAATCAAAAAGCCTGGATTGACATACAATAATTATGAACATATTTTAGTATTGTTAATCTTTCTAAAACTGAGACAAAATTCTTAACGAAGTGTCCGTCTTTTTCAGTCAATTTTACCCTAAAGTTCCACTAAATTGGCTCGTCTGTCGACTTTCTGGTTTTAAAACCTGGCTAAAGTAATACATGAAAGACAAGTTGGCAACTTACATCTTCTGATTCAGGACACTTTGGCCTTGTGGCTGGAAATCACTCACGATGATGCGAATTTGCCTTACGTTTTCGATGAACATTTCAAGTTGGGTCTCTAGATTTTCAAGAGGCGAAGACATTTTTGTTTAATCTTGAAAACAAATAAAAATACACAAAACAAATTGACAACCACCGATCGAAGCACCAACGAAATGGCAAAATAGACATTTATGAATCTATCAGTGTCATGTCAACTGTCAATGAGAGACATAGAGATAGATAATATTTTAATATATCTTTGGTCTTTTTATTATAATACCTCTTAACGTAAATACAAATACGGAAATAATTGATGTTGAAACTCAGGCGAAATCAAAGCCAAACACAATGAGAGAAACAACACTGACCCCTGAAGTTTATATATTGTAGCCTCTATAAAAACCTGTAACCCATATTATATTTTACAAATGTTTTACATACCAAACATGCCTTGTATAATATCAATGTATTAACTTATTTTACCAATTAGACCATTTATTTTAATGAAATTTAATTAATTCAATTTTTAAGATGTAATATTTGCAACTGGTATCACAGCCGAGGGCGGAGCCTTTGCCTCTCATTATTATTTTCCATTTTACTCAGATTTTCTGCCTTGAACCTGAAATATTTAATTTCATATTTTGAAACTACTTTTTAGAAGAAAAGTGTTTTTTCTTTCTGTATTTTCCTTATTTAAAATATTCTTAATTTTCCATTACTTACTTTAATTTATTGTGTGTCTTAATGCTTATTCATATTTCAATGTATTTCATAGTCAGCTTTGAATTTTTTTGAATGTATTTTTTATTCTAATTGTTCATTAATAAAATACCTAAGCTTTTTCAAAGACTTTTATTTAGAAAAAGATCTCTTGATCATTAATCATACATTGGGATGCATTGTATTTTGTTTGATCTGCTATATATTTTGAACACAAGATTTTTATAAGAAACAAAATATTTCCCAATTTATTGTGCTTACATAACAATTTGCTTCTTAAATACGACAGAGACAGCAAATCATCCATTAATCCATGAAAATGGATTTAGAAACTAAATACTTAACTACTTTAATTACCCTTCCTAACTATTCCCCACCCCTAATAGCTTTATATTTAGCTATTTCATTAGGGAATGTCTTAGAAAGCTCGGACAATAGGTGACTCTTGAAACGCTTGTATGAGTCTATCTTTCCTTTTACTTCTTCATTTTTGGCCAGTGCTTTGTCTATGCAGTCTTTAGTATACAGTTGAGGATTGCGACCTTGATCGATGTAACTGAAAAAGAAAGAATGATTCCCATAAATAATGTGTAAAGTTATTGCAATTTATTTTGTAACCACTCAATAAACATTATGCAATTTAAAAAGTATTAAGGTTGTCCAACAATTGCTTGGTTAGCACAGCTTGCTTATAAACAAATTTTACACATTGTCTACAATTTCCTCTCATAGCAAAAATTATTGTACCTGACTACTTCACAGCCAGCCATTGTAAAGGGACTCATTCACTTATTTTACTTATTCTAATACTCACTCAAATACTTCTGTAGGAACATGAATATCGTGGACCTGCGACTTCAGCTTATCAACCTCTTGCAAACCAGTTACTAACGATTGTCTGAAATATATACATAGGGCATTCATTAAAATAATATTTAAAACACTTAAAACATAACTAGGGTGGCTAGACATTAAGATAAAGTCTGACATAGGATTTATGATGCTTGTTCGGCCAAAGATGGTGCAATTGGTGCATGGAATGACTGGATTTTTTTTAAATTTTGATTTGAGTTGAATAATTAGCTCATTTATTAAGTTTTTTATTTCATTAAGAGTGAATTATGTTGGTTACAAATTTGATAAAGAATCAAAAAGCCTGGATTGACATACAATAATTATGAACATATTTTAGTATTGTTAATCTTTCTAAAACTGAGACAAAATTCTTAACGAAGTGTCCGTCTTTTTCAGTCAATTTTACCCTAAAGTTCGACTAAATTGGCTCGTCTGTCGACTTTCTGGTTTTAAAACCTGGCTAAAGTAATACATGAAAGACAAGTTGGCAACTTACATCTTCTGATTCAGGACACTTTGGCCTTGTGGCTGGAAATCACTCACGATGATGCGAATTTGCCTTACGTTTTCGATGAACATTTCAAGTTGGGTCTCTAGATTTTCAAGAGGCGAAGACATTTTTGTTTAATCTTGAAAACAAATAAAAATACACAAAACAAATTGACAACCACCGATCGAAGCACCAACGAAATGGCAAAATAGACATTTATGAATCTATCAGTGTCATGTCAACTGTCAATGAGAGACATAGAGATAGATAATATTTTAATATATCTTTGGTCTTTTTATTATAATACCTCTTGTTTTTGATCGTGGTTTTTTTGGTCGAAAATTCACAAACCGCCTGAAAATAATTCCCTGCGGCCCATAATCTAAAGCTTCATGCTGCGGCCAATAGACAAACAAATGCAATATGCAATAGACAAGAAACATTGAGGCAGTTGCGTTCCAGTATTTTTGATTTATTATTTTTTCAGTAGGTTAATGTTTTAATAGCTAGAATAGCTAGCTTGTGAGTTAGTAAATACGATGCGCATACCTAAAACTTTACCATTTTAACCTTTTTATTTTAAGGTTTTACTCAATTCATCAATGCAAAATCGCATCGAATGACAGACCAGGGCGCGTTCAGACTTCAGAATACGGTTTTTTTTTTACTTTGAAGTTTGACATTGAGTGAGGTTATCTTACTTTACCGGGATTTCTTAAATTCTATTAAATCGTTGTGATGGTGCTAACAGTGCAAGAATCCCCGAAAACAACAACATTTTTTGAAGCTGCGATTGCCGGCGGCCTAGCTGGAGCCATCACGAGAGCCGTAGCGCAACCTCTCGACGTCCTAAAAATACGATTTCAGCTTCAGCTGGAACCCATAAAAAGTGGCTCAAAATACAGTTCCATACTTCAAGCAGTCGCTTCTATTGTTAAAGAAGAAGGGTTTCTTACGTTATGGAGCGGCCACGTACCAGCACAATTATTATCAATAACTTATGGAGTCCTGCAGTTTTCTGTATTTGAAGAGCTAACGCAATTATGTCGGAATACCGATCAGCATTTTTACAACACCCATAGACATTACTTAAACTTTGCCAATGGTGGTGTGGCTGCAGCCGTTGCTACTGTCGGCTCCTTTCCTTTTGATACAGTTAGAACTAGATTAATTGCAGAACAGAAGACAAATAAGGCTTACAAAGGATTTACACATGCAGTTACATCTATGGTTAAGACTGAAGGAGCAGGAGCCTTGTTCAAGGGCTTGACACCTACTCTAGGTCAAATAGCACCACATGCTGGTATCCAATTTGCCGTGTATAGACTGTTCACAGATACTTTATTAATTAAAATACCTTTCTTCCAAAGACAAGCATCTATGCATTCAGTGGTGCAATCCTCCTTGATGGCAAACTTGATTGCTGGTTGTGTAGCAGGTTTTGCATCTAAGACTGTAATCTATCCATTTGATTTAGTTAAGAAAAGGCTGCAAATACAGGGTTTTCAGCAATATAGGAAAGATTTTGGTAAGCAGATGTATTGTGATGGTCTGTTGCACTGTATCAAACTGACTATCACAATGGAAGGGTTTCTAGCTCTGTATAAAGGGTATGGGCCAAGTATGTTGAAGGCTGTTTTGGTGTCTGCAATGCATTTTGCAGTTTATGATGAAATACAACATATTTTTTTAAAATTAAAGGTTTCATGAATACTGTGGAATCTCTAAACCAAGAATCAAATTGAAAATGTTAAGTTAATCTAAGTAGTCAATTTCTTATCACCTTTGGTGTAAATGGGTAAATATTGTCATATTTTTTTAGGATTTGAAAAGTGGAACAGCAAAATCACATCTCCTGATAAATGTCTATTATAAAAAACTTATTTCTGACTAAATGCATAATATACATAGTTTGCATAAAACAATAATATTATAGTAAAACTAAAAGATTGTATATTTCAAGTCCAGAGATTCCACTGTCACTCCTAGATAATTGTCCATCTGATTTTGTTGCCACAAATATGCAAATAAAGAAAACAGCCAATTATATAACTAAAACACCCATTTCCTTCCATAAATTTTAACTGTGTTATATTTGTTACCAGCATTGTGCAAATCAAACAAACAATCACACATCAGTCAGTGAATATGAACTAATTTGTAAGTACTATTAATCATTTTTTAAGTAAATATTGTTTATTATTTATGTAGTTAGTAATTGTTAATTTATTTATTTAATAAAGTTTGTTTTGTATTGGCCCTTTCTACTGTTAGAATCTAAGTTCCAAAGTAAGGCATTTACAGTATTAATATTTTTTAATTAGTTTTATATATATTCTGAATTCTACTTCAATCTGATGATTTTTGTGACCTTTAACCTTTTCACCTCCACAAACACAAAACTCGATGCCTCGTCCAGCGCCAAGCCATACATGTATAACGAAATATATAGTAAAAAGTTGTGGTGAGGGTATTGGCCTTTCGATAAATTCAATTTTTACGTTCTAGATATAAATAAAAACTGATTCAATATTTCTAAACTTACATTATTTCACAGTAAGGTTAGTAAAAAATAACAGTATAAATTGTAAGTATCAAAGAAATAAATTTATTATTTGTTTATTTATTTAGCCCGTTAAACTGGGTGATATTAATCTTTATGACTGTGTTGTTGGATTTGTTTGGCTATAGGATGTCTCTCAACTCAGTGTGCCTTTTGGCAAAGGCCTCCTCCAGTAGTTTCCATTGCTTTCTGTCTTGAGCAACTCTCCTCCATTTGCTAGATACAAATAAAAACTGATTCAATATTTCTAAACTTACATTATTTCACAGTAAAGTTAGTAAAAAATAACAGTATAAATTGTAAGTATCAAAGAAATTAAAGCATGATTCAATTATTATAGAGCTTTAAGAAATATAGTACATCTCTATTTGTTTCATGTCGTCATCCATTGACTTTATATGAAGTTCTTGGTGCTCAGAGCAAGCTAAATTCAATTCTGATTAAGGATGTCGCCTATGGTCTTTCTTTCTTTCAGTTCTGTCTTTGTGTTTTTTTACTTAAATACTTTAGTCAACTAACAGAATTTTGTGTGTTAGTGTTTTTCTACGTGTTTTCTGAGAATGGAAAATAGGTAATTATGTATTTAAACTATTTAAAAATCTCTTGTAGCAGTGATGATTTGTCCAACAGTGATCCATAAAAAAGTTAAATATTCAAGGTTTAGCTGTTTATAAATAAAAAGAGTTATTTTATACATTACCTATACCCTGCACCACAATAAGATTAGACATTTACAAAAACCTTTTATACAGTCCGTTCAACCGATTTTGACTCATATTGCGTTGGTAGCATGACAAATGGCAACTGCAGTAAACAGTTGTTATTGTAACCACTTTTTTGCCTCTAATGTCATCTTTAACCCTACGGAATAGAAGTCAAAATCGGTTGAAGGGACTGTAAAAAAGGTTTGTGTTTATGTCTAATCTTATTGTGAACAGGGTATAGTTACTTTATATGTAAATGAAACAAAAGAAGTGTTATAAATATAACACAGAAAAACTATGCCCACAAAAAAGAATGACCTTATTCTTTGTTATTCAGAGTCAGATTCCATATCTTGCAACATTTTTGAAAGCTCGTCCGAGTCCAATATTTTATTTATTTTGCATTGTTTATTTATTAGGTAAATATTATTGTTGTCACAAGCAATACGAGGAAAGAAAGATGCGCCTTCATCTTTTAGTGCTGCAATATATCAAAATGACCTTGACACTCGTACGCCTATGACGACACAGAACGACTTTTATAGAAGTTCGTGGCGCTCCCGCTCTGGGCACTGACAACTATTTTGTAGAGATGGGAATATAATTATCGACAAGGATTAGCAAACAATAATAACAACTATTTTATTCCGGATCAGCGCCCATCTGAAGCTCGAAATTATCTTTTCTCTTTGTCATAAAGCCATTAACTAAATTCATATTTTACTGACGTCAAATTGTTTTTGATAGTAGTATTTATAAAAAATTGTACAGGCGAAATAAAACTGAGATAAATTTCGAGTCACATCACTGGCCGACTTGATATCAAGTCCTTAGAGCGCAGGGCACATACCTACTTTATTTTTGAAGTTTTTGTTTTTGCTGATTTTAAAACAAAAAGCCCCGTTTTTACACCTACGTAAAAACGGGGCTTTAGACAGTGCTTTATTAAATAATAACAAAAAACAAAGCCTTTAAATTAAGTAAATTGTTTTCTAAGCAATGATATTTATTAGAACATCATTGTTTCTAAGACTGAAAATGAAGAACTTCTAATGAAGTCGTGGCGCTGGTGGCACGGAAATCCGAAACTTCTATACATGTCCGTGGCGGTGAAAAGGTTATAGGGTTACACTAAAATGGAATTCTTCAAATTCTTAAATTGTAGGTACACAGTCCTGAATGCATTTCTGTGATACCTATTACTTAGATAAATTTTAGACTGAACTTTTAATAATTGTTTGCTTACTGAAAATATAAAAAAGTAAAAATATCGAACCTTTTTATTCTTTTTTTCCTTTTATACAACTAGGACTAGAAGAGCATATGAATTTTAACTGTTGACTGTTGTACCTACTTGATTCAAATGGTAAGACCATTTAAAAATTTGAATTAAGAAATTAGAAAGTGAAGCAAAATAAAAGGTTTAAAAAATACTTTACTTTTAATGATACAAAAACCTTTAATATTAATTACAGAAATGACTACATAAAATACAAAAATTTCCTAATCATATACTTTCAACTTTACCTCATATAAGGTATAGACAGGTATTTATATTTCAATTCGTTATTATAGTACATTTTATATCAAATGGGCTCTCTTTGTAATTTTCGAGTAACACGAAAATACATAGAATAATTACGTAGGTACTTCAGTAAGCTATAGACATATGAAGAAGTACACGTAGTTAAAGCTCACATAATTACTTAGGCCCGATTGCACGCCAGGGTAGTCTTTTAACTATGACCTGGTTGCTCACACGGGCCCATTGTGTATGTCACTTGGTTATTTAAACTCTTCTTGCCAACTAATTCTGAGTCAACTTTTGGCGTAAGTTGGCTGGGAGACAATGTGAAAATGGTTGAACGATGGTCGAGCTATAAGTAAATACTAAAGTGTGATTTTCCGTGTGTCTATTACTCGTTTTAGGGATGTTACACAATTACACGAAGCGTCCCAAAATACATTCCAATGTTATCCATACGATATCACATATCCCATGTTCCTCATTAAAGTATCTTTAATTGCCGGCTGCAATTCTTTCTTCATATACGTAGTCAAAAGAGTCCGTATACCTTTCGTGAATATGTCCTCCATTTCTCTAGAAATGTCTTCGGCCTCGTCCAATTCATCGTCGGGCCTAAATAGTTTACTTCGTTCATAATTGACCCTGCCTCGCGGTTCGTAGATAGTGTCCCAGTTATTGTCAGCAGCCCTACTATCCAATCCATCGTTATAAAATTGCCGCAATCGAGGATCAAAAGAGAATTCGTCCGACCGTTTTCTACGTTTCAATGGCAAGTTGTCTTTATTTCTGACCGAATTTCTGTTAATGTATTTCTCGCAGCCATATGCGTAGACGCTGATAAAGCCAGGTTCTACAAATTCGGAGTCGGTTTTAACGTTGAACTTTCCAGGTTGCTGGTTTAGAGGTCTCGTGTGGAAACCTATTCCGGCTTTTCTTAGTCTTAGAATCATATTGCAGCCATTGCCACCACGGCTTCTGAGATAGTCGTCAACGAAAGGGCCATCAATGGACCTGGATTCGGCGTAATGTCGTCTCAATCTTCGGCTTGGTGGAAGATCTCTATCGAGGTCATTTGCATTGTACAAATCCACATTTCCACTGATAGTAATATCGTGGAATAAAAGCATAGTGTCAAGGGAGACGTTTCTTGGGTCGAAGTAACATTTTTCCACTCTTACCCAGTTACTATTTTGTGGAAGGCGTACGCGCATTCGTGTAACATACATGTCTACGGGTGCAGATCGCATTTGCTGGTACAGGCTGTAGCCATTAAGGTCGATGCTTTGACTCTGCAAACAAGAACATTAGTCACTAACAAACGTAAATAATGAACATTTAAACATAGCCAAATAAGCCCCTGCTCAAATTCGCAACATGAATATGTGGCAAAAATGACTTGATGACACAGGGAAACACCATCTAGGCATTCGAATAGGCGGCAGCTTACAACTGCCAATCTAGATCAAAACATAACAATTTCATCTAACAGTTTCTCGTAACTTACTAATGGTGTATCCAAATTCTTAGGCTGCGTCCTTTTTCGTCGCTTCATCTGGTCTAAGGCAGATTCGAGTCGTGACGAGCAGCGTTCTCCGGCGATGGGCACCGTTGTCAATGGCGGTAGACCACCAGGTCCTAGGCCCGGGCCTGGTCGACTGTCATAACGCTTGACTTCAAACAGAGGAAGAAAACGTGACTCTGGAAATAGGGGAAATATATTAAAATAGTAAATATAACTTTGTTGGTCGTCTCATATTCCCTAGTGAACCTTAGAACATTTTGTTTTAATTTTATTCAGGGATTGAAGCCATAATCTCGCTCTCGATGCCCACGATCATGATTGCTACAGCTAGGCGCCTACTGGAATGTATTATAGCAGTTATAGTAGACCAAACATGTCAACTAGATTGATATAGCTGCAGTTTTCGTCTGTTTGTGTCTTTATAAGGGTGAGGCCAAACGAGCGCAGTTTTGTGAGTCGCAGAATTTCGGTCGCAGAAATTCTGCCTGGCAGAAAATCTGTTGGGATGCCAGACGAGAGGTGATGAAAATCGAGGCCAGTTTGTTCGGTCAACTCAATTCGGTCCGAATAATGCGCGTGAGTCGGCAGACAACTCATTTTGCGTCGTCGTGTGAATGAAACAGGACTTTTGTATGAAACCGAACTTCTGCGAAACGAGCGTACGTTTGGCCTCACCCTAAGGGTCGGTTTAGTATTACATTTGTATCCAGTTCAGCGTACAGATGCCAAAGATACTGTAATCACTCAATGTTTTTGAAAATTACACTTATGCCGTAAAGGCATAATTACAAAAGGAAAATGATGTGCAAGCAAACATAAAATTGAAAGTTAACGTGTAATTATATTCCATGATGATCCTACTGTTTTCTCTTCTATTGTTTGATGTTCAGAGGCGTGAAAATCGTGAGCTATGCTATGTAGTGACGTCGAAAGAATAGGATTTACGCAACGTTCCACGTTCCAAGTGCATTCCATGTAGATTTTTTATGGAATATTGTTTTTGAAAAGCCTGTTGTGGAAGGTATGCACGTACTGCGAAAGCGTGGGAACTGTATAGGTACCTACCTATTACGATTACTAAGCGCTTTTTCTCTTTAAAAGTGAACCGTATAATGTTGTGCTAGTGATAGTGCTTACGTTTCGCTTTTCATTTCGCTTGGTCTACTTCACGTTTCGTCAACCTGTGTCTTTGTTTTGCATTTCTCACTCATTAGACAATTCTATGCTCGTCTTCGCTCCAATTGAAGTTCGATCTGAACTACTTCTTATATTTTTTTATATTCATTACATATTTCTTTGAATCGATTCCTCATTACAATAGATCAAACAGCCTAGCCTTTTCCCAACTGTATTAGAGTCGGCTTCCAGTCTAACCGGATGCAGCTGAATACCAGTGTTCTACATGGAGCGATTACAAAACTGACCTCCACAGTTCAGTTACTGGGTAACAAGGTGCCCCTGAAAAGACTGCCTCTCATACTTTCTGTCTTCTGATCTCGGTATGAAAATGGATGGTCACCCATCCACAGGCCTACCGCGGCAAGTGTAGGTTTACTATGACCGATCAATCCTTACGGTTTTTATTTAGTCACGAGCCTTATTAGAATAGATCGTGACCTGATTTACTTCTCATATTCGAACATAGGTTGCGTTCAACGTTATCGATCCATTGGTGAAGCGCATGTTTACCAACTTATCTCTAACTTATCGAACATTTTGATATGACTACACTAAACTCATTAAGCTCCCGGATTTTTAGCTGGCTCACATAATTACCTAGGCTAACAGTATTGTAGATTATTACGTTCCACACAGTAATCGTCGATTAAATATTGTCAGAGCTTTTGCATAATTCTGTTTTCTATTTTTTTTATTAATACTGTAGTTGTTAAAAAGTCCTTACGTATTTAATGCTTTTTATATGAATGTTAATAGCCTTCAATGTCGTGACAGCCCAGTGGTTAAGGTGCACGCCTAGCATGATGCGTGAAGTTGTGGGTTCGCAACCGAGACGAGCATTTATCTTGGACATAAGTGAAGGAGTAAGTTGAGGAAACCAAATGGCCGATCCACATTGAGCCTTAAATTCAGTTTACGAGAAGAAGCCTTTGCTCTGCAGTGGGACATTAATAGGATGGTATTATGTTAACCTTAGCTAATTACAGGGAATTGGAAATAACCAGGCCTAATACAAATCAAGACTCATAAGTTACTCAACTTATATGTAGGTAGGTACATAATGTATCAAAAAATATTATTACCTTAAACTAATACCTTTTCGGGCTTCGTCGCATTCGCGTAAAGAAAAAACAAAGGCAGGTACTAGGTACTCATGTGTGCGCGATCTGCACCAAGAATCAGGATAATTATGCAAAACTAGACACAGTATTATTATGCTGTCAGCAATCACTAGAATCACAGTAGATAATCGGTAATTACCTTTTTGTACTTCTGCAGATGGAAGTTCGTTATCACTAGCCGACGCAGTTTTCGCAAATAATATAAACATCCACCAGAACTTCACCATTTCTCACAATGATAAACAAACACAATCTTAACTAGGCTGAAAGTCAATCCGCCTTATTGCGAAAAAAATTCAACTGTCAAAAAATACCGCGAATTTGCCTTGCCTTCCTCTCGCCGCGAAACCGAAACGTGAAATAAAGCTTCGAAGGCAAGACAATATGAAGTGCAGTCTTTGGAAAATAATCCCCGCTTGAGACGATTGTACTCGTGCTTCTAGACGAGTTCGCGACAGGTGCCTAGATAGTACCTAGGTAGTTACTGGGTGCTGAGTAAACGGCGAGAGGACGATTTATTAGAGCGAAAATGAAGACTCATGCAATGTCTCAGTGATCAGAGAATTGCGACAAAACGGATGTTCGACGTGATTCAAGTAGGTAGGTGAAGGAAGAGTAGGTTTTCTTAAAAGGCGACAACGCCCAGAATAAGGCAACTCGGGGTACAAACATATTATAGGCAGTCGCTCCATGTAAAACACTGGTATTCAGCTGTTTAATCTGGGAGCCGACCCATATATAATTGGGAAAGGTCTAGGCCTGTTTAGATGATGATGTTGATTGTTTGTGCCGGGTGCATGTCCAATACGCAGCCGTGCGGCTCCGGGCAGCAAATCTTTGCAAGGCTTCGTATGACTACCAGAAACACAAGTTTGATTTGAGTGGTATAATATTATATTAGAAAATTTATAAAAGCAAACATTAGGACGTCGTCAAACTATCGGTGATTTTAAACTAAGGCGCATACAACACAGGTTACATAAATACGTTAAAAGATATACGTTGTTACGCGAGGCCCTGGGCGACTGCCCTGCTAGCCACCACCTAAGGCCGCCACTGCCAATACGCAAACAACCCTTAGGTCGGAAATGTGGTGTTGTGACTTTTATGAGCATCCCCAGCCGAGCCCCAGCCTTTAACCAAATTATAAAACATATAATTAAGTACGTCATTCAACCAAAAAAACATATGCACCAAACCATATCCACATTAATAGCCAATTGGACAGTACCAACTACTTACTCCTATCAAGTAAAAAGTCAGCCAGCCAGTCAGCCTATTATTTTTTTATCGAAGACGACATCAAAGCAGTCGACACCATAAGTAGACCATGACGTTATTATGAAAAGAAATTGGGTTAAGCCGTATACAATTGTTGACAGAGTTGAGCGACCTCGCCGTGTAGATCCCGGGGCTAATTATATACTTTTACTTAGAGCACGGAGCGTCATCTGAGGTATTAGTATGTTTAACAGCATTATCATATCAGGGATTCTGGGAGATAGTGTCTTGTAAATACAGCTTTTAAGCTCCCTGAGCCGTTCCGCTCTGTAGTTTTAAGGCGACTGAAGTCTTAACTGGAAGAATTTCTAGTTTTTATCCGGAATTAGAAATCCTGGGTTTGGATGCAGGGTAAAATGCCTCGATGGTCATAAATTGATTTCTTTCTGCACAATTGAGAAAAGGTCCGGAGCGACTTACGCTGGATATCGTCTAGCTACGAATTTAGTGGAAAGATCTTAATATCGGAAACGATTACTTGCATTGTTTTGTTGAAATACTTATTTTATCGTTACGTGTTGCATAGTTAATAACTATGGTACTTGTAAGTCTTATTTACCGAGCATATAACGATAACTATCACCGAGTATAATCGCTAGACACCAAACATTCGTTTCGCCTATTGTTTCTACCTGTAGGTACCGCTATTGTCCCAAAATATTCTCTATGTGTAATGTTTGAAACCACTCTCGATGGCCATTGTTATATTATTACGTTTTTCTTAAGAAACTTCCGTGAAATAACGAAAAGTTGCCATTTAACTAGGGAATTTTAAGCAAGTTTTGTTACTAAAGAATTGTGGTGTTTCAAAATTTCGTGGATGTATTTTGTCTTGTTGATGCATAATTTGCTAACTTACATGGCGAATAATATAATAGGTAATTATTGTGTCGTCATGATGCTTGAAATAATAGATCAGTGATTTAGATTGTTGTTGTTAATGAAGCAATTGTTAAAGAATCATAGCAGGATTTGTACAAAAAAAAATAAAGAAGTTTAGAGAAGTTGAAATTCTAATTCTTATTACTCTTGGGTACCTAAAGAGTATCTTCAGGCATTTTACCTTACTCTTGAGTAGGTACCTATTAAAACCTACCTAGGTAGATATTAAAACCCCGCAATAAAAATGGATGTTAAAAGTTAATAGTTTAACGAAAAGCTCATTATTTCAGAACGATACGGCAGCTGATAGTAACAGTGACACTGACAGCCGTTTTATGGGAAATAATGTCAGAAATAATGATTAATCAATGTACAGACGCCAGCACATCAAGCCATACTAAACTGTCAAATTTTCTTAATTGAATTTGAACCTTATTTTAATGTAATAAAGTTGAAAATCTATTAAAGAAAGCTGCTGGCCTCTGTACTTTTTCAACTCCGCCATTGTAAACAACGCTTCACATCAGTTGTCTGTTCGTTATTTAATGTGACTTGTCACTTTCTTTTTTTTATAAACACAAAATGGGCAACGTGATGAAACGAAAAACTGTTATTTTCATTTCAAAATATTTTAATTACTTATAAACACATCATATACCTAATATTAACTTAGGTGATGCGCTCTACGATCGCAATGCATGATTCTCTCAACCGCATCGCTTCGTCTATTGTTAACAAGAGCATCCGGAGACCAATCTCAATCACAACGAGTCTTGACCTCAACGGAACAATCAATCAATGATATCAGATACTGGAGTACCTACCTACCCATAGCTATCTAATAGTATCTATACTCTAATATGTAGGTACCTACCTTGATAGTTTAATCTTAGCGTAGGTTAAATAATGTGAAGAAATTCCTACCAGTGGCAAAAAGTTCTATACTGACCCAGTGTAGCTTCAAAGTTGAAAGGAATCATTAATTCTTTAGGAACCTTGACCACAGCCTTGACTACGAATTCATTCAACTACTTAAAGACAACTCTGCGAGGGAACTTGTTGTTAGTTTTAATTAGAAGACAGTCATCTACTTTATAACAGTAGGTATACAAAGGACATGTAGGTAGTTAAGTCTCAAAATATCCATCGTTAATTAGCCGCTTCCAGAGTGGTCGCACACATGGTCCCAAACTCCCAACAATGTGATTGTTTGGTAAATTGTGCAAGCGTGGCGATGTTGGTGCGGTGGGCCGGCCAGTATCGTAGTGGTGCAAACTGCGCCATTGTCACTGAACAATAGGGAAAGCCGCGGCCAGCTTGTGCTATAGACTTTTTGTGGCTATAAAGCCAACGTAGAAACACCTACTCAGTTTTGGTAACGCGGTGTCTATGTAGGTGATTCAAAGCGACCGCGAAGCGGCGCGAAAACAAACAGTCGACACCATGGACGTAATAATCGTCCATGGTCGACACCTATTGAAGTGTCTTACGTTGTCAAATGCACGTTGGGTGCGGAGCGGGGCGCGGCGCGAAGTGAAGCGAACGCGATCTTGGCTTGATATTTTTTTGCACGAAATGGGTGCGATACCGTGGTTTTTTTTTTTGTAATAATGTCGGAAGTAGAAATTTTAATTAATTCTATACATGAACTTCCTATATTATGGGACAAATGGAACAAAAAATATCACTACCGATTATTGTCGTACCACGAATGGATAGGACAGAGTCGCCGCTTCGCATCGCTTCGCATGTCACCGCATCGGATCGAATTCGAAAAACGAACACAAAAAAGGATTTTCGCTTATGCAGTTCCACTCAGAAATTTTTAGAAAATGAGACAAATCTTAATTTTTAACTATGGCAGAAGATATACAAAACCTTTACAGAGGTTTTCGCTGTAAGTTTTAATTCAAACAGTGAGTTAATAAAAATACTTAATTCTAATATTTGTCTGTGTATTTTATTTTCTGACAGGGAGGTGCAAGTGCACCCCCTTGCACCCTACTGCCGGCGCCCATGAGGGAGGCTATATCCACGGAATATTATTATTCTGTGGCTATATCAAACGAGCTAGGGTTCCTAGCTACCCACTTGAATGTCTCTGTGACGTCATTTAAAATCTAAAACTAACTTCTACATTTTGTTGGACACAGAGAGAGTGGTGTGAGATAGATGGTAGGTACCTACCTTTCTGGTACCACCTATCTCACACCACTCTCTAAACTTTAGCGCAACACTACGATCAACTTGCAGTAAGCAGATTTAATGCGATTGAACCGCTATTCTCATGACCCGACAAGCACAGAACAATTTCTATGAATTAGATTCATTCCATTGTCGTAGGTATCATTTTGAAAAAAACTGTGTCCGTGTATGTAAACAACAGTAATGAAATATTATTATTACGTAATCCCCCAGATTGCTTCAAAACGATCGTTACATGCATTGTATTGTATGTGGATAAACTGCTTTTATGCGCATTTTGCTCACAAAGATAGGTAGGTAGGTACCTACTCCGAAGTTGAGCAATGGGAATCGACAACCGCATGGTTGATGGAAACGATCTCTCGTGATTTAGAAGGTCAGTTACCTAGGTACTGATCAAGATAAAAGGTAGGTATTGATGTTACGGTTCCAGAAAGTCTTTACAGTAAATGCACGTAGGTAGGTAGGGTAGCTTCCGTAGATTACATGTAGAGCTTGTGTACCTTAGATTAGTGGATATTTCGTGTAAAATATCCTTCTACTTTCAGCAATCACCTAGGTGTTTTGATTCAGTATGTAATTCGTAAGGAATATAATCGTATAAAGTAGGTATACTTAGTTTCGGAAACATGAAGCAGAAAATCACCATCAAAAGTTTTAACTCTTTGACAGCCAAATGCCAAAATCATAGTTTCCCTGTATTCCCCTACCTACAAACTGTTAATAGTCAGTTATTATTCGTGGCAAGTTACTGCTTACTTCCATAAAATCGAGAAATTCTCTATTTCACAAATTAGAAAGATTGGAAAATGATGGGGTTTCTCCATGTCTAAACGTGTGCACTTTTGTAGCACATAATGTTGTACCTAACAGGAGGACCTGACTATTGCCTTTAACCGGACACAAATTCAGATTCTGGGCTGCTACCACGGACTAGAAAAAAAAAAGGACTCCACGCCACGCATATCAAAAGTGAAGCACCTAAAGTACGCCGGACCGAGACGCACACATAGATCGGTACAGTCGGTATAGTCGGTACTTTCGCCGCGGAATCCTTTTTTTTTCTAGTCCGTGTCTATGATGTAAAGGTATGCGTGAGGCATGTCTGTACAAACGGTCTGGCCTAGGTACCTACTTAGAGTGTTTCCACAGATATATCTGTGGGTGCTTCACTTTCGATATGCGTGGCGCGAAGTCCTTCTTTTTTTTCTAGTTCGTGGCTGCTACCTATAGAGAATTTCCAAAATTGGTACCTACCAAGCCTACTTACAATATTGGAAAACGAAAAACCCAATAGGTCGATACTTAAGGCTGCGTTTCTAACAGACATATGTGTGTGCAACTAAGTTATTAGATTGGTTAAGAATATTTTTACTGACATACTTCGCAACGCACCCCCGCACACTTCTGATTAACGCAGCCTAACACTGTCCGATACGCACGATTTAAATCCTGGAGGATCACACTACTTATACCCATTTTTACCAACTAAACTTTTTGCCAGAACTCCATGCTCAACTTTCGCGTTTGCGACGAACATTACAAAGATTAAAGCACAGTAAAGATATCTAATTAAAGGGCGTCACAAACGGCGAAGATAGGTATTGAGATATGTTATAAAATTTTAAACTTAAATATCTGCTACATTTTCCAAGGAATTCTAATTTTTTTTTTTGAGTACGTAGTTACTCGGTGTATGAAGTAAAACACAACTGAAAAAGTTTCAAATTACTACGACAGTAGGTAAGGAGTTGGTTAAATTCAACTTCCAAGATTTGTGTGGTATATGTTAAGATAAAATATCGCTCAATATAGGGTGACTGGTAATTAGTGTACGATACTTAAACACGTGATTGTGTTCATGATAACAAACAACTATCCCGAAGAAAAAATGTTTTTTGTACTGGTTCACTTTAGGTCACAAGCGTGCGCGCGCGTTAATTTCATACGGCTGTTGTGTTATTGTGATAAAAGTGAACCACCAGTACAAAAAACATTTTTTCTTCAAGTTGTTTGTTATCATGAACACAGTCACGTGTTTAAGTATCGTACACTAATTACCAGTCACCCTATATACAGTTGGCTTCAGATGAAATATTATTGTACCTATCTTAACAGATTTTGATAGGTAGTTCATAGTTTCATAAAAACTGTATGAGCGATATTTTATCTTAGTTCAGAAAATATTAAAGTACCTACCTATCTTCGCCGTGTATACGCCCTTAATAGGTACCGTAGACTGGGTAGTCGAAAGTCTCAGCCTATCGGTATAGCATCGGTAATGATATTAGAAGTAAAAAGATGTAAATAGGAAATAAGCGTTCCGCGAGTAGCACGTTAAAAATATACCAATACGTTAAAACTATACCAATTAACTAACTTGAGCTCAGTGTAACGTCGACGTCAACGGAAGTCCAGTACCTACTATACGTTGTGTACGTCCGTCAGTCAGAATGCGCTCCAAAACAACTGAAAATGATGTTTTCCAACAATCTCAAAATCCATACCGTTTCCCGTGTTATGTAATACTAATAAGTAGGTAACCTACGTAAAGAGTGGTATTAAAATATTACGATAATATGTTGTGCGTTATTGTACCACTTTTGAAGTTCCTGAACTAGGTAGGTACGTCAAACGGGGTGACTTTCAAAACAAGAGGTAACTTTGATAATTACCTAAAATTCTAATATTTTACTAATTTTTACCTGTAAAATTAAACACAGCCGATTATTATTTAATCTTATATTAAGAATTCAAGTCATTACGCCATGTTTTGTAAACGGTGTAACACACTATTAAAGATAGTTGGAAGTGGAAAAAATTACGTTCAAAGTTAACCCTGGATATTAGTCAAAAATACGTTCTACGTCGTCGGGGTGAATTTAAAGCAGCAATGCAAATTGTGGGTGTTATCAAAGCAGCCCCATTTTCAATATCAATAAAATGGACAGGTTATCATTTTTTTTCTCCTAATTATTAATCAATTTTTAGTAAACAAAGTTAATTGTGTTTTCATTCAAGAAGTCGTCATTAATTATATTTTTTTCAGATTTTTTATTCTAATATTGTAAAAGCTATGTAGGTAGGTTTTTATTTCAAAACTAATCAATCTCACCCCGTTCGACCGTACCTACTCCTTTTTACTTGTACCTAATATAATTTTGTATAGCATAGAGATACAGAGTTAGGTACTGTTTAAACTTTAAGAACTAATTACGGTTCATTAACCTCCGAAAATGCTACTAGCCTCCTTATCTTATCACTTCAGTTACCTACAGAATTTTTATCTCAAACAACAAACATAATAGGTATGTTAAGGTAATGGTTACCTACTTTCTATGTAGGTAAACATCCGCACAAAGGCCGTTGATGTCTTTCCAAGAGTAGTTTACTTTGGTTTACGAAAGACATCAACGCATTTTATGAAAATCTCTTGAAAATAATCTTGTTCTCAAAATATGAAAAATAGTAGGTAAGGAAGCACCTACCTAAGAATCCACCTAAAACCTTATGAAGACAAACTTAGACTTTACCTACTTGGGTGCAATAATTACCTAGATCTAATTAATCGTAAACAGTGTGTTAACATGTCATTTGGGTGGCTACGGCAGCTAAATGATAATTTGTAGGATCATCTCATACGGCCCATATCTTCTCCCCCGCTTGGGTTAATCTACTCCTCTTGGCCAAAAGCTGGGCCAAGAGCCTACGCCAATGAATATGCCTAAGGTAAGTTGGTACTGGTAGTTTTCTATATTAAAGTTTGTAGCTAAGTACGTTTGTTGAACATGCAACGAATTTGATAGCAGGTAAGTACCAGTGTGTCTTGTCATATTGGCATCTATCACAATTAATCGAATGTATTACCCCCAGTTATGGCTGTAAAGGAAAATGTTCAATGATGCCAAGGTCTACGATCTTCCTCAGCGCCTTATTCGATTCAATAATGTGCAGTCTCAGTTGGTCTCCTCTCACCTCGGTCCACGTCTATAAATAATCTGGTTCGTGATTGGACGTTAAACAAAACAAATTTTTATTTCTGTTCGATACTGGCTGTACGCTTCGCCTGAGCTAGGGAGCGGCGAACGTAAAGTACTTATTACACTATACAATTTGTAGGATAGCAATTTAGGAAATCGGTAGGTGTAATCGCAGTTAGAACAGATTGGATCCGATTTAGTGTAAAATGGAAGGTTTACTAAATTGAATTCTAAATTGGTTCAGTTTAGAATTCAATTTTGTGTAGTGTGAGAGTGAGACTAACAACTTAGGTACCTAAATTGATTTCCTACACATTTTATAGTGGGTATAGTACATTATTTCTGCTAAAGTGCACATGCGTACACAGCTTTACTAGGATCATAATTTTAACATACAAGAGTTTATCGAAAGATGGCGCTACTGTAGTTCATAAAACCTAAAATTAAAGCTAATATTTGGGTTTTCCACAATATAATAACTTATACTATGGCTACTATAAAAAAAACTTCAATTTAAATCGTATTCTGTACTGAATATCATAAAACTGTAAATGCATGCACGCATGGTTGTTACAATTATTTATTGAAATCTAGATGTCGCCAGTACCGCATAACGCATTAACTTTGACATTGACAGAACAGAACTCCACTCCATCCAATTATCATCTTCCATCTCATTTGTAGTGCACTTTAAAAAATCATTCGACGAGTTTGTTCATTCAATCAATTCATTTCGTATCGTTTATTTACTTGCGTTGCAGTGTTTTACGAACGAAAATACATAATAGTATGTACTTGGGATCTCAATCATGATGACGTGAGTAATAGTAAAGTGAATCGTGCTCAATGTACAATGGATTGGTGTATATAATATTCATTATCAGGTAATGGGCGATGTTCTTGTTGTTCTAAGACAAAAGGCTCGTCCTTCACACATTAGTGGAGCATCGTTGTGCAAACAAAGTGTTATCTACACGCCGCGTAATGTTAGAGGTGATTATTGAAATGCTAATATAACGTTTCACTGCATGTAAGTACGGCGAGGCGAATCGCCCTCTTATAACTTCACCTGCGCAACGCAAAGACGTAGTTACTAACTCCTCTCGATGGTGGTGGGTCTCTATCGCTTGATGGCGTAACCAGTGATACTACAGCTTATTAATAGGACATAAATCATGGCCAACGTAAAGAGTAGATTAAAAGCACCCAAAAGTGCAGCTACAAAGAAGAAAAACAAGGGACATACAACAAAAAAAAAGGTAACAAGTCCGAATTTGTTAACAAATCTGAAATCATTAACAAGTTCGAAATTGCAAAAAAGTTCAAAATCGTCCACATCTCCGAAATCGTTATCAAGTTCAAAATCGTTAAAAAGTCCAAAATCGTTAACAAATTCTAAGTCAATAACAAGTCCAAAATCATTAACAGGTTCCAAGAAATCACCTCTAAAGAAAAATGATAATCTTTGTGAAGTAGTCATGAAACGACCATGCAACCGCAAGGTTATGACACCAGATCAAAAAGTAAAATTTTTATTGAAAAATGGGCATAAACTCAAAGCAAAATTTATTGCTAACCCATGTGTAAATGTCAAACGAACTCCAACAGGAAATGTTGAGCTTCATATTGAGCCAAATGTGGAGCCGAATGTGCCGAATGAGCCAAAAGAATCTGTCAATATAAAACATGATTGCAATCTGCCTCATATGACAAAAAGTGGGCTTATAAAAAAAAAGAAAAAATGCGATATGAACCTCTTTAATAACATTCTGAAGAATGAACTAATGATTGGTGAGCGCAGGAAGACTATTAACATTAATGGTGCCCCTACCCCAGAGGCTCCTTCTATAGTTGTGGAAGTACCACCTTTAAGAGTTGGTGTGGACAATAATAATGACAAAGCTATAACGGACCAAAATAACACAATTGAGAACTCCTCTGATGATAATTGTAAATTAGCTGATGCTGCCTCTACAAAATCTGAAGACTTCACTGAAGATGAAAACAGTTCAAAAAACAAAAAGAAACAAGGTTCAAGACATATCATCCTGAAAAATGGTGTAATATTAAAATTGGCGTATTATGAATGTGATCATTGCAAGAGAACATTTAACAGAAAATGTTCCTTACGTAGACACATGTATATTCATCTTGGTATAAAACCATTTCAATGTCTTCGTTGTCCGCTAGAGTTCAGGAGCCTCTATAATTTGCAGGTTCATGTAAGCTGTTCCCACAAGTCCAGTACGAATGACCCAGAGCTTTTCATTTGCAATTTTTGTGAGAAACCATTTCTTGTAAAAGAAAACTTAAGGAAACATTTAGACACTCACATGAATAGGGACACTTCGTTCAAATGCATTTACTGTAACAAAGTGTTTGCTTACCACATCTTGTTGACGCAGCATGAGAAGAGACACATGGTGAAGGGACGCCATCAGTGTACACTGTGCAGTATGTCTTATCGCTGTCGCAATCTCCTGTACCTGCATGTTAAAAGTCATTTAAAAATCAAAGATTTTATTTGCCAATATTGTGGAAAAGAGTTTTTAAGGCCAAATTCCTTGAAGCGGCACGTTGAGGTAAGCCATGGGGAACATAGGATTGTGTGTCCCATTTGCAAAAAGAAATTGAAGGGTCATCTGACTGAGCACATGCGCACGCACGAGAAGAAGCGTCCGCATGTATGTCCTGAATGTGGACAACGTTTTACACAGTCCACTCAGCTAAATGTTCACCGCCGCTCGCACACCGGCGACAGGCCGTATCTTTGCCGAATATGCAAGCAATTTTTTTCGCATTCTAATGCTTTAATGTTGCATATCAGACGTCATACAGGAGAGAAACCTTTCCCCTGTGCCATGTGCCCAATGTCTTTCTCTCAACTACCACATATGAAAACGCACATGCGTAAAATACATGGTAAGGAGAACCCATACAAATGTGCACACTGTGATTCCTTTTATAAGCTCAAAGCACAGCTTGATGTGCATGAAAAGACTTGCACCGCAGGATCTGCTGTTAATGAACTGGCCAAAGGTAAAAAGAGCAAGTCCAAGAAAGGTGAGGACGAGACTGAAGTGGATTCGGCGATGTCTTTGTCTCGCATGAGATTCCTGCTGGCCCTCCTCCTCACGATGATCGCTACCAAAGAAAAACTCAAATACTTAGGTGCGTAAACTTTTATTTCCTAGAGTTTGTTTACACTACACTCATAATGGCACTGTTTTTTTTTATTATTTAGTGTGGAGTACATTTGCTTAGTGTGTGTCCGCCAATAACGGGATACCATATTGGAAACGTGCACAGTTCATAGTCATTTTCAGACTGAAATAAATGTTGAAAAATCTAATGTTGACCTTTAATAATATTGTCTGGTACATAAGACATCAACGCGTTTTCATTCAGTCCACATCATCACAGGTCATTGAGTTTAATCGTAGTAACAAGGTCGTAATAACAAATGCGCTGTCATTGAAAATGCAAGTGTGATCGAAACGCGCAAACATTACATAACGAAGCACTATAGTATTTATTCACTGGGTTGCGAAATCTTGTGCGGCGTACAGAGTGTTGTGTGCTTATGTGCAGTGCAGACTTGTTGGCACGTTGTCCATTGCATAGCTTATATCATCATGGTTTTTATTCTAGCGAACATACTCGTCGTTGTATGACGACTGACGACTTACCAACGAGGTATACATTATGAGTAATAATTTCGTGAGTGAGTTCATTTCCCATTGTGTTGTTAATTTTTGGTGTTGGTCGGTGAAGGCGGGTAAATGTAGGTTATCGGGAAATGGAATTTAATGTTTTAATTATGCAAGACTTCGTTCTCGTCGGCTTTCGGTTTTGTAATGGTGGTGGCAGGACTCGGATTTTTATATACATATTTTGAACTATTTACGAAGCTTTGTAAATAAGCTCTTTATGTTGGTACTAACATATTAGAAAAACGTTTAAAATGTTTTTTTCTATCAGGTTTCAACAAACGGCTCGTAGATGAGATCCTTGTCGAGTCGTTGGAGGCAATGCGCAAGACGCCCTGCAAGGATGAAAGTCTTACACCGGTTAAGCGTCTAAGGAAAAACATAGAAATGTTCATAATCGGAACAGTACCCAAAATCCAGATGGAGAATTTCATAAAACAGAAAAAATCGATTGAGGACATCTTGGAGTTGTTGACTACAGAGAAAGATAAGTAAAGGGATCGTTAGTTTGTTTGGTAAGCGAGATAAGGGTAACTCACATTGACTGTAGGGCAGGGCGGGTCACACAAAAACCGCGTTACAATAAACGGACGGCCGTCGACATAAAAAATGTTTTTTTACAGACCCACACGTGTTAAGACGATGGATTCGTCGTCACGTGGGTAACCTTCTTTTGTCACGAATACTTCGATGTATACATTCGTCACAAAAAAAGGTTACAAAGGTTATTTTATGATGTAAGCAGGCTCTTAAATAAAGCATAAGTTTATATAGGGAACAGTAACATTTTTTAAAAGCCGTCCTAAATATGTAAAATTATTCTCGACTTTTAACCATATAATACGCACAATTGGATATAAGCAGTTAAACTTTATGAAAAGAATATTGTAAGTACTTAGATTAGAAGATTTTACAGAAGCGCATGTTTCCTATTCAAAACTAGCCTCCATAAAAAATAACATCTTTTTGCGATCACATCTAGATCGTCACGTCGAGGAATAGTAATCCTATAAAATGATTAACTTGACAATTGAATAATTTTTTGCGACCGTATTAAATTAGACTGCCGATCCTTCCCTTTTAACCTTTGGTTGTTATAGTGGCCATATCGTAATACGTACCCAAGAAATTTTAAATGTTTTCCTATTACAGTTCAAAAGATACGGCCCTGAGACTAGACGGACAGACAGCGGAGTCTTAACAATAGGGTCCCTGTTACGGAACCCTAAAAATATGTCCGAATATTCTACTATTCTTAATTGAACATTAAGCTAAGGTCATAAGTTCCATAATGAAATAACAATACAACGTGTATCTCTTTGGTCTCGCTTCTGGTCGGTCATTGGTTCGCGATCGTCGCTTCGAAAAAACGCGCTCGGTAATGGATAATCGTCAATAAACTTTACAGACAGTACAATTTAATATAAGACTTATTACCATAAATTTAAGGGCTAGAAATGCTAGACTATTTGAAAAACGTTACTGTTAAGGTACTCGCATATTATGTTAATATTACAATCATTACATAACCCGCCCCGCTATTGCGATTGCCCTAATTAGGTGCTGTCTTGCACCTAAACGTATGTTTTAATCATTTAATCATAATGTTCACTATTTATGTATCGCCTTTATCATTATTTTAAGTATTTCGCGTGATAAGTAAACTATGACACCGATGCCAGTCATAGCTTCAAACACGTGGCATATGCGATGTGTGATTTGAGCACATGTGTACCATAATGTTCGAGAAGATTTAATATCCTGTGATTGATAACACAATTTACGTTTTAATTTCGTATATTAATTTATTATTAACCTTTAGACCGCCCCATGTCAAAAAAGAAAAAACATGCCCTCGGCGCCAAGCTACGAATTCATCCTTTACCTGTTGCCAAAATTGGTTTTTGTCATTTTATATGTTAACTATACTCCGTTCACTATAAGATTAGACATATACATAAACCTGTTTTACAGTCCGTTCAACCGATTTTGACTTATTGCGTTAGTGGCATGGCAAGCATGACAAATGGCAGCTGCAAAAAACAGTTGTTATTGTAACCACTTTTTTGCCTCTAACATCATCCTTAAGTCAAAATCGGTTGAAGGGACTGTAAGAAAGGTTTGTGTAAATGTCTAATCTTATTGTAAACGGAGTATAGCTGTGCCCCGCGGTTTCACCCGCGTTCATTTGAGGAAAATACCTACTAAAGTTTATTCCATTACTTTACGGGAATTACTTAAGATTATTACTTAGTACCTGCATACATTTCAATAAAAAGCTATTATAGGTGGAACACTATAGTAAAAAATGTCACAGTAACAGGAATAATAAAGGAACGCTGGGTAAAACTACGGCTGTCGCGGATTTTTTTTAGAACTTTTAAAGGGAACCAATTCTGTCATGACATGATTTTTGCGTAACTTTAACCGTTTACGCAGCACACGCCACGGAAGACATTTTTAATCCCGTTTTTGTAACATTTTACATTGATGCTCCGCTCCTATTGGTCGTAGCGTGATGTTATATAGCCTAAAGCCTTCCTCGATAAATGGACAATCCAACATAAAAATATTTTTTCAATTCGAACCAGTAGATCCTGAGATTAGCGCGTTCGCCCAAACAAACAAACTCTTCAGCTTTATAATATTAAGTATAGATAAAGATGAAACACAAAGAAAGAAATTCAACTAATATAAATTAGGATGAAATGAGGTTTATGTACTTATGTATAAAAATCCGTCATGTAGTCGTGACCGTGACGTGCTGGGCACATTTTGATTTGTCATCTATACATGGCGGTCAAAAGGTTAAATTCTATTACTAACACGCCCTGTCAACCTTAGTGACAAGGCGGACTGTCAAGTCCTTCTAAATACAAACATTTTTTATCACAGATACAAACTATCAAATGAGGTTGGATATGTCACAGTCAAAACTCTTAACCAGTCAAAACTACTTTTGACTACAAAAATCAGTCAAAACTACTTTTGAACGGTTTAAATTTATCCTAATTTATATTTAGAAACCCATTAGGTTTGTAATTTTTTTTTGTGACCCTTTTAAAACGTATTGTAGTGATTCCTATACCTAAGGCGTTCCGTATTTTTGATTTTGTAACGCAAACGCGTTTTTATCTTAATAAGGGTTTTGACTGAAACCAGTCAAAAGTAGTTTTGACTGGTTAAGAGTTTTGACTGTAACAGATACAATCAAAACCAGCCAGTCTCAAGTACAAAGTTCGAACACAAAAAGTTTGTACTATGACATCCCATTTTACAGCCTCCAAATAACTATTCAAGCGTTTTAAACTATGTCTGGCATTGTTTTAATTTTAAGGTCGTCCCTCATGTGTTTTTGGCATCGTTTCAAGTTTGTCTTGTTAGATTTTTAATGTTATGTATTGTATTGTGTGGAGTAGGTAATGTAGAGGATTCGTCCTCGCGCGTTGAATCATTGTTCATTCATGGTCAGTGAGACTTCTAGAGCTGTCTGAACAGTTTTCAGAAGGCCAGTTCTACTAATTAAGAACATTCATTCAATCTAGTTGCAATCTTATCTCAGCTACAGTCAATGTAAAAAAAAGACCGATATTAGTATTTAGTATGCAAACGTTCCTAAAAGTGAATGGAATTACCCCCTGGTCTTGTAATTGATCTGTCGACGCAAACAGCAATTTGCAAACAATTTCAACTTGGAATATATTTTGAAATATTTAAAAAGAAATTAATTATTGAATGATTCATAGCTTTACATTTTGCAATATTTTTTTAAGCTGATCTCCACGAGCGCTCTAAGCATTAAATCATAAACTGTAGTTTCATAAAATTTGTGAACGTAGTGTGCGTAGAAGTTAGTTAACGTCGTATTCAAAATCGTAGAAGTAAGGAACTTTTTATCTTAAAAATAAGTCTAGGCGCAAATTAATTATTACAAAGCGATCCAGTGCTGCCATTTTATTATTAAAGGACTTTAACTACCTATTTACTACTTAGTATTAATAATGCGATGGCAACATTGATCATGAGTGACGACCTTTTTGATGACATCACTTTATTTTAATTAATAACATATTTTTAATAGCATGATAATTTAGAAATGTATTTACGCATAGTTGTAAGATAAAATAGATTTCTTATCTAATTTAAGAGAAATTTTTAATATCAAGGAATCTGTCTATTGTTAAGTGTTTCTACATAGGTACATAAAAAATGAGATAATAATAATATTGAAGTCGTCAACAGTCGTCAATTTAATAAATTAAGTACTGAAATATTCATAAAACGTCCATTTGAAAAATAAATTAATAATTAAAATTTTATCTTAATGGACCGATTCCTTTAAAACACGCAACAGAAAAAAAAATAATTTTCATGAAAAGTGACTTGCCATTAAATCAAAGTAATTATCCCAAAGATAATAATTGAACTGCATTTTAAATTGTTATTTATCTTAGTTTTATTAAAGTTTATAACTATATTTATTATATTTAGCATTCCTGATTAGAATGAGCGTGCCATTTTAATTTTGTTGGGTGAATGATTAATTATTTAAAATTAATGTTCTTTTTTTATAATCTTTTCAGCGTACGATAATCGGCTATATTAATATTCGGATTAAGTCATATTATTCGTTATTTATTAGTATTTTTAACATATTAGTTCTTTATTGGAATTTAATTACGTTTTAACCGAAATGTTAATTCGCTGTGACGTTCGTTAGTATGTTATAATTATCAAAAACATCTACCTAACTGCAAGTACTTACTTAAATTGAATCTCAAATTATTAAACACACCTAATTAAAACACATTGCCCGTCGTGCTTTCCCTCGTGCAGTCGGATAAACAGAAGCATTTTCGGATGCTTTTAATAAAAAATAGCACTTTGACCGCGAATCTGACGGATTACGGGAAACGGATCCTTATTTTTTTTTTTTCAATAAAATAAAGCATTCAGGGATAACGTAGCTTTCTATTGGCGGAACAAATTTTAACATTGGTTAAGTATTTTTTGAGTTCAACCATTACAGTCATTACAGACATACATATAAAACATAAAATCTTTTCTTTTACAATATTAATTTAAACAGTGGTTTGTGAAAGTTTTGGCCCGAGTCTTATGCGTCGTGAAGTTCCATGTCTAATTGCCTAGATAATAATATAGTCTGTCTGTGAATAACTGAGTTTTGACTTCCAAAAAGTGTGGTATATTCTGTAGAAATCACCCGCTGTGAATTTAAATGAAATGAACTTGAGGTGGCTTGTGAATCCTTACAGCCAGGTGAGATGACAGCTCACCTCGTTTCATCGAGAGAGGTTTTACAGAATACCTAGCACCAGACAAGACATGTGGACATATATTTTTAAAACTGCAACTAGCACCTAGAATTTTCCATTTATAATCGTTACAGTTGCCCTTGTATGGCTTACATGTTTCCAACACTATAATAGAGGCCCAGAACCGGCGCGCGCGCATCGAACCGTGACGTCACACGCGTCACAGATTTTACGCGCACATTCAATGATCCGAACGAAGCCATTTCCTTTTGTTCACGTGCAGGCTTTGCTATGTACTTGTATAATTAATGACTGAAATAGAACAAGTTATGTAATGCTATCGTCTGGAAATAATCAATACGAGTTAGACTCGCTTTGGAATTGCTTAGGTACGTTGCCATCTTTTTTGTTTGAAGGTACTGGTCGTGAATTAAACTTGTGGACGCATAAAATAAGTACTTACCTAAACAATATTTACCGGATGTACTGGAGAGTTAAGCATATTTATTAAGCATTTCTTGACACTCTATCGATGACAGACAGGATATTATGTAATTGCATTCGAAGTCAAATTCAAATCATTTATTTCAATTAGACCAATAAAAGGCACTATTGAACGTCTTTGGATGGCTTCCTCGCGAATTGGTGGGATGAGGCACAACATCGAGAGAAATGGAGGGAATGGGGGGAGGCCTTTGCCCAGGAGTAGGACAGCAACGGCTAGAAAAAAAATAAATAATTGAACGTCATATAAAAAAGAAATTATTTGCACTGAGACTTGCTAGGTAGTTAGGTAAATTTTAGTTCTTGTTCTGAAGACCACCGTGATAAGAAACGTTCAAAATAAAGTCTTGGTGTTATCTTAGCGACAATCAATGTTAAAAATGTACGTAAATTAGAGGTATTTTTGATTCAGACTGAGATTACAATGGACGTTGTTAAAAATAGGAGAATTTCTCATCTGATCAACAACAATTTAATTTATTTATTCAGACGATATATGGTTATTTCGGCGGTCATATAATTGTGTGATTACGAACTTACTAACGAACGTTGCCAAAGAAAACATATTTTTAACCAAATTTCTATTGTTATAATATCGTTTTGCATCAGTGCCATTTTGTTGTTATTGTTTAATTAAAATAAATCTCTTATACGAGACCGTTTCTTATAGGAAGCGTATTTTATAATACATTTAGGTACTTGACCAAATTTTTGCTATTTTATTTGATCGCTTTGTATTAATTGCGAAAGATTAAAGTCTGAAGATTTATTTTAATATCATTGACAGCCAATGGTATTCTTGTTATTTCATTGCTGATTCAGACAGCGTCCTTCTTTATCAAATTCTGAGGAGATACAGATAATAAAACCTTTTTTTTTAGTTTGGGATAAGTCAGTCAGTAATAGAGCAGACAAAGCAGTTCGCAATTTATACAAAGTAAGTATAGCCAGCATCATCAATTGGGTACCAAAGCACCCCCTCAACTAATAAAATACAACGCCAAAGACTCAAAAAGGTGCCACATATTTTACAAAAAGAATGAGTTACCAGTTGATGAAGCTGGCTTTTCTTCTGTATTCTAAATATAATATTATTTATTTAAATGTTCTTACGTTTATTGGCTATTGAAATTATGAAAACGGTTGTGTTGTCGCACTGTGAAGCGCGTGTATCTAATTAGTGCCAAGTGCAAGTTTTCATACGTACTCGACCGCGCTAACGTAAACTTCAATTTGTACTGAAACTGGAACAGCGCCGTCTAGTGGCAACATTAGGTAACACAATAATTCAATGTACAGACGCCAGCACATCAAGCCATACCTAACTGTAAAATTTTCCCAATAAAATATGAACCTTAAACTTTTGTAATAAAGTTGAAAATCTATCAAAGAAATTTGACAGATTGTAGTAGCTTGATGTGCTGGCCTCTGTACAAATTGACTCATTCGAACGTTTACGTTAACGCGATCAAATAGATTAAAAAACTCAAACTAAGCCCTTAGAAAATGTATGAAAATATGTAATCCCACACAGCATTGCTTTTACTGATACTTGCTTACCTTTATAAATACGTGGTCTCTCTTGTCGTCTAAGGATTGGCACAAACTGATCTGCAATTTAATCGACTATTTTCGATTATTATTTGATGATAAGGCAAAATGTGAGTGCTCTGGGCATTCCGAAGTTAACATAGGTACAGGCTGTGTCGTAAATAGTGGTCCAGAGTAAAGGGGTCGATACACTGTATTCTTATGTATCACATATCGAAATTTTAACCATTTCCAGTTAAGGGTTTGCGAAAAAAAAAAGTTTTATTTTAAAATTTCTGTACCTTGCTTCACGAATTTGGCTGTAATTTCAACAAATATCAATATTTTGAATTGTTTTTTTTTTTTATTATTACTCTTGAATATGTGTACTATCATATCCAAACCCTTTTTTTACAAAATTTTAAAATAAAAAACTTTTTTTTTCGGAGACCCTTAACTGAAAATGGTTAAAATTTCGATATGTGATACATAAGAATACAGTGTATCGACCCCTTTACTCTCGACCACTATTTACGACACACCCTGTATACGCTGACGACGTCTTTCAGGAATAGATCGAGTTATGTTATGTGCCATCGAAATTATTAGACGCCAAAAATGACCCGCCCTCATGGAAATAGTATGTACTGTACTTACACTACAACCTGATTTTGTAATTTGCTATGTATATATTTATAATTTTTTATCTATGGTAAAAATAAATTGTAGGATTTAATACAAATTAGGTTCATATGTGGGTTTTAAAGGTTAGCCAAAGAAATGCCCACCTAGATTTATTATACATAGTCAACGTCGTACCTATTTTATTTATCTATTTTATGTGTGCATGTAACTTAGGGCAGTATTCGATTGAAAGTAACAGTTTATATATTTACATGGAGTATTCGAATACTGGCCGAAAGTACCAAAGAATACTGATAGTGAAATCGCTAACATTAAAATGTAACGTAACTGAATTTATGACTTTTTTTACGACCTGGTTACCCTGTGAAACTATCAATAAAGTACTCCACTTACAGATTACTACCGCTTATAATGGGAAACCCTGCTGCAAAGAATAGCTGTTGACGATGATTATAACCAAGTAAAACGTGGGTGGTCTTTGGTCCTGAGTTCGATCCCTAGGTCGCACAAGGTCTTTTCATTATCTTTTTTTTGAGCGCCACGTCGGGTATAGTCAAGAAGCTTATAGATAAAAGTGGAGGCAACACTCTAAATACCTAAGTGAAGACGCTCTCTTTCTGAATGCATACATAAGATAAAGAAAACACATATCACTGTCTCGTTCTTATGTATGCTTTCAGAAAGAGAGCGTCTGCCCATAGTTGGTTTCAAGCTTTTGTTCGAAGTGTTGGCTCCATTTATACCTATATCTTCATGGGTATAGTATAGCCCACAAGAAAACGTTACACGTCCGAAATATTTTTAAAGTACAAAAGAAAACATTTTTTTTTTATATTTAGGTATTATATATTTCTTATTCAAAGGCCCCGAGTTCTGTTCTGAAGATGTACATAAAGAACGTGTTGGCTCCTAAGTAATATTTTAAAGTTATGGGAACTTATGTAAGTATCCAACCCTGGACGATGACATCAATTAGGTATTAGACACAATTTCGACCGCAGACTCAGATTATGAAACAAAAGGCAGATAGACCGCGCGGAACACTGAGAGTGAAGCCAAAAAAGGAAATACAAATTCAAAAACGAATACCTACAACTCGCTTCATGCTGTAGGTACTGACATAAGTCAGTATAGCACGAAACGCCGCATCGTTCACGAAATTTTAGGTAAATATTCACTTTTGAATTTGTATTTCCTTTTTTGGCTTCACTCGTAGTGTTCCGCGCGGTCTATCTGCCTTTTTTGTTTCATAATCTGAGACCGCAGACTCTTGAATGAATGTTCAATTGCATCACCCCGAACCCCAGGTCCAATAAGTTATACTAATGTGTATTTAATATTCTCATCCTTTACCTATACTTTAGTTGAATTAAAATTGCTTATTTTGGATATTTACTCAATGTCACCAGATAATTAAACAAAACTATAGTACAACGGAACGTAACAGTCAAATGGACAAAAAGAAAACTTCAACGTCAGTCACGTCGACAAACTGTCAAATCTGTCAGAGACAGAAAGTCAGAAACACGGAAAGTAAGTACTGAAAATTGTAGGTACCTATGTAGTTCAAAACAATACGTGTAGCAAGTGGCAGTACGATGTGTTTGTTTGTAATTTCATGGTCGTTTATTAAGTGAAAACAATATTTATAAACCAATAAAGATGGGGGGTACAACAGGCCAGTCTATCACCCTAGCCAACAGCATTATAGGTGTCGGAATATTAGCTATGCCCTTCTGCTTTCAACAAGTAAGTAATTTCTATAGTTTTATTAAAAAAATAGACTTTAGCGGCATAGCTTTTACCAATGTTAAGGATACCTACACACCGCCCATTTTTTGTATTGAATTTTCGTTATATTTCTGATTTGTTACAACCAAAATCTAGCTTCAGGCAGAGCCGCATTCTAAATCGTGTTGGAATTAGTATCATTGGCCTTGATGATTCCCAGTCCTGCTGAAAATATATTTTACGCCCCCCCTAAGATTACCCACTGACATATTACTTATTTTTATGTATTATTATTAGTATCCTTTATTTACCCTTAAGTCCATTCACACTTAATAAAAATGTTTTTTTTCAGTGTGGTGTATTACTTGCTACCCTTATTTTACTATTTATGGGCCTCATATCAAGATTATGCTGTCACTTTCTTTTAAAATCTGCTCTACTTGCACGGAGAAGAAACTTTGAATTTCTAGGTAAAGTAATTATAATTCCTCTAAAAGCCTATCACTGTTCACTTCTGTGCCTTAAAAATATTCCGATGATCTAAACATTCTATATTCAAACTGCAAAAGTTTTCTTTTATTTTTTTTAGCATTTCATGTATTTGGCCAAGCGGGCAAGTTATATTCAAACTGCAAAAGTTTTCTTTTATTTTTTTTAGCATTTCATGTATTTGGCCAAGCGGGCAAGTTTGCTGTTGAAGTTGGCATCATTGGCTTCCTGATGGGCACTTGTATAGCATACTTTGTTGTGGTTGGAGACCTAGGACCTCAAATTGTTGCTAAGATGTTCAACATTAACCAGAGTGATATACTGAGGTAACTATTTATCAAAATTAATATAACTATGTTCTTAAGTGATTGATGTAAACAATGGAGGTTGTAGTAACAATGAGTGGCCCTCATTGTTTTTACTATAAAATGGATATATTTATAACCATTGACTGGAAATAATAATTGAATGTGCTATAGAAAAACAAGAGGTTGATTCAAATGTGTTTTTCATTATAGTCTTGAGTCAAATATAATCTTTAATACAGTATAATGAATTCGTACAAGTGTTTTTTTAATTAGGTATTGATTAAATTGTTTCTCAATATTGGTTGTCAATATTATGTGAGAAAAAATTGTTTACAAATCATTAAGCCGCATATCATTGTAAAGGTTAATTAACTGTGAAGGATAGAGGTAATCAAGTGTAACATTAAACTTTTTACATACTATTCAATAGTTATGTTCGAGACTTTTTTATTGATTATTATTTCATGGTCAAGTGTATTTAAACGGCCTTTTCACCACTGCCACTGCCTTGTGATCATCTGCCGAGCCTTTTCCCAACTATGTTGGGGTCGGCTTCCAGTCTAACCAGATGCAGCTGAATACCAGTTTTTTACATGGAGCAACTACCTATTGGACCTCAACAACACTGTCACTGGGTAACATGATACCCCTTGGTGAGACTGGTTATCTGACTTTCTGGCTTCTGACTATCCTTAACATCTGCCAAAGATTTACAAATAACAACCGGGACCAACGGCTTTAGGTGCTTTCCGAGGCACAGAGGAAACTCGATATAAAGTGGATGGTCACCCATCCACAGATCGACCTCGGCAAGCGTAGCCTAAACTTTGACCAATTGATCTGTATGGCTTTTTAGTTAACCATGAACTGCTTAATACCACCACCGCTGATTATTAATTTATTACAAAAATATTTTTTTGTAATAAATTATGCTTCACATTAAATAGTATCCTGTGTATCACGCATTTGTTTACAAATTAACAGCAACAAGCCACCAGAGCCTTTGCGAGCTTCAGATTCACAAAGCACCAGACCTAGAACAACTACCTACCTTTAGGGTCAAAACACACCGGAATGGCAGCGCTGCGGCCCGAAGTTTTGATGGCAAACCGCAAGACATAGTATCGCTTAAAGATTTGCGTGCGTCGAGTGGCAGCTCGTGCCGCCGGGCGGCTCTGCGAGCCGATGACCGCCGAAGCGGTTCTATACTTTGAGGTTTAGAGATAAAGTTGAAAATGGTTTGGCAGCAAAACTGCTGGCCGCTGCGCTGTCATTCCGGTGTGACTTGACCCTTAGGCCTACAAATGTTTGTATGGCTTAGTGGTAGTTGTTCCAGGTCTAGTTGTTTGTGTATAGAAGTTTTTAAATGTTTGTAAACGCATCAACGGTACAAGAGAAATTCCTAGTGTTAGGCAATTTTTTTTTTAATAACAAAATAAAAAGATAAAAAAATGGTCCTGGCTGACATTTGTAGATCTTTGACAGTTGTTATGGGTAGTCAGAAGCCAGTAAGTCTGACAACCAATCTTACCAAGGGGTATTGTGTTACCCAGTAACTGGGTTGTAGAGGTCAGATAGGCAGTTGTTCCATGCAAAAGACTGGTATTCAGTTCACCAGTTAGATGAAAGAGATGGAGACCTTGTTAAAACATTATATTTTTATTTCATTTTTCCACTTCAGAACATCTATAATGGTGATAGTTTCACTTGTCTGCGTTCTTCCTCTGGGATTGCTGCGGAACGTGGACAGTCTGAGCAATGTTAGTGCAGCTACCATCGCCTTCTACTTCTGTCTCGTGATGAAAGTAAGTACACTTGCACTTTTGAAGATTTAAAAAACGCCACTGTTCCGATTATTAACCTGGCCACCTACTGAGCCTAACTCATCAATTCCTTCGACTCTAAGACTAAGAAGTATTTTTGCATCTTGATTTATGCCTTAATAATCTTGCCAATATTGCTACCTTCTCACATATTTAAAAAGAAATGTCAAAATAACACTTTTTTGACTAAATACTACTAATACCTAGTACTTATATCAAAACATTTTTTTTTATTTGTGTCTCTGTTCCGGCTAATCTCTGAAACGGCTGGACCGATTTTGACGGGACTCGCTAGCAGATAGCTGATGCTATAAGGAGTAAATTGGGCTACTTTTATTTTAGAAATAAAAATTGAGTTCCACGGAAAATTAAAACCCTGCTGACAATCACGCGGATGAAGTCGCGGGCATCAGCTAGTATCAGCTACATAAATACATACACATACAAATATAAGCTATTTCAAACTTTTCCTTTTCATTATGTCACGATACCAATAAACACCAGGAAATAACGACAAGTGTAGATATCAATTCATTACGAAACAATTTTCAAAGTTTTATGCTTTCAATTAATTTTAGAACCATAAAACGCAATGTAAAGATCATAAAATAATTTTTGGTTGCATGGAAAAATCAACTATATTCCCTGGGATTAAGATCTATAATTTAAAAGCGTGATAATTTCAAGGTTTTAAGTGGTTACGAATGTGTGACAGATTCTCCAATCGACTGTAATCTCATCCAATCAAATCAAACGTTTATTTATAGAAATACGTTGTTATTACGTTGTGTGGTGCGGGCCGCGAATACCATCACCATTTCTACCCGTGGGTGTCGTAGTTCAACGCGACAGAGGGATATTGACCAGAGGATGGGCAGCAGCGTCCTTCTGAGTACCATAACACCCACTGCGATCGCCAACATGCATCGGCCAAGCATGGCGATTACGGCTGAACCCCCCCTTGAGGGAGACCTATGCCCAGCAGTAACCCTCTAAAGGTTGACATGATTATGATGACGTTTTTATTGTTATCGATCGAATGTTCTGGATAGATACTGCAACGCTTTGAAAACATGTACAAAATCAATAATAAAATAAGTCATTGTCACCACTTATTATGATGATATTATGATGTCATAAACTGTTTCTGTTTTTGTGTAAGTGTATTACTAACGTTTGTAAGCATATTGTTACTAACACTATGAGTATTGTTGCTCGAAATAAATACGATTAATTGTTATTATAAATTAAATTTTACTTTTTATTTGTTTGAGCAAATCTCTGGAACATTATCCTTGAGTGCTATCGGTGTATTTCAATATAATTAGGGATCTGTAAAAAATAATTACACGGACGAAGGCCCGGGAAAAGGCTAGTTACTACATATTATAAAAAAACTCCCTCGCCGCGTCTGTCTATCGGTCTGTCTGTTCGCGATAAACTCGACAACTACTGAGCGAATTTTCATGCGGTTTTCATCAATAGATTCATGAGGAAGGTTTAGGTGTATGATTTGTTAGACTTAAACCACTGCTCCGTTGCGTTGCGACGTCGCAGCGCAAGATTTGGACGCACTGCTTGCCACACTGCTCCGTTACGTTGTCTTGTGCTGCGCACGTGTTTTTCCTCTGCCAGTACAAAATTAACTACGTTGCCGCTCCGCTTCACCTCCCCTCGCATTGTCTCGGCGACAACGCAACGGAGCTGTGTGGCATGTTTTAAAATTTATAATTATGTAAAATGATGGAGCGTCAACGCTTCGACGACGCAACGCAGCGCAACGGAGCTGTGTGGCTTCGCCCTTAAGATTTTGTGTTAATTGGTTGAAATATGACCCGTGCGAAGCCGGGGCGAGTCGCTAGTTTTATATAAATAATATGAATAGGATGACAATTAATCTAATAATATGATCAATATCATTTGACTGATTACTAGGTTATATAAATAAACTTGATTACTGTTTTGAGAATAAAAAGGTATGCTAAGCAAAGACTGCTCTTTCGGCGTTTTTCTTAATTTCCGTACATTCTACCGTAATAAAACATACAGCAATGATCCACAGCCGGTCGGTTCTTTCGAGCTTGAGGTAGCCCTCACAGTCACATAAGTTCACATAGCTTACAAAACATTACATTACATTTAATAGCTTATAAAACTATGAACAACTTCACTCCAAGTGTGGACCACTTGTTGATGACCACGATCCTCAGTCATGAGGGAACGACAAGTGTACGTAGACGGTATTTACTTGAAGAAGGAAGGAGGTCTTACCTACATTTAATAGCTTAAAAACTATGATCAACTTAAGAGCGGGCGCTCTTAAGTTGATCCCGTCATATTTCCCATACAAACGCTCGTACGCAATTACGGCGTTATACAAATTATTTTCCAAAAATTTTTAACACACAGGTATCTTGTGGTTTAAATCTAGGTTAGTATGAAGCCAAAAATAAACTTTTTTGAGAAACAAATTCAGTAAACACGTCCGAAAGTCAGTTTTTTTGCACAATTGCAAAAAAACAATTTTCAACAATTTTTTTGTTTTTGTTTTTTTGTTTTTTTTATTCAGATAAATCTGAACTTTGGCCGTTCATAATGCACTCATACATTGAAAAAGTAAAAATACAGCTTCATAGAAACCTTGCACATGTAATCGAGATTCTAAATTACAAACATTTTTACTAAAAACTCGTAAGGCTTTTTTAAAAACACGTATGTCCTGAAACAAGTTATGTGAAATTTCCGCGCGCCAATTTTCCTGTGATGTTATCGCGTTCTCACTCACTCGTTGGTTTTCGAGCTTTACGTTGATTGAAACAAAAATTTTTCAATCACGATCGCGTTGAAGTTCGTTCGATGGGGAAGGGCGCCCTTAAGTGTACGTAGACGGTATTTACTTAGCTCGTAAACCCGTTGGTTCCGGCTGTAATTCGTAGATCTTTGACAGTCGTTATGGGTCAGAAGCCAGAAAGTCTGACAACCAGTCTTACCAAGCCGTACTTTGTAACTTGGTTGTGGATGTCAGATAGGCAGTCGCTCCATGTAAAACACTGGTATTCAGCTGCATCCGGTTAGACTGGAAGCCGACCCCAATATAGTTGAGAAAAAGCTAGGCAGATGATGAGACGCTATTTACTTAAATTACTTAATTTATTTCCAGGTTATATTCGAGGCTGGTGGCGTTATGTTGACGAGTGACTGGAACCAGCGCGTAGAGATGTGGCGACCGGCCGGTTTGCTGCAATGCGTACCTATATTCTCTATGGCGCTGTTTTGTCAAACGTGAGTATACATAATCAGAATCAAAATCACAATCAGAGTATTTGTTTGTAAAACATAGGTATTTACATAAATGTGTTAGGTTAACATATATGGGCGCTATGTTTTGCCGTGAAGGCGTACAAATCTATACAAGTTTATATAAAAATGAATCGCCGAAATGTATGTAAGCGAATAATTTCCTAACGGCTGGACTTAATTGGAATTTTTTTTTTGTGTTCCTTATTGTCAGGATAAGGTTTAGATAAAAAAAAAATTTGGTAGGTAGGGTAGGTAGGTAGGTACTGTAGATAGGGTAGAGTAGGGTAGGGTGTGTAGGTAGGTAGGTAGATTAGGGTAGGTGGGTAGGTAGGTAGGGTAGGTGGGTAGGTAGAAAACAAAAAAAAAGAAAAGTGGGTAGGTAGGTAGAGTAGATAGATAGGGACAGGACAGCGTCTGTCGGGTCAGCTAGTTTTAAATAAAATTTAATTTAAAAAAATCTTAAATACTTGAAAACTAAACTAACCACAACATGAACAACACAATACAATTAGACAACTACTAACTATACAATTGATGGGGTTTAGTTCAGCATTCAGCTAAAACCTGACCATTTTTCAAAGTAATGGTATTGATTTTGGACATGCTGATTACTTTTAAATCTATTCTAAAATTAATTTTGGGTTTGACGTAATTCATTTCATTGATATAGGTTTGTCAGAACTAAGCTGAATTTATAGGTGTATCCGGAAGTCTATAGGACCACCTGCAATAAAAGAGTTTAGAGGTATCAGGAATACAGTGAAATTTCTTTATCCTATAGAGGACAAAGAAAGAGAGAGAGGGGGAGGGGGGGGGGGGTAGAGGGGTGTATTTTTACTTATAGAGTAAAGGGAGGATCCTCCGACGAGCCGAGTGTTCCCCCATCCCCATTCCACCATCGGACGAGCAGAGATACGGCGAATCGTCACCGCTATGGTTGAAGTTCCACGGTCTCGAACAAAGCGCTTTGATTCCACATTTATAGTGCGAACTGCCAGACTGTGGAATTCGCTGCTCGCCTATCTGTTCCCTGATAAGTATAATCTGGGTATTTTCAAGGCACGAGTGAACCGGTTCATCCTAGGCAAGCGTGTTCCCACTTAGGCCGCATTATCACTTAAGATCAGGTGAATTGCGGTCAAACGCAAGCCTATTTGATAAAAAAAAAGAAACTGTTGTCTGGTGGGATGGGCTACTGCTCGACGGTTGTAGTCGGGATTTTTGTATATACGCTAATGTAGCGGAGAACTTTGTTTGCGCGATCTATTCTCAATTCTCAATTCTTTATTGCGTACCATAATGTATCATGTAGTTGGTAGGAAAATATTATTTAAGTCACAATTATGGACCCTGTCGGGCACAGCATAAATCAAGTAGGAGAGAGGAGGAAGAACACTGGGTGCTTTATATGCTAAATATTATTGATTACGTAGTTAGTAAGCTACTCTGTTTTAATAATACAAAATTGAATTTAGAATTTTTGCTTGTTTTATAGATAGTATACATTCATTTATTTAGTAACTTTGTGTTACCACTTATGTTTTTATTTTTAATTATTCTTTATTGTTTTATTTACTTATTATTATTTATTTATTATGTAATTAATATTTATTTTTTAGTTATTATCCCTAAGGTAACTATTTATTGCACGCTTCATATTTAAAATGTATTGTTCGCATTATGACTAGTTAGGCGTACTTTAATAGTATTTGTAGATGTTAATATTTATATTATGAAATTACTTATAATTTATCGTTTAAGTATTCGTTTATACTGTAGTAGCATTTGCTTACAAGGAAATGCTTCAATTTTTTGATAAAGATGTTATATTTATTCAAATTCTTTATTATTTCGGGTAACTTATTATAAATTCTTATGGACATGACAAAGGTACTATTGGAGTGCATTTTTAGTCGCGATGTTGGTAAGTTTAGTCTATTTTTATGTCTTAAAATAATTTTCTTTTGTATGTCCTCTCTTTTTGTAAAGAATTCTGGGTACTTACGCACGAACTTACAAACTTCAAATATATATAGACAGGGTAGGGGTATCTATGAAACGCCAGTTTTACTTAGTACGCATCATCTGCGGTATCGGATGTCGCTATAAGAGCTTCCATGCTTGACGATAGTTGGCTTTCGAACCCAGAGCAGTCAACCGCGTTATGATCCACATCGCACATTCACAACCTGTTGAGTGTCAAATTTTGTACGCACGATCATGAGCCAATCATTTCATCCAATTCGTTAAACCACAAGAGAAATGTCTCTAGTCAGCAGTGCTATTCTGTTACAATCTCCCTCGGTGAACACCCAGGTGAAGTCCATCAAGAACATCCATCCCGATGCAAGGGATTGACAAAGCAGTCGGACGGATGACAGCTCACTTCACCTGGGTTTTCACCGAGGGAGATTGTAACAGAAAAGACATACAGTATGTCTATTCTGTTACAATCTCCCTCGGTGAACACCTAAGTGAAGTGAGCTGTCATCCGTCTGTCTGCTTTGTCAATCCCTAGCTTCGGGACGGATGACAGCTCACTTCACCTAGGTGTTCACCGAGGGAGATTGTAACAGAATAGCACTGCGGGTTTTATAATTAACACGTTAACTGTCCGTCAAGCAGACACAATAGTTAAACACTTGCAATGCATTATAATGTAATTCATTGGACAGGGAAAGGGGTAAATAACTTTTGTTCGCGACATTTTGTATAGTAAAACTAGCACATTGCCCGCGACTTCGTCCGCGTAAATTTGTTCAAGGATCCCTAATTGGTTGAAATTGCAATATAGTCTATAGCATTCGGGGTTAACGTAGCTTCCTATTGGTGAATGAATTTTTGAAAACGGATGAGTAGTTTCGGATATTACCCCCTACATACAAACAAATTTTACCTATTTATTATTTATTAGTATAATGTGTGTGGAATGTAGATTCCTATTAGCGAAACATCTTTCAGAATTGGATCAGTTGTTCCGGAGATTAGCCCGTTTAAACATGAAACAAACAAACGAACAAAATGTTTAGCTTTATAATGTGTATTAGCATATATCACAACAGACAGGCGTTCGAAGTTATCAATCAACGATAATCTAAAGTAGTAATTAAACTGCCATTATGATTTGAAGTGATAATTATAAAATTTATGCTAAAACAAGATAATAATAATTGTATTGATAATGGATTAATTAATCTATGTTGTTTATTATTATATATTTATATCTCTGTGTAGGGTAGCAATGGGTTAGTCACCTTGTTAAAACTTAATTTTTGTTAATAAAAGCATGTGCATGTTTTTTATGTTTAACCCTTTGACTGCCTAGACATAGCATAAAGGCGCGCGCGTCGCCCTCCACGCCAACCCTCAATTTAATTCACCGCAAATACTTACAAATAAAAATAGGGCAATAACAATTAACTAACACTATGTGCGTTTTTACATTATTTCATTAATGTAGTTTTAAATAATAGGAAAAAGAAATACAGGAAACTTTATTTAGTACTAGCTTTTGCCCGCGACTTCGTCCGCGTGAATGTCGGATATCGCGGATGCAGACGAAGTCACGAATTAAAAAGTAGCCTATGTCCTTCGACAAACTGGTTTCTCACATTAATAATTGATGTTGAAACCTGTACATTACCTTATACAATAGGGTATTACACCCATTTTTGAAAAGTGTCTCAGTGAAATTCTGTAGTGCTAATATGCCACAAAAAAAAAACACAAAATTTTTATTCAATCGATAAGTGCCATAAAAATGCATCAAAATTTTAAATTTTCAAATTTCGCGCGTAGTGTGACGAAAATGCTCAGCGTAAATGACGTCAGTTCGTTTTGTATCAAATGAGCTCATATTAAATATGATAATTGTATATCATTTAAAAATAATTAAAAGGATATTTTGTAATAGGTGTAATAATGAAAAAATTACGTTGGTTACGAAAATAATAAATGTACAAAGCCTATATTACGCCAATCGGTTGACTGACATCTGACAATTTTTTGTTTACACAGCCGTACGGCGTAATAACATGGCCGCTACTATTTCACGGTGTTTTATAACTAAAAATACTGAAAATTTTGAATTGAATTTAAAAAATTGTTTTTTATTTTATGAACTAAAACTTACATTTTCCGACTTCTTTATGCCTAAACTGCCTCAATAACATATTTATACAATTTTTCTCGTATACAGTAAAATACCCTATTGCCATATAACGTTTCTCTGAGACGAAACTATTTTGTTTGTTTTTCATGCTGGTCACACTTTATGTTACAGGCAATTGTTCGAGATATTCGAGACCCTGCCGACACTATCGCTAGAGAAGATGAACATCGTTACTAAGAACGCGATCAACATCTGTACCGCCGTATACTTCACTCTCGGAGTGTTCGGATACATTGCCTTTTCTTCACATGTAATATCAGGTAAGGACTCTAAAAACAATAACTGGGGCCACCTACTGGGTCTAAACACTAAGAGAAAAAAAAACCTCCCCATCAGGAACGAAGATACTCACGCGTTTTACTACTCGCACGTACGCACACACACACACACTCGCGCACGCACGCTAGAAAGAGGAAGAAAGCGTGCAGTGTGCGTATATATACCTGCTCATAGTGAGATACATTGAAAGAGAGAAAGACGAATGAAGGATTAACTTAAACCATCGGTTTGTGTCATATTTCCCTATACAAACATTAACGCCCTGTAACTTGAGTAGCGAAAATGCTTTAATAAGCCAATTCTTCGTGGCCCAAGCTATCTGTCTCTATCTATACTAAATCTTATCGCATGTTAGCAGGACCAACATTTTTACCAACATTTAATTTAACAATTTTTCTTATTTACTTTTATACATGTAGTTGAAGCCTCATTGTAATTCATACCGTTACCTAAATTACTCAGTAAATGTAATAACTATTCCTGTAAACAATGTTTACTCACTTGTTCATTTTTAACTTTGTTTGTTGTAAGTTTGTAACACAATAAATAAATATTTAACGAAACTAAATTTATAATACCTTTTTTGAAATAATTAGTTTAAATATTGGATGTAATTTAAGTTTAAATAACGTTGGGCTCTTATGTCTATGGCGACAAATGCCCCTAAATATATAAAGATAAAAAAACTTATCGAAATTGGTTCAGCGGTTTCGCAGTTAAACATACTTACTCATACACATATTTTTTCTTGTAGGTAACATCCTAATGAGCCTTAGCCCAACAATGGCGAGTGACGTCATCAAGCTGGGCTTTGTCATGTCGCTTGCGTTCAGTTTCCCGCTCATCATCTTCCCGTGTAGAGCGAGCTTGTATTCGTTCTTGTATAAAAAGGTAATTCGTTTTTCCTGTCTGTATTATTTAAGAATCAACCCTTCAGGCATAGAGAAAACTAATTGTAAGAACCGTGCAAAGCAAAATTGCAAGCACCATAATCACATCATTACTACATATTATAAAACAAAGTCCCCCGCCACGTCTGTCCCTATGTATGCTTAGATCTTTAAAACTACGCAACGCATTTTGATGCGGGTTTTTTTAATAGATAGAATGATTCAAGAGGAAGGTTTATAGGTATAATACATGCATATTATAGTAGAAGAAAACTGAGAAATTCCAAGAGTAATATGAGGTCGTAATAAACATATTTTTGTGCGCTTACATTGCAAACGCTGGCTAAACCTTACGAGATATATCAAATTAATGTACTACGGAATTGTATATCTTAAAAAGATCGATAAAAAAGTCCGTGATGGTATATGTTTATCTCTTAAGGATAACCCACAGAAACCATTTTTATCTTTTACATAATACAAATAAGATATGGGTTACTTACCAAGCTATTTTAAACAATACAGTTTTATTCCTTACAAATTAAATGTCTTAGATACGTTGTGCATTTCATGTCGATCAAAATTGCCCTATACAGCATATCATTAAAATCAATTTATTAGAAGATATCACAGTGTTAAAAAGCGGGGGTAGAGCGGTTGGCGCTTAGATTTGAGCGTTGAGTGTTTTTCACATGGCCAATTATATGTCGCTCTTTCAAGAGTAACTTCTAAAGAAAACATGTTTGTGTTGTCTAATAACAAAAAAAACCGTACCGTATATAAAGACATTCTGTAGTATATTTAGTATCTCCATTGCACACGTGCGAAGCCGGGGCGGGTTGCTAGTTTATTTCATAAAACCTGTCCAGCTTTTACCCAACTATGTTGGGGTCGGCTTCCAGTCTCACCGGAAGCAGTTGAATACCAGTGTTTTACATGGAGCGACTGCCTATCTCATCACCACAACCCAGTCATTAAGTAACACGATACCCCTTGGTAAGACTGGTTGTGAGACTTTCGAGCTTCTGACTACCCGTCACGACTGTCAAAGATCTACGAATGACAGCTGGGACCAACGGCTTCTAATGACCTTTTCTAGATCGCGCAAGCAGTGGCGGATTAACGTATAAGCACTACAAGCACGTGCTTGGGGCCCCTGTTCTCCAGGGGCCTCCATCCTCTGCTGGCATTTCATTTTATACCTACATTTTATCGAGATTCATCCACATGTCCGAAATCACAAGGCGCGAGCGGTCCGGGAGTGACCCTTCATACACCCCCGCAGGGCCCTGCCCCCTGCGCGCCCGCACGTCGCGTCGCGCCGCGAGACCAAGTGAATTAGTTGTCTTTGCATTGCAAATGATAGCGCCCGTACGCATACCGCACGTACTTACCTACTTTATTTACGGAGTGGCTTTGATTGAAACTACACTTATCGTTACCCCACACAAAGTTATCAGGTAAGTTCTATATTTTATGCTTTCACCATTGATTACGTACACGTATAAAGAATATCGGCCTTTTTCAACAATTCTAACTTTATGTTTCATACCTAAACTTCGAAAAGTCCCTCAACTTTGACGAACAATTGTCACCACACTTTTCACAGTTTTTTTACATTTTTATTTTAACAATAAATTCACAAAAACACTGAATTCACCAAAAAAACGAAAAAGCATGGAACCTATTGAACCTAAACTTGGAAGCACATATGAAATCTATGCCAATCCATAGAAAATATTATTTAAAACAACAATTAGTCTTTGAAAAAATATCGTAAATCTCATACTTTCTGAGACATTGCAGTTTGAAGTCGTAAAATAAAACATAGCACTATGTTTTATTATTACTATGTTTTATTTTATTATACTTTTCAGTGCGCGATTTTTTCGTAGTCGGGTTTTAGTTATTTTTAACTTATTTTGCCATCCTTGTTTATTACACGATACGATGTATAAGCGCTCCTGCACACGATGCCGCCACCGCGCCGTCGCCGCGCCGACGCCGCACAAGTACACTGTTTATTATGAGTCGCGCGAAGCCCGCCACCGCGCCGCCGCCGCGCCGCCGCCGCGCCGCCACCGCGCGCGTCTCCCTCCCTCCCTGTTTGATTCATTCATGCACGTTCGTACGCGGCCGGTCGGGTAGGTAAACCAAAAAATGACATTAATCATGTACTTCCAAGTATAGGTATGTTTGGCTTCATACAAAAAGGTTCGATGTCTTTTGCACTTTGTATATTACTTTGTAATAACCTACACTGCCTACACATACGCAATAAAAGCCCCTATTATATATTTTTTAAAATTATAACTAATTTATTTCAGGTTGGTACGCAAGCACCGTACGTATACAGAAGAGAAGGTGATATTTGTTATTGATGCTAATCATCAACATAAAAAATGAAACGCCATCATCTCAGTGGCGCACAAAAACGCAAACAGACAGAACTGAAGAAGAAAAAAACAGATGCACTTCCAAAATTGACATCGTTTTTTCCAAGCAATCAGTCAGAATCTGGCAAAGATAATAATGTATGTCAAGAATCTCAATCTTTATCACCTGTTACAACACAAATTGATAAAAACAGTACTACAGGCACCTCAGATGATCGTTTTGATGACGATGAAATAAATGGCGAAATTAAAACACCTGTTCCTGTTCCCGATAAATCTGAACCTGTTATTGTTGCGATTCCTGAAGTTTCAGAAATTGAACTCGTCAATTCTAATAAAAAGACAGATGCTGGGCTGTGGACGGAATTTTCTGAGGAAGATATTTGCTATTGGATTGACCACGGTCCAGAAAATTGTCAGCATCATCAGGGCCCATTTCATGAATCGCGCCGTACATATGGTAGTGGTAAAAGGGTCCGTTTTTGCACACCACGACTATTTTTCGGTAAAAAAACCAACGGTGAAACATATAAACGGGAATGGTTACTGTATTCAAAAACAAAAGGATCTTTGTATTGCTTTGTTTGCAAGTTGTTTGGTAACAAATCCATCGCCACAGCGCCGAGCCAATTTGCAGCTGACGGATTTAGTGATTGGCGAAACGGAATTGCAATTGAGCACCATGAAAATAGTTCAGCTCATAAGGACTTTATGCTAAATTATTTGAGTCGAAGACAAGGTCTAGGGATCACCAAAAATCTAGAGGCACAAGTGAAAGAAGAAAGAAAATATTGGCAAAATGTATTGCAACGAGTTATTGCAGTTATACAAACGCTTGCAGAACGTGGTTTGGCCTTTAGGGGACATGATGAGTCTTTTGGATCTATACGTAATGGGAATTTTTTGGGTTTACTTGAACTTGTGGCTCAATTTGATCCGTTTTTAGCAAGCCATATTGCAAGATATGGGAATAAAGGGAAAGGCAACCCATCATATCTATCGAAAACAGTATGCGACGAGCTTATCGATTTAATGAGTGGTAAAGTTAAAGTGATTGTCGAAGAAATACAATCAGCTGGGTACTTCATCCTCTCAGTGGACTCCACGCCTGACCTATCACATACGGATCAACTAAGTATTATTTTGAGATACGTATCGCCGTCTGATGGTATGCCCGTGGAACGATTTCTAACGTTTTTAAATTTAAAAAGTCATACCGGAGAAGAGATGGCAAATATAGTACTCAGTTATCTAGAGGGTTGCAAAATAGATATTGCAAAGTGTAGAGGACAATCATATGACAATGCTGCTAATATGTCAGGACGATACAAAGGGATGCAGCAAAAAATTTTAGAGCATAATAAATATGCTATATTTATACCATGCGCTGCACATACTCTAAACTTGATTGGTCGCAGTGCTGTTGATTGTTGTACGATCGCAGTAATTTTTTTTTCAATTGTGCAGTTGTTATACTCTTTTTTTTCGGCTTCTACTCACCGGTGGGCAGTTTTAAAAAAATTAATAGGCAACGATAGCGTTCTGGAGTCGCTGTCGGACACTCGTTGGGAAGCTCACACTGTAGCTACGAGTGCAATATTACAATCCTATTCGAAAATTTTGGATGCTTTAGAAGAAATTGCTGAGGATATAAACCAAAAAGGGAGACCAGGCTAGAATCACAAAATATTTCAAACAAAATGCAAGAGTTTGAGTTTATATTTATGCTCACTTTGTGGAATGATATTCTACAAGTTTTTCATCGCACCAGTAAAGGGCTCCAAGAAGAAGGATTAGACCTTAAAACGTGTGCCAATTTGTATCATTCTTTATCGTGTCATCTCGTTGAAATGAGGAATCAATTTGAAAAATTTGAAGGCGAGGCAAGAAAAATATTTCCTAATGAGGAATATAAGGAAACTCGAAGACGAATTAGGAAGAAACAAGTAAATGATGGAAATGCAGAAGAACTTGATTTGAATCCTAGAGACAAATTCCGCATTGAGACTTACATTGAAAGTCTCAATGCGGAATTTGTCTCTAGGATTCAAATCAAGTAATCAAGTAATTGACACACTTAATGCTCAAATGCAAAGAAGAGGTGATGTATACCACGAAGTTTCACAAAAGTTTTCATTTCTTGCGGATCTAAATAAGTCATGTTCAGAATATGAAAAAGATATCCAATTGCTCTTAGAAGCTTACCCAGACGACTTCAATGAAAACTTCCTCGGCGAATTTAATCATTTTCATAAATATGTTCGAATAAAATATGAATCTTCGGAAACAAAGGTCACCCATTCCGATCTATATGAAATGATTATTAAAGATAAAGTAAAGTGTGTTTTTCCAAATATCGAAGTGGCATTTAGAATCTTTCACAGCTTAATGATTACTAACTGCTCTGCTGAACGATCCTTCTCACAACTAAAAAGATTAAAAAACCCGCAAAGAACAAAAATCCGTGAAGACAAGCTTAATTCTTTAGCATTAATGTGTATTGAGGCAGACATACTTCGTCAGATAAATTTCGACGATGTGATCTCGGAGTTTGCTCTGAATAAGGCAAGGAAAAAAATGTTTTAAGTTTTAAATTATACCTACTTTCTATTTTGATGAACTTTCATTTTATTCTTTCTACCTTCCAAATTTAAGCAATAAAGGGCCTACACAGGCTCTGTGCTTGGGGCCTCGGAAACTCTTAATCCGCCACTGCGCGCAAGTAAAGTTCTCTGCGACATTAGCATATACAGGATGAGATTAAATTCATTAGCAAAATTTTAAGGAGTGACTTAGACCACGTACCTGAACAACTTTCATTATGGAGCCAACTCAAACAGCGCGAAAAAAAACAACAGCTGTTCCATACAGAAGTGCAATAGGTACTCGGCCAAAATGTATGGTTAGCACCTTCTACAATAGGTGGATTGACTGGTATTTCTGGTTTCTCATTTTGGTTTGCCTGTGCATTCTGATTCGGTTTTACATTTTGTGCGGGATTGTCTTGGACATTTGGTTGAGCATTAGGGAGACTATTTTGCACAGGTAGTGCTGCGTCTGGCTGTTCAGGTTTAATTTCTTGAATAGCCTCAATAGTTTCCACAGCTTTCTTAGCTATCTCTTGCACTGCGTCATTCGTTAATTTATCCAAACGTTCTTCTGCCTTGACGTCGTTTTTAACTTCAGGTTTTTCTGACACACCTCCTATACTTTTAATTGCCATATCAGCAATCTGTTTAATGCTTTCTACGGCTATTTTCTTAGCTTCAATAGCTTCAACAGCCTCGTTCTTGTTTTGTTGCAGTTCCTTTTTAGTCTTTAATATTTCGTCTAGAATTTCCTTTTGTTCTTTAAGGGACGAAACTCGGTGGGACGAACGAAGAATAATAATAATAATAAAGCTACCTAAGGGGCCTCTGCGAGCTGGCTTCGGCTCCTCGTACGCCTTACAAAGGCCCGGGACCTCTGGGTCCCGAGATACATAAAGTATATAAAATATAATAATAATAATAATATGTTGGGACATTTTCACACACGGCCATCTGACCCCAAACTAGGGAGACCCTGTACTATGGGTGTCAGACAGCTGATATACATACACAAATACATTTTTTTGTAAATACATACATATATAGATAAACAACACCCTGACACAAGCCAAACACAAGTGCTCATCACACAAATGTTTACCCTGGGCGGGAATCGAACAAATCAATCGTCCCCGAAATAATTACGGTTTCTGACAACTTACTACTTTTTTTATACCACAGGTACACTCCTCCCACCACGACCATATAATCAACCACTCGATTCCTGAAACTACGTTCCGTTGTATCACAGTGGCAATCATTGCTGTTGCACTATTCATCAGCCTCTTGATACCTAACATAGAACTGGTGCTCGGTCTGGTGGGGTCCACGATAGGCGTGTTGATCTGCGTCGTGTTCCCAGCCGCCTGCTTTATCTATGTCACGTTCAAGAATACCAATGAAAGGATCTTGGCTAAGGTGAGTTTGTTGAAATATGACCTACCTAATTTATCAACCGTACTGCGATCCCCAAGACGCCTGCTAAGCGTGGGGATTATTTTTCAACCCGGGGGACGTTGAAATAATCCCCATGCTTGGTAGGCGTCTCAGCCCTTTGGTGCAGGCCTTTGTTCAACAGGATGTTTTGTTAATGATGATGATAATGATGACATTAGAAAACCTGATTAATTGGAAGAGTTATTGGAAAAGCAATTTTTGCACTCTCAATTTCTCTTTTTTCTTAAAACGTTGCTCCACACTAGGAATTTCTTCTGAGTTGTAGGTGCGTTTACAAACATATAAACTCACATACACAAATAACCTATACACATAATAAAATAACAAAGTTGTAGGCCATACAAATATTTGTTCTATGCGGGAATCGAACCTGCGACACGCAGTGCTGCAGCCAATCACTGCGCCAACCGTGTCGTCATCATTTCTGCAACAACTGTTTAGACTGCATTTATGAAATTAGCCATTTCTACTAGTTTTCTTTGTGGACCATTTTACTAACGCGCTAATAAACGTTATTTTAGGGTGTCCTGGTACTCGGCCTGGTCATAATGGTACTAGGTACGTACGCGAACCTGCAGGTGGCCGAGAGTAGCATCGAACATTATGACGACAAATATACGCAGGAGAGGATTGATAAGATCGTTGAGGATTTCTTCGAGAATCGGGATAAGGATGGTATGTGTTGAAGTAATTTTTTGTAGTTTTGTTCGATTTCATGCTCAAATATTTCATGTTTCGGTCATTAATCTTAATTCCAAGTGTAATTAATTTCATATGATTTTAAAACATTGAAAATAATTGTATTCATTTTACTTTACAATTCGTCATACAGTTCATCCTGTTTAGCAACTTCCTAATGAACATTCACTTTATACCATTATTTATTTACAGATGTCTTTTTGAAGTCACCACCAAGCAATGACTTACAGAAGGAACCACCAGATGGTGTGGTACTTAATAAAGAAAGAAAAGATTCCGAAGTACAACCCCCGAACCCCGTCCCACCAGAATCACAATCTGATGAGAAAATAAAACTTACAAAGATAGCAATAAAAACAGATGACACAGACATATTACAAGTACCTGAAACAAAAGAAGAATCTGTTGACAAAGTTTCAGAAATACATCCAAGAAATCTCAAAACTAAGTTAGAAGCAAAATTAGCTAACGGTGTCAAAAACGGCGAAGCTCAAAAGCCTAAGGAAGACAAACCACAGTCTAATGAAGACAAAATAGACATGATAAAGCAACAAAAACTTATTGAAACTATCAAACAACATGGAGAAGAACAAAAAGAGTTGATTAAAGAACAAAAGGAAATTCTAGACGAAATATTAAAGACTAAAAAGGAACTGCAACAAAACAAAAACGAGGCTGTTGAAGCTATTGAAGCTAAGAAAATAGCCGTAGAAAGCATTAAACAGATTGCTGATATGGCAATTAAAAGTATAGGAGGTGTGTCAGAAAAACCTGAAGTTAAAAACGACGTCAAGGCAGAAGAACGTTTGGATAAATTAACGAATGACGCAGTGCAAGAGATAGCTAAGAAAGCTGTGGAAACTATTGAGGCTATTCAAGAAATTAAACCTGAACAGCCAGACGCAGCACTACCTGTGCAAAATAGTCTCCCTAATGCTCAACCAAATGTCCAAGACAATCCCGCACAAAATATAAAACCGAATCAGAATGCACAGGCAAACCAAAATGAGAAACCAGAAATACCAGTCAATCCACCTATTGTAGAAGGTGCTAACCCTCCTGTGGTAAGAACAAAAGATGAAGCACCAAATAATGTAGCAACCAATGAGGATTCACAGACAAACAACAATGTGAATCAAAACAAAGGCGTTGTAGCTCAAAATAAAATCGCACCTAATTCGAATCCGCAACCAATACAAGAAGTGAAGCCAGTCGTGAATGAAATTCTGAACGAAAAACCAATACCGTATAATAACGTACAAAACCCACCAGAAATAGTAAAAGCTCCTTTAAATTCAGAAAATGATGCAGTGAAAGAACATTCTCATTCACCAGACGAACCTCAGTCATATAAACAAGGCGAAGACACACAAGTTAAAGCAGAAACCAAAATTGTTCAAAATGTACCTCTACCTATAGTTAATGAATTAGCTAATAATCAAATGAAGATTGATAATAAACCTGCTGCTCAAAAACCGAGTGATGATATTCAAGTGCATGTACCGTCTGAAGTTGAAAAGAATGGTGCTAATAATGCTAATATACAAGAAAAAGTTCCTGTTGCTAATGCACAACCACAGAATGTTAACCCAGCACCTGTTAGACGGAAAAGAGAAGTTATTGATTGTACGGAAAAAGTATCGCTAAAACCTGAAGACAAAGCAGTTTGTAGGAATTCTGTAGATAAAAACATAAAAGATTCTGAAGTACAACCGTTGTACCGCGTTTTACTTACAAATAACACAATACAAACAGATAAGAAAGAGATATTACAAGTACCTGAAACAAAAGAATCAGAAGCGCATTCCAGAAATCGCAAAACTAAATTAGCTGACAATTACAGTAACGGGGAAGCTCAAAAACCTAAAGAAGACAAAATAGTCAAGATGCAACAAAAGCCTATTGAAACTATCAAACAACACAAAGAAAAACAAGAAGAGTTGCCAAAAGAACAAAAGAAAATTCTAGACGAAATACAAAATACTAAAAAAGAACCGCATCAAAATAAGAACAAGGATAGTGAAGCTAAAGAAGCCAAGAAATTAGCCATAGAAAATATAAAACAGATTGCCGATACGGCTTTTATAAATATAGGCGGCGTGTCTGGACAACCCGATCAAGCTAAAAAGGATGTGAAGGCAGAAGAACGCTTGGAGAAATCAACGAATGACGCAGTTCAAAAGATAGCTGAGAAAGCAGTGGAAAAATCAAAACTACTTAACACTGTCAGTAACAGCGAAGCTCAAAACCCTAAGCAAGATAAACAACAGTCTAATAAAAACAAAATAGTCATGATGAAGCAACGAGAACTTAATAAAGCAATTAAACTTTACAAAGAAGAACAACAAAAGATGACAAAAGATCAAAAAGAAATACTAGATGAAATGTTGAAGTCTATAAAACAACCGGAACAGAAGAACGAGGCTGTTAAAGTTAATGAAGCCAAGAAAAGAAAAATTGAAACGGTACAAAAGATTGGTGCTTATCGTTTTAATTTACAAGAAAACGTTCCTTCTGCCAATGCAAATCGGCAGAATGCGAACCCTGCACCTGTTGGACAGAAAAGAGAAGTTATTGACTGTACAGAAAAAGTATCGCTAAGACCTGAAGACAAAGCAATTTGCAGGAATTTAGTAGATAAAAACATGAAAGATTCAGAAGAAATACTTACAAAGAATGTGAATATGGACGTAATAGTGTTACCTAAGAGCTTGCCTATGGACGCTAATATCTTACATCACATAAGTAGACAACTTAAAACTTTTGATACAGATGAAAGGTAAAAAAAAATAGCATTTGTAGGTTTTATATGCGTGCACTTAATATTTAAAATATGATGCATTTATTTCTTTAATACGTTCGTAAACGACAGTATTCTTGATAAGAACTCTTTTAATGTTCTTACGGGTTTCAGATTAAGAATTTTTTGAATATAATTCGGAATTTTTGAGATTTTTGCCATACTAGATACTTAAAATTAATTTATTGGTAAAATTATGGGAACTGTAAGATGTTAAGATTATTAAAAAAATATTTAGATATTGGCGTTTGAAGCAGTATAAAATGTATTCAAGTTTTGATGAATGATCTTGGAATATCACTTAGCTCGGTATTACAGACCGTAATGCCGGTTGCAGACCAAAAGCTAGTTTAGCTTAGTTCGCATTGCTGACACAGTTTTTCATACTTGTGTCCAAACTACTGCATTTATTTACATAAAAATTATGTCACTATGTATAGAGAGGTCACTGAGTTCTGTAATACAGGTCTTTGAACCTAGCACAGAATTCAGGGAATTCTTAAGAATTAGTCACTGTTTTATGTGAATAAAGATTTATTATTTATCATTATTCTCATCTCATATACACATAATTTACATTTTTAAATATTAATAGAAAAAAAAACATTTAAAAATATAAAAATAGTAGCCCACCGGTATCGGGAACAGGGTCCAAGCTACTGGCGGTCAGGGCTCCAGAGAGAGGAACCTCTTGACAATGCGGGCCGTGTCAGGAAGTACTGCCTTCTGAATCAAGCCCTTGATCCAGCCGCCTAACGAGAGCCTCCTTAGATGTTGGTCGACGCTCTTGGCAATTAAGCCATTGGCTGTGACAACTATCGGCACAATGATCGCTGAGTTCACATTTCACATGTCGACAACCTCGCGGGCCAAGTCAAGATATTTTATCTGCTTGTCTTTCTAGACCTTCACGAGGTTAACGTCATGCGGAACTGCTAAGTCAATAACCATTGCGCGCCTCTCCAATCGATCCACCACCACTACATCAGGCTTATTGGCTACAATAGTCCTGTCAGTGATGATGGATCGATCCCAGTACAATGTGACATTGCCATTTTCAAGAACTGGATCGGGCACATACCTGTAGTATGGTACTTCTGATTCCACGAGGTTGTATTTCAGAGCAAGTTGCTGATGGATAATTATTATTATTATTATTAAATTAGGTAAACAAGTATGAAAAACTGTGTTAGCTATGTGAGCTAAGTTAAACTAACTTAGCTTAGCTCTTGGTCTGCAACCATAACACTTAAGACTCCTACTAAACTGAGAGCTTGAAACTAGTTCTAAAATAATATTTCATGTTCTGTAATACAACTCTTAATGAGAATTACAAAACTGCCGTAGCATGATGTGCATTTCTAATGTTATTTATTTTCTTAATGATAATAAAATTCGGCCGAATTAAGCAAATTTCCGGCTTGAGTATAAAAGTTTCTGCGGTTAAGTTATAGTCATTGCTCATTACAACAGCACCGCGCCGAAACAGCAACGGCCCTGTCCACATAGCCTCCAAAAATCCAACCGTAGGGCGGGGTATACACGGACAGCTCGTGCAGTTAGGCATTGATCAGACTACACGGCCCACTCGAGCAGTCACAGTCAACAGATTGAAGCTGCCGCAGCCGTCAGTTTCAATTGCTAGATCAGTCAGAGGCGGGCGGGAAGCGCGCTTGACACAGATGTGGTATGGACAGCGCGTGCGGACGAAACAACTGCGCGAGAGCAGTCGACAGCTCGAGAACTGCTTGACCGTACGATAATATTTCACCATGCTTCTGATAGCAGTTGCAACTGCACGAGCGGTTCCGTGTATTATGTAAATAGAAGACTATAGTTCTCTATGCAGTCGCAAATTGAAGCAGTCTCTTCTGACTGCTTCGAACTGCCCGTGTATGTGCTGCCTTAGTTGACAGTGCGCCGCGAGCTATCACATTTTTATCTTGTCATTAAAAACCATATTTTAACGCACACGATTTAAAGCCTGCATTTTAATGACAAATTAATTGCTGTTTCCGGGCCACGTTATGAGACGATGACTGTTAGACGTGGTTATGCTTTAAGGAGGTTACGCTAGGGTACATTGCGAAATTCAAATTTTCTTAATCTTTTTGTAATTTACAGCTCAGTATCAAGTTGTATGCTAATAAAAAAAAATATGCATAATAAATTCATCAACATAACTTTCCATTTTGAAATAACTCGTAAACGTCATATTTTCATTACGGATTTAAGCTAACTTGGGAAGCTATAAATGATTTTAATATTATTATAATTCTGTATATGCATATTTGTTACTCCCGCAAATATTTTTTTTATTACTATACAACTAGATACTGCACTGGAAATTAAAAAAAAGACGTAAGAATATTTGAATTTCGCAGAATATCCTGGCACTTTCATCTTAAAAAGTATAATACCTAAACACCGATTTCATAACCTCGTCATTTTCGTTGGTTATTCCCGGTCGTCCCCACTGGGGACGAGTGGGAAAAAAAGTTTCGCTCGTCCCCAGTGCTGACGGTTAAAACTTTTTATTTCCCACTCGTTCCGCTATAGACCGAGAGTCAAAATGCAAAAAAAGGGTTTTCAATAAGAGATTTCACGGATTGTTAAAATGTTTTAATTACGACTTTCTGTGAATGAAGTGAAGTGTGAACAATGTGTTTGATATTTAAAAAAGACCGAGGCAATTAGTACACTATTTGTGAATCACATGTCTAATTGCCTCAGTCTTTTTAAATTTTTCCTACTCGTCCCCTGTGGTGGGGACGACCGGCAATAACCCATTTTCGTTGGTTTAAAATACTTCGAATGTGTGTATTTAAGTTAATAAAACTTTCGACTTAATACTTTGTTCCTAAAACGCATAAAGTTTAAAATGTATTGATGAGTAAAAAACTTGACTGATTGTGTAATAAATAAAAAATATTTTAAATACTATCTATTGTTTTTCAATAACATTAATTGGGTTTAGTTTGCCCAAACGACCCACGTCTAAATTTCTCACGATTTAGAGTGACGGGTTTATACTGGTGCATACGGGGACCGTATGCATAAATGTAAATGCTACTAAATTTGATGACAAAGAAAATAAATCTAAAATTGTTTATAGAGAGGAAATGAGAATTGATGAGCTCCCGGAAGTAGGTTATTTTAGATTGACGGCACGACTCGACAAGGGATTTTGTATAGGTACATTTGATTTCTTAAAAATGAAGAGACCAAACTCAATGGTAATCGTCGTAGCTACAAAAATTTGTGTTAGGAAGTCATGTTAATGCGTGTATGTTAACTGTAATGTAATAATTTTAGGGTATATTATGCTTCGTCACATTTAGTGCTTTAAAATCCGGTAAATTGAAGATAAACAGCAATGTTATATTAATGGTATTCGATTTATTGTTATAAATGCAAAAAACAAAACTGAAATCCTATAACTTCCACGATAAATATAAAAAATAACTTAGTTCATTAATTATTTCTTCTTATTTTCATCTACAGCAGTTTTCTTTGACCTGTAAACAAAAAAAAATGTTTATGTAAGTCACGCTGTAACCGCGGCTCTACTCCCTGTTGCTATCCTTAATTATGTTGTGTTATAAAATATTTAAACCCATAACTAGCTCAGTCCGTATGATGATTTGTTTAATATAAATTCAAATTTAAATTTTATTTATTTGCCAGAATGTAGGTGTACATAGTATATGATCTTAAAGTATTCTTACAACCCATTTACATTCTACCATTACATATGGTGTACAAATATTTCTCATTTATTAGTACTACGAACTACGAATTACGTAAGAAAAAATAAAAACAAATAAGAGGTCCATTAAGTAAAAGTATTAATAAAAAAAAAACAATTATATCTAATATATAAAATTCTCGTGTCACAGTTTTCGTTCCCGTACTCCTCCGAAACGGCTTGACCGATTCTGATGAAATTTTTTGTGCATATTGGGTAGGTCTGAGAATAGGCCAACATCTATTTTTCATGCCCTTTTTTCACCCCTTTTTCATCCCCCATCCAAATGTTAAGGGTTAGGGTAGGGTAGGTGTAGGGAAGGGGTAGGGTAGGTGTAGGGTAGGTGTAGGTAAATAGGCAGGTAGATCGGGACAGGACAACGTCTGTCGGGTCAGCTAGTAATCTAATATATAAAATTCTCGTGTCACAGTTTTCGTTCCCGAACTGCTCCGAAACGGCTTGACCGATTCTGATGAAATTTTTTGTGCATATTGGGTAGGTCTGAGAATAGGCCAACATCTATTTTTCATCCCCTTTTTTCACCCCTTTTTCATCCCCCATTAGGTCGATCGGGACAGGACAACGTCTGTCGGGTCAGCTAGTATAATATAAAAATATTTATATAAAGAGCACAGAGCAGATAATTTTTATCAGTTATTGAATAATACGCTTTGTTACTAGTGCCATAGTGGCAAAAAGACGCGATTGATAATGAAGGTATAGTATGTAATGGGATAGGTACCTCTTGCCAGTTTCTGAGTGAGTTTGGCTGGTGTTGGATGCGGAGGAGGCGGCGCGTCTAGTGGTGCGGCGCGCGGGGGTCACGGTGGCGGGGACGTCGCCCTCTGACGCCGGCGGAGACTCTATCGGACTTTCGCCGTCGCCTTTCTGCAGAAATACGAAAATAAATGTTTAATAAATTATTTTGCGCAAGCAATTTTTTGTCGAAAATTATGTAACAAATTATCAAGTGCGTGTAAACTGCTGCAATTGGTTGACTGAATATTATCATCAACCAATGCTTACGCACGCTTGACGGCTTATTACATACATTTTTCATTTGAGAAACCCTCGGGAGATTCTTATATCGTCGTTGAGCCTGCAATTCCGCGTAACTAACATTTTTAAATACCGCGAAAGTACACTTTCGCTGATTTAACATAAGGTCAAAATTTGCGGTATTTAAAAATGTTAGTTACGGGGAATTGTAGTCCCAACGACGATATCGCGGGAATATTTTTTTACAACTTATACTGGGTTGAAATTTGCAAACAACGTAAGAATATTTGAATTTCGCTGGCTTACCTGGCACTTTCTAGAAAATTGAAAATAATCGTGTTTTCAGAGTTAATATAAAGTGTTTTGTACAGAAGATCTGTCTTGGAATTAATGGTGTGAACTACCCGAGTGAGATGTAATAATACGTACCTTGACTTCAGTAGAAAGGCGCCTGCCTTTAGGGGTGAGCAGGGCCTCACAAGCGCGGTTAAATGATTTGCGCCGACTTCGCGCGGGACTGTCAGCGCCAGGTGGAACTGGCGACCCGCGGTCCGGACTGAGTGCTAAGGAAATATGGTTCCGTCAAAGATTTATTTGCAGATAAATATGGTTACAAGAGTTCAGTTTTTGAAGGCGGTTACTTTTTTTTTGTAAAAAAAATAATATTTTGCTTTTTAGTGCCTAAATTCTTGACATGTATGGGCTACGACAAATATATTTAAATATAAACTTTTTGTCAATAATATTAAATTTCTAGGTAGTGTATTATTTGTCATTTTATTAAATTATTAGTTGTTATACCGCATACGTTGCCATGGTTATTTAGGTATGTCATGATAGATATTTGATTATATTATAGGATTATAGGTATGTAATTAGAGATAAAGTAGGCACTAAAAAACAAAATATTTTTTTTACAAAAGAAAAAAAACCGCATAATTCATCATCCAAAATAATTATGGAACAGTAACACTAAACAACCACCCTTACGAGGTGCAATATTTTCATGAAATTTATATGGGACCAACTTTGAGGTTAGTGTGTACCTCAAAGTTGGCCCCATATAAATTTTATTAAGAATCATCGAAATCGGACTGGACTGAAAAAACTTATGCGTGGTGAAATATAAAAAAATATGTTTTTTAAGTTTGGTTAAATACAGGTGTTACCAAGGTAAAAACCCACAGTTGGTAATTTGTGCACAATCCATATTTTACCTGTTCAAGGCTTGCACATTAATACGTATACTTAAATTTATAATAATATGTATACCTTTAGGACTTTACTTACCAACATCTACTGAAATTCTTCTATTAATTTTTGCCGCCCGCGGCATAGTTTTGGTTTCCGATGCAGATCTGCCCACTGTTACGTATTTTATAGAAGATTTTATTGAACATTATAATAAAATTATAGTTGATTTTTCGCTTGATTAGACTCTAGGCTCCTAGCGACGAGGCGAGCAGCCAGTCTATTCCTGGATGAATGTACGTGAAGTAAACTTGAGGTGAGATGTTATCACCAAATGGTACGAGTATTGACAGCTTACCCAAAAAGACTCGGTCTAAATTGACATAGGGAGATTCTTACAGAATAGCATTTGAAGTTTCTGGTCTCAATCGTACTGGTGTATGTAATGGTAAAAACAAAACAGCCAAAGAAGCCAGACTCTTCAAAATTTGAAAAAATCTACCATCTGAGCAGTATCCTTAACTTCGTATAATTTTGGTGAACCTAAAATAAAATTTTATTTTATGTGTGGGGTAAAATCACGAAGTTGTCGATGAGAATCTAATTGTAAACTTACATAAAGTCAATGTCAAATCATTACTTTCAATTGGACCACTAAAAGTAACTTCTCAACGTCATTTGCAAGAAAAAAGAACCTAGTTGCCCCTTCCAAAAGGTAGTTTCGTAAGGAGAACATCGGGCTATTATCGGGGATATTTGAAAAATATGTTTTATGCTAAACAGAATTAACGCTATTACAATGTGGCAGACTATTTACAACACCTCATGCAGTTACAATCATAGACACATAATATAATGTATTGTGCAGGAAATACGGTCAGGAAAGTGTGAGAGAGACAAAGCGATCGTGCGACCGGTAGTTGCCTCTTTCTAGAAATAGGTAGGTCCACGTCACAGCCTTACAGGAGCGGATGAATTAGTTCTACAGAAAAGAGCCAGGTATAGGCCGCACAGTCGCTTCCTCTCTTTCTAGTAGAGAGTGGTCAATTTTGCGAGAGTATTGACTCGGTGCATCCTGTATTTCTATGGTTACAATAAATTAAATCGCAAATTAATAAGCATTTACAAAGCGTACTCACATCTCCTCTGCTTGCTGGCATCTGACGCAAGGGATTCGGGTGACAGGTTCATCTGTAGCTCATCAACGTCAGGAATGCCTATGCGAGCGTTTAGTACAATGCTAATTATAAAGGAACAAACATGCGAAGGTTGAAAAAATAAATGGTATTGGTGGCACTAAAGTTCTGTGTTATTTGCCTCTCGTTCACACGTATTATTTTAGAACGAGAGGCGAATAGTTCAGTGAATTTTAAATAGCAGGTGGTGCTGGGGTAAACAACATGCTATAGTGAGATCAGTAAATTATTATGCATTAGGAAATTGGAGATATTTGCGAAGAAATGTATTTGTATCATACAGTGATACAAGTCGGATCGTTATTATGCCATTAACAAAAGTACTTATTACAATCGAAGAGTAGGTAAACATGCAGTGGAATCATCAATTTCAATGAATTTATTCAACTGTGCTTGGCTAAGGGCGGGTTGTTTCAAACAGTCGGTTAACGTTACATACGAACGGTTAAAAGTTACTATGACGTGAGATGTTTAACGTATGTTAAATGTAACGGGTTGTTTCATGACGTAAAAATCCGTCAGTCAAAGTTATTCAAAAAGAGATGCCATAATATTTTGATGTTTGACGTAGCTGTTTGACAACACAAAATTACGTTGACTGGTCGGTTATGGTAAAAGTACCTTTTTGACGTACGATTTTGTGAAACAACCCATTTTTTTGATTTGACGATAGTTAGCGCCATTTTTGACTATTACCCGTCAGTAAAGTATAGTTGAAGCAACCCGCCCTAAGTATTGTTTGCTATTTACTACAATGCAGACTTTATACAATAAGTTTTAACAGGTTGAATTCTTAAAATTGCTCAAAAAAGGAAAAGTTTATTAGCTTCGAAATCCTTGTTTATTTTGTCTTAAAATTTATTTTACTTCACTGCGTTAATAAACATATCGAAATTAAAAAAATACACCTGTATAATAATAAAAAAAAAACAACATTGAATCTACGTGGTACTAGTGCCTTAACAAAATCCATCGACTATACAAGGCAACGATGTTAATGACGTGTTAATTTCATCGTTATTTTGCTACGAAAAATGGATAATGCTATTGGCCACGAATATCTCAGTCCCTCTCTTGCATTAAAAAAACTTGAGAGGTGTCAAGGGACACCCGGATGGAACGAAGTTCCTTTCGATTAATTAGTGAAGGAATTGTAATAAAATTTTATTACAATTCCTTCACTAATTAATGTGATGCGTTAAAGTGAATTTAAGTGGCTTTAAGCCAGGGCAAAAAAAAAAGCGAGGAATGAAAAGTTATTATGGCTGCTTACATTGTAAGTAAGTAATTTTAAAGATTAACATTTTCTAACATGTTAGTACAATGCGTAGTTATTTAGATAGTAAGACCAATAAATTATTTCTGCGCCATCTATTGGTCGTTCGTAATTCGATCTCGAAGAGCACAGTTGCGCCAATAACGTTAATAGATGGCTCTTAAATCAAATTTACAAAAGTGTCGTGACAACTTTTCGTAAGAATTTTTTCCGTCTAGCCCCCTTTCACAACGCGCGATAAGGAACTTCGTTCCAAAAAATGATGGCATTAACATTTTATAATACAACAAGCAACATCGTTTCTAAGGTTCTTGAACATCACTGACATTGGTGAAGGAAAACATCGTGAGGAAACTAGTGGACTTATAAAGAATACAAGTCTGAAATCGCTAATCCGCCTTGGTGGTGAACAATGCTCGTGTCTTCTCTGTATCAGAAGAGGCCTTTGCCTTGCAGTGGGACAATATAAGCTGGTATTATTATTATTACTATTGTAAGCCATAGTTTGATATATATGTCACAGTCTACAAAAATCTGTCAAAACCACTTTTGAACGGTTTTAATTTATCCTTAACTAGCAACCCGACCCGGCTGCGCATGGGCCTATAGCCTTCCTCGATAAATGGACTATCCAACACAAAAAGAATTTTTCAATTCGAACTAGTAGATCCTGAGATTAGCGCGTTCAACCAAACAAACAAATAAACAAACTCTTCAGCTTTATAATCTAATATATAAAATTCTCGTGTCACAGTTTTCGTTCCCGTACTCCTCCGAAACGGCTTGACCGATTCTGATGAAATTTTTTGTGCATATTGGGTAGGTCTGAGAATAGGCCAACATCTATTTTTCATCCCCTTTTTTCACCCCTTTTTCATCCCCCATTAGGTCGATCGGGACAGGACAACGTCTGTCGGGTCAGCTTGTATTAGTATAGATACTTAGAAACCTATTAGGTTGGTAGGTTCTTTTTGTGACCCTTTTAAAACTATTATTTTGTAGTGATTCTTATAACAAGGGCGTTCTGTATTTTTGTTTTTGTAACGCAAAAGCATTTTATTTTAATAAGGGTTTTGACTGAAATCAGTTAAAAGTAGTTTTGACTGTGACATATATAGGGCGACTGGTAATAGGGTATTTTACTCTACACGAGAAAAAATCTATAAGTATGTTATTGAGACAGTTTAGGCATAAAGCAGTCGGAAAATGTAAGTTATAGTTCATAAAATAACAAAACAAATTTTTTAATTCAATTCAAAGTTTTCAGTATTTTTAATCTGTTATAAAACACCGTGAAATAGTAGCGACCATGTTATTACGCCATACGGCTGTGTAAACAAAAAATTGTCAACTGTCAGTCAACCGATTGGCGTAATATAGGCTTTGTACTTTTATTATTTTCTTAACCAACGTAATTTTTTCATTATTACACCTATTACAAAATATGCTTTTGATTATTTTTAAATGATATACAATTATCATATTTAATATGAGCTTATTTGATACAAAACGAACTGACGTCATTTACGCTGAGCAATATGGCGTCCAAGTAAGAGGCGTTTTCATCAAACTACGCGCGAAATTTGAAAATTTAAAATTTAGATGCATTTTTATGGCACTTATCGATTGAATAAAAATTTTGTGTTTTTTTTTGGTGGCATATTAGCACTACAGAATTTCATTGAGACACTTTTCAAAAATGGCTGTAATACCCTATTAGTGTACGATACTTAAACACGTGATTGTGTTTATGATAACAAAACAATTTTCCCAAAAAAAAAAGTCTCGCGGGTAACAGCTGATAGGTCACAGGGGTACGCGCGCGTGAATTTCATACGGCTGTTGTGTTATTGTGATAAAAGTGAAACAGTACAAAAAACATTTTTTCTTTGGGAAAGTTCTTTGTTACCATGAACACAACCACGTGTTTAAGTATCGTACACTAATTAGCAGTCGCCCTATATACTGTTGGTGTACTTTCTTGAAGAAATAAATAAATAGCTATACAATACATACCTTCAAAATCAGTCTTATTCAGCAGACTGATCCTATCTATAGGCTGCACGTCGAAGGCTGCAGAGTGCGTGGATGATGCGTCATCGTCGTCCGGCTCTGAAGCGACGGAGCGCGACGTGTGGGATGTCCGGGATGCTGTGCTGATGCGGCGCTTAGGAGAGGCTGACGGCTCCAGCCAGGATTCCAGTACAGCTTTTTGATGGCGGGTCAGTCTGTGACCAAATCAAGTCATTTATTAATTTTGCAAACATGGATAATTAATACATACTCTCTGTAATCGTTTCTTGACAGCTGGTGACAGTGACATTTTACAATTACAATTATTTAAAGAAAACCGTAAATAATTTAGAAATTAAAAGGATAGTAGTTTGACCGGATACTAGATATTCGGCAAGCTTCGAGGTCGGATATTCAGCCCTTTGTCGCATTATATGTTGTGACGAGTTTGATTTGAGTGATCGAGATTGGAAATATTCGGTCGCATATTATGGGTGTCATCGCGCGTGAGAGGCTAGTATTCGGGCGAGTTCGGGTGTCATCGTAAAAAAAAAGAAGTTTTTTTTTCATCCGGTATCCGGTCGGATATTAAAAATTAGCCGGATAACGGATAGTTGCCGGATATCCGTTCCATCTCTATCAAATATTATACTAGCTAACTTTTTATTACTGGCAACGGTATCAGTGAAGCTGATTAATATTAAGATCTTAGTCTACCTTACTCAGAAATAAATGACTCCATTCTTATAATATTCACTGCGCACCTTTTAGGGGTCGGAATTTCATTACGACCTCACGAACTGTTTCTAGCTATATATAATTAATTGAAAAATATAGAAATATGTTAGAAAATACACGTGAACGAAGTTGCGGGCGGTAGATGGAGCAGACACGCTTAAGAGTGTAGATCGCGCTTGGGCAAACGTGGCGTGGGACGCCCTGCGGCACAATGGACCCACGATTTAAAGATGGTGGCTGGCAGCGGATGGATGCGAGCTGCCCAAGATCGGGTGTGTGACAAAATGTAAAATTAAGACATAAATCATACCTTCTAGCTTGAGAATATTCACTGATAACATTCTCAGCATTAAACTTCGATTCCTCTTCAGCAATCACCTCAGGTATCACAGACAGTTCTGGCTTGGTCACCAGCGTGGTTTTACGGCCCTTCTTAACAGCCCTATCTCCAGCATCTTCACTAGCTTTACTTCTACCCGACACGACAGAACTCTCAGACGCAACGCTTTCGTTATCGTCGTTTTTGCTTCGGGAACGTGTTGATCGACGCTTAGGTGTGGTTGCAGTTTCCTCTTCAACGTTCGACTCGTCTAGTTTGCCAGACATTTCTCGAGATACACGTCGAGTGATTATCTTTCTGATCTCAGTACTGGTTGGTGTTTTTGCTCGTCTTCTAGATGGTGTGGTTGGTTCAGCTCTCTCTGGTGTCTTTTGTTCTGTGTCCAAAGATTTGTTTGAAGCGGTCGATTGAGTACGTTTTCTTGTAGCTGGTTTTCTCATTTCAGATTCTACTTCAGGTTCTGTTGTAGATTTGTTTGAGGATGTTGATTTGCCGCGTTTCCTAGAGCGTGTTGACTTTTCTGCTTCAATTTTCTCGGTAGTTTCTTCTGTGCCTTCTACTTCTTGTATTGCTATTGCTTCTGTGACTTTTTCTGGAACTTCCGGAGCTTTTTGTGAATCTTCGGTAACTTTCTCTGTGACCTTTAGAACTTTTTCAGTAAGTTCTTCAGTAACCATCGGAACGTCTTCAATAACCGCTACTTCTTTTTCTGAGACCTTTAGCACTTTCTCAGTAGATTCTTCAGTAACCATTGGAACGTCTTTAATAACCTCTACTTCTTTTTTTTCAGTAACATCTTCAGTAACTGTTGGCGCTTCTTCAATAACCATCGCTTCTTCTTCACTAAGTTCTTGCACCTCTACAGTAACCTCTGGCACTATTTTGGTAACCTCTGGAACTATTTTGGTAACCTCTGGCACTATTTTTGTAAGGTCTGGTACTTCCTCTACCTCTTTAACAGATTCAGTTGGTTCAATATCCTTGGCTTCGTGACTTATAGGTTTACGTTCAGGTTCTGTAATCTTGGTGTCGATTTCTGTAGGTACTATATCAACATGTGTAGGTCCATCTACTTCGGATATTGAGGGTGTTCGCTCTTTAGTTCGACCGGCGACTGGAGCTGAGATGTCAACTTGTATTGTTGGTTCGGGTGCTGTAGACAAAAAGTGCAATGAAATAAACTAAACAATTATCTTACAATTTTCAATAAGTACTAAAATTATTGAAATAGTTCTTTGAAACTTTTAGGGTGGAAACAGGTTAATAACACTCCACAATACATGATGTCGTAAAACGTGCTCATTAGTCACATTTTGAAACGTAAAGCTGCATAATGTGCGTCATTTAGACAATGAGCACGCGAGGGGGAATGTGACCAAAATAAAGATGAACGCGAGTCATTGCTGACCGAACTCAATTTAAACAGACTGGTTGTAGGCCTGATTCAAGTTATTTTGGCCAACCCAAAATCGAAGGCGGTTATAAAGCTATGTCATTTAGTTGCGGCCGATCAGCAGTGAGATTAAGTTACCTATTTTAATGGTCTAAGTGATGGTATTCGTAAAAAGGTACGATGGGGATGACATATCCTCACTTGGGATAAAAACCCCAAATTAAAACTAAATTTAAAAGCACGCGAGGGGTGGTGTGGAGTGTTACAAGTGTGTGCGTGCTTTTATAGTTTCTTAATATCTGCTCACTTACCTATTTCTTGTTCCTCGGCAGGAGCATCACCGCTAACATTAGCCTTATCGCTTTCACCTGAATAATTAAGATTTAGATCAGACTTATCAGATTCACCCGCAGAATTATCATCAGTCATAAGTGAAAAGTTAGCTTGATTCAGCGGATCATTTGAACTTGCAACGTGACTTGTATTAAGACTATCAATTCGATCTCTTAGTTCTCTTTCTTTTGTTTCTAATTCAAGGATCTCGTCGATCTCTTCTTCTGATTCTGCTTCGCTAGATTGGGACTCTTCGTCTATTTGTAATTTGTCCCTGGAGTCGTCTGAGTCCTGAATTGAGATCACATCTTCGCTTGGTTCTTCGTCCGATGCACTGGACTGAAATAAATAAATTTTATTGTACCTCTTATTCGTAACGAAAGCTGCAGGAGATTCGTGTCAATGGTTTAACTATTGTGTCTGCTAATTGGACAGTTGAGCTCTTAACTAAGACTAGATACATGATGAAGTAAAAATAGGATAGCGATTGTCTAACATCTAGTTAGTGAGAGGATTACTGATTATTAAAAAATAAATATTCTTCATCTGAAGGCTAATTCTCGTAATTAACAACATTCAAAATCTAGTTGCAATCTCCTCGCAATGTCATAATCATGTCAAAAATGTAGGTAAAATAGAGGCATTTTTGACAGATTGACACTGAGATTAGAAAAAAAACACCTAGTTACATAAATACATCGCTCTACACAGGCTCAACGCAGGCCACGTCGTTCGAAGAACCGATAACTGAAGGGGAAGAAAGGTTCTCGAGTGGCGACCTGGTACCGGAAGACGCAGCGTTGGTAGGCCTCCCACCAGATGGACCGACGACATCGTCAAGGTCGCGGGTAATCGGTGGATGCAAGAGGCAGATTACCATGAGTGTGGCGTCCTATGGGGGAGGCCTTTGTTCAACAGTGGACGTCTTCCGGCTGATGATGATGAGGACATAACACACAGAACATTACAGAAGGCCAATTCTAGTATCTTTTAGTAGCGTTGCGAACGATACTAAAAGCTTCTAGAATTGCCCTCAGGTATATGAATGCGACTACAATGTATTTAAGAAACTAGATATATTTTTATTATTATCATACGCTATCCTAAAACATGCTCTAAATTAAAACAAAATTGCTAACAACTAACAAAACAAACAATGAAATACTATGAATTTTTTTACCGCCTTAGCCAAGGCCGAAAATGATTGCTCACTACAGCATAAATACCTCTTTTAGCTAAACTAATTCTTTAACGGCAACTACATATTAATGACTATAAAGTAAATTACCGAATCCCTTTTCGTACAAATTTTACCGTCACATGATGTTAGATCTTTAGTCTCGGACTGATTAGTTTTTGCACGCTTGAGATTCTGCTGGCAACACAATAATAGTATTAATTTATCATCATCTGCCTAGCCTTTTCCCAACTGTGTTGACGTAGGTCTCTAGGCTACGAGGTGGCAGCGCGTAGTGTTCTACGCGCGTCCCTCTTAGACGTCCGGGGGGGAAGTCTAACACCTCACTCCTCCCCCCCCTGACCAGATAAGTGGCCCGCGCTAGCGGGTCGGCACCAGTCGGGGGTTGCGGAAGTATCTTCATTTCCCGCGACCCCCGACGTAGGTGTGAGATGGAACATCGGGGTAGTTTTTAGTCAGTAGGAGTCTGACAGCCCAATCCACCCGCCTCAGGATGGAGAACATCTATGAGGATTTTCCACCCCGGAACAAAAAAAAAGAAAGAAAAAAGGTCTCTAGTCTAACCGGATGCAGCTGAATACCAGTGTTTTACATGGAGCGACTGCCTATCTGACCTCCACAACCCAGTTATTGGGTAACACGATACTACTGGTAAGACTGGTTGTCAGATTTTCTGGATTCAGGCTACTTATAACGACTGTCAAAGTTCTACGAATGACAGCCGGAACCAACGGCTTTACGTGCTTTCCGAGGCACGGAGAGGTCTCGGTATGAAACGGATGGTCACCCATCCACAGATCGACCGCGGCAAGAGTAGCTTAACCATAATAAAAGATCGATCCGTACAGCTTTGACTTAGCCACGAGCTCCTCCTCAATAATAGTATTGACAATACAAAAAACTAAATTGGTTGTCTGTAAAGTCGGATGATAGCTTTACGTGATAACGTCATAAAAAAACATAATGGCTAACATATATAACATAAGTAAATAATGGCTTCCGTCGAGGTGGGCGGAGCTTATTGCTTAGGCCAATCGTGCCTCTCTATCGCTAGTTTAGCGCTCTCGTTTGAACGCTAAGCGCGCGTGCAGACGGTGTTAATCGATTTATAAGACGTTAACACGTGAAAATATGATGTTGATGGTAGACGAAAATAATTGACATACATTTTATGAACTGTCAAAACGCGATTCCCCCATAGGTTTCGTACCGTAATAGGCTGTTGTGACATCACGTACTTGCCAACTCAATTGACTAACTATTTAATGATTTTAAAGCAACTTAAAATCGAAGTATACAGTTAATTGAAAATTAATCGGGTTTTCAGGACTAAAATAAAGTGTATTATTTAGGGAATCGGTGGCTATTATTTTTATTTTAGGTGGCTGGCAGCGGATGGATGCGGGCTGCCCAAGACCGGGTTGGTTGACAATCTCTAGGGGAGGCCTACTTTCAGCAGTGGACGGCAATAGGCTGATATGATGAGAGAGAGAATTTGTCGTGGAATTGTTGTATACTAACTTTTACCGACATCGTCTGTGTGAATGTCGGTTTTCGCGAATTAAAAAGTAGCTTATCTTTCCCACAGGTTCAAGCTCTTTTCATACCAAATTTCATCAAAACTGGTTCAGCCGTTTCATCGTAAAAGCGTAACAGACAGAGTTACTTTCGCATTCATAATATTAGTATGGAAGTATAGATTAGTATCTGTCTCCAACCATATTAAAAATTTAATAAAATTTATTTATTCCAGACTATTTTTTTTTTGCCAATATTTTGTTAGTTACTAAGCCAAAAATAATATTATATTTATTTAATAAGCTCTTAGCCAAAATTCAATAAACTGTGACTTAAGTTCTTCTGGAAGAGGTGCTTTAAATGAAATTACTCTTTCGGTAAAAGGACTATTGTAGAACCATATTTATATGTATCAATTTCCTGTCTAAAAACTAAAGTTCACTATTTAACTTACCTCAGTAAGAGAACTGATATCTTCCGAAGTTTCACTGTCCGTCTCCTCCTCAGACATACCCTGAATCTCATGTATCTCCCTCTCAATCTCTCCTATTTCCTCTATCTGTTTTTGTTCGGCTGCAGACTTCTCATCCTCTTGAGATACATTTTCTATATCAATCTCTATATCACTATCATTTGTCATAAGACTGGACGGTTCCTCAGTTATTTTGGAATCGTCTTTCAATATTGAAGCTTCAGCGATACTGCTTTGTGCACTATGTAAGACAGATTTGTCGAAATCAGTTTGTATTTGTTGTACAAATGCAGCAAAAGGTTTAGAAACATTTTTATCGGTTTGAGTAATGTCCTTATCTTCGTGAACACTTGAATCTTCAGCTACACTGCTCTCATAACTATCTAAGACTGATTTATCGAACTCGGTTTCGTTCAAAGTGAAGGCTGGAAGAGGTTTCAAAACATTTGGTTCGCTCTTTTCGATAAAAACGACTTTTTCTTCGCGAATGCTGACTGACGTATCACCTACACTGCTTTCGTAACTATGTAGAACTGACTTTTCAATGCAGGTTTCATGTAGTGTCGTAAATGCTGGTAGAGTTACTAGACCTAATTCTACGGTACTTTTATCAGATTTAGGTTTTTCAGCAGATGAAATAGTGGTGTCTGTAGAACTTGGTAGTACTGATTTGTTGACTATAGGAGATAGAGTAACGTCCATTAGACTGGGAACTTGTTTGAATGCTTTCATTGGAGTACATTCGATAGCAACTTCGGATTTTTCTTCGGCTTCTATCTCCATTTGTTCTGCTTGTCTGGCTTTAGCGTTTAAGATGTTTTGGAACGCTTTGCGAGATAAAGACTTCTTGGCTCGGGCTGAGGATTCTATTCTTGGAGACATAAGTTTTTCTGGTGTTTTGGATCGGCTCCTAGAACACAACGACTTCGAATATGACATTGGGATAAAATGTAGTGAGATTGGGATATTTTGTGTTTTTTTATACATTTATATACTGCGATATTGATATTAAATAAAGTTAGATTAGTTATAATCTATTATTTATTTATATACAAATAAAACATACCTTAAACTGCGTGGTGTTTGTTTCAAAATGAGTTCTTGAACAACTTCTATTTCAGGTGTACGTGAACGGCTTCTACGAAAATACATAAATATAAATAATATACAAAATCATAACTTCAAAACGATATACGTTACTATAGGGCAGTTCGTTTTTTAAGCAAACTATTACGTATTTGTAATAATTATAATAATTTATTTACAGAATTAGACATTTTTGCAATGCCGGTTTATAAGTTTCGTGACTGCCTCATTAAAACAATCAAGTGTCTTTAAATATATTTAATAATTATTTGTTTATATAACTTTACTTCGTTTTGCTTATAACATAAACATCTTTTTTACCCGACTACGGCAAAGCCAAAGGAGGGTTATGATTTTGACAGGCTATGTATGTATGTATGTATGTATGTATGTATGTATGTATGTATGTTCATCTGTTCGCTCATAGCTCCTAAACCACTTATTAGAACTGAACAAATGAGGTATCGTTAGAAGCGTCTTAATTGTCCGCTGGTTATAGGCTATATGACGTGTCACCAAATCCAATGTGGCGCCCTCTGGCGGACAAAAAAAACCAAGATTAAAAAAAAAATGAAGACAAGTATACCGTGTTTGGTATCATTGGAAAGGGGTTCACTAGTACCATTCAAATATATAATATTTAGTTGTGACTTGTCACAAATTATTTAAAAAAAGGAAAGATTACCAAATAAATTAAGATACGCATACCGTGTTTAGTATCATTAGAAAGGGGTTCACTAGTACCTTTTAAATATATAATACTTAGCAGTGACTCCAAAATGGTTTAAATAAAAAAATAAAGTTTAAAAACTAAAACCCGACCACAACAAAAAGTGATCTAAAAAGTACGAAACAAGAAAATATTTCACACAGAAATCAAGACATAGGTACAAAATGGTAAGGTAAGCCGTGGTTGCATGCCATTATAATTCATGTTCATTGCACTCTTATGGGATACAGGCATGCAACCACGGCTTACCTTACCATTTTGTACCTATGTCTTGATTTCTGTGTGAAATATTTTCTTGTTTCGTACTTTTTAGATCACTTTTTGTTGTAGTCGGGTTTTAGTTTTTAAACTTCTTTTTTTTTGTATATTGTGGATAACGGTGAGTTGCACATTTGTATCACATAATTATTATGTAAATCAGTTCATAAGATTTAATGTGTAACTGTTTGTTTGTCCTAAATAAATAAATAAATAAACAACGACTCGAAAATTCTCAAAAAATCTCAAGAAATCTTGAAAATATTCATCAATATTGTTAAATAGGTATATGATACATACGAGTACCATACTATTGGGTACTTGAAACTGCTAATCAATTGACATTGACATACTTTTGTTGAACTGTCAAAACGAGACCCCCAAAGTATTGAGGGTAGAGTTAAGGGGCTATTAAACGACTTTTACAGATTTTAAACTGACAATCACGTCAAAATGTGCAGTGTAAATGATTTGAAAAAAATATATGTTAAACTAGAACATCCTCTTAATCATTTAGTAAGTGAATATTTTTAATTATATTCATATTATATAGTTTAATTAACACGTGAAGTTGTGTCTGACGCGGACAAAATATTGATAATCACACAAAATCTACCAGGTATAAATAAACGTACATTTACACTGCACATTTAGACGTGATTGTCAGTTTAAAATCTGTAAAAGTCGTTTAATAGCCCCTTAAGGAGAACTATCTCATATCGGAGGAAAGTTGATAAAGTATTCAGCTTTAAGCAGTAAATAACAGTTCCAAAATCCGCCAAAATTGCGTTAGCGTACTGGCGTTGATGGATTGAACTATGCCGAGTTAAAACATGTTTACTCGGTCGCGATTGTAGCGCCACCCTTATTTAACACATTTTAACGTTTACTTATTGATACACAGCGATAGTTCTTCTTAGTTCTACCCTCCATACCTATGGCTTTTGTATAGCGATAATAAAATGTGACGTCACTTATTTGCTGCCAACTCAATTGACTAAATTAATTTCAAAGAAACTTAAAATTGAATTTTACAGTCAAATGAAACTCACTGCCACACTCAGAGACGTCACTTAATAATAATGAATCATTAACTTTAAATGACCAACATAACTTGGCACATGTCAACAACAATATTTTTGACTGACAGCGTTCCAAGTTATGTTGGTCAAATAAAGTTAATGATTCATTATTATTAAGTGACGTCTCTGAGTGCGGCAGTTAATCTTGTTTTCAGAGTTAACTTAGTGTTTCTTTAGAGAAGTTGTGTCTAAGAATGATTGATTAATGGTATAGGGCCAAGTTGTACTCAAGCAAACATAACTCATCTCTTAGATTATTGATAGATCTCCGCGCGCTCCGACTAGTTGACGCCGACGTACTTGTCAAATGAAGCAACAAATACGTCAAATATCTAGCGAAAATCCGCTAGGTATTCGAGCCTGTCTCCTAGCAACCAATGTGTCAGGTGGAGGTACAGAGTAATTTTCATGCACAATTTTGCACGCACACTAGCCTCCTTGCAATTTGTTTCATACACACTACAATACTCAGTTGTCCCATTCACGGAGCTATTGCTTTTAGGTAGTGCGGTATCTAGTCGGAGCGACCTATCAATAATCTAAAACTCATCTAATAAGATCACACTATACATCTATCTACACTATACTCATGTATAGAGTTGCCATATTTGGCAAGCCTCGTGTCGGGACGCAAAAAGAAAAATATCGATATATTGAAATTTTATAATAAAAAATGTGTTTGCTCTAATATCTGATTTATTTCGATTATTGACAATTTGTTCTTAACGCTTTTTATATTTTTGTGAAACAAATTCAGATTTGATTGCAGAAATAGGAAATAAATTTCAATGATCGGACTTTAAAAAAAAAACTGAAATTATTTTAGGTGGTCTCTCTTCAGCGTTAAAATAGTTCGGCCGAGTAGAATTTGGTGCGCGTATTTGAATTACCGTGACCGTGCGAAAAAACGGGACGTACAGTACGGTCAACGTAACTTGGCGCGTCTGAAGTTAGCCGATTAGCTGCGCAGTAGACAATTTCGTTCCTAAAAGTTCCATTGCGCAGCCAAACAGCTAACTTCAGACGCGCCAAGTTACGTTGACCGTATTGTAATAGTGCTTTGTCGGGACGTCGGGACCTAGGCCCCAATGACGGTGACAGTCCCGATATATCGGGACGAATGGCAACCCTACTCATGTAATACAAATAAAATATCTTTTATCTTTTTAGGTATACCTCAAACTAGGTCCTGAAGACGCCGATGATGCTGAAGATGACTCAGTGTTAGAAGACTTAGTCGGTGACTCGGTGATAGCTTCCAGCTTAGGGGACTCCGCTACACCTTTGTCTAAACGTTCAGGAGTGCGGGATCTACTCCTGTGGGGAGAACCGAATAACATTTCATACAAGGTAAAATTTTAATCACCTTATGAAATAAAGTATATAGACGTAGTATATGAAATAAAGACGTCCGTGTGGTGTCGGACGTAAAGAATAGCTCCATCCCATATCTTCCCGTGGGTGTCGTAAGAGGCGACTAAGGGCAGAAGCGTTCTCTGTGCATTTGTAACAACCATACTGCGATCGCCAATCGGCCTGCCAAGCGTGGCGATTATAGCATCATCATTCCAGCTGAAAAACGTCCACTGCTGGACATAGGCCTCCCCAACCTTGGGGAGGCCTATGTCCAGCAGTGGACGTCTTTCAGCTGGAATGTTGATGATGATGAAATAAAGTCAATGAACCTATGTCAATAGTAGAAAAAAAGAAATTTGGTCTGCTTGACCGGCTTTAGCGATTAAGATGTTTTCGATCGGTTTGCGAGATACCAAATTCTTGGCTTACGCTGAGGATTCTACCCTAGGAGATAAAGATTTTCTGGTGTTTTGGATCGGCTTTTACGCAAGCAGCAAAACTATAACTAAAGCTAATTTCCCTAAATAATTTTGTGAACGACGACCGTGTAAAAAAAAAAGAAGGCATTTGACAAGACTTTTTCCTTTAAGAACCTAATAAAAATAATAAAACTGTGCTGTCGAGGGACCCCCGTAAGGAACGAAGATCCTTACGTACGTGTCTGTACAAAAAAAGAAAAAAATTATAATATATCACGAGCAGGCGAGTGCGCCGCAGCGGCTCCATACACGCACACATACACACACGCATTTCGTTACGTGACGATTTCTACTATTTCGCTCTACCCGTAAGCTGCGTTAGGGAACTTCGTTCCAAAAAACTATACACTATGATGTAATCGTTTACATTATCATTTTATACAAACGTTGGTCGCCGTTCGAAGCGCGACTGCTGAGCGTGGGGTCCTGGGTTCGATTCCCAGGTCGGGCAAAGTGTTATTGGGTTTTTCTATTAAGAATTCTCAGTTTAACAGCCCGGAGTTTGGAAGTTGGCGGTGTACTCGGAAGGCACCTAAAGCCGTTGGTCCTGCGCCTGATCTCTCTCCGGTCGTGTCGGATTGTCGTCCCACCGGACTATGAGAGTGAGGGAAGAGGGAGTGCATCTGTGTTTGCGCACACACTTGTGCACTATAATATCTTCTGCGTACTTGGCTGATCTCCATTGAGATTGGCCGCCGTGACCGAAATCCGGTCGGAAGATTACATTACATTACTAGTACTATTTTATATAGTTGTTGATTGTTGCCCTTTTCTAATTTAATCTAATCTAATATATAAAATTCTCGTGTCGCGGTGTTTGTAGTTAAACTCCTCCGAAACGGCTTGACCGATTTTGATGAAATTTTGTGTGCATATTGGGTAGGTCTGAGAATCGGACAACATCTATTTTTCATCCCCCTAAATGTTAAGGGTTAGGGTAGGTGTAGGGTAGGTATAGGGTAGGTGTAGGGTAGGTGTAGTGTAGGCTACCCTACACTACACCTACCCTACACACCTTACCTACGTGTAGGGTAGGTAAATAGGTAGATAGGGACAGGACAACGTCTGTCGGGTCAGCTAGTTTAGATATATTAATTAAAGTAAAATTTGCTATAATGTATTATTTATTCATTTACAAATAGAACATACCTCAAACTGCGTGGTGTCTGTTTCACAATGAGTTCCTGAACAATCTCTCTGTCTGGAGTACGTGAACGGCTTCTACGAATAAAAATTATAATAATGTAGAAAATCAATTACTTCAAAACGATAACACGGCTGTTACTATAAGTCGTTTCGGTTTTTAAACCAAACAATTAATAAATTGGCGCCTTAACAACACAAAGAAATCGACTTATATAAAAAAATATAACATTTATAATTTATCGCAGGAAAATAAAGAAAATGGACAATTGATCAAATCTCTAACATCAGAATTAATTCACGGAAGATTGTAATATAACAACTCTGTGTGGTGATTTCCCTAAAGAAAGTAAGTGATTTGATCAAATCCCTGAACTGTTTTAGTGAAAATATGAAATAATATTCTTTCATCTTCCTGCCCTTAACACATGTTACTTGGGGTCGTCGCAAAACGTTTTCTACTTCCATTCCGCCCTGTCAACCGTCATGATATACAGAATCCCTTCTCTTTCATATCAATCTTCACACAATCCTAAACTTATCTTTTCTTCGACTTCATTCTTTCTCTCAATCCATCCACTTTTGTAATCATAACTTTTGGTATCACTGATAGTCCTCTGTGCAGAGCCTACTTGGAGGCGGAAGAAACGGTGGCGCATGTACTCCTTGAGTGCACTGGCGTCACCCAGATCCGCAGGGAAACCCTTGGAACACCAAACTCACTTGTGGACGCCCTGAGAAGTTTGGGAAGACTGATCTGCTTCTGCAGGGAGGTGGGCTGATTGGAGTAACGGTCGCCATGGCTCACGTACAACGGTCCATATTTCAAGGACTAAGTGCGGAAACCAAACCCCCCTAACATAGAACATTCATAACTTTCTTGGTCATATGCGTTTCATTCGTTCCTCTTCACATTCCCATACCAAGACAAACGATTCCCTTTCAACTTTTCTGTCACTGGTGCAACTTTCAAACTTCCTCTAATATATTTATTTCTGATCTTAATTATTCTGGTTACTCCACACATCTATCTCATCATTGTCATCTCCGCTACATGATATCTTTTTCCATCCGTCTTCTAGGGTCTAACATTCCGATCTATACGGTACGACAGGTCTTATCACAGACTTGTAGGTTTAACTTAAGGGGCAACGATGGTTCACAAGTTGTCCCTATGACCTGTCCTGTCCTGTCATTTATTTGTTACATTTTCGTGAATATTGTTGAATACCTCAAACTAGGTCCTGATGACGTCGATGATGCTGAAGACGGCTCAATGTTAGAAGGCGGAGTCGGTGACTCTTTAGCTTTCAGCTTAGGAGACTCCGCTTGACCATCGTCTTTACGTACAGGAGTGCGGGATCTACTCCTGTAGAGAGGCCCGAAAATCATTTCATACATGATGAAATTTTTATTGTCTTAGGGCGGGTTGCTTGCACTATACATTACTGACCGGTAATAGTCAAAAATGGCGCTAACTATCGTTAAATCAAAAAAAAAGGGTTGATTCACAAAATCGTACGTCAAAAAGTTATTATTACCATAACCGATCAGTCAACGTAATTTTGTGTCATCAAACAGCTACTTCAAACATCAAAATATTATGGAATATCTTTTTGAATAACTTTAACCGACGGATTTTTATGTCATGAAACAATACGTTACATTTAACGTACGTTAAACATCTCACGTCATAGTAACTTTTTAACCGTCCGTATGTAACGTTAACCGACTGTTTCAAACAACCCGCCCGTATAAACGAATGTTTTTGAACTTAGGAACGTCTACACAACTCAATATCATGGATTTAAAAATTATAAATAAGAATATTAATATATTGAGTGTAAAGACTCACAACGAAGCTGAAAGTGACATTTTCTTCTAATCATAGTGATGTTTCATTATTCTTGATCATTCCTTTTGGGAACCTTCTTGTTACGAAGGTCAAAACACAGAATAAAAAATACAAGTGGAAGTGCCCACGCAGCTATCCCGCGCGTGTCACATAATAATCATAATGCGGAAAATATGTAAAATAATAACAACCTTCGACAGTTGTAATAAGTCAGGATTTTCTTTAAACAACAAATGAACTTTTCGTCAAACTTGAATTTTTTGTTCAAACAAAATTAAGACTTATTACTACTGACGAAGGTTCTTATTATTATACATATTCTTCCGCATAATTGTGACACGCGCGACAGCCGCGTGGACACTTCCACTTGTTTTTACTTTCCGTGGATCAAAACGATCCAACTATTTTTACACGTTTTTTTTACGAAAACCAGTTTTAAATGGTATAACTTAACTTTTAATACCCAGACGACCCTTGAACTGTTGCATACACTCATATGCACCATGTTTTGCGTTCTACCATAAACACAATTTTTTCACAGCAAAAATAAAAGTCGTTTACTTGCAATAGTTTTGGCTTAATGTTACTTAGATTGATGGGTTATAAGCATAGTTCACGGCTATCTGATATGTTTAACCCCTGTTCGTAAATATTGTTGAATAGGTACCTCAAACTAGGTCCTGATGACAACGATGATTCGGAAGACGACTCAATGTTAGAGAATGTAGTCGGTGTCTCGGTAATAACTTCCAGCTTAGGAGACTCCGCTTCACCTTTGTCTTTGTGTTCGAGAGCGCGGGATCTACGCCTGTAGGGAATACCGAAGGTAACATTACAATATTTTTTTATATTACTAGCTGACCCGACAGACGTTGTCCTGTCCCTATCTACCTGCCAACCATACCCCCCCTACCTACCTACCCTATCCTATCCTACCTACCTACCCTATCCTACCTACCTGAAATTCCTGACAATAACGAACACAAAAAAAAAATTAATTATCCAATTTGGTCCAGCCGTTCGGAAGTGATGCGCTTAAATACATTTCGGCGATTCATTTTTATAAATTTCTACATTAATAATTATAAAGTGGTAAAGTTTATAAGTTTGCATTTAGGAGGTAAACTCCAAAAGTCCTAATTCGATTAAAAAAAAGTTGTCACTGATATAAAACTACACTATGGCCGGGTGTCATAGTACATGTTTTACGGTTTACTTGAATTCCACGCGAACAAAGCCGGGGGCAAGAGCTAATGTATTTATAAAATAAGGTTGAATTTGGTCTGCTTGTCCGGCTTTAGCATTTAAGACGTTTTCGAAACGCTTTGGGAGATACAGATTTCTTGGCTCGCGCTGAGGATTCTATTCAAGGAGACATAAGTTTCTCTGGTATTTTGGATCAATATCCTAGAATTATGACAATGATATTGTCATCAAATATCTTGGAATCACATAAAATATACGAACTGTGTGGTATTTGTTTCATAATGAGTTATTTAACAACCTCAATTTCTAGTGTATGTGAACGATTTTTACCAAATAATATTAAATTTACGCGTCTAAGGTAACAAAAAAAATTGTATGTATTCGAAAAAACGACATAAATTACCTTAAACTAGGTCCTGATGACGTCGATGATGATGACGACTCAGCGTTAGTAGAGCGAGTCAGTGACTCAGTGATAGCTTCCAGCTTAGGAGAGCCCGCTACACCTTTGTCTATACGTTCAGGAGTACGGGATCTACTCCTGTAGGGAGAACCGAATAACATTTCATACAAAGTTAAATTTTTGTCGTCTTACAAACGAATGTCAATGAATTTATGAAAGTAGTAGAAACATATCGACGGCTCCAGCGCTACTTGATCTAAGCGACATTTTTTTAAAGTGGCAGGAAGGACTTGCATTGAATTTAAACAGATTTGAGTAAATAGATACAGACGACGATTAGTGTTCAAACAGCCTATTTTAAGTAGCTTTTCATAATATTGAAGCAAAATGTTTCAAGCATCGTTCTAAAGTATTGAAAAAGGTTTCAAGCGACACAGTCTAGTCTTTGAGCAAAAGCCGAATTGTCTTAACGCGCTTTACATATTTAAAATAGTCGTAGGCAAAACGATTCAACCGACTCATGAGAGTCAGACGAAACTTAATTTGTTTAAGTTTCCTGCTATATAAAATGGTCAAAGTCTATGTCAGTTGAGCAATTGGTTTCCAAAATGGGAGCAACGTAACTGTAGGGTTATCCGACAAAAATGTTCCTAGAAATTTGAAAGTTGGTTCAAAAGAAGCAGAAAAAATCGCTGATTCTAAATATGTTTATAACTCGATATCGCAAAAAAAATGTCGCTTAGACCAAATAGGCTTAGAACCGTCGATGTATATTTGTCGTAAATACCTGAGTTGTCTCGGCACACTGAGTGTTGTTCTCTCAGGATGCGGCTCGCTGTCAGTTTCCTGTTTGGGCAGCTCGGGTATGGGCGCGAGTGGTGACGCGCGTGGACTTAATTCCGGCGTACGGGACCGGCTCCTGTAGTAAAGTAAAGTTTAACCTCTTTTGTTTGTGCATCTTGTACGAATATATAAATAATATTCAATGTATGAGCACATTAATAACACTAACTGTCCCAAGCATATAATTATATTACATTTTAAGTTAATATGAGGTCACGTAATACATTTGAAATGAGCGAAATTTCGTCTACAGATTCCTAGGTAGCTATCAGATATTTTTTTTAAATTCATTGAATGTAATGCACGGACTACCTAACAAATAGTGTTGTTCAAAAACGGTGAAACACTCGAGAAATCATGGTCAATTACCGCTAACGTTTTTTTATATTTTATAATGACTGCGGTGGGGACTTATTTTGTTTGTTAAATAATACCAAATGGATACTACGGAACCCTATTTAGGGCGATGTGTTTTTTATTTGAAGTGTCATGCTTTTAAGTTTGATTTTCGTGATTTAATTATATTTAAGTTAATTAACTATATGTTAATGATTAAATTATAATATTTTCATTAATTATATTTAAGTTGAATGTTTCAGTTTTTTTTTTTGCAAATATAGGTACAAGATAAGGTGTCATAAAAATATAATAAGCAACAGCCATATTTGACTAAAAGGCATGCAAAAGTACACAATACATCAGAGATGCTTAGTACGTTATTAAATATAAAGATAAATAAATTAATTAAGTAACTAATAATACTAATATTACAATTTAATTATAAAATTAAAAAAATATTTCAATACTCAATTGAGTATTGAAATATTTTATTTTATTCGTCTACCGTAAATTTCGTATTGGAATTATATAAGATAAATTAATTAAATGTCATATTTTAAACAGGTTTTTATGCCTTCCACGTGCGGGCTCCGTACTTCACGGGACTTAGTATCGATTTGATTAAAACGGACACCAATGAACAACACTAATCGTACATAACACTAGTGTATTATATGTAATGCGTGGACTTATCAAGCAAGGTTTTCAGTGCGTTACATGTAATGCATGGACAGTTAAAGTGTTAACGGCCAAAGTTCGAGTGGCTTGTGCAAGAAAACTGTTTTTCAGACTGTGTGACTGACTTAACTCGTTTCTCAAAAAAAGTTTCTTTTTTATTAGTATTAGTTAGATTGACATTATTTTCTTACCTTGTTACTCTGCTACTGGTCAAAAGTGTAGTGACCGGCGAATCAACACGTTCAGGCGTAGCATTGCGACTTCTGTAAGGATAGCAAGTGTTAAGGATTAACTATCAACCCTTCAGACATCGAGAAAACTAGTTGTCGTTAGAACCGTACAAAGTAAAGTTTGTGAACCTTGAGTATCAAAGTCATAGTGACTTTGGAGTGTCAAAATTTACAGCGCGACTACTACATGACACTTGGAATTATTTTTAACAGAGAAATTATGGAGCTTTACATAGTAATGGGTCAGCTTTCTACCAGTTCACAAAAAAATAGGGATGAATAGCCCTGGAATAGTCTACATTGAATGTTTCTTAGCTACTGTAACATTGTTATTTATTTATTATTTATTTTGTATATCAGCTGTCTGACACTCATAGTACAGGGTCTCCCTAGTTTGGGGTCAGATGGCCGTGTGTGAAAATGTCCCCACATATTATTATTACTATTATAATTTTGTATTAAGTATTACCAACGAGATACATGAAAAAATATATTATCTTTTACAAAGAATAACCGATTACATTTATCTAAGTACATTTAATCCTCACTCAACTATAGGAAACCACAATTTAGCCATTATAGAGTATACTATGCTCAATACATGACTAAATTTGTTTTAGTTCGAGGATAAAATTATACAATTAAAAATAAGGGTTTGTAGGATATTCTTCAATGCGTTCGCGCACCTTAGGTTAGATTTAGTTGAAAATTTGTACAGTTGTTAGTGGCAATTTTTATAAAAGCTATACAACATTTCGGAGAGTGTGCTTTGGAATTACACAACTTAATTCCCCCTTCCCCATTTCATCACCGGACGAGTAGGGATACGGCGAAGCGTCACCGCTATACGGTTGAAGTTCCACGGTCTCGAACCAAGCGCTTTGCTTCCACATTTATTGTGTGAACTGCCAGACTGTGGAGTTGACTGCCCGCCTCTCTATTCCCCGATACATATAATCTAGGTATCTTCAAGGCTCGAGTGAACCGGTTTATCCTAGGCAAGCGTGCTCCACCTTAGGCCGCATCATCACTTAAGATCAGATGAGTTGCGGTCAAACGCAAGCCTTTACAATATAAAAAATAAACAACAAAAATACTCACCGATTAAACAGCGGCGTACTTTCACTAGCAGCTCTAATTCCCCTCCTACCTTTCGGCGTCTGTATCTCTCGCCTTTCTTCGGCTATTTCCGTCTCTTTCACCGAACGTTCTAGATCTTTTTGTTCGATGTCAAGTTGATGTTCAATGGTTTTTGATGGTGACTTGTGACGTTTCTCTCCTGAGTAACGCGGGTTGATCAGGGTGACAGGAATGTCTGCAATGCTCTCTATTGAAGTATTCGGATCGTCCGAAAGGCTACTGTTTATAGATATTGAGAAGGATCGTCTGGCGCGAACAGTATCTTTGAACGGTTTCCTCGACTTTATTGACTCTTCTGTGGCCAAGTATTTGGCTGGAGACTCCAGCGCATTGGTATCGGTCTAAAAATAAGTAAATTTTAGAGCTAAGTAAAGAACTCTCACATTTATCCGATATTTCATTTTACAATTAGGACGGATCCGGCGCAAGATCCCAAACTCAGTCACAAGATTATTTCAACTTTTATAATTTCCCAACAAAACAAATGCCCAAGGCATTAAGTCCGCCTTTGTAGTGTTTCTTTTACGTTTTGTGCATAAAGTTCAATAAATAAATAATTTAATTAAATAGACACCTCTTTTTTAGAAACAACGAGCTTTTGCCCGCGACTTCGTCCGCGTGAATGTCGTTATCGCGGATGCAGATGAAGTCGCGTTAAAAGTTGCCTATCTTCTATCTAATATCCAATTCTTCATACAATTCGTAATATGTACAACTTACCATAACATGCGACGTGGTAGTAACAAAGCTGTCAACAGATATGTCTATCTCTTTCTCTTGTACAGCGGACGCGGATCGCTCCATCTCTTTCGCACGCATCGAGTGTGGCGGGTCAACAGTTTGTGGAGACGGCGTTGATCCAGATTCCGAGGCAGTGGGGATTGTGAAGCGGAGATGTCTAGAAGGTTATGTAAATAAATTAGACTTTCTGCAAATCTTTTGAAAGCAGTAGTGGGAATTTGTAATAAAAGGGTTATTTGATGCAGTTATTCATACCTACATAAATTGGCGCTTAACGGGGAATACCCTTTCCAAAACAACAGTTTTTTTTTCATTTTAATTTCTTGAACTTAATATTTTGCACTGTAGATAGTAACAGGTATGTCTTACTCAGATTCTGTCTACTGTGGTAAGTTTTAGCAGAAGTAGTAAAGTACATACATACTTATACCTGTCATTACAGGACAGAGTAGTTACTCAGAGGACAATACAGAAAAGGACTAAGAATAAATATAAACCAAGGTTTCATTTAAAGTAATCGCTCTGTGAACGCAAGTAAATATCATATTTATTAGCCACCAAACTATTACCGAGACATTTTTCATTTCAATGTTCAAGAGCATATGGTTGGGAATAACATCCCACCATCCAATATTCTCCTTAGCTTTTTTCTAACTATATTGGGATCGGATTCCAGTCCAACCGGATGCAGCTGAATACCTGTGTTTTACATGGAGCGACTGCCTGTAAGACCTCCACAACCCAGTTACTGGGTATCACGATACCTCTAAGACTGCTTGTCAGACTTATAGCTTCTGACTACTCATAACATCCCACTGATCATGATAAACAAAATAATGATGTTTAGTTGGACATACTTGTTAGCGTCGCTGTAATGCGTGTGGTTGCTGGCAGTGTCCATCAGTTCGTCATCACTGTCTCCCAAGTACCGCGAGTCTGCGGGAGATGGAGCTTCTCTCTCCATGTCCGAGTTTCTACGAGTCTGTAATAGAGACATATAAATATATTATGCAATGTGCGATGCGATGCGATGGCGATGGCATAGGGGCGTGGCGCATGTCGCCTGCGTTTGGTCAAACCGGCCAAAAGTAAGCGATGCATTAGTGGTGTGCAACGTTGACATATGGATATGGATAATAATTGTTAGATTTTAGTTTTTAAGTAGGGGTGGAATATTTTCATGAAATTTATATAGGACCAACTATGAGGTATACGCTATCAATTAAAAAAGAGATGTGTTACGCATATTTTATTGTGTGCGACCGAAAAATTAACATGTGTGCCGTATCTATTTCTTTTGTTTTTGTGTGAGTTAAAACAATTGACCAAAACAGGCGACAGATTTTTTTGAACTAATATAGAATGAAGGCATATCTCTCGGATATCTATGGTTCCAACGCTAATTTAATATTTGCATAAAACAGAGCTTCTTCTGTTTTACCTCAGGGTCCATAATGATCCTAACCATATTTTGGTGTGGTGGAAACACCACCCTATATACTTCATAACTCAAGTGGCAGATGTTAGGGGAAACCAGCCACGCTGAAGTCGAAGTGGGCTAGGCACGTTGCGTAAATGTATCCGGAGAGATGGGCAAAGACGGAAGAAGGTGGTGTGACGACCTGACTATGTTTTCGGGGCAAACGTGGGCAGAGATCAAAAAGTTTGGAAGGAGAAAGGGGAGACCATGCCTAGCAGTTGTACACAAAAATAGGCTAATATAAAATACCTAACTTACCTTCAATATACTATGCGGCGTTCCAGGCCTCTCAGTAAACAACTTGCAATCAGGACTCTGAACATCTGGCATGTCCAGCAGTATTGACATCTGACTGCTCAGCTTCTCGCTGACATGGAACGAGTTGCCCATCCTTGGAGTCTTGGGAGTGCCCGTCAGGTCTAAACGAGCGCGCTTTGGTGGTGTTGACTCAGACGGCTTTTGTTCAGAGGATAATATGCTATGGAATTTGAAATAGAAAAATATGTCACATCCAGGCTCATTAAAAACGATTTCTATCTTTAGTCCAGGCTTAACAACCTTCAAGTCATTTTTTGTTTCGGATTTTATTCCAAGTACAAAACCTTATTTTTTTTATGTCATTCAATATTAATATGTGGGGGCATTTCACATGGCCATCTGACCCTAAACTATGTGTCAGACAACTGATATACCAAAGGCCTTGCAGATGCATTGCCATCCCAGAAAAAAAGGTTGAAATGTTTCATGTGCGTGTAATTACACCGACAGCCACACCGTACCGCACCCACACCCTTTAAACTGGAAAACAGCAATGCAGCTTTGCGGGGCGACTTCCTCGGAGGAGCTCCATTACAAAGAGTTTTACTATTTGTACAAAATTTTACTTTAGAACCGAATCTAAGGCTGCATTTCCACCAAAGATGTGCGAGGTAGATAAACGGTGCGAGGATGCGTAGCGAGGCTGTGGAACGATGTGAGTGTTTCCACCAGAGATGTGCTAGGCAGCTGAGCGGTGCGAAGATGCTTAGCGACGCTGTGAAACGACGCGCAGATGAGCGGTGCGAGAATGTCTAGCCGGCTCTTTTCAGATCCATATATTCCGTACAATACACATCTACCTCTAACAAACTCCGTCTAGTGCTAGTGTAACAAACTGCTCGTCTGCTGCGCTCGGCTGCTCTGCTCCGTTTAGTAGTTTCTCGCTCGCGTTCAGCCATTGCAGACATCCCTCGCGCACGTCACTCGCACACATCTCTCGCTTGTTTTGTACGTATAAAACTTCGCTCTGCTAAGCCGTTTCCACCAGAGCTGCGCTGAGCGAGGCTAGGTAATTGAAGTGATTCTATTGGTTCTTAACAAACATCCCTCGCTACGCATCCTCGCTCATCTCTGGTGGAAACGCAGCCTAAGTTGTAAATTTTGTATTAAGAACGTCAAGTTCGAAATCCAAAAATTCTCGAAGTTTCATGCTTGGACTAAAGATAGAATGTATGTATTTTGAAATGAAAGAGATAAAGTTTTAGAAAAAGACTGTCGCACAAGTAAGAAAGACGAAGACGACGCTTTACAAAAAATGTTTTCTTAAACTGGAAGTGTCTTAATTACCTACCTTCGTATTACATTTTATTTGACTGTACACAAAATAAGTTAAACTTACAAAATGCAATTATGTGTCAAGTTGATATGTCGATCTTATCGCTAATTATGATATCTACATAATCTATGACTGGACACTTGAAGATAGTGGAGCAATCAAGATATGGAAGAACTAGCCTTTGCCCGCGTCTTCGTCCGCGATTTTTTAATCCCAAATGACCTATTTGTCAAATTACGTGTTTACTTAGATGAAGTAAAAAACAAACCATTACTTACGCATTTAAAATATGAGAGCCCACTAAACAATATTTCATATTAAAGTTAGTAGTGTTAAAAATATAAAATTGTCGTTATTTAGTGGTGATTCATAGAAATTAAATTTACCTTCTCGGCCGAGTCATCTTCGGAGTACAGATGAACGGCGTATCTTCAATATTGAGCGCCCGTTTGATGCCTCTGCGCATCTTTGGCTTATTGATCCATGTCTCACTGGCATTCTCTATGGTATCCTATTAAAAATGTTTAAATCTACAAAACTGAGTTCATTGATCTTATAAAAAAACTGAGCTGTTCTGATATTTTAATTTTAGAAAAACATCACGTGTGAATGATCTGACTGACGTCATGCTTGAGATTAATAGTTTTATGTGGGACGCTATTATAGTAGTTTTAGATTTGGACACAAAGTTATTAATGTGTGGGTGATTTTACAAACAATTCAGTCTTCAATTATGACGAATTTAGCCTATCTCTAACTCACGTAAAAGTTCGTATAATTATCATTAAATTATTGTAATAAATAATGTTTGGACAATTAAATAACAAGTGGCCAATCTGAATGAAGACCAGTCAAGTACGCAGAGGATTCATATTATAGTGCATAAGGGTATGTAATATCGGATTATCAGAAGTCTAATTCACGTAATTTTATGACGCGCTGATGAAGTTGTAGTGCAGTTGCAATTAAGTTCAAGTTTGGTGATAAACAGTATTCTTAATGTAATCTTTGAACTGAACGTAAGCTGCGCGTGGATTGCACGTCAACTGTACGACAACCAAACTCTACCAAACTTACTTACGGTGTGTAGCCACAAGAGAGAGAAAATATTACTTACTAAATAATTGAATAGAATCCATTACATTTCAATGATTATGACGTTAAAAATAATACCCCAGTACAGATTTTAGTGCTTTTTTTAACTGTCATTTTGAGACGTCAAACGAATAGTAGAATACCGATCATATCATGTTGCGTTCCGAAGCACGCACCAATGACGCGCAACAGGAGAATGTCGTTGAGCTCGCGTGACGCGAACTTGACGCGAGCGTGAATTAGCCCACAGGCGCAGGACCAACGGCTTATCGTGCTTCCCGAGGCACACGGAACGACCCGTGCCTTGGGTGTCGGATGTCGCAGTAGCATTCGAAGCAGTCAAAAGTCAGTGACTTATTACAATAACAGATTTAGGAAACAAATCAATTAATTATGCTGTTTCGGTTTAAAGACATTTATTTCTCAAAAAAGAACATTACGGTTCACTTACATATTGAGAAATGCAAAGTAAATAATAAAAGTAGTTAGGTATAGTCTCTGTGACCACACACGGTTACACAAAGGAACAGAAAAAAAAAACTTTTATAAAAACTTACCTGAATAAACGATGATTTGTATGTGAACGTGTTTTTGGGAGATTTTGCTTTGACGTAGACCGACATCGGCTTTGGTGCAAACACTGGAAACAACGTATGATTTAACATCAAGAAACGTACAACAGATGTGGATGCCGTATCAATAAAATAGATAATAATAATAAAAAAAGCACGGTCCGCGGCCGCGGCCCCCATACATGGTTAGGTTGCACCGTCGAACGTTGAATTAAGATTTCTTACATTAAATTCCACTTTGTCCACTAAACTGCAAAATGCTCTCGCATGTTCGAGCAAAATGTTGACTGCTCGACCATGCAAGCGGTATTCTCGCCAGTGAGCAAGCTCCGTTGAAAATGCTCTGGGTTGTCAGGTGAGCGTGCAGGACCAGTTTGATGCCATAATTCGACGTTGTTTTCTACCTACGCATTCGTCCAGATAGTTTTCCCGCTGTGGCAATACTGACGAAACTTAGCGTAGGCGGATCCAGCGCGTTCGCGCTTGTAGACCGCATACTCGAACACGCATCTTGCAAGCTCGAGTATGGTCGAGCATCAAGTTTGGACGTGTATTTAATTTTGCACTGTATGTGTCTTAGTCATTTTTAGTGGTTTCGAAAAATGGTTTGCTCTCCTCTGTTCTCGGTGTGCGCTGACCCTTAGAGGAATTCAAGTTCATTGACTCATTGCCATAGTGATTCAATTTTACAGAGTGTTTAAATTTGTTCAAAATTAAAACTCTACTTTTTGACTTCGATTTCGTTATTTTTTTGTATATCGTCAGAAAAGGCGATAACAAGTAGGTCGTATAATTTATTGCCTATATGTGGTCCCATTCTGTATACTAACATTATAACGCAACAACACATACGAATATTTATAAATTCAGTCATACACACACCCTCACGCACACTTACACTACCTCATACACACGCTCACTCTCACAAACACACCTCCAATTCCACACACACAATTACACATGCACACTTACAATACAATTCCGTTTAATAAATTATTTTAATCCTTGTTTAATATTTTATAATAATTTTTATTGTACTCTCAAACCTGTTATTTTGTTTCGCTAAGATTTAAAGTGCCCATATAACACACTTTGCAAAGAAAACAGAAAGGCGTATGGAGGAGAAAATGTAACGTCACGTAAGTTTTTTGCGTTATAGCCCATAACGCAAAAAACTTACGTGACGTTACATTATCTCCCGAATCATACCTACCGCAAGAAGCGATAAGGAAGATCGTTTAAAAAAAAATACGACTATAACGTACCATGCGGCTCCACATCTTTACTGTCCAGCGCGTAATGTGCGACAGTGTTAGCGATGGCCGGTAGAGACGAGCACACCACTTCCACGATGGCGTCTCTAGCGCTGTCCCTGTCCATCATGTCGAACAGAGACTCCACAGAGGTCGACACGTCTTTGGAACGAGGTTTTTGTTGCTTTAAAGTGTTGTTGTAGTGTTCTGCTTCTAGATATCTGTTGACAAAGCACATAATAAAAAAAAGAAAAACTTAATCTATAAAAATCTCGTGTCAGTGTTAGGTCTGAGAATAGGTTGTAGGAAATTAAAAAGAAAATATAGCAAAACAACGTTTGTCGGGTAAGATTGTTTCAAAATAGTTAACTGAAACTTCTTGATTTAATACTAGCTTTTCTCCGTGACTTCGTTCGCGTGGTAGTCAATTATATCAAAAACAATATTGGGCAATAGTGTAGCTTTCTATAATACACAAAGTTTTATTTAAATAATTGAACCAGTACTGTCAGAGATTCCCTCTTACAAACAAACTATACCTCTTTATAGTAAGGACAAGATCTGTACTATTAAATGACACCAATTGTATATCTGTACAATCTAGGGCACAGGCCCATATATTTTTTGTTCATCTCTTTTCTATACAAATTGACATATTTATTTTTAGAGGCTTTATAATACTGCAATTTGATACATTAATGGCGCTTTAAGTCGTAGCGGTAGGGGCGGTTTTCGTACAGCACAAAAAACCCTCCCTTTTTTATTATCAAACTGCTTAGGTGAAGCAGTTTTTAGACAAAAAATAAAACTACAAATACAAATCCAAACTTACCTAGATTGTTGTAAGTAATACATGACTAGTATATCGGACGTCTGCGGTTCATTACAATCTTTTAGATATTTCACGAACATTTCCTCTTCGAACTGTGTCATTGTCACTTGCAGTATTTTGGCTAGATTCCCCGTGTTTCGACAACCTGGTGAGACAAATCATAACACACATTAACTATCAAAAATTACGGCCACAAACGTAACATCCAAAACATTTGCTTCAAACGGATTTAAAATTGATTAGCTTTAAATATCCGAAAACATTACAATCACAGCGAAAACGGCCACGTTTTGGCAAAACGAAACCCTATTCATTATTATAGTCACATTTGATAAAACAATAGCAAAGAGAATATAGGGGAATACCCCTATATTCTCTTTGCTATTGTTTTATCAAATGTTTTGGAAGTAAAAGTATTTAAAAAAAATCTCCCATTTGTGTTATTACACAAATGGGAGATTTTTTTTAAATACTTTTTTATTATTGAGTTGGGTGAGATGGTTTGGGATCTGCCAAAACAAACCAAGACATGTCTTAATCCATACTAATATTATAAATGCGAAAGTAACTCTGTCTGTTACGCTTTCAGATAAAACGGCTGAACCGATTTTGATGAAAATTGGTATGGAAATAGTTTGAACCCCGGGGAAGGACATAGGCTACTTTTTAATCCGCGACTTTGTCTGCATCCACTATAACCGACATTCACGCGGACGAAGTCGCGGGCAAAAGCTAGTTTATCATATTTTGACTATTTCTCCTATATTAGTTGCCCCAGTTCAACAAGTCTAATAAAGATTTGGAAAAGCCAAAAAAACAATACATAAATTAAATGTAGTATGTATTTATGGATTTTAATTAAAATAAAGGCAGAAACAAATACCAGTCTTACCAAGAGGTAGAGGTAAAGGTAGAGGTCAGATAGGCAGGCACTCCATATAAAACAATGGTATTTGGCTGCATCGGAATAGACTGGAAGTCGATCCCAACATAATTGGGAAAAAGCTACACAGATGATAAAAGGCAGAAACAGATATCACATACACAAAACTTAGTAAATAACTAACCTTTAAAAAAGAACTGCAACACAGTAACCTTATCGTCAACACTGCTAGCGTTGAGTACACACATACGTATCACATCCAGTGCCTCAAACACAAGCCCCCTCGCCAAATACAGATTACAGCACGACTGCCAGTCTTCCAGCTTGTCGTGGTCATTGACCCGTATAGAGCAGGACGACATATCGCCGTCTCTGTCACGTATGTTCTGTATAGGTGCTGGTTTGCGTACATGAAGGTATTGAAGAGCTGCTTGGGTCTTCTTTTGGGCAAGTAAGGTCGATAAGACAACGTTGTGTTGCCAATCTGATAAGGTGTTGCCGGTGAGGCATTGGAGCTGGTCGAGGGCGAACTGTGGGGATAGAACGTTGTATTTAAATACTGTGAGGTGAAGAAAAATTAATAACAATAATTGGGTAGTAGGCATCAACAGCTGTCAGGCGAAAAATGTTGAAGGTCTAACCTCCACTGCTTATGAACCTATGCGGTGTCATCAACACTCGATTGGTTAACCAATAATTTCAAAACACCACGTCTTTAAAAACACAATTAACTGTAAGATTAATTAATTTTTTTAACTGCTTTGAAATTAATAAATATTAAGTGAATTGAGTTGGTAAATAAGTGACGTCACAGGTGTTTTCCTGTTGTCCTGTTTTGTCTATTCCGTGTGTATACGATATCCACCAGTGCCCACGCAGATATCTCCTGCGCGTCACCAATGTGCTTAAAATGTGTAAAATAACAACAACCTTCATCAGTTATAATAAGACTTAATTTTGTATGGACAACTAATAAGCTATCCGTCAAAATGTTAAGTTTTGTTCATATTAAATTAAGACTTATTGCAACTGACGAAGTTTGTTATTATTTTCCATATTTTTGATTTTTTTTACTTGTTTTTTCGATTCCGTGGTCATACGAAATCTAAGGGGGGACAGCTCATAAAAAGTAAGTCAATTGTTTTGTGGTGTTTTGTCTACTACCCAAAAGTTAGACTTACATCAAAATCTCTGTGGTCTAGATGCCAGAAGGCTTGCGTGGCCTTTATAGCGGTGTTGCTCAGACCGAACATCGTAGGAAATTGCATTAGTCGACGAATCACAGCTTCATATCTGTTGATACAATATACGTGGGAAGTCAAAACCTCCGACAAAATGTTACGATGATCTGAACGTCCAGAGAACGTTCAAGGAATTTCGTATCAGGTACCCTGCTCACAACACTCAAAACTTAGGTTTTATTTATTAATTTATTAAGGATTACCAACGAGATACATTAAACAATAAATTACATATCTTACAAAGAGTTAACCGGTTACATTATTTTACATTTAGTACACAACAAACAGCAACAGCTATGCTTAAAGAAAGATTACGGCAATCGCCAACGCTCCCCGTGACAGCATTGCACGCGTCACGGATCTCACATCTTTCAAAATAATTCAGTTCAGTTTAAAGTTACTAGAATTGACTCCCCTGATTAAAATCAGCGCACACCTAGCAACAATACGCTCTAGAAGTTGTCTTTGATAAAATTGATAATAAATTAAAATTCAACAGTGATAGAGTCGAAAACTGCCAAATGTTTTATAATTTCGCGCAGCATTATTTTACACGCAATAACGCGATTTTTATCGCTACTGTTGTATTTCGTTTATTATTAATTAAAACTGCTCAACCATATCACATTATGTGGTAATAAAGGCTCACCTTACTTCATCATAGACCATAGAGTAATCCACAAGTAGGTAGAGTACCAGAGAGTGTTTATGTTCCACTTGTATGTCCGGTAACAGGTACAGGCGAAGCAGCGAGTATAGAGAAGGTGGTGGGTACAGACCATTGCATTCACTGCCACCTTTTAGCCACATCCTGCAACAATATTATGTTTTTTTTTTTTGCTTTATTTATTTACAGAACTTTTAAAAAGATGCCAGTATTATTGTGACAAAACTTAAACTTCTTACTACACATATTATAAACGCGTTTCGCGAACTCTCAGTTAGGAGTAGACAGTATGCTAATAAATACACCTATATCTTGTCTCCTTAATTTATAACTAAACTATAGCACATCCGGGTTAAGAAAATAATACGTCAAACACGCTAAGAAGTGCAACTGAAGAGCGGTTGGTATTTTGTGACATTGTTTGCGACGTGATTGGTCAATGAACGATGGCTCTCTATTTTCTTAACGCCAATGAATCGAGGACACAGGCGAAGTCGCAGATTAAAAAGTAGCCTATTTATTTAAATTCAAAATTTACGAATTCAGACGAATGCCGTTTATTGCAGCGTTGTCTGGCGACAACGTTAGGTCAGAAAAGTGAACTTAAAAAATAACTTACTGATGTGTTCTCTCGCCACCGAACTCCTGTTCAATCAGCTGATCGATATACAACAGGGAACAAGGTTTATTCGCCTCATTCTCGTCTGTAGGCACGTTGTCTTGTAAACGATTCAGCTTCAGACGCCTGGAAACAAGACATTAGTCAGACATTCAATTCGTAACGTAAGAAGCTACGATTAGATACATGATTGCTGTGAAATGAGTGTGTAGGGAGGTCAAACGACCGTTTTGCATAATGTGATCTGTAGATTGATCCCTGCTCAATTGATAAATAGATCAATTATACATTGGTTGCAAGCAAACCAGCATAGCATCAAGGCAAGATTGTTGGGAAAAGAAACATAAAGTTTGTGTGCCATTATGCATGAAGTTTGTACTGTTGCAAATTCTGACAAAAATATAAAAGGATTTTTTGCAATTACTTTCGTTCAATTCTCGATTTGTATACATATGTAAATGATATACACTCCCCGACTCCTTAATAATAGCTACCAAACTTTTTAAACAATCGAGAATTCAATGTGTCTTAAGCCGGATCCAGACGTGTGTAACGTGTAATGTAATCCACCGTGTAATATAACACGAATTCTACGTGTGGACGGCACTACGAGCATGTAACGCTACACACGTAGAATTCGTGTTACATTACACGGTGGATTACATTACACGTTACACCTATCTGGATCCGGCTTTGTAATGCTCGTAGTGCCGTCCACACGTAGAATTCGTGTTATATTACACGGTGGGTTACATTACACGTTAAACCCGCCAGGACACGGCTTTAGTCATCATTATATCATATTTTGAAATGAACGGTCCCTCGATCTAGAAATCCGGGACTGTATTATGCAGAGAGTTGTTGAAAATTCGAGAATACCGGGATTGGACACCCTTAGCCCCAGAATTTCGATATTATATTCTTTAATTACACTGTAATGTTACCTCTTGTTATAAATAGAGTACAGTTGTTGTGCGGGGTAGGGCAGTGCGTTGTACCCGTCGTGTCGCTCGGGCAGCAAGCCCACGCGCAAGAACCACTGCACCACTTGGAAGTATAGAGATACTGTGCCAATGCCTTTGTATTTCTCTTCTATCTCGCTTAGAGCTGAAAACAATATAGGTTCGATTAGATTCCATCATCATCACTTCAGCTGAAAGACGTCCACTGCTGGACATAAGCCTCCCCAAGGGGGGGGGGGGGTTGCCATAATCGCCACGCTTGGCAGGTGGGTTGGCGGTCGCGGTATGGTTGTTACAAAGCCACAGAGAACGCTGCTGCCCATTCTCTGGTGAGTCCCTTAGTCGGCTCTTACGACACCCACGGATATGGGATGGTGCTATTCTTTACGTCCGACACCACACGGACATTTAGGTACGTTTTTACGTCGTTTACGTCGATTAGATTAAAAGTGTCTAAACACACTATGCCGAAGTTCAGCACAATTACACCTGCAATGCTATTTGAATTACTGACGACACACTATGCCGAAATTACGTCGCGTCATACCGTACAGTCTAACTTAGGTCGGGCATAAGTTCAGCGGCAACCTGTTCTGTGAGCACACATTAATAACAAGATCACTTTGTTTTGCGTCCGTCTGTACAACAACACGACACGACGCACTATGTGGAGGTGCCTAAGAGAGCCTGGCCATAAATACATTTTGTAAAAATCGGCGCAGGTACTAGTATTATACCTCAAACTGTAGCTAAGAAGTTAATCTACTACATTATACATAAATTATGTATGTGGCTAATACTGGTTTATAGCAAAGAGCATCTAAATACGATAATTCAAAAATTATCACAAAAACATCTTAATTGATATTTTTTTCAGGATTATTTTCTGGTGAGTTAGCAATGAAAACTATGCAAGTATTATACCATATCAGAAAGCTTATAATATATACTTTCATCTAGTATGCATAAATATGATATATAATTGTTATTATATTTACTAGAAATATTTATCTAATGACATATAATTTTTGCGTATCTGAAACTTTCAATTATTAGAGTTTTGACAGTTGCCGAAATTTGCCGAAGGTCTGTAAATTATGTTATTTGATAGGAAATTTAATATTATTGTACAGAAAGAAAAAAAAAGTTGCAAATTCATTGCAGAACATATGTTAATCTATTATAACATGAAATAGTAAACATTTCTTATAAATACGTAGATATAAGGTGCTATTTCATTAATTAGTTAATAAAGTTATATTTGTTATATTTTGATAATTGCGTTTTATGTTTAGATAATGTATCGAGTATTTCTCACCATATTTTAGTTCACTTAAATAATAAATTATTAAAAAAACATATCGGAAACCGCATAACCACATAATGTTAATTAGTTCTTTCTACCACATTTTGCACACGTTTCAAATTTATTATTATATATTAAATAAAAATCTGCATACTCAATAATTACATACTGTTTTTCGTTCGTCATTGTCGTTACTAAAAGTTTACCTAATCACCTACCTTCTCGCAATGAGTGAATTCAACTGTACCAGACGCGACCTATGTCTTGTTTTAATAGAAAGTGACGGGAATTATCTTGTTGCTTTAACACATTATATACATGCTAATTTATCAACTTTTCCGAGGCAAATATCGCTAAGATTGTCGCAAGTGTACAAAAAAATCTTATTACCAACTTTCGTCAACGCTGCACTAAATCTGGCAGAAACAGAAACATGTTAAAATAAGAATAGCGTGTGGTTTAACGTCATATTCAATGTAAATTGGAAGATACTACTTGTGAATAAATGCCATCATCTGTCCATAAAGTCCTAATTCACGAGGAAAACGTCATTCGGCATTATTCTGTATTACCTCTTGGACAGCACTCCGGAAATGCCCAGGAATCAAGGAACAAAGAGAGAAGAAAATGCTGTAGAGTAGCCACAAATGAAGATGTTCTACATACACTTTTGTACACTTCGGACCCTTACAAAACAAGTTTAAGAAAACCTTCCAATTAAAATCTATAGAACTTATAGATGAAGCTTTTGGAGCTAATAGAATAATACGCTCAAATGTTTTTTTTTAATTAATAAAATAGTAAATTAGTAGTAATAGTAATTTTAAGAGTTTATTTTGTATTAATTATAACATTTTAGGTCACATTATTTAAAGATAATCGTAAATTTCTGATCATTACTAAATTTTTCATATTCAATATTTTTTATGACTATTAAATATATATTTATATATTACATAAACTGTACATTATTTTAAAGTATATTTATTCTAGATTATCTAAAAAAAAATCAGGTGTATATCTATAAAAACATGGAAGTTATGGATTTATGACCCGAAACCGACTCAATCTCCGCATAGTGCGACGCCACGACAGCGCTCGAGACACTGAATACACATACAAAGTTGCGGAACTGAATTTCTGCCGCGTAAGTTCGGCACTTATTGTGTCATATCAGCCGAATACGTCGGAACGTAAAACCGGCCGCCGAACTTAGGTCGCGTAATTTCGGCATAGTGTGTTTAGACACTAAGTCAGAAATCGCTAATCCGCCTTAAACGCACGTGGTGATAAATGCTCGTGTCTTCTCTGTATGAGAAGGCACGGCAGCCGAAGAAAGCCGTTGGTCCCGGTTTTCATTCGTAGATCTTTGTCAGTCGCTACTAGTTACGTGGACAACCAGTCTTACCAAGGGATGTTTTGTTACCCAGTACGGTCTTGCCCTGCTGTATGTTGGGGTCGTTACCGACAACCCAGTTACTGGGTAACACGATTGGTAAGATTTGTTCTCAAAATTTCTGACTACTCATAGCGACTATCAAAGATCTACGAATGACAGCCGGGACTTTTATGTGCTTTCCAACCCACAGAGGGGTTTCAGTATGAAATGGATGGTAACCCATCCACGGACTAACCGCGGCAAGCGTAGCTTAACCTTAATAGATCTATTTGCACGGCTTTTACTTAGCCACGAGTCCCAGTAGTGAGACATTAAAAAATGGGTATAATTTATTTGTCGTATAGTGCCGGCCGCGAATAGCACCACCGTATTTCTACCCGTGTGTGTCGTAGAAGGCGACAGAGGGATATTGACCAGAGGATGGGCGGCAGCGTCCTTCTGAGTACCATAACACCTACTGCGATCGCCAGCAACATGCATCGGCCAAGCATGGCGATTACGGCTGAACCCCCCCTTGGGGAAGACTTATGCTCAGCAGCGGCGTCTAAAGGTTGACATGATGATGATGAATTTATTATTATTTGATTACAGTACCAGAGTTCTGTATCCCCATCTCTCTCTAAGAGCGAGAAGTCCGCGAATGACGTCACTTACCATCAGGTATGATCAGATTGCAGCACTTTGTAAGCACGGAGTCTAGCAAGCCGGTCAGTTGTGTTAACTGCTGCACGCAATGTTCCAGACACCGCACTACGTTTCTGCACAAAAACAATAATATTTACAGTTCGGCCGCTAAGAGAGTTCCTGACTGGTCGTGATTGAAAGGAACATCTAAAGGTTGTCGCAGTGATTGACCGATTGGCTGCTGCACAGCGGGTCGAGGGTTCGATATCCGCACGGAACAAATATTTGTATGGCCTATAGATAGTTGTTCCGGGTCTGGCTGTTTGTGTATGTGAGTTTAAATGTATGTTATTTATTTGTATTATTAATGAATAATTTATTGTTATTTACCACAATCATCATAGGAGTATTCCATATTGCAATAGTGTACAAGCCTAACAAAAACAAACCAACTAGATGTATTATGCACAACCAAGACATATTTTACAATATGTGGCTGTCTGAATGTAGTGTTTGCCTTACCTGTCTGGAAGAGCAGAAGAGGTGAACAAAGGTGCTGTCAGTTCCTTGGCATTCTGTTTTAATTCTATGGCACGTTTCCAGCACCAGTCAACCTAAAATATTTGAAATTATATCACATGAAAAATAGTACTTATAGTTAAAATTATTATTTCAGCCGAAAGAGATTGATTGCTAGACATCATCCTTCACAAAAAAACAGGTCTATTTATGACAATTTCTCAACAAGTATTTATCAATAATAATTGGCAGTGTAGGCAAAGAAAAACATCTATTCAATTTTTAGCAAGCCGAAGTAGCTTAGTACCACTGAACAATAGTCATAGCTGTTCTAAAACTAGAAGAGACTGGTACCGACAACTTACCAAGAATGTGAGCGTGCAACCAGCGCCGCTGTGACTGCCGGTGGCCCAATCGTGAGCGCAACGTTTTAAGAAACGAGACAGGCGAGCTTCCAGCGCTACTGAAAGTAAGTATCTACGTTGTTCCTCCTGTAACATTATATATGGTTAATGAACAAAAAATATTAAACTAACTCAAATACAATGCTAAAAAATGTATGAAGAATATATCACTCGGGTTACGATCTCATTTTTGTCATGCAGTGAACAAAATCACGACACAAATAGAGTTAAAAATATTGTACGCGCACTGTGATGCAATTTTTTAAAGCAAGATTTTAATATCGCTTTTAAAATCGCAACGTGAATGTATTACACATTCACGTTGCGATTTTTTTACAGACATTGAACGCATTTCTAATAAAAAAAATAAAAAAACATTTCGTATTTCTGCGATAAAATTATTGTTTGGAATAAAAACACAGTGTCCATGCTGACCCTTATGTTGCGACTTATTTTATTTATTTATCTCCACAATGACATACTTAAGTAGTAAATAAAGTTGCCAAGCAGTTACCTATTACATCATTTTTAACACATTCACCAAGTCAGTGAATGTGTTAAAGGTGAGTGAGTGAGAGGGTGTGTAATATGTATGTGCAGGGGTGTTTCTGTATTAATGGGAGGTGTGTGTAGGTATGATGTAAGAGCGAGGGCGTTTCTGTATAAATGTAGACTTACCGGACTAATGTTATTTGAATAAGTGTGCATGTAGAGAGGTGTCAGTCCAGCCGACGTGCATGCGTGGTATAGACGCGGCGGGTTCAGTAACGCGGTCGGGCCCACTTCGTCTATAGAGCCTATTATCTGACGTTGTATGCCTATTGTGCCTAGGACACACGCTTCTGAAGTATTGAGGCAGATGCAATCTGAAAGGTAAGTTTTTAAAAATCACTGTTATTTTCGCCGTAGGGGTGTACGTATACTATACCCACATTTAGCCTGTTATGTTAGTTTCATGTTTCGTTACACACTTTCACAAAAAATCGCTTTAGTTGCTAATGCCAGCTACACACGTAACGATCTATCGCAGCGATTACACTGTGCAAACCGATTTGCGCAGTTTTATCGATCGTGTGTATGATAAATCGTTGCAGATTATCGTAACGATTTATCATACACAAATAAACAAGCTCAGTTTCGAATTTATAATATTATTAACTTATACCCGCGAACTTTTTTCTGCGTGAATGTCGGTTATCGCAGATGCAGACGAAATCCCGGATCAAAAAGTAGCCTATGTCCTTCCCCAGGATTCAAGTTATCTTCATACCAAATTTCATCAAAATCAGCTCAACCGTTTCATTGGGAAAGCGTAACAAACAGACAAAGTTACTTTCAAATTTATAATTTTAACTCGACGACTGTCGGGCGAAAAATGTGAAGGTCAAACCTCCGCTACTTATGTCGGACTGTGCAACATAAGACATTCGAAAGGTTAAGTATGGATAAATAATAATAATAATAATAATAATATGTGGGGACATTTTTACACACGGCCATCTGACCCCAAACTAGCGAGACCCTGTACTATGGGTGTCAGACGGCTGATATACATACACAAATACATTTTTTTTTTGTAAATACATACATATATAGATACCAAGCATTTCTGCAAAATTTCCCTAGTAATATTTGAGCTAGCATACTCACTGTATTGCAAGGAGTTGGGATAGAAGTGTTCCTCGAGCCGAGTCGCGTGCGAGTACACAGCGACGGAGCCGGGGTCCAGCCGCACGTCTAGCGTAACGCAGTCTCCCGCCGACAGCTCGCAACACCACGTCACGCTCATGAAGGCGTTGCTTTGTAGGGGCCAGGTTGCTGGGGAACATCATGATGGTCAACGCAAATAAAACTCTATTTATGTAGTATTTTAGTTCAATATAATTAATATTGAACTAAAATCATCAATGGCGCCGATTCACAAACTAAACTAAAGTTAGAGAATTGGCATCTCTTACTGCCAGGCAGCTGAAGAAAAGGACGGCGATACATTAGAACTATGTTGGAGATGTCAAATTCGTTTTTTCTTGAACTTCGCCGTGTTTTTATTCAATATCTACCATGACAACCATAATTATGTTAGACCAACTTACAAAAAATAAAAAGCGTTTATTTTTATTTGTTTTTCTAAAATTATATGGGATGCTTTTATCCACAGTGCCAGCCTAAAAAAACGTTAATTTTGTGGTGATAAATCATAAGTGTTACAAAAATAATGACTTCTGCCAAACTGTAAAGCAGTTTATTGGCAGAAGTAGCTCATTTTTATGTAACTACTTGTTAGTACTATTGAGTCAGTAAATTGACAGCTCTTGTTAATATCTGTCTCTTTCTTGTTTTATTGGGGAGAAAGAGATATACATAGCTTAAAATAAGTTTAGTTTGTGCACAAAAGAATTGGCACCATTGGCAGCAAACTTAGTAGTAAGTAACATTTTTTCACTTAAATTAACTATTCCTACAGCACAGTAAATTTTACATTCTACAAAAAATTAGATAAAAAAATAATAAATGCATTTATAGCTGAAGAACTCTGTACGCATAATTCGCGCTGAGACGTGAAGTTGCGGACACACCAGCCCGTTATACTACTACTAGCTTAAGAACTGATTTGAACACAAGTTACCTGGCATTTGATCCTTGTACCACTGATCCAAATCAAACAGAAGCATTCCATACTGTGTGGACGAGCTCGCGTTCTCTCCCCAACATTCCCACACTATCTGACAAATGTTCAACATGCCTGCAATGATGGTAAACAACATTAATCATATTCTCCTGAATTTTGGCCACAGAGGCCATACTCAATGGAGACTAGGCCAGTACACAGGTGATATTTTCGTACACACGTGTGTTCATAAACATAGATGCACTTCCTCCTCCCTCACTCTAATATTCCGGTGGGAGGGTTGACACAACCCGGTAAAGATGAAACGTTGGATCAACGCCTTTTCGTGCTCAACAGGGGTATCACACCACATATCCCTTAACAAAAGATGACTAGACTTTTTTGTATGTTACAGTTCCCTTATAAGTTTTAGAAGAGGTCATTATAAATTTAATTTTAGCTTTTTAATTCAAGTTATATTTTGTTCGTTTAGAATTTGTCCTACTTACTCTCTTCTCCCTCTGCTGCTAAAGAAGAATTGATGGAGTAAGCGTGACACGACACGCATTTGCCTCCAAGCAATAAAGCTTCATCAACTGTGCCCAACTCTAGTTGAAATCTTATGGTAGCTGTTGAAAACTCCTATAAAGGAAAAGTTTATTTATTATGTACTGTATAGGCTATGACTGGTTGAACAATGTCCAACCTCCATTTTTTTAATATTAAAAAAAAAGAAATGTTGCGCCACACTGGCAAATTCTTCTGTTTTACTTATCGGCTGCGTTAACAAACATATAAACTTACAAACAGTCAGACCCGGAAGAACTATCTATAGGCCATAGAAATATTTAATCCGTGCGAGAATCGAACCCGCGAAATGCAGTACAGCAGCCAATTGCTCAGTCACTGCACCAACCGTGTCGTCGCCATTTATAATTGACGTAATGAGATAAACACTGTTCAAATATAGGATAGAGATTTGACAGTCAGCAGCTAGGACTGACAGGCAGTTTTTACTTTTATGAGGTCCAATAATTATCCGAATCCTGATATTGGATTTCATTTGAGTAGATAATAAGTCCCTTGGGAGTTTAAAATCACTATTTTACGGGTTCCCTCAGCTCATATTCCTACATATTTTTCCGAATGGTATTATTGCCGTTCTTTTTATATAATTTTTCCATTTGTTTAAGGCCCTTGAGCCTTCAATCTGTAACGGTTCTCCTGTAACGTTATTATAAGCGGCGATGTAACGTTATTGAAAAATAACATACCTTTAAATATTGTTCTATGAATATTATATTCTATAACATTATTTTTTTATAACATTATTTTTATTTTCCGGTTTTAGTATTGTTACAAATTTGGGAATGTTATGTGGAAACATTAAGTGTAATATAACAAAATTTCTTTTCATTTCACGTCCCTGATTTGAACTATCCACCTTACACCTAAAGTAGAAGCATGTGAATTTATAGATCACCAACAGCCTCATTTAGAAAGTAACTTAATCCAACACTTGTGGATGGAAAATATTCATCCTTTCAGGGCAAGGCCTGATGAAGCTTTTCATATAATTACCTGGTACAGGCACTTGGTGTCCGACAGCATTCTCTTGCCCTGGTACGTTAGAGAGTACATCACGGCTAGTGGAAACTCTTCTTCTTCAAACCGGTCTGTCACTGAGAATACCACCCAGAGATAGCAGAATGCTCGAGGATCATCACAGGGCTCCTGTAAATATCTAAGTAGTTTATTCTCTTTTGAAAGCATTTTTTCAGAGAAGTATAACCTCATTCTAATTAAAAATATGTAGGATTTTTCCATATTACAATTTTGAAAGTATAATATTGCCCATGAATTTAAGTCCATGTACATGGTAAAATTATGGCAACGAATCAAGCAGGCCCACTGCCTGTTTGGAATATTTTTGTTTATGTGTTTAAGTCATTCACTGCCGGGCCAAAAATGTTGAAGGTAAAACCTCCACTAAGGTTGGTCACCGGTGACCTACATGGCGTTCAACGTATTAAGCAAGTTGCCAAATGGGTCAAAGGCCTTGTAAAATTATTAGATAACACAATCACTTAATAAATTTTTTAATTATACGTATTTTAACTTCAATAGATAAATTGGTCTATTTCCTATAAATATACAATTACCTACTTCAATGACAGTCACTTTCAAATTGTTTATTGTACACATAAATTTTTATTAAATACGCTAAGCTTAGGAAAGTTACCTGGAATCCAAAATGTGTAACTGGCAAGCATTCCACATTGACTTGTGATGTAAACTCCAATTCCAAATTCATAATATTCCAGATCTGGAATGCCCCAAAGTTATACCCAACTGCCAGACTGCCCAGTTGTGGAATGTATTGCAATACTGTCACGCGAATATGATCCCTTTTGGCCTTCATTCGTACTGTACCATCTGGGTTACGGAATATATACTGGCCATCCACTAAGGAGTTTTCATTCAGTAGGATGGCTAAATGATCATTATTTTCTAATGCCAGTTCTCGTTGTTCTAAAATCCTGTGTATAGCAGAAATTTGCAGGAAGCTCAAATTGGCTGGGTTGGCTTCATTTTGGACTAAGTGTTCATTACCCTGGGAGATGTCTTTTAATGCTAGAAAAGTTAACAGAAGTGATGAAAAATTATTCACATAAACCATAATTTAGAGTGTTCCATATTAAGAATATTAAAAACATACCTAGCATCAAACTAGCTCTATTGAGATCAAACGCAAATATCTCTCCACTCTTTGTACCAGCCATGACCACACCATCAAAACATGATATTGGTCCATCTGGTACTCTATCCCACACCGCTAACTCAGTAACAACCACCTCAGTCTGTATGCAACGAAGTAACTGTGAGCCATTGACATGTAAGATACATATCATACCAGCTTCATCACTTTGCAAGCTGATTATGAGTTGTATGGAGTTTGCGGTCAACGGTCTTGGCAGCTCCACTACACTTGTTACCAATGTATTGATATTGCTGAAATAGTTCATATTGATTACAATATTTAAATGGAATTCCTAACTGACATTTCAGACAAAATAGTCTTAAAGGATAATAATGGTAAGGTACAGGTAAATCTTTTCAGGGCATAATACAAGACTTATCATCTACACTTAAGTTCAAATGTATACTGAAGCTATTGGAAAATCTTAATAATAAATTGATTTCAGCAGATCTTATGGTACCTATTATAAGAATCTACTTAATTCGATTTATGGGGAATTTTGGGACAAAAATGTTAAACTTAAAACAAAATAAAGTTCAACTTTTCTTAACGTTAGTAAAGCTCTAATTAGCATCTACGGTGCTTTTACAATACAAACCTCAGTGGGGTGCCAAAGTTTCGAGCTGCTACCTTCAATCCGGTTCTAAGATCAACCACACAGAATTTAGGACCCAGAGCCAGCCAGCCATGCTTAGTGTCCTTCAAAATTCCACCGAGAGGTGTCTTATCTGCGAAATTTACAAAATTATAACCCACACAATCTTGACACCGCTTTATATAAATAATTATGTTGTCACTAAACTAACATACCTGTAAAATCTTCAGTAGGTTGCAGAAAACTGAAAACGGCGGGAGACAAATTTGTTGTTTTGACTATAGAAAACACACTATCTTGAAGTTTTTGCATTGTAATTACTTAGTAAATTGCTTTCTAACCGAAAACTAAAGTCTGAAGAGGTTATGATGCATATTATTGTGAAGTTTCCGACGTTGTTTAGTTAAATTTTACTAAAACGTTGCATTAATTTAGCGATTAAATGTTGCCTTTGGTGATACAGCGATATAAATTATTGAAATAGTTTAAGAATTTCCATTATATATTAATAACTTGATCGGTAATCAACGCGCGGCGGTATCGAAAATACGAAACGCAAACCGCAAACTAGGTATCAATTATTCAATAATGACAGCCACTGACAGCTGTTCGAACCAATTATCGCTCGTTTGATGTTACCAGCCCAAGAAGTTTTAACTTGTAGGTATTCCATGTATGCTCAATATAAATTCGTTATTCCATGACAATTTCAATTAAAAAGCTCTCTTTTTATTAATGTTCTGATAGACATCATTTTGTATACATGGCCAAAAGATAAGAATGCAGTAGTTTAAAAATAATAATACCACTAATAAATAATAGTTCAATGGCAACATTGTCTAGAGTTGTAGTGATTTATCGTTATATTGCACCACACAGAATATTTGTTATAAAATAACTGTTACTGTGTACTGTTAAAGTTCTAAGGTTCTAATATTTGAATCAGTCATCATACATATACAAATATATCATCTTTTTAATTTCTTACAACAATTCCAATAATTCGTTCGACTTTTTGTTTAGTCAGGTATTCACTTTTTATTTTTTTTTATGATTAATAATGTCTTTACAATGTTATGGAATAAAAACACGGTTAATTAAAAAATAATAAATGTATTTCAGTTGTACAACTTGGAAAGATTACATTAAAATACAATCTAAACAATATTAACTTATTGTTGTCTTTATGCTATTCTAATTTCAAGCTTAATCTTAACAATACTTAATCATAATTACACGATAATAAATTACAAGTAGGTCCGGAAACTAATTAAATAATAAACTAAGATAAACTTTATTATCAGGTTTGCAAATCTTTGGCCAAATGTTAAGTCAATTAATCACAATCACAGCCTATATAGGCACTTACGAATAGTCTTGATTTCAATGTTTTAAACAAGTTCAAATAAATACAATATTGCTGTTTCCTATGTCTGATAAGTCATCATATTAAATTCGCTGTGGGTTCCAAAATAGTTCAGTGTTTCTCTGGGAACAGGTAAACTTCTATAATCGGATATACCAACCACGTGCTGCGGCTGTGGCGCTGGTAAGTCCTTTTTACATAGGTAGGTGTTAAAGTGGTGGCAGGAAGAAGCAGGTACGTGCGATAAAAAGAAAAAAGAAAATAAGCATTAGATGTGTGTGTTCAAAGAGTTGTGGATTTTGTAAAAAAATAATGAATAGATTAATAAATAAAAGTGTTTTATTAGATGCTGGTGTCGTGTTAATGAGGTGATTTTGAAGAAAAATGAATAAAGTAGGTAGGTAGGTATAGTATAAGTAGCTAAGTAAACAAAAATATGTATGTAAATGGGTGTTATCTGGCAATATGAACAGAATTTATCCTGAGAAGAAATCTATGAAAAAGGTCTTGGAGGTCTACCTAAATGATCTAAATGCAGGAGTTAAATTTTGTAAAATCTTTCACACACTAAAGGGCGAATAATCAGATAGCAATATCAACACGTGCTTTGTTTATATTACCATTTTGACAACTAGAGCAAAACTGGAAGAGAAGTCAAGAGTTACCCTAAGAGAAGCTGGCAACGTTAGTTCACGATTACCATTGCATGGTCACAATTGCCATAACCACGGAATAATAAAAACAAGAGGAAGTGCCCTTAGTCTTACTTAATACTGGATCCAGTGCCACGTGTGAGTTTGGCGACACTGGATCCAGTATTAAGTAAGACTAAGGGCACTTCCTCTTGTTTTTAATATTCCGTGGTTATGACAATTGTGACCATTCAATGGTAATCGTGAACTAACGTTGCCAGCTTCTCTTAGGGTAAATTAAATTGTACTTACAATACACAGAAAATGATGATATAATTGGCTACAAATTATAAACGCAACTTTGGCGAAAAGCTTATTTATTGTTGTTCGAAATTAAATCGTATCACAACTGACGAACGTTGCTATTATTTTATATATGATATATTGACATATTTTTCTGCGATACCTTTCATTGAGTCCGTAATATGATTGTATGTAGGAAATTGATTGACATCCCAATGAAATGACGCATTATTTTAGACATGACAATATCTTTTTTAAATATGTGACAGTCTGTTAAAAACATAATTGACATCTGATTTTTTGTATATGAAGATAAACTATATACGTATGTATATAGAATATTTATAGGTCTACGTCTAACCGCGAATGAATGACTATTTGCCAGAATATAGGTATAAGGTTTTTAAAACTCATTCTTTTAAACTCGTACTTTTATTTATTAAAAAAAAAGTTAGGTACTTTAAAAATATACATGTTATTGTTTTATCGACACGAACTATTTGCATTAATGTGTCCCATCCCTAAACGAGTAGCGAAGAAGTTTCTAGAATTTATGCCACGTAAAACGATTACAGTCAAGACAGCGAGCAAGCTAATTTAAACTTTAATGAATGGACATAAGGTAGTTTTTAGTTCGCATCAAAGTAAAAATATGGTATTGTCAATAAAAATCGATTATATTGAAATATATGAAAGTTTTATACTTTTTGGTGATACGATATAGCTCTACAAGAAACATTCTTTGACCTGCTAACATTTTTGCATGTAAAAATTGCACAATAAGGCATGGTTGTATTTTTTTTTCCATACGTGCGATATTGTGCGATATGTCACGTCGCAGCAAGTAGTTGATCGCGACTGAACCAATGTTGATCATTTCCACATAATTGTGCCACACGTTCGATGGCTGCGTGGCACTTCCACTTGTTTTTATTATTCCGTGGCCATAACATTGCACGTTATTTTCCACCAATGGTTAAGTAGGTATATTATAGATATTTTATTTTAATCAACAATGGTGATTGGAACAATGCTTGATACTTGCACATAACTAAAAGTCTTATGACAGATTTCAAAGACACAAATCAATAGTTAATAACTTTATTTCAAATCCGTAACAATACTTGAGCATTTTATTTTTTACGATGAACTGGTCCTACTGAAACATTAATGGTGTTTCGGTTCGTTTCAGTGGCGTGTGGATTAATTTTCATTTGGCCTTGTACTATGTTCATCATCGATGTATATGGACTATCTGGAGTCAGATTTTTCGGTAGATTACTTTCGGTTGACACGTTATTTTCACTACGAGTATTCTTATTATCATAAACCGTATGTTTCATAGAAACGTATCCCTGAGTAGATGGCTGAACATTTTTAGGACCAGGACTGAATCCATTTTGCGTTACTACAGGGTTATGAGGTCTTGATGTACTCACGGTTTCAGTTTTTGGCGGAGTTTGCGTGCTTGTGACAGAAGGTGTATCAAAGGAATCGTTTCTGACTTGAAGACTATTAGACCGAGAAGAATTACCTAAAGAATGAAGTGTAGATGAACTTCCCTTTAAACTTTCCATTTCCTTTGAAAACACCTCTTCACTTCTTTGAAATCTTTGAGCGTGTGACGTCAAAGGTGACCTATTTTGATTTATGGATGTGGCGCTTAAAGACCTACTTGGTGAATTATTTTGGACACTATCTATTGATGAGACTTGTCTATTTTCAGTTTTATGAGTCGATCGTGCTGATTTATTTACTTTTGCTTCCATAGATCCATATGCACTATCTTTAGTTGAACTATGGGATGAATTTTCTTCTTGCATTCCATATCTTCTTACCACATTTGCAGGTGCAACAGCTTCTATGTTCTGTACATCATAAGACAAAGGATTTCTTTCAGGTGGAGCGTGTTTCACTCCGTCGATAACTTCGCCAGTTCTCGGATTAATATGTTTTTCTGTATCATAACGCAAAGTTACTCTATGACTTTCATCGATTGGGTGATCTCTTGTTCTATGTTGTAATTCTTCATCACTATCTTCATATTCAGCTTCGAGATTTTCCTCCTGAAAATGATAATAAATAATAATAATAATTTATTTATTAAAATAAAGTTTACAAATGAGTAGGTACATTTGGTCAGCAGATACAAATATAATAAAATATAACATAATATTATGATGATTATATTATTATGTTATTATTATTATTATGTATGTAATATTTTCAGTATAAAAACGAGACAACATAGCTCAGAACAACATGAAATAGGTTACAGATTTCTATTTTCTAATTCTCACAGTAGCCACATATTTCAAGGACTTAAAAAGTTAACAAACCTCCTCGTCCACTTCTTCTATTACACTATTTTGTATCCATTCGCGTATTCTTTGTTTCTTTGCTTGCCGATCCACAGTTGTTTCGATACCATTATCTCTAAAATGTTTCAGTAGTACGTTTTTTTCATTGGGGTCACTGTGGAAACTGTACATTGACGGACACAGCTCATCTATGTCTTCGCCAGCTGAAAATAAATATATAGTTATTATTTCTTTAGGCGCATGGCATACATAATCTGAACTTGTTAAAAAAAATCTAAATTTTGACTTACCAACTCTGTCGGTGTAACCTTTACCCAGCCATCGATCATCTAAATAACGTGAAATCTCTAGGAAATTATATGCCCTTTTTTCTTCTCTTGGCTCTATAAACTTTTTAAACATTTTTTGTGCCTTCGACGAAACCATTTTCCACAATTTCGGTTGTCTTTTCAATGGGTTCGAACTGTTGTACCAATTATAGTAACTGCAATGAAATATATTTGATTTAGTGTCCATGTGTTATTTTAAATTTGGCACTAAAAGAATTCAATGCATCATCATCATTTCAGCCGAAAGACGTCCACTGCTGGACATAGGCCTCAACATTCAATGCATGTAGTAAACAATTTTTACCTTGTGTAGCGAGGGTCATCAAAAGCAGCTTTCTGCCAAGGCAAACATCCAGTGAGGCAAATGAAAATAACGATGCCAAATTGCCAAATATCATGGGAAATTAAAGCTCTGAAAGTAAAGAAATAAACAAGTGTAAGATTGACGCCAGCATACCTACATTCTTTCATAAGTTAAAAACAGGTTTTTTATTTTATGATTCCCAAATCATTTAAAAGATGAAAGTACCTACACAAATAAAACTGATCAATGCTTATTCATTTACAAAACTAATACAGCTGTTCAATTAAAATAAATAACGCACACACAAAGTATCAGAGGCAACATGTAAAAATAATATTTTCTCACTTGTAACTACTGTCCATGGATAATTTTAGCACTTCAGGTGGTGAATAGGGTAACCATTCATTCCGTCTTCTCACAACTGATAGAACTTTTCTCGTTTCTCCGAAATCACAAAGTTTTATTCTTGAAAAGTCGGATTTGAATATGAGAATATTGTCCAGTTTAACATCTCGATGTACTAAATCTCTTTGGTGAAGATGTTCTAATGCAGCCGACAATTGCTTTGCTACTCTTTTGGTATGAATTTCACCTATGCCAGTGTCAAGCATGTTTGATGTTAGGTCACCTGTAAAATGAAAGATTCATCGTATTCGTTTCAAATAAAAAAAAAACAAAAAAAAAACAATGGCCTCGCTATAAAAAGCAAATACTAATGTGCCTATACATTTTTCTGGCTAAACAATGGTACAGAGCTAGTTTAAAGTAAAGAAAACAGTGCACCAGCTCAGCACAACACGATATTAATGAGGGCTGGCACTAGAAATGTGCGAGATTTATATTCATTCAAATCACGTCGTGTTCTGGCTACAATCCAACTCAAAGTGTGTGTGAACCGGAGTAAGCAAAGCCCTGTTCGGGTGTTCGGGAATCAATGAGAGACTGTAGTTTTCAATAGGGCTGATTTACTGAGTGTCTTCACAATAGGTAATAGATCGCGTGTGCGTTAGTCGGTGATCCCGTATCAAGTCGTTTTGTGCGCGGTGGACGGCCGGCCGCTGCGCTCCGTCGCGCCGCCCCCGTCCCGCACGCCGCGCCCCGCACCGCCGCCGCAGTCGCCCGCGCCAGTGCGCGCGCGCCGCGAGCGATGTCGAGGTTCAATCCTCGACATGTTCCCGCCCAGGATGAGTCAGGAACTCAGGAGTCTTGAGCTGGGAGAGGGCAGATGTTGTTATAAGCTCGTCGGATAATGCCTCTTCTTGTCTTGACTTCTGCAACGCGTGTATAACCATCAACGCCGGGGTAAACTTTGGTTATTCTTCCTAATGACCACAGTAAGGGTGGAAGAGTTTTGTCCCTTATAAGGACTAAGTCATTAGGCTTCAACTCGTCGTTCGTAGATGTAAGCCACTTCGTTCTTTGTTGAAGGGTAGCGATGTACTCATTTTTGAATCGCTTCCAAAAATGTTGCCTTATATATTCTATTCTCTTAAAACGATCAAGACTGGTAATATTCCCTTCGAAGACTTGTGGGTGTGGATAAGACGTGAGTGCTCGTCCAATTAAAAAGTGGGAAGGAGTAAGTGCAGTGAAGTCAAGAGGATCAGTGGATAGTTGAGTGAGAGGGCGAGAATTTAAAATAGCCTCAACTTGAGCCAGACATGTAGCCATCTCCTCGTAAGTAAAATGAATATTTTTTAATAATCTCCGTAGATGGTGTTTAGTCGAGCGGACAGCTGCTTCCGCCATCCCATTAAAGTGAGGACTGTATGGAGGAGTAAATTTGAATTCGATACCTTCTTGTGCCATGTCCTCTAGTATGTTAGATTCAACTAAAAACCTTTGCAACTCATTAGATGCGCCGACAAAGTTCGTGCCGTTATCGGACGAAATGCTTTGTGGCTTCCCCCTGCGAGCAATGAACCGGTTTAAGGCGGCGATAAAGGCTTCTTTCGTGAGTTCTGTAACAAGCTCCAAGTGCACGGCTTTAACAGAAAGACACACAAAAACGCACAGGTAGGATTTCAAGAGCCTACAACCTCGACCTTTGCGGTCGGCTATCAACATTGGCCCAGCATAGTCGACGCAACAGTGTAAGAAAGGAAATTCTAAATTAGTTCTATTTAACGGAAGTTGACCCATGATAGGTTGTATACTTTGAGCCTTATTTCTAAAGCAAGTTAAACATTTATTCACAATTGATTTCGATAAGTTTCTACCTTTTAAAGGCCAATAAGTTTGACGTACATTTGATAACAATAGTTGTGGTCCGGCATGTAATAATTTAATATGATACATATGAAATATTAATTTTGTTAAATAATGTTTGCTACAAATTAATATTGGGTGCTTAACATCATAACAATACGGAGAATTATCCAACCTACCGCCCACACGAATTATATGATTCTTATCTCAGAAAGGAGATAAAGATAGCAAACGATTTTTGCTTGGTAAAGCCTTGCCGGCTTTTAAGATAACGTATTCAGTAGGAAACATTTCAATCTGAGCCTGACGTATTATAACATTTAATGAGTTTTGTAATTCTATGTTACTAAGACTAATATTAAGTTTATTTGTTTTATTTTTTGTGTTGTGTATGAATTTTAAGACATAACACACGATTCTTTGTAACTTATGAAAATTTGAATATTTATGTATTAGTGTAGACAATAAGTTATTATTATTACTAGTTAAATCTTTTGTTATTGATAAGCAAACTTTTTCTTCGCAATCATTTTTACATATTTGGTTAGAAGTTGGTTTTTTGGGCCAAAGAGACTCGTCTGTTTTTAAAAAATGAGGCCCAGACCACCATAAGGATGACTCATTTAGTTTATCTGCTGATAAACCTCGTGAAACCAAATCAGCTGGATTTTGTTTTGATGGTACGTAGTTCCAAGAGTGACCTTGTGTTTTCTCTTGGATTTCGTTGACGCGATTGCGAACGAAGTGTTTGTATTGATTAGACTGAGAAGATAACCAACCTAAAACCACAGTCGAATCACACCAACAGTGACATGTAATTATGTTTATAGTAAGTGTGGACAATACCTTATGACATAGTCTTGCACCCATAAGAGCACCGCACAATTCCAACCGTGGAATGGTGACTGGTTTTATCGGTGCGACCCTGTTTTTCGATGTAAGCAACTGTACATTAATATGACCTAATATGTCTATTGATCTAATATATAAACAAGCGCCGTATGCATTTTCCGACGCATCTGTAAAAACGTGAATTTCAACACCTTTGAAATCATTACAAATAACCCAACGTGGTATACTTAATCTATTAAGATAAGGTAATTTTTGTGCAAATGAGCCCCATAGATTGCCAATATCACTGGACACTTCCTGGTCCCACGCATACTTTTTAATCCAAAGTTTTTGCATGATAACCTTTGCTTCTACGATACACGGGCCTACCAATCCTAGTGGGTCAAAAATTTGACTTATTACCGATAAAATATGTCTTTTGGTTACCTTTTTATTAACGTCTATATTGATAGAAAAGGATAACGTGTCAGAATCAGACTCCCAGCTAAGACCTAAAGTTTTGGATGACCCCTGTAATTTTGAATCTGTAAAATCCAAGACAGTGTCAGATTGAATATTAGAAATAGACTTTAATATATCAGGGTTGTTAGATTTCCATTTTCTTAAGTTAAATTTTGCAGATGATAAAGTTGAGATTACGCCTTCACATAATTTTACTGTGGACTTAATAGTGGAACTGCCGCTTAATAAATCGTCGACGTAAAAATCATGCTTAATAGCATTCCTTACGTCATCGTTACCCGCAGTGGAGGCTAGACTGGATAAGCATTTTGTGGCCAGGTAGGGCGCTGATGCTGTACCATATGTGACCGTATTTAATGTGTATGTCTTTAATGGTTCTGTTTCGTCATATCGGAAAATAATTTGTTGTAAAGATCGTTGACATGGATTGATTTCTATGGCTCGATACATTTTTTCAACATCGCCTGAGACTACAAATTTATGTTGTCGAAATCGTAAAATAATCGAAAAAAGATCATCTTGTACGGTTGGACCGATCATTTGCAAGTCATTTAATGATACACCCGTCGTAGTAACCGCGGAACCATCAAATACTGTCCTAAGTTTTGTAGTACTGCTTAACTCGCGAATGACGCCATGATGAGGAAAATAATAATTAACTTTAGAGCTATCACCCGTTGAACGCTCCTTGTTTTCAGTCATATGGCCTAGGGTTTCATATTCTCGCATAAAATTAATATATTTTTGTTTAAAATTAGGATCACGTTTAAACTTTCGTTCTAACGATAAAAAACGAGTCTTAGCCAAGTGATATGAATCGCCTAAGACGTTAGGGTCACGTTTGAGAGGCATTTTAACAACAAAACGGCCCTCATCATTTCGAAAGGTATTATGTGCGAAACTTTGCTCACAAGCTGTTTCTTCTACTGAAATAGAATGCTGAGAATTAAGTGTGTCTAATTCCCAAAAACACGAAAGATCGGGATTAGACTCGCCTTGAGAAAAAAAACATAGATTAGGAGAATGGGTTGTGTCAATGATATGTCCAGTGACCAACCACCCTAACTTAGATTCGCGTAATGTCGGTTTATTATTTCCTAATTGTATTGATTGTTTACCTAAAACATCCCAAAATATGTCGGCGCCTAGAAGAATGTCGATATCTGAAGGTGTATTGTAAGACGGGTCAGCTAACGTTAGGCCTAGTGGTAAAGTTATACTGCTAACGTCTATATAGGAAGATGGTATGTGTGGAGTTATGCTTGGGAAAACGGTGCAATTTATGTTAACTGTGTAATCGCTGCAGAAAGATTTGACTGTGATGTTGCAAGACTGTGAGCTAGTGGATACGTAATTATTAAAACCTGACACTGCTGAAGACACGTCACGTCGCGTTAATTGCATTTTATCACAGTACCTTTGCGAGATCAGATTAATCGCGCTTCCGTTATCAAGCAGAATTCTTGCATTGTGTTCGTTGCCGTGGCTGTCAGTCACTCGTACGACCGCTGTGGATAGAAACACACGAGACGCAGTAGTATCTGTGACGACGACGTCACTAGTGAGGACAATACTTTCAGTTGTAGACTTGGAAGTAGACGATTCCGTTTTATCAAGATGCAACAAGGTATTGTGTTTGAATTTACAATATTTGCAATGGGTTAAAGGACATTTGTTACTCATGTGACCAAAGCGTAAGCAATTCAAACAAACTTTGTATTGTCTTGCCTTTTGTATGCGAGATTCAACTGAAAGAGCTCTAAAAGCTTCGCAATTAAATAAGGAATGAGGTTGATCACACATAGGGCATTTTGCTGAGGACTTTGATTTTTCTTCCTCCTTTTTAGGATTATGTTTATTATTAGTATGGTCATGACGGTCTTCCAAACTTTCTAAAAGATCCGCCCGGTTCCTAAGAAAGGTAATAAATGTGTTTAGAGTTGGGCTGTCACTTAAGGAATTCCTATGCTCTTCCCAGTAACGTAAGGTAGTTTTGTCTAATTTGGAAGACATCATGAAAATAATCAGGGTATCCCAATGTTGGGTAGGCTGCTTCAATGTAGTAAGCGCCCTTATGTTCTTAGTAGTCGTATCAATAAGATGACGAATGGACGTACAAGATTCCTTTTGTATAGGATCTATATTAAATAAGGCTTGTACGTGGTTATTGACGAGCAGGCGATCGTTGTCGTACCGCTCACGTAACAAATCCCACGCTATTTTGTAATTTTCACTAGAAAAGTCAATATGTTTTATGATTAAGGCCGCGCTTCCTTGAAGAGAAGCGCGGAGATAGTGAAATTTATTTATGTTGTCGATGGTATGATTATTGTGAATAATTGAAGAAAAGATGTCCCTAAACTCAAGCCAATCCTGATAGCCACCGCTGAAATGAGGTAAATCAATTTTTGGTAACCTGACATTAGTTCTCTTGAAGCCCCCACCTGATTGTGCATCATTGAAGTCTGCTACAGAATCCTCACGGTTTTTTGCGGAAGCAAGTAAGCAGCGCCCGGCTGCTACCAGCGCGAAATACTCGTTCTCGAACTGCTCACGCTCGGAAATCGGCTCATCGTTCCCGCTGCTGGAGTCGTCACAAAGCAATTCAATCTCGGCCTGTAACACGTCGAAATCATTATGTAGGTCTTCTATCTTACTTAGGCGGCACCCTAATTCAGAAGCTTGCAGATCGCTAAGACATGTGCAGCTTTTAAGGACATTTAAATATTTATTAAACGTTGTAAGCTTTGATTTTATGGCAGATCTTTTCTTTATTAAGGTTTTAACATTATCAGGCATGATGTATTATATAGGCAAGCTAGCGAAGGAAGAATACTAATTGAAAGTTACACTTTATTATGTTTTATTGTTTTCTAACAAATGTGTCAATCTTTAAAAATAACGGTAATTAACTGCGCAATTGAACAAAGGAACAGCTGGCCGCTCGACGGGCCGTGCTACGTACGATAGATAAGCGCGCGTCAAACCGGTTTTATGCTATGCGGCAGGTGAATTAGCTAAGATATTGCAAAAATGTTTAAGCTGATGGTTTTTATGTTTGAATGAATGCGTTTGAAGAAGATAGTAGCAAACTGCTTGCTAACGATGTAGGTATGTGGCCACTATGATGACTCAAGTTGGCTATTTGAAGCGAGGAAACTTTGGAGAAAATGGAAATATGTGGAAAAAGAGATAAGCAGACGAAAAAGGAAAAATGGAACGAACTCACAACAACGTCTTATCCAACCACTTATATTTCTTCTCTTCGTGTTTGTCCTCTAAATGTCCTTCCTTTGTTCAAAATGTCAGCTGACGTCGCCGACGTTTCTTGAACAAACTGGGTCCGAAGTCCGCTTCTGCACCGCTACAGCTATCACGTTCTTGTTAATCCTCAGTTTCGCGAAGGACCAAAATGTTCGGGTGTTCGGGAATCAATGAGAGACTGTAGTTTTCAATAGGGCTGATTTACTGAGTGTCTTCACAATAGGTAATAGATCGCGTGTGCGTTAGTCGGTGATCCCGTATCAAGTCGTTTTGTGCGCGGTGGACGGCCGGCCGCTGCGCTCCGTCGCGCCGCCCCCGTCCCGCACGCTCGCGGCGCGCACCGCCGCCGCAGTCGCCCGCGCCAGTGCGCGCGCGCCGCGAGCGATGTCGAGGTTCAATCCTCGACAGCCCAGATTACTCAGAATTTATATTTTGATCTTTGAGATAAATTATTGGTATTAGGTACATTAAAATCTTCGTAATGATGCATAATTATATTACTGTGATGAAGTTATCTTACCCAAAGGTGCATATTCTTGGCAAAACACATAGAATCCAGCAGTCTCAAACGCTACATCGAATGTAGTTACAATGTTTTTATGGGCGCTTAAATGTAAACTATAATGAAATTCTCTATAGAAATCTCTAATGGATACGTAGGGCTTTGGTAAGGCTTTCAAGACAATCTCTGTATCTGAAGCCCTGTGCTCTACCAGCAAAATCTTTCCAAACCATCCTTCTCCAACTATTTGTAGAATATCAAACTCCTCTACTAGGCTCACCTGTAATAAACAGAAGTTTAAATATAAGTATTTCAATTTTGATGTGCTAAATAAATACAAGATCTAAAAATCTTACTTTTTCCAGTTCAAACTCTCTGATTTTATGAATAGAGCCGGTTAGGGCTCTTCTCGAACTACTATTCATCTTGGATGCCACAAACAACGCATTCTTCTATAATCTGCAAAGTAAAATTTATTGTAGATTTTTTTATAGTTTTCAAAGGATTTTAAATATTTAGGCATGGCTCTTTCGGGTAGGTCGTATGAGCGGTTCAAGTCGTCCCAATTTCTCGTGAGGTCGTTGAGTGAATGCTCTTGGATGAACGCCAGGACCTGATGTCTACTCCAGATCCAGACGGTACACGGACGTCACATTGTGACGTCACCTAACGTCTCATCCTAGATATTATTTTATTGATGTCATATTTCTTTATGATATCTACATATTGATAATTTGGATTATCATTAGGTACTAAGAATGGCTATTATAAACAAGCTTCTCCCTCGCATTATAAGCAAGCCCTCCCTCCTCCCTTCTCCATGTTGTGAGCTGATGTTTTCAACCTATGTATAGCTAGGTGAACTAGTAGGTACTGCTACAAATTTCAGCTTCATAGGTCTAGTAGATTTCGATATTTCTTATTTAGTCAGTAAGTAAATGAGTGTCTTTTCGTTTTAATGTATACAAAGAATTGTATATCCATAACATTTAGCTTTATCTAATCTAGGAGTGTGTGACTTCATTGTTTATCGAGAAAAATCTGAATGGTAAAACAGAAAATGATGTAAACGCGGAATTTTAACCCATTTTCCAAAGTGTACCAATACTCCGAAACAAGCAATAAAGACACGCAACGATGCTCCTACGCATGATCATGTCAGCTAGCTCAGTAATCTATTGTTAAATTGAACGTATAACAAATGAGTGTTTATTGGTGCTAGGTCAAGTAATAAAATATTCACATAATAGTCTTCCAGTTGCCATTAATCACATATAGCATGAACAGACGTTTTGTTTAGGTTTCCATGATATAAAACAGAAGTTTCGGAACAGTCCAAATGGATTTCGAGAGCACGTTCTTAACGTGCTTTGTATAATGCTTTCGGATAAAATTGATTTATATACCATAAGGTTTTGACATAATTATGATGTAGTAGATGTTTTCAGAAAGTAGATATTGTTAAAACATACCTACTGTATGTACAATAAACATAAGAATGATGAAGACGGTTGCGAGAAGATGTAAGGTAAGGTATGGGATAGTTTAAAAAAAGAAAGTAGCAAATACATTCCAAGTTAGTTTTTAATCCTACTATCCTTCCCCACTTAATTTTTTTGATGAATTGAATTTTATGAGCGAGCTTTTAACTTTTTGATTTGGATTAAAGTATACAAACAGATAAAATATGACTTGAATTAAATTAACATATGAAACATTTTATTCGAGTACATGAAGTTCCCCTTAAAAATTGCTTGTAAAGTGTAGAAATGTACGGTCAGCAACAAAAGTAGGTATATTAATACTATTACATTTTCATATCCTCTAAAGCCACAAAAACAAATACGATGTAAGTAATACTTTGCAGTATTTCAGGTCAAAGGTCATGAACTATTATGAACCACTGTTGACATATAGTGGATTTTTGGCCAATCCAATGTTTGATTTCTAAAAGACATGGCTGATTTGCTTTTGGTAAAAAGCGTACGATCAGCTCTTCATGTTTCTTTTTGCCGAACATCAATGTAACTTTATAAATTTAATATCTACTTTCCAAATTTATCTTGGAAATCACTGAGATAGGAGAAGGAGAATATCGTAAAAACCTGAGTTTATAATAAACTAAGTCTGTAATCGCCAATCTGCCTTAAACAAACGTGGTGATCAATGCTCATGCATTCTACGCATAAGAAGAGGTCTTTGCCCTACAGCAGAACAATAACAGGTCTTGTTATTTTTCTAATGTATTGTGGTAGGCTCTATTCTTAGAACTGTTATATGGATGGCTGTCAGTTCTGCCAGAGTGGCATCTGTTTGAGATTCAAGATTTTATACAAAAATAAATCCGGATACGACGAGATTTTATCTAGTCAAAGAGCAAGTCAAAAAAGGAACAAGCAAATCTAAAGATGCTCTTATGAAGAAATTTAGAAGTAGAGGGCAAGAAATTGGGTTAGACCAAGTTTGGTTTTAAGTGTCGCATTATAGAAGCAAAGTAACTAATGAGCTTTTCAACTACTGACTGAATCTACTGAGCAAGACATTTGGCAATCTGAATTCACGGAAGTTTAACAGTGCAGAATATTAAGAACACTGCATTTTAGAAAAGCTACAACTGCTAGGAACTCTTCCGATCTATCTATTACCTACTTAGATGACATAACGGTGATTTAAAAATTGACTAGGACTACTTAGATGACATGATGATATTAGTACGAGACTATTTAATAACGTGAAATTATTAACAGATAGGTATTTAGCATTGTAGAAATGCTATTTGCTATATACAAATCATAAAAATCAAAATAATAAAATTATTTACAATTCTAGGAAAAAGGCAGGGAGCTCAAAGGGCATCAAAAAACTCGTCCACATCGCTGTCAACGGGACACCTGCACGCGTAGCATGATTACGCTATGTCTACGGAAGAATAGACATACTGACAGGAAGAATAGACAAACTGTACTGACTTGTCTATTCTTGCTGTCACTATGTCTATTCTTCCATAGACATAGCGGTGGTCATGCTACGCGTGCTGCCCAACATGCTGGCAGCATTGCCACGTTGTATGGCAATGCTGATTCTTTGACCCAAGAATAGACCAGCCTTCGGGTCACGTGAGGAGTCGACCAGCCGCTTGGCGATGTCACGAAAAACAATATGGGCACTCGGACCCCATGGTCCTAGAGTTTCCACCCCAAACGGCTCAAATATATAGCTTCCAAGAAGGTTATTATATTTGCGCCGTTTGAGGTTTTCGGCACCTGCAGCAGCCGCCCCAGCACAGCACGTTGTGCTAGGAAGATGAGATGGCGCAAGGGTGTCGACACATGTTGCGTCCCACACCAAAGGCCTACCCTACTTCCAAGGCATTATGGTCATCCCGTCTGGTTTGCTATTAACATACGATGAATAGAGAGGGAATCATGAACTTAAATACGAATATTTCAATATTGAAGGAAAATCAAATTTTATACTATTATGTTTTTGCAATTTTCAGCTCAGTAACTATTAGGTTGTATGGTAATATAAAATTTAGACATATACAATACGTATTGAAACAATTATAATAATTACAATCATTAACATAACTCTCCAAGTTAGAATAATTGGCGTTTACGAATTATTCATACTAATATTATAAATGCAAAGAAAGTCTGTCTGTTACGCTTTCACGATGAAATGGCTGAACCAATTTTTGATGAACTTTGGTATGAAAATAGCTTGAACCCTGGGGAAGGACATAGGCTACTTTTTATTATGCGACTTCGTCTGCATCCGCGATAACCGACATTCACGCGGACGAAGTCGCGGGCAAAAGCTAGTTTTCTATATCTTTACAAGTATAAAACAAAGTCACACAGTTTTCAGCAATAGATCGAGTGATACAAGAGGAAGGTTTATATATGTATAGTTTGTATCTACATTGCACCCGTCATCACCCGTGCGATGCCGGGACGGGTAACTAGTTAAATAATAATATGTAACATGAAAGCTCAATATGCTGCAATTCTAGACTTACGAATTTCAACTAAATATTTTAATCTGACGTTTGTGTACCTACTCAAAGAGTTATTTCGGAAGTGCATTAATGCAGTTCAAGAATAGCTAAAGCTACTTATCTATATTAAGAGCTTAATACGTAGGTAAGCAATGCATGTTTACCTATTATCAACCTGACATGCGGAATGAATTACACCTATAATAACAAATAGGTACGAGTAGGATCTTATATTTTGTACAATGTAAGCTTTTTATTCAAAGATCATAAAATTCAACCATAAGTGGCTTTTTGACTTTGAGAATGAATACCCATCCGTTGCGAAAAGAATGCTTACAAAACAATTGTGTGAAGCAAATGCATGCAGTGAGTATGTTCCTTAAAGTAAAGCAAATGTGGAAGTAGCCAAAATAAATTGTGAACTTTTTAGTGATCTGTGTTGAAAAGTTTGACTTTATCTTATCTTAATAGTAACAATAACGAGCATGTGTTCAATGTGCTATGTATATTATTATGGTAATTATCTATCACACATTAATATTATTACGTACTAATATATTTGTATTAACCATGTTCTTCTTTCAAGGTTCTTTTGTTATTCAATTAATAATAGCTGAACTTCGGTCAATGAGTTTTACTACTAGCTATAGAAAATCTTGTACCTCGTTATAGGAACTTAGACTATTAGATAAGGTTAATGACCCTTTTACATGCGTTAAGGACAAAATACAGAAATGACAATTACCAAAACCCAAAGGGCAGGCGCCCTTGTTCATATAAGACACACAATACACTTGGACCAAATCCAATCACTGGTACCACTCAAATTTCACGTGCTCCCGACTTATCGTTATTATTTTCATAATCACTTGGGTATAACACTATAAACACATCAGATTGTAGAAGATAATAATATGGTTATCGTAAAACAGTATATTTGTGATGTAGGGCGGAACGGGTTGGGCGTGCGACGGTGGTGTTCCTACTGGCGGCGCGTACGCAGCGACACCCGGGAGGTTATTTTTGTGCTACTGCACATACAAAAATCAATTTGTGACGGAAATGTTACGATCAACGACCTGGTAAGTGAAAACTAGAAGTGCATTTTCTTATGTTGTGAGAAAGTAAACGGGATCTATTTAATCTCTTATAAATTGCCAATGATTGCGGTGTATCGTCTTTCAGTTTACAATCAGGTCTTGCTGGTTTAGTCGGGTTTATATATACGCAGGCAATCAGGTAACATAGCCGTAGTTTTTAATAGCTTTTCTGTATCCTACATTATGTGAACTATTAACCTACTGAATAGTTACGACAACGGCAGGTAGGTCGCGCAGATTGGTACCATCTGCTTCCTAGTCTTAGTAGTTTGCTGTTTAGTTTTCATTTAATATACCTATACACGTGGTTTCTCGGTTTCCTTATGCGATGATAAACGACACAAATATTAAAAACCTTAATTCAAGTCATAGAGCGGGGAGACCGCGTTTGAACAAGGGTAGTGAAGCACGATGGGCCGACGATTTGAAGAAGGTGGCTGGCAGCGGATGGACTTGCTAGTTGGTTGGCGTTCTCTGGGGGAGGCCTATGTTCAACAGTGGATGGCTATAGACTGATATAGGTATGTATATATACTTATATGTCATAAATCTTGGCATCTTGTAGTACGCTTGCCACTTGGCATCCTACGTTGTTTGGGTTTAGTCATAATTTCTTATTAAGGAATCAAAACTACGTGTACCGAAACTTTGTTTGAATGAGCCGCAGATTTACTTTCAACAAAGTAGGTTTTATATTGTCTCTCATACAGGAGATTTTAAGTCGTCACCCTGTGTTGGTTATGAGGTTTTACTAATGAACAGTGCACATTTAGAAACATTGATACTGCATCGCATATCTAGAATTTCTAACACATTGGTACCTACTTACATAACGACATTTTATAATAAAATTATTTAAAAATAGTGTCTAAAATTATAAATGTTGTATAATATTATAAATGCAGTGAGTTACACTGTACACCTTTATTCTGGCATGCTATCAAATAGCTAAATGTATTTTTTGTTTTGTAAGTTTGTATACAAACCGACTCTGGTTTTTTTTTAATACCTACAGGTCTCAAAGCGCTATTTCTATTATTATCTGCTTACTATTTCGAGTGTAATTATGTTTGCTTTGTAACTTAATGCAACCACGATACTGTTATTTAAAACTATTGTTCCCATAACTATTGGCCAGAACTATCTAAATCTGACCTCTCAATTTTGCCAATTGTATCCAAAGCCATTTTCATTCATTAAAAAAACGTTATTAATCGCGCAAGGCTAGCATGTACCTTGGTTTGGGCAAATCTGATACACTTAGAGCTGAAGTTGATTCAGGAGCAACGTCTTTGATATAAAGAGCTAAGCAAAACTGTACCTACCTGTGGCTACCTACCTACCTGGACCCAAGCAGTCTAACAAAAAAAGGAAACCATCGATTCGAAAAGAAGAAGAAGCAAAACTGTAGGTTATAAATGTATATAAATATCTGAATCACTTTTTGAATAATGCACATTCTTCAAGTGGTTACCATGTAAGTATTACTTTAGTCTATGGTGGTTATATACTTTTTATTATTGTAGGGAAATCCTCATGCACTATCCTCCGTCTCGTGAAGACGGGGTGTGTACCGGACTCTTACCGGCTATAACCACCACGGTGTTCCAACTCATACCCAAGTCGGGGGTCGCAGGAACGCTTTTTTTGGGTGCGGGGTGGAAAATCCTCATGGATGTCCTCCGCCCTGGTCTGTCAGACTCTTACTGACTAAAAACCACCCCGGTGTTCCATCTCACACCTACTGAAAATACTTCCGCAACCCCCGGCTGGTGCCGACCCGCTACGGCGGGCCACTTCTCTAGTCAGGGGGGGGAGTGAGGTGTTAGACTCCCCCCCGGACGTCTTAGAGGGGCGCGCGTGGAACACTACGCGCCGCCACCTCGGGTCTTGATGAATGTGGGGGGCGACAGACGTCCCCGAGTCTGACGCCTCTGGACCCATTTAGGAGGGTCGGAAGAGGGCGTTGTCCACTCTCCGCCGACGACCGGTGCGCCTGCTGCGGGCCGGGTGGGAGGTAGAGAAGGACAGCACCGAGGAACGCTCGATCCTTCCGCAACCCCGACTGGTGCTGGCTCGTTTCTGCGGGCCTCCTCTGGTCAGTGAGGTGTTGAAGTCCCCCCGCGACGTTTATGAGAAACGCGCGCGAGGAACACTTACGCGCCGCTACCTGGGATTCTGATGTGTGGCTCCTGGATCCATTGAGGGAGGCTGGATGGGGGCGTTACCCGCCCTCCGTCAACCCCGACGGCCGGTGCACCTGCTGCGGGCCGGGAGGTTGTGATCTCCCTCTCCCTTGTCGCAGCCTCCTTCTGCCAGATGACCGTTTCCCAGAAGGAAACCACCGCGTCCCAGGAGTCTTCGCTGCCGACCATTGAAAACTATACGGCCGGCAGCAACAGGTCACTGCTTAGGTTCTTCCCGAAGCAACCATGCCCCGAGAGCACCTACGTCACCCGAAACGACAGACAGCCGTGCCTCCTCCCGAGCTAGCGCTCGAACACCGGCCGGATAGCCTCGATGGTGAAAGGTGGTTACATACTACACCAAGGTGCCCCTAATGAAAAAGAAGGAAGTATTGATTACCATCGAATCGAAAAGAAGTAGAACAGATTCAGTTCAACACGTACCTGTTACTTTGAACTGTTCCTGATATTTTTATTTTATTAAATCAATCGTTCGCACTTCTCTAAAACAAAAATGTCTATTGGTGTTGCCAGATTATGCTCTTTTACTTTTTTGCACTTCAAATAACTGTATTGGAATGAGTGAGATAGCAGTTTGTGTACATTTCAAAGCATCAAATCAAAATGGCTGCGATTTGTTTATTATTGTGATTGTGATGTGTCAGATGTCAATGTCAATCTAAATTCGAAAATTTTAATTTTTATTATTAAAATTTGTGTATTGTTTTTGTTGTTTTTAGACTAGGAATCATATTAAAATTATCTAGTCTTTGCACACGTGACTAAGCATTATGTATGGTAAGTTTTTGTTAGCATTTAAAATTTCAGGTTATGTTAGTGTTTTGGGTAATGTGCGTTCGCTACTAACTTTTAGTTTTCTCTGTAAATATTTCTCCTCTTAATTATCTATTGGAAGAAACAAAACTGTTTGTTTTTTTTTTTGTTTTCTTCCTAACCAGATAAATTTTGATCACTTTTATATCCTGCCCTCATATAACCTTACATTTTTTTTTTTTTTTTTTTTTATCATTTGATAGGCATACGTTTGACCACTATCTCACCTGATGGGAAGCGATGATGCGGTCTAAGATGGAGCACGCTTGCCTAGAAGTAACCTATTCACTCTTGACTTAAAGACTCCCGGGTTGTAGCTATCAGGAAACACAACACATGACAAATGTTTTGCTTTTTCTACATAAAACGATTGCACGTGGTAGCCTCAATAGGTGAAAACTTGATTAACTTTCTGTTGTTGTGCCAGTTATCTAAATAATTTAAAAATTGCACATGACAAGCAATTTTCTCCATACATTTTCCTTCCTTTAACCATTGCAGTAAATTAGGTAAAATATAAAAAATCTAGTAGACCGTACCTTTCAAAGTTGATCAACACTTTTACAAACCTACTTTAAACTTCTAAACCCACTTTTACCTTCTCTGTGATATATCTTCTGACTAATATTTCAAAGAGGTAAAATTTGTTTGTAAGTTTGTATGTTTGTAATTTTGTATGTAGGGGGTAATCTTCGAATCTCCTCATCCGATTTAAAAAATTCTTTCACTAATACGGAGCTACGTTGTCCCTACATGCTATAGGCTATATTACATTATCAAGAAATAAGGGATCCTTGACAAAATTCATGTGGATGTAATTGCAAGCAAAGTGCTAGTCTTCTGATAAAGAAAAATATAAACACTTATGATTTAAATTTTACAAGTGTCTATTTACATCTAGAATAATATTTAAAAAAAGTAAATATCAATGGTTACAAAATCTTTTAGAAACAAAGAGACTATGGCCGAGAGCCATAGGGTGTATTTATAGTACCCATACTTAATTTCCAAACTTAAAGATATTCAGTCAGAAACTATAGTAGATAAGTAAGCATATGAATTTCAGGTTTGTAGTACCTTACTTTACAGTAAGCAACAGGATCTTTTTCTCTTTGTTTGGTAAATCAGTTGGCTCTTATGATTTATGTCATATGCTGCCTGAGAAATATGTATTTAGAATTAGGGTTTGGAAAAGGATTTCTATTGTTGTTAGCAAATCAAATTGAATCTAATTACCTATACCTAAACTGTTTATGTAGAATATTATGTGTGTATAGTCAGTTATAGCAATTAGCTGACCTATCTTCACTTATTTGTTTTAGAAAATGAATTCTTTTATATTTTCTACCATTTAATCAAAGTAAATAAAACAAAAGAATTATACAATTTTATCAATTCATATTCTATAAAATATGAACCAAGTTTATGCCAAGTTGGGTCAGCTAATAGCTATAGCCGCAGATTGAACCCCCGCGCATACTGTAAAAAAAGTTTGGGTAGTATGCCTACCCAAGGCTTAGATCAAAATCGTGTAGCTCTTACAACAATGATAAAATATTATTTTGTACAAAACTTGTCTACATGTAATCTTCCTAGGAATAGGAAGGAATATTTTGATTGTGTGCCAAGTCTAAGTTCCTCATTCTATCTTTTTCTACACTTGCCTTCTCTAACTCATATTTCATTCATTGACTACATTTTATAATAGGTCCAGACACCAGCACATGAAGCCATACCAAACTGTCAAATTTTCCCAATTGAGTATAAACCTTATTCTTTTGTAAGAAAGTTGAAAATCTATCAAAGAAATTTGACAGATTGTTGTAGCTTGATGTGCTCGCCTTTGTACCTTTTTTGAGATTATTCACAAAAGATAATTAACTATACTGAAGTAATTTGAAATATAATTATCTTGCTTGCATCAAGGAATGTGACTTATAATTTTAGTGCCAAGTTAATTTTCAAAAACCAATGTCCAAGGCAAAAAGCCATAATATTAAATATTTTTAAAGAATTTTCGTAGTTAATGTCAAAGATTTGACTTTACCTATTATATATTATTCCACTTTTGAGGAAAATGATCCAGATAAGAAACCACAAAGGAAATATCATCAACTAAACCCTTCAATATGCCCATGTTACACTAGGTTAGCGAGAGCCTTCGGCCATCAGGCTAGCCTGGGATAGTCGTATCTTCAACTATTCATGATTCGTCCCCAGTTAGCAGGGCTGTCTGTGATCATCACGAATAAAGCTTACAACGTATTTTTTCGTAAATTAAGTATAAGATTGTACTTTGTACTCTAGTAAACTTTTTGTCAGACTCGGAAATGGCTTTAGGGAATAATGATTAATTAATTAATTTATTAAACTCTATGCCCATAAAAACTCAACACAAAGGCGGACTTAATGCCTTAGGCATTTTCTTGCAGTCTACCTTTAATTTAATACCTATTCACCGATGAAAACATCGCGAAGACTATAAAAATAATATTGAGGTTTCTAATATCATTTTTTTCTAAACTGAATAGTTTGCGCGAGGGACACTTCCAAAGTGGTAAAATGTGTAAAAACACACTAAACTTTGTAAAAACACGTTGTACTTTATGTAAAAAAACCATTACATCTGTCTTTCATACATTGCAAGACTGTGAAGACTGTAGTCCACCTCAACCCTCGGTAGTTCGTTAAGTGTCGCGGACTCCAAGCAATTTGCTATGACAGTAAAAACTAAACTTTAAACGGCTATAAAAACGGATCCAATTGCTTCGCGTTTATCGCTGGTTTAGACCTTGTGTTTAGATGGGTGGATGGGATGTAAAACTCGCTTGTCGGGACCGTACCACTTGGAATTGCTTGCCATTTTTATGGTGGCGACATTCAGCAGTGAAAGTTCTACGTCTATTTTTTTGTTGTTTAAATACCTTTGAAGATGTGGTTGCTTGTAACTATGGGGCTAGAGGTAGATGTTTCAAGACGTGTTGCCGACGAATTGCAAATCAATTTTTAGTTCTGCTGTAAGGAGAGAAGTCTAAGGGCTTGTACACAAAACTGCGATGCAACGTCGCATCGCACAGATCTGAGGGGGTGTCTCCACAAGCGAGAGAATCGCGGTGATATTATCGTCGCGCCACGTATTTTTATACACTCTCTTAGAACACAGCGATGTTATCGCGGCGATACGACGAGTGGCTGAGTGCGAGCGAAACGTCACCGTAGCGCCGTCTATTAAGACGGAGATTACCCTGCGATAGAAGCGCGGAATCGTCGCGATTCTATCGCTCGTGGAGACAGCCCCTGAGAGAGAGAGAGAGAGAGCTCGTAGCCCGTCGTAGCATAATTTTACTCAGCAGATTTTTGCGATGCGACATCGCATCGCAGTTATGTGTACAAGCCCTAAGGGCGTCTTTACAGGAGCGTACCTACTTTTTCGGCGTGACACCGACCGCATATCGCGTATTCGCCGATCTGTCCTGTAAAGTCAGTATGAGCATGAGCGGTGCTGTCGCCCGGGGTTGAGTCGCGATGAAACTCATCGCGCTCGTAAACCCGTCCTTAGTCATCTCAAAAATTCATACTACGTACTACGTATACTACGTATTAGACACTATAACAGCGATATCTGTTAATAATATACGTATGGCTGCAGCAATTCCATAGGTTCTTCCCCTGTTCTCTATTTATAAATTATGCCGTTTACATACCTAATTGTATCATGCAATCATAATTAATAGAGAACTAGCTTTTGCCCGCTACATCGCCCGTCTGATTTTTTTACGAATCTCTGATTTTTTTATGATAAAATATAGCTCACGGATAACGTAGCCATATGGCTACGTTATCCGTGAGCTATATTTAGTGAGGTATTGTGGTAGTGAGGTAGTGAGGTATTCGCATCATAAATTGGGCCTTTGGTTCCGTAGATTAGCTCGTACGAATAAAAACTCATCTTTATTTTATAATACGTTGTAATTCGGATATCTATGGTAGTAATAATAGTGATACGGTTTACATACCTGATTGCATTATGCATCATGCAATCATGTTTTATAGGAAAAGATCATTTGCCCTGTCAATAAGTTGTAAAGTTAGTTATGTAGCCAATTATGAATAAAATCTTTTAACATGATCTTTATTCCTACGTTCTACGAATCGTAACGCTAATAACAACACGTAGTGCGAGTTAAAGTTTACCGACCACAAATCACTTAATAGTTCGCTAATAGTTGTGAATTATATCTAAGAGTGTAAATAATGAATGGTACAAACTTCAATTGTGTTGTGTATTTGCATTGCTAAGAAAGATCATAACAGATTACTGCACTGATTTCATTGCAGTACAGTTGGTTGCAAAACAAATGGGCAATAGGGTATTTTACTCTAAACGAGATAAAATCAATAAATATGTTATTGAGACAGTTTAGGCATAAAGCAGTCAGAAAATGTAAGTTTTAGTTCATAAAATAACAAAACAAATTTTAAAATTCAATTCAAAGTTTTCAGTATTTTTAATCTGTTCTAAAACACCGTGAAATAGTAGCGGCCATGTTATTACGCCATAGGGCTGTGTAAACAAAAAATTGTCAACTATCAGGCAACCGATTGGCGTAATATAGGCTTTGTACTTTTATTATTTTCGTAACCAACGTAATTTTTTCATTATTACACCTACTACAAAATATGCTTTTAATTATTTTTAAATGATATACAATTATCATATTTAATATGAGCTCATTTGATACAAAACGAACTGACGTCATTTACGCTGAGCAATATGGCGTCCAGTAAGAGGCGTTTTCGCCAAACTACGCGCGAAATTTGAAAATTCAAAATATAGATGCATTTTTATGGCACTTATCGATTGAATAAAAATTTTGTGTTTTTTTTTGGTGGCATATTAGCACTACAGAATTTCATTGAGACACTTTTCAAAAATGGGTGTAATACCCTATTGTGATAAAAAAAACCGCCCAATTACGAATCGTAATCGTACATGAAGAGTTCCGTACCACCGTACAATATTCTCAGGTCACCCCCAAGGGGGTTCTGCCGTAATCGCCATGGTTGGCCTGAATGTTGGCGATCGCAGTAGGTGTTATGGTACTCAGAATGACGCTGCTGCCCATCCTCTGGTCAATAACCCTCTGTCGCCTTCTACGACACCCATGGGTTGAAATGGGGTAAACGAGAGCCCTGTGGTATACGTACGGACAGTCGGCAGACAGATAGCGAAGCCTTGGTAATAGAGTCCGGTTGGCACTCTTTGGGTACTAACAGAATCCTAATAAAAAAAAAATTGCGGGTGCATATTTAAATAAGTATACATAAATCTATTAGGTATGTATGTACACAATACGATTTGGCAAACTTTATAATAGGTAATATGGCTATATCCTGAGTCTCAATTTTGCCAAAAGTCTGTTACGTATTGAAGTATAATTTGTTCATACTTCAAAGTCATTTTAAGTTAGGTGACCTTGAGACGTGACACTGGCTGTTATTAAAAATATTTACCTTTAGTTTCAACTGAATAAAAAGTGCAAAATGTTTCACAAAATTGAAAAAAATACCGCCCAGCTATGATATTACACGTAAAAAGGTAATAGATAACTTACATAAACATGGTTTAGAAATTTAAAAAAAAAGGTTATCCCCAAGCAGTCACGCATTCATAGATAACGTAATATTGTAATGTCATCTAGAATACACAGTAGGTAAACCTCATAGATTTTGGAATTGGCGGGAAACGCCATTGTAGGTGGTTTTGGAACATTCTGACACGCTGGACACAACATACTTCCGCTGACACCGACGCGACTATGAGCTTAAGTGAGCTAATTAGCAAAGTTTCAACGTGCCACTCACAAAGCTCTTGCAACTTGTCTACACCTTTTTATTTGTACCTACTTACCTAGGGAACACCCAAATATTCCGAAATATTTTATTCCGAATTTCGATATTCCGATTTTCAAAAGCCCGAATTTCATAATACCTAAAAATTATAATCTCTATTATTTAAAATCACGAAAGTTATTTTACCGAATGTCGTAAATCCGATTTGTTTGTTTTCCGATTTTCATATGTTCGAAGAATCAAATGCTCGATGAGTTCTCGGTCCGAAAAACGAAATTCCGAATTTCAATATTCCGAATAAACTGTTAAAATTAGGATTCTGATTCAATTCAGCTACGCATATATATTCAAAATGGTGTCCCCTTGTTTCGCAGACAGAAATTTCATAGAATTTCGTTTCCCAGAAAATGTTTCATATAATATTTGGTTCTTGTATTTTTATTTCGACTATTATTGTTTCAAAGACTATTTACTTGAATGAAACATATTTCACAGAAACACAATTCAAAGAATTTTTAATCAAATTTTTTTGTTTAACAAACTTATCAAACAGTAGAATTACTTTTTAACAAATATTGTTTATTCGGTGTATTTTTCTATGGAATTTATTTCAACAAAAATATATAGGTATAAAAAGAAAGACAATAACAAAAATAATCTTAAAAAGTCAATATGTTGTGCTACAAAAGTTAATGACAGAAATGAATTGCTGTGAAACCGACTCCACGTAGTCTTGTCTGCCCTACCCCTAGAGTGTAATTTAAATTCGCGTAGGCGCGGAGGGGCGAGGCGGCCAGCGAGCTGAGGAGCAGGTGGTGAGCGTGAATACCATCTGCGACGATAAGCTCGCGTGGTACCGCCGGAGCCCCGCAACGCCGTAGCCGTGACAGAAACCATGCCTGCTGCATGTTGCATGTTCGCTTGCATGCTCGCTTGCATGATGCATGCTTGCTTGCATGCTGCATGCTTGCTTGCACGCTGCATGCTTGCTTGCATGCTGCATGCTTGCTTGCACGATAACGATAAAGATAATCGGAATTTTAATAATCGGAATTCGTATTTTTGATGTTCGGAATTTTCATTATGTCGGACTTTTTGTTATTCGATCTTTTGAAACTCGGTATTTTGAGAATAGTAATTATAAACGTTCGGAATTTTGAAATTTTAGTATTATAAAAATAGGATGAATGATAAATCGGAGTTGCCATATTAGGAATTTTGAACTATTAGGAATTATGAAAATCGGTATTTTGAAATTCGTATTTCTGACTTTCGGAATAAAGTTTTTCGTATTTATGTAGTGTACCCACTTACCTATTGGCGCCATACTTACCAACGTTATACATCAAACTGAATGTACATTAGTATGCAAATACTGTTTGGTATAATAAAGTACATATGCAATTATAAAGAACAATCGTCTTGAACTGTCAAAGTTTAGAAGGCAATGGAGATCACTCATTGTCTCACTGCACGATGCAATTACTGGAATGTGCATAAGATTATAGAGAGCATTACTTCAAGTGTTAAGGACATGCAAATGTCATCAGTAATTGACGGCCGCAGATTAACGTTCAAGAAATGTTATTTTAAAGTGAATAATAATATCAGCCTGTTATGGTCTCATATCCATATCCATATGTAATGGTCCGTATGGTGTCGGACGTAAAGAATAGCACCATCCCTTATCTTCCCGTGGGTGTCGTAAGTGGCGACTAAGGGACTCACTAGAGAATGGGCAGCAGCGTTCTCTGTGCCTTTGTAACAACCACACTGCGATCGCCAATCAATTATGGCAAACCCCCCCTCCCTTTGGGGGAGGCATATGTCCAGCAGTGGACGTCTTTCGGCTGAAGTGGTGATGAAATGATGGTCTCATATGTATATAGAGAAGGCACGAGCAGAATCACCACACTGGGTCGTGCTCAAACTGAATTGAGGAATTCAGACTTCTTATATGATTAGTCTAGGTTTCCTCACAATATTTTTGATCAGTGATGTCCAAAACAAACAGAATAGAAAGTACATCATTATGAATTTAAAAAGTCAAATTGATTGCCTTCCCCGTTATCGTAGTCAAAACCACACAGAGGCGGGCTTTGTCCACATAGGTAATAACGACATTATTTTAAAAATGGCTTCTACAAATCATATTTTCTACCCTACTTACTTTAGATTGCCAAAACCTTTAATCCTGTTGTCAACCTTAAGTGTGCAGTTAGCCGCCGAATGTTATTGATTGATGCCAACCGCTTAATTAAGAAACTGTTGATCTTGTCACGTGAACTTAGGGCGGGTATAGTCAAAAATGGCGCTAACTATCGTCAAATAAAATAAAATGGGTTGTTTCACAAAATCGTACGTCAAATAGTTACTATTACCATCACCGACCAGTCAACATAATTTTGTGTTGTCAAACAGTTACGTCAAACATCAAAATATTATGGAATCTCTTTTTGAATAACTTTGACTGACGGATTTTTATGTCATGAAACAACCCGTTACATTTAACGTACGTTAAACATCTCACGTCATAGTAACTTTTTAACCGTCAGTATGTAACGTTAACCGACTGTTTGAAACAACTCGCCCTTTAGAATATTATAGTCTATCTATGAGTGAATTCACAAGGATAACATTATTTGTAATAAGTTTTAGGAAATAAGTTGTTATTATTAAGTTTACTGCAACTATTGCATTGGGTTGTACCTGTAAAAATAGTTGTGTGTGATGGTTATATAAATAAATAAAAAAATAAAAACTATTTGGTTAGTAGATGACATTGGTCATTGTGAATCAATTGTTATGAAAAAGTATCTCTTGGGATGTCGAGAGACAGAAAATGAAAGAAGTCTGGTTCAGATAATATATTTTTGAACGTTTAGTAATGTTATAGATTGAGAACAACGTACGTGTAACAATAATCACGTTTCGTTTAATGAAAAAAAAATTGTAATGTTTAGGAGTTTCTCCTGTATCACGTTTACAAACACGTTGTTCCGGGTCTGTTAACAGACCTACTACCTGTAGGGTATATAAATATTTGTTTCGTAGTTGCGGAAATCGGAGCTGCAGCATCCAACCGTTTTAACTTAATTAGCTTAAACTTGGACTACACTACTGACATTTGACCAAATATCTCTATCCACGCATCCGACCAATGTAATGATTTCATGTACAATTTCTAAGTGACTCCATAAACGATACCAGCAAAGTACCGTTAAGCGAACAAGGCAGCAGTTTGACATTAAAAGTTTCCAATTAAGGGCTAGAAGATAAAGGTAAGGTAATCTTGGCTTCTCAGGTCGCGCCGGTAGCCAGTCTCGTGCCCTATTGGGATGCGGCGCTAGTACTTTGTTTGTTTACCTTTAGACTTGATTGATAGATAATACGGGCTACCGCTAATTAGGAAGTGTTAGTTAACGGTGTAAGAGAAATGTTAACGACACCTTCGTTAACATTTCTCTTAGAGTAATTAACTAATGATTATACGATTTAGGTGTAGAGTAATTAGGAAGAGAGATTTTACATAAATATGTTTAGGATTATGAGTTATGAGTTAATTAATTATTATAGGCATTAATAACATATGCATGCAAGAGATAATGGTGCTTATTTCATGATAACTATATAAAGGTTCCACAGCTACGGAGTAAACACAGTTTTAATTTTTTGGTTTAGATTGTGATAACAATGTGGAATCTATACCAAAAGTATGCATTTTTTGAGGCAACTTCACGCATGAAAAACCAAAGGGAACACGATATTAAGAAAATAATTTCTCATTGTTCCGATATTTCCGTATTTCTTTTCCTATTTCAATATCCACCGTAAACCTGCTCGTTCAGCGCTTTAGGATAGCGCTGAAATGAGCATTGATGATGACGTGGTCGAGGTCAAAAGCGGACACAAATGTGGGTCCATATTGGCTCACCTAAAGTTCTTTACCCGAAATTGTACTTCCTAAGGATTTGTAATCCGAATGATCACTCTTCCTAAAATTTTTCATCCTAAAGTATTCATTCATACTAATTGTAGTGCTACCGGCGATGTTCATAACACTCATGTTTCCGAAAATTGTTATTAATAATATCATTAATGTAAATATATTTAAACTCCTACTGTTTTTTATCATAACGCTTCTATCCCTAAACATAATTACCATAATATTTTCACTCATACTCAGACAAACATTTACCGAGTGTAAATGTTTCTTTGATAGAATTAAATATTTATTGCAAGCATGCAGCAGGCAAGCATGCAGCAGGCAAGCAAGCATGCAGCATACAAGCAAGCATGCAGCATACAAGCAAGCATGCAGGGCGCAAGCAACCATGCAGCATGCAAGCATTAGTGTATATAATACTGATTATTATGAATAAAAATAAATCTAAACAAAAAAGATATGACTTTGAATAATAGTGTAAAAGATGGTTATGTTGAGAAAATATAGGAAAACAAATAAAAGTCTAATAGATGTTTATTGCTTTTTTACTTTATGAATTGCTACATTATAAATTTGAATGCTTCGTAATTATGAACATTAGAGACGGAGTAGTTAGGAATTGTGATTGTTAGGATGAAAAATGTTAGGAAGAGCATTTTCGGATTTCCAATTATCGGAGTTGAAAATTTAGGTGAACTTTGGCGCACCCCACAAATGTAATACATAATAGTCCCATTCGATACTAAACGTAGAAATTTGTTAACGTTTCCATGTTTCGAAATATTTCCAGTATATCATTCAGGATACTCTAGGACTAAAATAGATAGTAAAAAAGTAAACCCGCAGATTACCTCCCAAGAATGAAAGATAGCAAAGGGAGAAAAACCGTGAGAAAGCATCTAAAACGTTACAAAGAAGCGAATCAACGTTATGAAGGTGTAGTTCAGCCTTCAGTCGTGTGTGCCCGTTAGCTAGATGCACGCCCGCGACTTGCCTCGCCACCAGACGACGATTTAATTAACGTATTGTGTGCCCGCCGCTATTAACTGCGGTTCTTAGATGGTTAAGGCGTAGTTGGTGCTGTTGTGGTGTGTTGGTTTTTGAATGAGGATTATAATGAACTGAATTTTGTATCCCTTCTATTCAAAACGTGTCGTTTTGTTCCTCTATAAGCGGGAGCAAAGTAGCTCTTTTCTCCACTAGACTTTTTAGCAGGCAGTAATTAGATTTGAATTTGGAACATGAATCGTTCATTGAAATCGAACGCAAATTGTATAATTACTGGCTGTAAGTGTTGGCTGTACGGTGCGGGGAGGCGCGGTAGCTAAAAAAAGAAACAAAAGCGCGCGATTTATTTGCCTGATCTTGTAATCGGTACGGAAATATTGTATTTAAAAAAAAAAATTGACCTACGTCGTGTTCTGAAAGTGATAATGCATTAACTCCTGAAACAATAAAAATAGAACCTAATAACGTCATACAAATCTTAATACTTACGAAAGCCCGGGAAAAATATTTTCTCATAGAAGAGAGATGAAAAGTAGAGTTTATGACTCGAGAACAAAAATATATTTCCCTCAGGCGATGTACTTTGAATCCCTCGCTACGCTCAGGATTCTATTTAACAATCCCTCGCTATGCTCGGGATTCTATTCTAGAATCCTTCGCTTCGCTCTGGATTCAAAATAGCGCCCTCGCCGTAAAAATATTATTTTGCTCCCTTGTCATGCAATCTACTATTATCTACTTTCATATTTTGCTTAAAACTTGATTTTGCAAGCGTAGTTTCGATTCCTCCCTTAGTAATGATCGATTTACCCACTTTTTGAGTCATACGAATTAACCAAGGCTTTTAACACAGGGAGTGTAGACAGGAGTGGAAGATAAAAATATGATTTATAGAAGTACTAGCTTTTGCCCGCGACTTCGTCCGCGTGAATGTCGGTTATAGTGGATGCAGACGAAGTCACTGGTTAAAATGTAGTCTATATCCTTCCCTGGGGTTCAAGCTATCTTCATACCAAATTTCATCAAAATCGGTTCAGCCGTTTCATAGTGAAAGCGTAACAGACAGAGTTACTTTCGCATTTATAATATTAGTATGGAAGTATGGATTATAGGTGAAATGCTCCTCGTCGTCAAAGCAGGCATAAAGAATACGCCATTTACATAATTTCCAGGAGTAACACAGAAAGAGGTCAATTTTCAAGACCTTCGCCATAAGTAGGGGCGAAAAACAAAAGAGTTCTAAAACTCCTTTTTCGTTTTAGACATTTCTTTTAAAACCAAATACCCCAACTATTTTAAATTAAAGCATTCCCCTTAACGTTCGGCCCTCGATAAGGGATTATGCACCATTATTATGCAGAGCTCTAAGGTTTCGGGAACTCAAGCTCTCGTCAATTAAGGTATCGGTACGGCCCATCTTCTATCCATAGCGGCTAACCCGTCTGGGCTAAACCTAGAAGGCACAATGGCTCCGAATAATGAGACAACCGGTAAACGTTACTTAAATGGTTTTCGGTAGATGAAAGCTAAGGGGCATGTTTTAATGGTTCTTGTATGAGGTAGTGGAATTGGTGCTATGCTTGGTGATTTGGGTCAGATGTAAATGTTCATACACGTTCTTTCTCCATTTCTTACTTCAAGAAACAGAGATAGACGTACGAAATAGTAACAATATAGACATTTTCAAAAAAATCTCAAATCATAGAGCCTTTCCTCCCTAATTTGGGAATCTTTTGAAAATGTTAAGAAGAAACCAATTAATTTGCGTGATGTTGATCCTATGGTATTCACTGGTAGGTAAAGGCATTTAGCCAAAGCTTAGCCGCGAGTGCATACGTAATTATTGAAACGGCTGTCGCTTTGTTTAAACAAGGAAAATCTCCATTTCACATGGAATTATCGTACACATTTTGATATTTTGTGCTGGGCAAGGCAACAAAGCGGTATAATATTGCAGATATTACTGTGATCTCAATGTTGCTATGCTACGTGTACTGTGCCATCGAGTAAGGTACTTACAATTTGCTTACCGATTGCGGTTTTCTCTTTGTTGACATTTATGTCCTCCAGCCAATAGTATTCAATTGATATATGATCAATAACATGAAGAAATCTATCTTGTAAGTCATTCCGATGTAATTTTCCTAAGCTTCAAGCAGGTAATTTTATTTGATTGCTAAGCATTGAGGACTTTATTGTTATTGGCTATGTATTGTTTATTTTGGCGTCTTTATTTATATTTTAGTTGAAATTGTAGACGATTATTGTACCATGTATTAATATATATTCAGACGTTTGACGTGTTTTGTAACAATGGAAGCTCTAGCATTCCGGAGGCTTGTAAAGTACGGTCAAAATAAATTGACTTTCGGCTTATGTTTAGTTCCAGCTCATTAGTATCCACAGTTCGCAACTGATTTGTAGGTAGTTAAAAGTTGCTGAACTTTTAACAAATATTGTGTGTTGACATTAGAATCGAATTCTTGATAGTCGTGAGCAGTAGCTCTACTGGCTCTCTCCATTAAGATCTCCAACGGATGTCGACAAGCCATGTCCCGTCTCTGGCGCAGTTTATAAGCAAAGCATTACCAGTGGAAAATCAATTGAGGCGCGCGTTGGAATGCAGCGGGGAAAGTGAACTGGGCTGGGATGATTCCAACTCGAGATTAGATACTATTACCGGCACTAAACAATGTTCGCGAAAGGGTTTTAAATATTATGCATAAAATATGTATAGAAATACATAGTTGCAGCTATAAATGAGAGGAAGATAAAAGCTTTTTTATGTGTTCTTTAAACTAAATTTTCTGTGTGCGATACCTGCACTTGCAACGAAGACGTAAGAACTTTATTCTTGGCATACCTCTGTAAAAAGAAATTTCAATCTAATGCCGTTTCAATATCGCTGCGCTTAAAACCATTGTAATTTTCATAGTGTTCGAGGAATGTTTGCTTACCGTTTTATACGGCGTGTTCTCACGAGTCGCGCGCCTGTTTAAACGTTCTGCGCAGACGACACGGATTTTAATCGCTACACAACGTCATTGGTGATTTATCGACCGATGTTGGCTAGACGCTTGGATTTTAATGTTATGCTGCGAGGACACGGCGGTACTTGGGATTCTGTACAAGAATTTTAGATGTAGTTACAGATGTATTTTTGCACTGATTATAAATTTGATTGTGCTAATCGTGTTCATCTTTCAGACTCACGTAAGGAGAAAAGTTTTAAAGCACATCCAACACATAAATCTTTCTCAACTGCACCATGCTTTTCTCTCTCGGAACAATGGCTACATTTTATCCACAATTTGATGGGATATAATTTCAAAACAATTATCCGTACATTTCTCACGGCCACTACCACTTGTCCGGGGACAGACGTGGGCTGAACCGACCCGCCTTTACGAGCCACATCATGTCCGACTGTCAACTGAACTCAGACCTATTGCGGGAACATTGTTGCTTTTGTTAGCGTTTTGCAATGCGTCAAGTGCATTGATATTGGGGGCAAGTCTTCATTATGGTTCGTTTTGTTGACATCTGCATGGCATGTCATATATGGTGGTGGTGTCGTTGAATTTTATCGTCATGTTTGTACGTTATTCTATCATTGTGATCCTCACTGCCTTTGACAATGTCAACCGCAAGCTTTATCTCTTTTAATTAAGTTATTAGCTTTTCTTGGTTATATGTTCAAGTTTAGTTGCATCAACTTCTTTACTTCTTTTTGGTATGGGACAGTTGGACAGCCATCATTATTTAATTTCAGTGTGTCTTCTTTATCCCTATAATGATCTGTTGGTGTTCATCACCGTCTTCTGTTTAATTAAAAACGTAGATCTATTTTTTTTGGTTTCGTTGTCAACCTATGTCATAAGTAATTTTGATGATTACCTTCGGAACGTCACAGATTGCAGCAGTAAAATATTTACTGCTACATTTAATTAACATCGCTAGTGCATTTGAATAATAATAAAACTTTACCGTTTATATGCGCACCCTTAGTTTTACTGCTGGTGCACAATTTATGCCAATCTGGGTTTAATGTTCGGTGAGATCGTAGGCAATATAGGCCTAGAGCACATAAAGTTTAGGTACCTCTATATTCAAATCCCGATATATAGTTACATATTATAGAAGTCAACAAAACTGCGAGTGATATCAGTTAGATAACAGAATATGAGAATAAAACTATTCTTAGCTTGATTTTTTTACCCCACATGCAAAATAGATGTCGAAAAATCCTGAGATGCGTCTTTAAATCGTATGTCTTGCATAATTTGCATATACCATTGACTTGATGAGTACCGTACCTTCACAAGAAGCATAAACACGAATTCCTCGGATTCTGCATTCCTTAGTACCAATAGTGTACTTGCATGTACGATCAAGACGTTTTTAGGCGACCGTCATTACACGTTGTTAGGCCCGCGGGTGTGTTCCTTAATCCATCAAATTACAAGCCGGCCATCATCTTAATATCCCCCGCCCCTCAACCAGGCTTTCAATAAACCAGTACCGCATTGATAGGCCGTAATTATAGTACCGTGGATGCGCTCACATAAACTTGCTTGCAGCGAATTTGTGCTGTAATTCGGCCTCCTCAGTTTGTATTGTGGGATTGTTTAGATCCTCCCGATACAATGCATGTTTGTTTTTATTAATGCACGGTGTTCCCTTACAGCCCAAGGATATTTTACATGCACATTTTGTTGTAGTATTAAGTACCATTTTGTTTTAAATTATACAGATTTTATTTAAAGCGATTTTAACATAGGTATTGTGACAGAAATCAACAAAAACACAACGCCAGCTGCATTTCAATGACACCCTCATTTACATACAAAGTTAGTTTTAAGAATTCTAATGTTAATGTTAATTATGTAAATCGATTCGATATCCTTCCTTTCAACCTTAAATAATGCTGCTTCGAAAGGAAACATGCCGTATAAATATGTCCCTAAATTGACCTCTGGAATTGGTTGTCGTAGCCATTTAGATTTTTTATTATAAATCCAATGAGTATATTAATATACAAACTTGATTGATTACAGTCGGCGCTAAGCACAAAATAATTGTAGGCATTTCAAATAACATATTCGAAAGGCGGCGAGCTTCATCTGATTATTAAAACATGCATGTATTTGATAAATGTTGTATTCTTAATTGGGTTAAGATATATGATTGTGTGTTTATGAATTATCATTTATTTTATTTAGTTTTCATACAGTTCATTCATTCACTTGTGGGATTAGATAAGTTACGGTTGAAGAATTCATTTGCAAAAGATTTACTCTTTATCACTGCTGTGGGCATTTTTACCTACGCCTGGTTGTTCAACGAGTACAAAGTTCGCGTTACTGCAAATTGTTTTAGCGACACATCACCGTTTTTACTGGCAGTCGGCCACTTAGTTATCGCCCTGAGCTCTACAAATCGTCCCGGGCTTTCACCGGTAAATGTCCTATGAAATTGCCATCGTGAGTCCCGCTCTGACCATAAAGCAGGCGGGAACGCGACGCGTTTATGATCCAGTAATAATGTGCTAAGACAATGCTACGTGTGTTCACATTATGCGATTCGTCTCAAAGCATTTATTCAACGAAATTTTACTCGAAGCCTTTGTCAGTCTACCATTTTGAAAGGTTTTCAAGGTAGACTGACTGTTAATTTTGTTTATAAGCCTAAGGCTACGTGAGAGGCGTCGATGTATGTCGTTAGAAGCAGATGCAAATTTGTAGACGTTGCAATTTAAATTTTGCACAAAAGTGATACTTCGACATCGTGAGCTGAGCTCTCCATACTTCTAAGAAAGTTCAACTGGTCCTGTTAACTTTATAGGAGTACATTATAGCACCACTTAAATCTGATGCTCTGTAATTTTAGTCTGATCAACATCTAATTGGATTTGAAAGGCTTTTTTATTGGATATTCCACTAACGTCTAATTATTCCTTCAAAATTGATGTGTTAACGTTTAAATATGTTTGTCCTACTGACAGACATTACTACTGTTCCAAATAGGAAAGATAATTCAGTTGTTTCTGAAATTGTCCGGAGTATAGCCGCAGGTATGAACGGTACTCTCTGCGTGACCGTGCCGCTGGGTTCTCCTAAATTAATACTCGATTGTGTTGCACTGGCCACATTGTCTCGGTGAGATGGCGTGACAGGCTGTCGTTACATTGGAACACTTTCTAGTCGTGTTGTACACTGATTTAAGTGGAATTTGTTACACAAAGATCCTCTGCGTTGACTCCCCCAGTAAGTCAGCTTCAAGCCTTTAAATTAAATCTTCAGCTTTCAGGCTGTTTCTGTAATTCTTACTTATTTTAGCCACAAAGTTTTTAGTGCTGCACCGCGCTGAAGTTTGCATTTCCTCTTCTTTATTACGCGTTGCCGGGTCAATAATTCCTATTATCGTTCACTAGTACCATAGGCGTATATTGCGCTACTGGATATCTTATTACTGAATATCTTTTCCAGTAATACCAGTACTATTTATTAGATTGAGTCGTGAGACCGCGGCGCGCAGTAGCCAAGCGGCTGAATAAAATAAATAAATAGGAAATGAATATTATCCCAGCCCTCGAGCACTTAAATAAACCAACGGTGTATTTGGTTAGCTACTGGCTTCAATTTCCTTCTAAATTTTGCTAGGCTTTGATTTAAGTCTATGCGTTTATTCGTACGTGTTAAATTTCGTAATAACGGCAAATTTGTTAATAGCAAGAGGAATTTATGATATGATGTCAAATGTGTCAGTTGTATTCATTTATTCTTTAACAAATTAGATCTAAAGATATCAATACATCTGACATACATATTTATTTCCATCATCAATAATATTCTTGTTTATTTGCAGGGCATTGCTAACGATTGATTAAATTGCATCCGCAACCTGCGCGCGCGCATATACCTACTATCATGCATAATACTCATAGTTTATTGCTCTATTACACAACCATTATTTATGGCTCGATTGCTTTGCCATAAGCCATTGGAATGTCGTTTTTTCCATGCAATTAAACCGCTAAAGTGACATGCCTCTATTCAGGTTGCTAGTGTGCGTTACCTACTTGACAAGTAAAATATTGTCATCTAATTTGCTTTAAGGCGGATTACGACAAAAGAATAAATTTAAATATGTACACAAGCATCTTAAAATTGATTTTCGATTTGGCTTATTTTAACGTAATATACCGTCTTATAACATTAACTTTTTAAAGTCGGTGATAAATTGCAGTCTCAACAAATACGTAAATAAGGAGATGATCTCATGAAATGCTTCCTCTTAAGCGTTGTCTAGTTTCTTGAACGCTGTTGACTTATAAAATAGTTTATGATGGTAACAAATATCGCCAGTTTTATGTCAGGGATACAGCGTGCCTCTCTGTTTCTATAGTCTTTACAGCCATCTTTACGATAGTAATTTAGAGCTGTTTAATCTAAAATGGATATAAATTGCCTTTATAATTTGTCATCAGAATTTATTAGAACCTGGTTTATGGAACAAAATTCCTTAGATGCGTTTCCAATCTCGTGTTGAATAGAAATTAGTCTTTGCCGATCACATTTTAATGAAGTCGTGTTATTGTTCAACGTATTTGCATAGAGATTAGTTTGGAGATTGCTTCTCCGATCATGTTCGCGTATATGCTGATATTTTATATCGTTTCTTGCATACTAGTTGGAAGGTACAAGTTTATGATTCTAAACGTAACTTTGTACCGCGTTCTTTCATTTAATTAATTTGGTCACCTATTACAAAAAGAAAAAGTAGTTCCAAATATTTTGATTGTACAGTTGTTGTACTTTTGTGTGGCTCTGCAGAGTTTTTCTCTCGTTTAGAATTTTGAATTCATCATCATCTTCCAGCCTAGCCTTGTCCCATGGTAATCGGGATTGGCGCAACACGTTTTCTTTTTCCATTCTGTCCTGTCTCTATATAATTATTTGTAGATGTTTTTATTATTATTGACAGGCATACGTTTGACCACTATCTGGTTGTACGTTGTTTTCATAGCTAATAGATTTATAGAATTTCGTTTAAAATATTTTTTTTCTAATAATATCGTTTCATAGAACAATCAATACGCAGAATACTTACTTTCAAGATTTTCAAATCATTGATTTTTGTTTCACATAAAGTTTATTGTTATCGTTTAAAATTATCGTATCATAGAATAACAAATCAAATATTCTTAATTCTTATATTTTTTATTTATTATAAAATTTATTCCCAAGAATGGGACTCTCAGTTCTAACCAAACTTACTGCGTGTGCGTGCAAGCAACCATGCAGCATGCAAGCAAGCATGCAGCGTACAAGCAAGTATGCAGCATGCAAGCAAGCATGCAGCGTGCAAGCAAGCATGCAGCGTGCAAGCAAGCATGTAGCGTGCAAGCAAGCATGTAGCGTGCAAGCAAGCATGCAGCATGTAAGCAAGCGTGCATCATGCAAGCGAGCATGCAACATGCAGCAGGCATAGTTTCTGTCACGGCTCCAGCGTTGCGGGGCTCCGGCGGTCCCACGCGAGCTTATCGTCGCAGATGGTATTCACGCTCCGGCCAGCCTCAGCCGCGGCGGCGGGCCTTAAAACCACCTGCTCCTCAGCTCGCGGGCCGCCTCGCCCCTCCACGCCTACGCAGATTTAAATTACACTCTAGGCGTAGGGCAGACAAGACTACGTGGAGTCGGTTTCGCAGCGATTCGTTTCTGTCATTAACTTTGGTAGCACAACATATTGACTTTTTAAGACAACATTTTTGTTTTTGTCTACGTATATCTATACATTTTCGTTGAAATAAATTCCATGGAAAAATACAACAAACAAACAATATTCGTTAAAAAAGAATTCTACTTTTTGATAATTTTGTTAAACAAAAAAATGTGATTAAAAATTCATTGAATTGTGTTTCTGTAAAATATTTCATTGTAGGTAAATAGTCTTTGAAACAATAATAGTCGAAATAAAAATACGAGAACCAAATATTATGTTAAACATTTTCTGGGAAACGAAATTCTATGAAATTTCTGTCTGCGAAACAAGGGGACACCCTATCTCACCTGATGGTAAGCGATAATGCGGTCTAAGTTGGAGCACGCTTGCCTAGAAGAACTGAATTATGAACTGAATTCTTGATAAAAGTTTTCATCAGGAGGAAATCCCTTCCACTGTATTAATTTATTGTGTGGAACATGAATTAGTTAATAAAGGTGTGTGATTTGTTTCAGATTAACTTTGAGCAAGCGGCTGCGTGGTGTTTGTGATGATTGACCGGTATGTATTAAATTTTTTGTTTTATATGTTTGTATTATGTGTCTTTTCCCAGTACAGAGATATCATTTTATCTGTTTAATTTTTAATTTTGTTGATGAACAGCGCCCCTAGTCATTTCACGGATAACTTAGTTGGATTGTAACCTTTTCCATCTATATGTTCATTAATATCGAGTCGCACATCTATTGATATGAATTTGTAATTGCTGGCGCATATAGCCATAAAAAAAAAATGCTTGTAATTGACGACGACATGCGGCGAACCGCAATAAAACCGAGACGATACGGTTAGACGGAAAACGGCGTGCCGCAAGTGCGTTGTAGATCTTAATGTAAATAAGTATATATCGATCTGTTTTTGTGTATTATTTTGAAGGCAGTTGCAAATCTTTATAAAATCGTAAGTCTGCGTTCAATATACAATCTTTTAAGAACAGAAATTGGGATTTTTGTAACGTTCACAACGTTCAAAGTTCGTTCGTTGGTTCGTAACAAATATTCATCAACAAAAGGTAATCATATTTCATAACTACTTAAGTTGAGAAAGTACTACAAGCATCAGAAATTTTCTACTTATCCCAGCAAGGCACTTTACAATATTTTTGATGTCTTACTTCAAGTTGCTAGTACAAAAAATTCCAAGAACATGTGATTCGGTTTTCAATACACCTCATTGTAGTACCTATACCGACGGCTTGTACCACCGTTGTCTCCGCAGTCTAACATTCCCTGTGCAACATTCAGTTGCACGGATCGTGCGGCACGCCTGCATAATGTGCGCTCGCGCATCCAAGACCTATTTTTTGCTGTACCGGGAGTGAATTTTAAATCGAACATGTCTTTATAAGAGCCGGGTTTCCAACATGAGGTTTAGAGACCCCTACCATGAGTGATGGCGACGTATGATTATGATCGAAGGGATTGTCTATAGGTGAATGACATTTGGTACGATTTTATGCTTGTCTGTTTAATTTTGTGGATTGTGCCACAGTGTTGGCTGGTCGATTGTAAAAAGTTAATCAATCATGTTAATTTAATAGCCGGCTTGGCGTCTTGACATGTAAGAAAGAATAATTGAATACAAAATGTCTGCCGTTGGTCAGTGTATTCAATTTTGTATCAAAATTAAATTGTTTTTCTCTAGCAGGTGTCATCGTCATCTCACACAAAGGTTTATTTTGGTTGTTGAAGAGGTTGGTCTACAGTATTTTAATTTTTAACTCTGATCAAAATTGGGTTTTACGCTGTGTCAAGTTTAGGTCATCAAGTAAAGGTAAAGGTAATTCTGTAATCATTATCATCATCATCATCAGCAGGGCAGCCCAGCAGTGGGCGTCTAAATAGACGCTCACTGCTGGGCATAGATTTCCTCCAAAGGGGGGTTTAGCCGTCATCACCTTTCTTGGCTAATGATGCATGCATGATCGCAGTAGGTGTTATGGTAAGTACTCAGAAGGACGCTGCTGCCCATCCTCTGGTCAGTATCCCTCTGTCGCCTTCTATGACACCCACGGGTAGAAATGGGGTGGTGCTAATATTCGTGGCCAGCACCACACGGCTCATTTCTGTAATCCTTCTACGATATTTAGGGTTCTACCTTCTACGTTTCTTAGGGTTCCGTACAAAGGGTCCCAAAATATCTTTCGTACCGTTGTAGGGAGACTCTTGAAAGTATCAAATTTCGTTGTTTATTTTTGTTGTCCGTTGTAACAATAAAAATAAACAACGAAGACTAAAGAAAGTTAATTATTGTGTAGGGACCTTCGTGGTGGGGACCATACAAGAAAAATATTTTTATACAAAACTATTAAACGTAGTGTTAAATTATATTGTTCAGTGACACGTCGTGTATATCCTTCATGTGCGAGTCCACACATGGCCGGTTTTTTTTTAAATATTCAAAAATGATTCTTAGATTATGTGGTGCTAGAATCTCAAATTAGTGTATCTCTTACTATTTATAGGTAATTAAAAGTAAAGCGAATTCCAATATCGTGTCAATAGTTAAGAATTCAGTAAAGCCGAGCGATAGTACCGCCAGAGAGCCTACCACAAGCGCACGGATTCGATCGAATTTTAAAATTGAAAAACCAATTTTGCAAACAAATTATTTCGTTTGAAGGCTTTATATCCATGGACGATATAACATGTGTTCCACTGATTATTATTTAAGTTAAGGGGCTATTAAACGACTTTTACAGATTTTAAACTGATAATCACGTCAAAATGTGTAGTGTAAATGATTTGATAAAAATATATGTTAAACTAGAACATTCTCTTAATCATTTAGTAAGTATATACATATTAAATAGTTTAATTAACTCGTGAAGTTGTGTCTGACGCGGACAAAACATTGACAATCACACAAAATCTACCAGGTATAATTAAACTAAACTTACACCATCTTACAGACAATTTTATTATCTATCTTTTAGTATACGCCTTTTAACATAAAGAATACTACTGTTATTTAATTTTTTCGACTAAACTTGGATACTTTTGGACGCAGCGCATACGATTCTCTGCATCCAAAACGTTCGTTCGGGTTAATCTCTGGAACTACTGGTCCGGTTCGGTTCTCGCTTATTTAATTATCAAAAAAATTAGGAATATGTAAAAAAATCACGCGGGTGAAGCTGTGGGCAAAAGCCCAAATAAACGCAAAATGCTATAAGATAGTCGAATTTCAATTTCGAAGCTCATTCAAATCGAATACTCTAATTATCTTATCCGGCCAGCAGCAAACGATTCGCAAGTAACGAAGTATCTATATAAACTTTTTGATTGAAATAGGTTTACGTCAGCGCGCTTGTGCAAGGCCTACAGGTTCTCTAGTTGCATGTTGCATGTAACGGTAGCGGCTAATACAATATTGTATAGACGCGGCTTTGTTTTAGAAATTGAGTGGTTGTAGGGTCGTGACGACGTTGCGCTTCTTTCCATCTCTGCTTATTCCCCCGAGACCTTTGCGTATTGCAGAGGTGAATTGTGATTGGGCTTGCGGTTCACGTACTATGTGGCCGCACCTTTATATCGAGGAATTAGGTCACGTCTGCATCTAAAATTGTCGAACTCTGCGAATGCTTAACCAAGATCAATAAATATTACATTTGACACCTTGGGTAGATTGCCTCGATCATTCCTCTGTTAGAGTCACGAAGTAGTAAATTCTTTGAAAAAAAAAAATTTTAACGGCATTTACTTCGACGTTGAGATGCATTTAAACAATAAAGATATTAAAATTATTATTTACACAGAATATTATTGTTTTGAATTTAATTAAATCCCGTTTTCAATATCATAAACACAAATGGATATTGTTTATTTCTTGTCTCTGGTCTACGTTAGCCCCGGCTCCGCCCGCCGGACACACCCCTGTGGTATCTACTTTGTTATCTACCTGTGCGATATTATGAACAGTATTAATCTTTTTTACATGGACATTGTCATACTAGAAGGCACCTCAAACAACATTTTAAGTATCGGAATTATTTCTCGTCCATTTTGCTTGAGATAGTTTAGAAACGTAACCTGGGTGCGGTGGTTTCTTGGAGGTGGTAGACGAAATATGGCACATCTAGCAGAACTACCATATATAATCTTGGTAGCCAGACGAACCCAATTAATATTAGAGAAATAGGTTCTAATTGAATCTCAATATTATTTGTAATAGGCCAGTGAGAAAATTTGTATCGTAGATTTGTTATTAAGATTACGAATGAACTATTATTTTTGAGATAAAATATATTTATTGCCGTGGTGCAGTTCATTTAAGTGGTTTATTAAGTAGCTGTAGGTTCCTAGTATTTAATATTATATGTGAATAACACAACACATACACACACACAATACACAACAACACACACACAATTTACACATGTGTGTACATAATGTTCTCTATCCTGTATGTCTATTCCGTTACAATCTCCTTCGGTGAACACCTAGGTGAAGTGAGCTGTCATCCGTCCCGATACTAGAGGGATTGACAAAGCTGACGGACGGATGACAACTCACTTCACCTAGGTGTTCACCGAGGGAGATTGTAACAGAATAGCTCTACTGTATTAAATATTGGAAATTCATATTCAGTGCGAGTCATTCGACATAAAGCGCTGTCTGGTCAGCGCAACTATCTCTCAAAATTATAATTCAACGTTTTTGTCATAGTTTACCTACATAGTGAAGAGCAAAAAAGAACTTTCTTTAGAATAAATTAATATTTGATTGACAAAGTACCTAGTTATGTATGTACCGTAGCGACGACTAATTATGAATTAATTAAACAAAATTTTACATTCACTATTATTTATAAGTTGCCATAATGATTGTAATAGGAGAGAATTTAAAGCACAATATGATTTAAAGACGAATATGTTCCATTTGTACCGGTCAGTCGCACCCTCGCAGATTCTATACGATATTATGCTTCGTTTACACTTGCAAAATGGACTTGCTAACAGCACACAATATATTCGTACACAGTGTCCGAATTTTGTTTTTCACTGATGATTTGGACGCCTATATAAAAAGCTGTACAGTCAGATAAAAACTTCCAACAATACCTTAATTGTAGAAATCCTCCAACCAGCCTATAGTTGTAAAAAAAAAAACGTTTTTTACCGTATTTTAAGGAAAGCAGCTGTTTTAATTAATTAATTTATTTAAAAAACATGAAAGACTTGCAGCTAAAGCAAACAGGAAACAGTAGATAGCCAGACAGCCAATAAGAAATCTTCACTTATATAATACAGAACAATACTTATTCTATGAACATTAAGTACAATAACCTATGAAACATAGGAACAGACAGATTGAATAACTAGGTAGTACAGTCAACAGCAAAAGTAGATGATCAAAATCAGAAATTCAATACTAATGAACGGAGTTCGCGTCATGAACTGTGTGGCGTCGAAGTGATTCAAAAGTATGTGTGTGACAATCTCATACTTTTAATCAATAAACTAGTAATAAATTATATAAATTAGTGTTAGTAAATTAGTATTGAATTTCTGATTTTGATCATCTACTTTTGCTGTTGACTGTACACTGTATTTGTTTTAATATACTTAATATGTAGAAGCTTTTAAATGGCAAATGACAGCGCCCATTATACATTGTTTAATATAGATCTTAGTCTGTAAGCTTTCTGAATAATAAATTAATATAATAAATTACAAATCCACATACATGAATACGTGCCTTGGCAGTCTTGTAATAAGGATTATTGCTTCAGAGTGCAGTACCGAGCGAAAAAGCGCTAATAGATACGTGCATAAAAAATTTACTCTCTCTTTCTCTTTTATTAGCAAGTCGCAAAATGTCGTGCAAGTTCCATTCGAGTAGCGGGAATTAAATTAATTCCATATTACTTGTTTATGTGCTTCCGAATCTCAAAGGGAAATACAACGGTACACTTTTAAGATCAAAGGATAAGAGGCGGTTTTTCTACTACTTTTAATTGGACAGTTGTAGGCCTTGAAGCCGAGATAAACAATAAGTTGTGTATCCGAATACCTGGTTCAAATAACAGCTTCTCTATCAAAAAATATGTTAATAAACTAGAACTTTACATAAAACTACATAAAAAAGATAATTTCTTTACATATCTACACGATTAGCTTATCACTTAATTAAATTAAGTTATTAACAACATTCTTGGGTGTTCCAAAATTTTATTTTTAAAAACGTGGGAACTAATCAGATATAGGCAGCGCAAACGAAGCTTGGTCCATCAAAAAAAATTTATTTGCAGTATTTTAGCGTGGTAATAGCGGGCATAGCCCTTTCCCTAATATCTCTTCGAAGAAATCTGAACAAAAACTATTAATCGTTTTTTATTAGTGCAACATATATGTATATGTTGACAGATTCATATCGAGATACATAGAGATACATATCGATTCAGGATGTTAGAAACGATCATTTTGTTTATGTTTTTGAAATGATGTATGCAGAAAATGTAGATGGGTCAATGACCGCTAATGCTACTGCAAGTTACAGATTGCAGAATAAAATCAAATTTCTATTGCACTGATGTCGTTATAAACATCTAATCATGTTATGAGCATTTCTGTAAAGGAAATATTTTATTCATAAAATAGGTACCTAGCTAAATTGATGTATATTTTAACTTACAGACTTGTCAAAGAATACCTACTCTTTCTTGTCGCTTTCACCTTATTTCCAAAGTCGTATACCACAAAGATGGAATAATATAAATATACTTATGGCAAATTTCGCCAAACTTTTATAACAATAAATATTTTTTCACAGTTGTTCCACACATAAACTATCAGATGTCATTATTATTCTACAGATAAAATACTTACTTATACTAAGTATTAAAGTAGTTTAGTGAAATTTGATCTTAATATTAAAAATAAGGAACTCAATTTTACTCGAAAATCTCGTTAGCTAATCAAAGATTATAACAAATTCCAAAATCTAACAAGAATTAAATAACCAAGTTCAAAGGAAGAGTTAATAAACTCGTTATAAATTCTAAATGGATGGACTTAAAGAATTAACTGTTAACACCTTATAAATAATGATGGAGTCAGAAACTTGGAGTTGTAATAGTTATAAATGAGTTCACCGATTGCTCTAGTTAAGCTCCTTAGAAAGTGGACAAGACCCCTTGTAACTTGAGGGATTTACTTGGAAAGATGTTAGTCTGAATAGAACAGGTGCGTCACTGTAAATATTTAGAACAGTAAACGAACTCGTACTAGTGGTCCACCATTGGTCGATACGTGACCACAATTCTTATTTTTTTTTACTTTAGGTTTCTGCACTACATCCAATACCAAATCTCACACCCCTCATAGTTAAAGAAAGAATCATGGCAGGATTGGTACAAAAAATATAAAGATGTTTAGAGAAGTTGAAATTTTAATTCTTATTTTCTTGGGTACCTAAAGAGTACCTTCAGGCTTTTACAATATTTTTAAAACCCCGCAAAAAAAAGTTAATAGTTTAACGAAAAGCTGATTATTTCAGAACGAAACGATGACTGACAGTAACAGTGACACTGACAGCCGCCGTTTCGCAGTTCTTACATTGAAATTGCGGGTTATTCCCTGAGTACCCCGATCCCCGAGGCCCCCGTCCCGGAGGACCCCGATTTGTTTTTATCTTGATAAACTCAATTAAAAGTCAGTTTAGCTTAAAAGTACCGTCAGCAGATGGTATTACAATAAAATATTAATACTTATCAAAACTATAATACTTACCTTACCTTTGACGACACGTTTGGCGCAGTGGCTGAGCGATCGACTGCTGCGCAGCGTGTTGCGGGTTCGATTCCCGCCCAGGGTAAACATTTGTGTGATGAGCACTTGTGTTTGCCTTGTGTCTGGGTGTTGTTTATCTATATATGTATGTATTTACAAAAAAAAAAAATGTATTTGTGTATGTATATCAGCTGTCTGACACCCATAGTACAGGGTCTCCCTAGTTTGGGGTCAGATGGCCGTGTGTGAAAATGTCCCCACATATATTATATATATACCTTCAAGGTTTAGGAAAAAATCTTCCCTGGTTAAGGTAAATAATTATTATATTATATAAAGAATGCAAAAGGTCTCCTAGAGTAGTCACAGGTTTTAGTTTTTATCACAATAGTTCCTTTTTCAATACATAAAATCAAAATACCTACATGGAACATTTAACATAACTTTAAAAATACGCAAAATTTTACAAACTAGCAGAGTAAATAATTTACTTTAAAGTAATACATGCAAAATCAGTTTCACTGTCAATATTTTTTTTTACAATACAGGAAATCAAAAATGCTTTTAAAATTGATTACTAACTTTGAAATCTCAAATTCGAAATAATTATTGTTGTCATAAATTGTAAAATATATTTCCTATTGTAACATTTATTTTATATTTTTGATACATTTTATTTAAACTGTACTTACCTAATTGCCGCCATTAAAACTTTTTTCTACATTGTACAAAATTTCAAATAAACTACTTACGTCTTATGTATTTCAAACACATGCATTTTAAACTAGGTACTTTTTATGTCGACCGTACAATTGGAAAACAATAGAAAAAGAAATGTAATCATATTTATCATTTTCGGGGTCCTCCGGGACGGGGGCCTCGGGGATCGGGGGCCTCGGGGATCGGGGTACTCAGGGAATAACCCGAAATTGCATCGTTTTACGGGAAATAATATCACAAATAATGATTATTTTTTTCCACACACTTGACACATTACTTTGTCTGTCAATTTTATAGATCCTTTAACATCGCAATCAATTTAACATTTTATCAAAATGGGCATCGTGATGAAACGATAAAGTGTCATTTTCATTTCGTAATATTTTAATTATGCGGGGGTTTAAAAATATGCTAAGTATATCAATATGCTCCTGGTAATGTGTTGTTCACATTGGAAAATATTTTAAACCCTCTAAATTACTTTTTTTCATACAAATGAATGTATGAATTTCGCCATGATTTTTTTGAACTTAACCCAGCAAAAGATTTAACAATATTTTGCACACACATACAACAAAGGTGTAAAAGATTTTCCTAATAAGGGCCGCAAAGCTTAATAGATAAGCTCTCATAGTAAATCTAGTACAGCATTACACCATGTTTAAATTAAATAATACCATAACACGGATAATATATTTTCCCTTCTACTTAATTGGAGCCCTAAAGTATAAATTCTCAAATAGTGAATAGATAAATCGTGACATACCCATATATTGCGGTGTTTAGTGCTTCGTATTATTAGATAAAAAGGTGTCTGCGCAAACTGCAAGAGACCGCGGTCACTCATGCGCAAAGATCTTCGGAATACAAAAGAGGTTTTGTTTAAAACTCTTTGTGCTTGTGTACAAAGGAGTATAGACAACGAATCCAAAGTTCAATGAACAAATAAAGCTGATATAGGGAAATAAACTTTAAGATTAGTCAATAGAGTTAACTGTTCGTTCGTATTTACTTTCTTCTTCATTATAAATGCGTTCGTTACGCTTATCTATCGTGTTTCTCCTAAAACTTAGACCGTGACCACTGTTCGGGCGGTCTACGGCTAATCGGTTTAAGTAATGTTCATTAATTAAGGTCCCCGCCCGTCGGATTACCGGCCCGGTACTGTCCACTCGCAAACAACAATATTTTGTCAACTACCCGCATCAGTTATCTGAATTGTCTGGTCTCGTTATTGAACAACACTCCGATATTAATCGTAATTATAATGAAGCGGATTATTAACTTCGTTATAATGATTAACGGGAGCTATTTCTTTCTATCTTTCAAATTTATAAATAGTACTACAAATGAAGTCTTGCGTTTTAACATGTCAGAAGCTAAAGATTCCAGCCGTGGCGGTTCGTTTAGTTTAGATAGATGGCCGCTATTTGTTTCAGCTGATTGGGCCGCTCAAGGGATGTATCTTCCATGATTGTTTTCCGCGAACCCTTCCGACGCCGACGCTCCCAAGAATAAATGTAAACTGCCGATGGTCGCTGGAGATAGCCAATCAAACGTCTGATAGATGCTTCCAATATTTTACAGCTTTGCACAAAATACTCATACGTTAAATTGCGAATATATTGTAGCAGGGATGGTCCAATATCCTATTACTAATTAATACATTCTCCGTCCTGTTCCAGCAACGTGTTAATATCATCATGTTACAAGTAACAATGTGGGTGATATATTAAAAAGTTTTTGCAATATTTTTCTCTTAGTTGGTTCATTTGTTTCCCGCCGTGCCGCGTCTAGGATTTATTTTACAAGCAACATTATCTCGTCCCTTCAAAGTGACTAACATCCTACACACGATATGTTCTTATTAATGGTCGCATGGCGCCTTATTCATATTTTACACGAGCAAACAGATTGTGTGTAATAATTGGACATGCGTCAAGCGTGTCACGGTAATGTGGTCATAAGTTAGCCGGTGGCCCCGGGCGCGTGTCATTATGCCAATCTCGACAATTGAGCCTCACCGCTTGTCCCGGCTCAGCGTCGAGATGATCTATGAGCTGATATTATGAGCTGCAGAATTGGCTCCTGCTCGAATTAACCTTCCGGCTCTCTTAGAATGTACACTACAATTATGAAACACTTTTTCTGTATATTAATCTTCTCGATTGCGTGTCCGGAACGTACGGTCTTTTTAGGAAACTCCCAAATTGTTGTTAGAAATAAGTTCTAAGTCAGGGCATTGACACGTAAATAAATGAGCTATCGCGAGAACAAATCATGGTGTTCATTGATACTTGTAAATATTATTAGTAATGGTGGACAGGCGTCGTGCCGTTCACACCCACCGCCGCGTCTGCGTTTGATTAAGAGCGGGCTAATGAAATTAATAACCGTGGAACACCAAGTCTAGCTAGCGCCTCCTTCGCTCTTGACAAATGACCGAGTGTAATTTCACACGGGACCGTAATAATACAACGTCGAAGTTGACTCTACGTGTACCCTTTGTGGGTAGACATCAGTGTAATTGAAATTTTAACTCGCCTATTTCCTGGCACAAAAATACCATTAAAGTGACAAATTGAGTGTCATCAAATTGTTTAAAGATTTAAATATATTTAAAAAAGTTCTCCGTAGTCCGTTCGACCTTTGAAAATGAATTCCTTGTTTTCTTGCAAGAAGACCACATGCACTTCTTGATAGTAATCAATATAATCGACACTAAATCGAAATAAAGATCGGCTTTAGTGTCTCAAACTCTAATGGATCGTTAACCTATAAAAAGCTACATACGGCCCAGAACATAAGATGCAGGATACAGTTAGTTAATATGGCGTCCATGAATGGTAACAACATGATGTTAAAACAAGATGGTCACGATCTCTCATCAAGGACGCTACGCAGATCATAACGATGGCAGGCCCAGTAACCTTGGTGCACCACAATTATACGCAATCCCTCTGCTGCAATTATGTTGAGTGCGCTTAAATTTCCCTTAAGCCGTGATATAGTGGTATCATAGAGCAGGGCGGTATTTATCATAGTGCACTTGCGCAGACGCGGACGGGACGCACGGAAACGAGATCGTCGGCCGGCCGGCGCGAGCGCACCACCGATAAATCTGCCGCACTTAACTCGCAACCGGTAAATAACTATGGGATTTCCGCGTGCGAGAACGCGATGCGCCCGAGCATAAATCTATGCCCGTATTGTGATATTGTGTTGCCATTATGGGTCTCCGGGAAGGCTGGACGTCCCATAAATACACACAGTTTGCTCGGCAAAGCCTCTTGTGTCGTCTTCTCAATGGGTATCTGTGACGCGAGCAGTTGCCATATCTCAATGCCTAACACAAAATGCCGGGTGGCTTGCATCTCTGTTAGTGTAATTCTGTGTTTGTTTATTGTAATTGGATCAAATTACTTAATACGAAGAGTTGAAGAATGCAATATTAAAAAGTGATACTATTTCGTGTTGAATTTTGGTTTTAGTTTTTTTGCTCATCTTCTTATCTATCACACTGATCTATGATATTGTGTAAATATTGCGTTGGAAATTCCCAAGCAATAAGCAATGATAGTTTGCAGGCCAATTCTGTCATCTAGTCTGCCTTTAGCACGTCTCCTAATAGGGTAGGTATGCAATGATCGCGATCGCGCCGACGAACGAGCGATGCTACACGTGTTCCAGGCGAAATTACCATTATTATCGATCATCTCGCGCCAGCGTCTCGTAACGACCCTCAATAGGCGCAAGTCCGACTCCGCGAATCTTATCTTCGACGCAAGCGAACGCGACGCGAACAGAACGACCACGTCCCGTTACGTTCATCTTGCAATTTCAAGCTTGTTTACTTTGCTCCTACGATGGACGAATTTGATTAGGCAGCCTTGCTGATAGTAACTCATGAAGTTAGAGACTACAATGACATTCGTAATTGGTCTTAACTCTACAGTAGTCTACAGTAAGGCTGTCGGCGCGACAACAATCGTTTCTGATTTAATCGCGCACCTTTCAGACAGGGCCATTATTCTTCTTAACTGTGCCGATAGCCTTATTACCGCGGTTAGTACTTCAAAGAAAATTGAATTGTAATTGCGTAAACGTTAACGTGCCATTCTTTCTTGATTGCACGTTGCGCCTACGACCACTGGCTAACGCCGATGGTTATAGCAATTATTACATATTAGCTAAATTGAATTCTGAGCCTCTGTAATTTATATTTTCATTAAATTATTGAGTGTAAGTATATTGGGTGTGTTGTGATTAATGGGGTGTGTCCATATGTTCGCTTTGCTCGTTCTGTGCGAATTATTGAGACCGCTTTGTTATTCTGTCATGTTGATGCTAATTTTATTTAGTGCCCGTGAAATTGGATGCTTCATACATTCTGTTCGTTGCGTTTTCAATGATAATTTGTATTGAAATGTTCGATGCATAATAACATTAGTTTTGAAGCGTGTGCCTATTATCGTTTGTATCTACGATATACGCAATACTCATCTTAGGGTATCGATGTAATAAAATGGTAGAAGAGTCTATTGAGTCCTGTAACGACGGTTTGCTTTTATCCTTATCTCATAAATGTTTTTAAAACAAATAAAAATAAAGTATCTTTGTTAGCGTATATGACACTGATTTCAACGCGATACCGTCGTTGGTATCTTGATTTCTACGAAGATTGATATTGAAATGTACTTACCTATTTATTTTAAAGAGGTATATTTTGACTTTAAGAGCCACGTACTATGTCGAATAAAAACATAAGCTATGTTGAAAGTTATGGAAAGCTATACAAACGAATGCAAAAACTAACCAGCTTTACCACATTGAACATTCAACCTTGGCATTAAATCTTTCAAGCTTCACATTCAGCGCAACATATTAATAACTCTTTACAATACGTTTAAGGGAATACTAGCGACTTTCGCTTGCGACATCTTCAGATAAGCGCTGTAGCAGCTAAATATGTGCAAAACCAGTGTCGTTTGTGATTCTCCATACAGTTAGATTAGAATTACCCTTTTTGCTGCCAAACATCGACAATTTATTGCGGCTTCAAAGAAGATGCTACTTTTATTCCCCATTTTTCACTTGGAAAATATTTTGGTATCTTTATTCCCTTCTTTCTCTACTAAACTAAACTGTCAAGTGTTTCTCTCAAATTACCTGCTACATTAACATCTTAAACCGTTTTTGTTTGTTACAAATAACTTAGCATCTCGAAACTAAAACATCTCGTCCAAATATACTACTACACCTACTTGGGAAGGTAGCACATTTATTGCAACTCGCTTATGTATATCTACTTAACTGCGACTAGCTTAACTTAATATCCTCTCGGTGGTTTTTTTTTCTTCGTTATCCTCAGCAACCGTATTCAAAAACTGTCCCAGTTGCTGACCTCCTCAAGCTTTTCCCCAAAGTGTTTATCAGTAATGATGACCTGATCCAAATGCACTGCTGCACGTACCAAGAGCCTCGCAGATCAGCTTACTCTACTTTATGTTATTGATAATACAACACGACCAGCGCTGTTCCAACATAAATCCTACTTATCACAAACGCCGGAATCCAGTTGTTCGCAGGCTCCGCAGCGATTCTTGTTTCCACTCCGATTTCGAATACGAATTATTTTACACACGGCAGTCGTGTATGCGTTAACCTTTACACGAGTCCCTATAATGTAACTGAGCCTTTGGTTATCGATCGAAGCTAAATTGTAATTCGTTGATATGTTCCCATTTCTATCGTGCGTGTTTGTAACAAGCAGTACCCTTGGGGTGTAAGTAGAACTCGCAAATGGTAGCAAGAAGAATTGCTAGGAGCGTTTGCGCAGTTTCTACGAAAAGTAACATTGCATGGTACTTATCCATGTAGTTTTATTTCATCTCGTGGGAAATGTTTGTTAATATCTTCATTTCAGAACATATTAAATGAACGCTCAGCTACGCTAGCCATGGTCGGTTTGTGGATAGGTGACCATCCTTTTCATACCGAGTTCCCTCCGTGCCTCGGAAAACACGTAAAGCCGTTGGTCCCGGCTGTCATTTGTAGATCTTTGGTAGTCAGAAGCCAGAAAGTCTGACAATCAGTCTTACCAAGAGGTATTGTGTTATCCAGTAACAGGGTTGTGGACGTCCGATAGGCAGTCGCTCCATGTAGAACACTGGTATTCGGTTGCATCCGGCTAGACTGGAAGTCAACCCCAATATAGTTTTAAAAAGGCTAGGCAGATGATGATGAACATATTAAATTAACTATATATTTACCAACATTACCCACCATCCCACAAGTGTTTGTTTAAATAAAATTTCCAGCGTATATAAAATTAATTCAAAACATAGTGCCTCAAGTACTCGGCCACGTCTACACGGACCGCACTTACCACAATGTCTGCTCATTAGAGCAACCTTACACAAGCAGTACTCGTAAAATTAGCCCTATAACGTTGTCCGTGGTAACTCGACTAATCGCGGAAACTCACTAAACCAACCATATCGTGAGAACCGAACCGCCCCAGCCTGTGTAAGTGTGAAATGACATTTACAACGCGATCTCAACCGGCATTTGTATAATTAGATCGTAATTCTATTCGTTTACTCGTTACTAGATTCCGTGCACAACACTATGTGTTACGTACATAATGTTTTGTAAATGTCGCTGAAGCTCAATACTGCGATTTTAGATCGTTAGGGCCCGCCCTCGTTTCAAGGAAGCTGGTCTGTATAGAAAATTCTTTCGGTTATAAATGCTTGGGAATGAAAACGACTTTGCTTCGCAGCACTTTATTTTGCGGCGTATAAAAAAATGTTGTTTATTTGTTTAGATGTGGAATAACTATGAAAATACATATTGGTCTTGTTTTGGTCACTTAAAAGCTTTTTACTCCATATTTTATCTTATTTACACTTCTTACTGAAACTGCTAAGTTCAGCTTTGACGTTATTGACAAATATGTAAAAATCTGCATTGATTAGTCAAAAACAAATAAGTAGATAATTATAATTTGATTCCGTGGGCACGTCCCTACTTCCAATTAATTTTAATTAGACCCTATAATAAGATATCTGGAACAAATACCTAATCTAACGTTTAAAATAATGCAAATCTTTGGACAAGGACAACCAAGCAGTGACTGATAAACTTTGTTAGCGTCAATTAAGTTGACATTTAATATGTCTTCAACCAGTTATTACTGGTCCAAGGTCTTATAAACTCATCTAATTCACGTTTGAGCTTGTTTTTGTTCTCAAAGTAAAGAAGGAAACAATTAATCATGCAACTGGTAATTGTCTGCATTGAAGCTACTATTACTGAGATGACTAGATAGAACATTATTAGTGATTTTATGGTGTACTTAATTTTGATTTACTTCTTCCTGGCTGGTTTTATCCAATATATCAAAGTTTAATACATTGTTTCATTATATTGTTGTCAATATATTGTCTTTGAGCAATGTGTTATATTTACGATCTACATGTAATTTATTTTCTCGTAAATAACACATCGACTGCTCTATTATCGGGTCTATTGCTTTCCAGTGATACGTTATGACATTTGATTCTGTGAATTCTAGTTGCGGTCTGCTTCTATTTTTAAAGTAACAGCTCATAAATGTTTGGTGATTTTCTTGTATATTGCATAAATATTTTTAAACAATAAGTATTGAAAATGATAAATCTGAAAAGCTATTTGGATCTCTGAATATTTTCTAAGTAATCCTCAACACCCAAAGCAAAAAGGTTATATTCATGTACACAAAGTCGTAAGAAGTCCACCGCGCCCATGTATGCCAAGTGGATCCTCTAGCCCTAATACCAACTGCAGCTTCGCTCGATAACTTTCTCATAACCCCGATGGGTGCTGATAAAAACCTATTGGTGTCAGCTACTCAGATTGTGGCGGGCGTACCTGAAAGCGCATGTACACCACCTATCTCACCGACACGGGCCATGGGCTAAGCAAACACTATGCATGTATGGTTCAAGTTGCTAGAGTTAGGCGAGTGATGGAATATGGGATGCTTTTGCAATTGATTAAAATTTGTATAAATTTTACCCAAATAAAGATTCTAGAGACCACAATTAACGTTCTTGTCAAATAAGCTTGAGCTTATCTTCGCCTATCACCAGATTGAGGTGTAGTCTATCATTGCTCTTTTCATGATTTCTTTTCATCATGGGTTCGTTGTTTATTCAACAGATACCTAGTTTGAGGAATGCGTTTTCAAAATTACCAAGCTATTCAAGTCTTCTTTTTCGTCTTTAGATCATTTTGTTGCCTATAAGTCCGCGTTCATCTTAAGAAGCGTTTTCTAATCCATTCGGGTGTAGCATCCCTTAATGTTTCTACGCCTACTGTTCACATTTGCGCCGCCGTCGTCTTACCTTTCACCGTCGAGAGATATTGTCCATGCAGCCGAGATCCCTACGCCTCATTACCATATACTGCGCCCGTGACAGCATCGCAATTAACTATCTGTTTATTGTTGTTGAATTATAAACGGCGTTGCGTGATACTACTTCTGGGTACGGCCGGTCTCTCACTGCGAATGGGCGCGCACGCGCTTTCATTTCAATATATTATGCCGATGTAATTGTGCGCCATATAGACGCAGATGAAGCTGGAAAGTTAAGAAATCCATAATAGTTATGCGATGCTTATCTTTATATCTTCTTGAGAGCCGACTCGGTGTCAAGCAAACTACCTATTTAATAAAATTGTTTTCGTATTGTATTGGAAAAAGAAATATGGGAAAAAGGTATGCGCGTGTAAGCTGATTAACTTTATAATAAAGCTATACGATTTGATTTATGTCACCGTACTTTAAAATAATTTGTACACGACACCAAACTTGGATATAGATTTTTCAAACATCTATTAGTTGTGTAGAGTCTAATTCAATAATAGGAATAGATATTTCACGATGTTCAAAATGAAAATAAACTTGTATGTAGGGCAGGGTCATTATTTTTGTTGCGACGTTCAATGGAGAATAAAATTTTGGTGCTATCAATCAACGCAGTGCCACGCCTCGCCGCCACACTATATTATTGCACCTGCGCGATGCGTTGGCGCAGCCGGTCATTACCATCTATCTGCGCGTGCGACGTTTAGATGTAAATAACTATTAATAGCAATAATCACAGTGAAAACGAAATAATTATTAATCGAAGTGAAATCTTTGGCGATAATTTGTACATATCATAGTGATTTATTGATTGTATAATTTGCAGTTTTGGTAGTTTGGTACTGAACGTAAATTATTTTTATTGGCATTCTTAAATGCCGTGATGCAATATATTTGTGCCTGCTGCATCTATTGGTGGATTGTTGTTACGAGTAATCTTGTATGAGTAGCTACTGGTTTACAAAGCAGTATTACGAAAATTCCAGTTCTCATCATTTGTAATTTACAAAATTGTTAGAATTATACCAGAATTACTGTACCTGTACTCATTGGTTTGTTCTTAAATAAATATTATTCCTCAAATGTCAATATAGTTTACATTGTTTAGACCGTTATTGTCTCAGGCTTCTTTGGCTGTATTGCAAAACTGTAAGATTTAGTGCCGTATGTACCATTGTTTGGTATTTAAATCATCGGATCAGCTGTTTATTTACGTGCAACCTTTCACGATTGCCTATGTGTGATTATAATGTGTGTTTAGAATGTAAATAATGTCGTTTATGTTTTAAATAGGGCTTTATTTGTGTTTATATTTTGAGTCAAGGATATATTTGGAATGCATTGTTACTTGGATTGATTGCTACCTATGTTGATGAGGATCTGTCTGCTACTGCTTTTGTTTTTATTTCCTTCGTTATACTTCGGTGTCCCGTGTCTCGAAAAGTAAGTACTTAAGGGGCTATTAAACGACTTTTACAGATTTTAAACTGACAATCACGTCAAAATGTGCAGTGTAAATGATTTGAAAAAAATATATGTTAAACTAGAACATTCTCTCAATCATATAGAAAGTGAATATTTTTGATTAAGTTCATATTAAATAGTTTAATTAACTCGTGAAGTTGTGTCTGAAGCGGACAAAATATTGACAATCACACAAAATCTACCAGGTATAATTATCCGAAACTTACGCTATCTTACAGACAATTTTATTATCTATCTTTTAGTATACGCCTTTTTTTAATTTTGAAAGAATACTACTTTTATTTTATTTTTTCAACTAAATTTTGAAAGTTTTGGACGCAGACTGCGTCCGTTCTGCATCAGTTTTGCGTCCAAAACTCTCAAAGTTTAATCGAAAAAATTAAATAAAAGTAGTATTCTTTCAAAATTAATAAAAAGGCGTATACTAAAAGATAGATAATAAAATTGTCTGTAAGATGGTGTAAGTTTAGTTTAATTATACCTGGTAGATTTTGTGTGATTGTCAATGTTTTGTCCGCGTCAGACACAACTTCACGTATTAATTAAACAATATTATATGAATATAATTAAAAATATTCACTTACTAAGTGATTAAGAGAATGTTCTAGTTTAACATATATTTTTTTCAAATCATTTACACTGCACATTTTGACGTGATTGTCAGTTTAAAATCTGTAAAAGTCGTTTAATAGCCCCTTAAGGCGACGATATACGCCGGCGACCTTGAGCGACCAGAGAATCGTATGCGCTGCGTCCATAAAGTTTAGACGAAAAAATTTAATAAAAGGTAGTATTCTATAACTTAAAAAAAAGGCGTATACTAAAAGGTAGATAATAAAAATGTCTGTAAGATAGTAAAAGTTTCGTTTAAATATTCCTGGTAGATTTTGTGTAATTATCAATGTTTTGTCCGCGTCAGACACAACTTCACGAATTAATTAAACTATTTAATATGAACTTAATCAAAAATATTCACATACTAAATGATTAAGAGAATGTTCTAGTTTAACATAATTTTTTTCAAATCACACTACACATTTTGACGTGATTATCAGTTTAAAATCTACAAAAGTCGCTTGTTAGCGCCTTAAAGGCGTTGGTTCTGTGTCTGTTCTTTCCTCGGTTATGTCGGATTGTCGTCCCATTGGACTGTGAGAGTAAGCGAAGGAGTACACCTGTATTTGCTTGTATTTTCTTGCCCATTTTGCTAGTCTCTATTGAGATTGCATGACGTGATCGAAATTCGGTTGGTAGTAGATATTACTGTTCCCTTGAAAGAAATTAATCATTCTTTTCAATATCTAAGTACTTTTTTTCAGATATAGGGTGATTCTGTTGTTCAATCTGTCTTAAACTGTGCAGTTTAAAAACATCACCTAACTCCGATATTTTATCTACATACCTCATTTTCATTCTTTATTAGACTGTAAACTTAGCTTCTTGTGTTACGAACACCATGTTTAACAGCAATCATAGCACACAATAATATTTAAATTCAGCACTTACGTAACTTTTTAATCTGGGGGCATGGCAGTGCACCCGTCAAGACGAGCCAAGCGAAGCGCTAGTAGGGCACTACCTACCTTTTCTCGAAGCGCTTCGTCGTTTTTTTGAACCCTCATAACTTGGGTTTGGATTATGCCAGATAAACAAAATTCTCGGGGTATGATGTAAATAGTTGACTTATTAAATATATTAAGTTTCAATTGCATAGGTCTTATACTTTAGATTTTATTTATATCTAAAAAACCCCGATTTCGTCGCTGACTCACTCACTGATGGTCATCAAAATTCTGGGGTACTTCCTGATGTCCTAGAAAGCTGAAATTTGGTATGTAAGCTAGGTTTAGTAGGTACACAAACAACAACAAAAATTCTCAAACTAGAAAAAAATAACAAAAAAAAAATGTCTTAGGCAACTTACGAAAAGAAGTGAAATCCCATCAATAACATTTTCATGTAAAATGTTGCCAAGACGAGAGCAAATGGCTCGCACTGTCAAAAAGTTATCAGATCTCTACCAATAATCTCTACTTTACTAGCCTCACTTCACAAACTCTACCCCTTAGTCAAAATATGTATGAGGCTTGGCTGTTTAGTTACTACAAGAACTATTGTTTAATAGAAAAGTAATGAACAGTGAATATGTTTTCACTTAGCGCCCATGTAGCTGTAAAAAAACGGCCTAGCCACACATCTTTTAATCAATTCAATTTTACATGAAAATGATTTTAGTGAGATTTAATTATAACATTAGAATTTTGTACTGTATTGATTGATAGTTGCGTTTATCTTTAGTTATTATTGCTATTCTTCAACCATGCATCAATTTGCCCTGGCTGGAGGCCCTGAAAATAATATTGTTAAGGCACCACAGGAAAATCAGGTTAAGCAACCGACACCCTCCTTGGTTGACCTGTGAGATGCTATTCCGAAAAATGCATTAATTATGCTATGGATATCTTTTTGTTACTCATTGTTATTATGTTCAAGTATAGACTTGTAATCAGTATTAATTTTTTTAGTAATCCAATTATTACCTATCTCTTTTTGTTCTAAACTGAGCTCCGAATTTAGCATAACTTCACCTGTTTAAAACATTATTGTAATATCTACATAGTAATCATAAGTTTGGCATATCGATTGTGTGCGATTATTTATCGATTTTTCGCTCGGAGCTTACGTCTGTGGGCGATTGCTCGATATAGCTCGAGATAAGTGCGAGTTTGAGTTATGAGTTAATTAAGCGCGGCTCGAACGAGTTCGCAATTATAGTTCGCGCCTGTTGACGTGTTAGCTGCCATACTTGTGATTTTAATGGAAATCATGGCCATACCTTTATTTGGTTCAAGAAACTAGTGACCAGATTTTACGGTGTAAGCAGCCACTTTCGCATTTAGCCATCCTGGAATTGAAGCTGTCCTGCAACTTTCCTTTTCCTGCATTTTACGACATTCTGCCTGCTTTCGATAATAATGTCGTCTGTTTTGTATAGAACTCCCTCATCTTAGGTATAGGGTTATTTTTATCCAGTTCTATTATGCATATTATGCTCTCCTTCGTATATCCATGAGATGAAATTTGATAAGAAAATGTCTTGAGCCCTGGGGAAGGACATAGGCTACTTTTTAATCCGCAACTTCGTTTGCATCCACGATAACCAACATTAACGCTGATGAAGTCGCGGGCAAAAGCTATAGGTGGTGGTGGCAGGTGTTATATTAATTTATATTCAGAATCTAGCCGAACGAAATAAATATAATGTAGGTAGGTACTGTAAGAAGTCCAACACTAGGGCTTCTTACTGGTACCGGGTTGTGGCGTGATTGTATTAGGTTTAATCAAGTAATACTTGAAATGAAAGCACTGATACTTGGAACTGGTTTATATTTAAATATGCTTTTTAACGTGTGCCCGTGACAAGATCAGGCTAAGTCATCCTAATGTCAAATTTAAAACAATACAGATCTCCGATTTGAACTAATTCTAGAAGCTTGTTGAGTGTTCTGTCATAGAGTATATTATGTAATGGCTATTATCTCAGAAACACATCACATCTCTACAGTACCTACGAACCTATAGTTTTGCAGGACAGCCTGATGTTTATAATACTGAGACAAGATTTAACGGCCACCTGTTCATGGAAACCAATTAAAATAATTCAAAATAGGGCTATTACTAGTTATGGCGACTTTAATTATGTTTCTAAATTGAGCGCTAATTTCTAAAATGATTGTATTAGTGATTCATAGTTATTTTGCAAATTGTTGTAAGGAATTTTGAACTTTACAGCATAGGCGATAAGAGTTTTGACAGTTAACCTGTAAATGCAGTTGGGGCAATCGCGGTGGCGATAAATCTCGGGCCGCACTGACGGAAGGGATGCTTGTTATTAAGACGTCAACAAGAGTTATAGTTCACCACTGGTTTGCAATTGCAGGCCGCTAATGCCAACTTGCTGTTTACACGAGCGATTCTGCGGCTCAAAGAAATCGCGCTTGAAGGTTACTGTAATTACAAGTGGGTTGCAGTTTATAGTTGCAGTGGTTTATAAATACACGCAGTCTGAAGAATTCCGTGTTTCTTGTGATTCTGATGGAGAAGTATCTTCTTTGCCTTAACTAGAGTTGAGACCTGTTGCTAGGGTCCGCCTTTTGATACACTTGGTTGTAAAGGTTCGTGTAAAAATCTAAAGTTAAAATAAAAAAAATAAACGTTTGATTATATACAAATTGGTTCGTTATTTTATCTTCAGTAATGACAATAACAGTACAGATAACAAGAGCAATTAAAAACGAGATGAAAATAACGTAATCACTATTGGTTTATCTTTAAGACTTTATCTCTGCTGCCATCAAAGTGTCAGCGTCGCTTGACACCGGGCACTTAAAAACGATACTGTCAAGACTTGTATTATTAATGAATCCTCGAGTGTATTACACTTTCGCCTTCGAATAAACAATTAAACATTGCTCCGACAATTCGGCTCCATACGTGACAGTGAGGCGTGTTCGTATCCAAGTGTTAACATGCGCATATATCATGGTTCGACTTGATACACCTGCGAAGCCACGCCTACCCTGCCTCAGATCCCGCACTCCTCGCCGCGCCCCGGTCTTTCGCTTCACCATCATCAAGATACCATTCCACGTTGAGACGTCATCGTGTGCGCACGCTTGACGCTTTTATCGCATGTCTCATGTTTTTACGTACAGTGTTTATGAACTGAGTGCTGTGTGAATAACTTTTGGGTGTTTGCGATTATTTTTTGTTCTGCACGTCACGACCCTGAAGACCAATTTTCCAGAAGAAATTGTAAGTTTTTGTTGCTTGAACTATTTTCATCTATGTGATTGTGTTTTATTGGTGTGTTTTTAATAATTCTGCTAACTTAACGTGTAACTTATCTGTCAAGTCAATATGTTTATTAATATAAGTTCCTTCTGATAATGAAAACAGAAACAAATTCTATGGACTTTTTAAATACACCGATAACGTTGCTTATGAAGCGTAAAGTGTTATTAATATTAATGATAACGTTTTATTATGTTCAAGAAGATTACAATGAATTTCGAAGAACTAAACTTTTTACTTGTTGCTTCGTTGTGGGCGGAGTTTCAGTCTTTTACGCACGCGCCAATTGCAGCCTTTTCAGTTTTCAAGATTAAGTTTCACGCCTATAAGCCTTTTTACCTGAACATACCATGCATTCAATGATTCGATAATAATACTCTTGAATAAAGTAACATGGAACATATGTAAGGTATGTTGGATCAGTTTAAAATTCTCTCTGTAGCTATAGTCATTATAATATTTCTTACAACACTCCAATCAAATAGGACAGACAATGATGAAACTACGTACGGTCGTACAAAATAGGTACTCATGTTAAGTTTGTATGTAGGCAATCATTGCGTGTGTATATCTTGACGATGTCCCAAAAGATATCTGTGGAAACTATGACAACGCCGTACGGCGCCAGAATACATCATTGTTTATTATACAATAACATGCCAAAACAATCGTAGAACCGCTAGAAAACATGTAAATGCTTCTAACATGAATTCGGAAGCAGACATTTATGCTAATAGAATTCTTGGACAAATTTTTGCGTCTCCATTTAATCAGACGCTTAATCGATTCTATATTGACTTTAAAATTTGCATTAGCTGGTTGATTTGTTTTCTATGATTAATATTGTTTATATATTGGCTATTAGAATACCAATATCGTATTTTATTTTTAATATTGCCAAACACGAATCTGTCACGGCGGTCTCGATTTTTTAAAACTGCCCGCCTCTCTATTCTCCGATACATATAATCTGGGTATCTTCAAGGCACGAGTGAACCGGTTTATTCTAGGCAAGCGTGCTCCACCTTAGGCCGCATCATCACTTAAGATCAGGTGAGTTGCGGTCAAACGCAAGCCAATACAATATAAAAAAAAAAAAAAATAATAGCTAGGGTTTTTGCGATACACGATTATTTAAATACAGTTCTGGCAACAATATCACGAACCTACCTTCTTTGGTAAAATAACACATTTCAAACATACTGAAAAATGTTTTATTAAGTATACACAAAGACTGAGGGACTTCTTAAGAATTCAAACAGTTAAAAAAAGTCAACTAAAGTATAATGTAATAGTTTATATACTTCCAACTAAATAACTATACAGGTACTTTAATTACATTTAATAAAAGATTGAATACGTCGTAATAAAAAATATTAGTGCTTGCGTAGGCGCACAGTCGCCGCGCGTCTAAAGTTAGTAGCTAGTAGGTAGCTAATACTTTATTTTATGATCAGTAATAGCCAATTGAAAACCGATTTCCGCTGCGTATCGTCTTCTATCTAAACAACTCCGGTTTTTGGCTTTCCTTAGCTGAGACTAAGCCTTTGCAAATATCTGATGTAGTAAAACTGTTCTAAATCACATACCTATGGAAATAAAATATAGAGATAAATAACGAAGCTTATATATAAATAGTAATAAATTGGATAAGGGAATCGTCTAGGTGCAACACAGTAACATTTACAACTAGTGCTGAAAGGTAAAAGTTGCCGTATATGTCTGCGATTGTATAATATAGTAATCATTGAAGAGTGTTCTATTCCTTACAAGGCACTCAAGAGTGTATTTCTTTGCATATTCACCGATCATCACTCACTCACTCTACTGTGCTAGGGTAAAACGGGCAGGTGAGTCTGGTTTTATTTATCTATTGGGCACAGCTTTTTTGAGAATGGAAGTTAAAAGTAGTTATATTTAAAGCTTAACTTTCCGGCGGACCTTAGGACCAAAAACAAAACAGAAGCGGATCAAAGGACCACAAATTCTGCCCTGTATTCTCGATCTTTTGATTCTTTCAAAAAATAAAGAATAGCACTCGTTTTCATTCCATTACAAAGAACAAAGTAACCAAATATGACAAAAGAAAATTCTCAAACTATGAATTGAACTACATCAGTGGCGTTTTGTCGTATGTGATGCGTAGGAGTAACGTCTGGGCTGCGGCGCGTGCACTCTATGAGTTTTATGACCGCTAATAGGCAATAATGTGCACCTCTTGACTCGGAACGCGGGGGTTAAGTTATTGGTGCGATGTGAGACTCAACTGTGACCTTCGAGATTTCGATTGTATCTGCTTTGTACGGCTATGTCTTCATTGTTTAAATGTTTATGATTTTGGTGACACGGTAGATGATTATGATTGGTTTTTGATTTAGGTGGGTTAAATTGTGTTATATTTATATGTTTAAAGTTAACCACTGTTAGGTTATGCTAATAATGTGGCATTCTTCTCCCAGTATTTAAAACATTCTAACAAAATCACTTTCTATTCATCCTCTAACACATCACATTCTCGCATTCTACTCTAGTGTCCATGAGAACATCGAGTGTGGCAAGGGTTCTCGATATAGAAGATTTTGTCCGGGCTACAATTTTACACGTTCCAACTGCAAACAGCATGCCTTTCTCCGGCAGTAGTTATTTGGGAGTAACAAATGACACAGCTCGTAATTGTCAGGGGCGTCTTATGTGTTGGATTTAAAAATATCTATAACGCATTTGGTAATCTTGATTCGATTTGAGAATTTACCAATTCGATGTACAGAAACATCGCACCTGTGTCTGTATGTTCTTCCTCGTTACATCCAAGCAATCTATGCTCCTTGAAGTCATCTATCTTTACATAGTGTAAAACAAAGTCGCTCCCGTCGTCTGAATTAAATGCGGTTTTCGGACCTCCTCCTTTTTGAAGTCGGTTAAAAATGGATTTTAATGCGGTTTTCATTAATAGATAGATCAAGAGGAAGGTTTATACGTATTTTTTTAGCTATATTGCACCCAGGCGAAGCCGGGGCGGTTCTCTAGTTTATAATAAATAATATTGAGCCTATCATAATATCCTTTTTTGCATTAGACAAAACCAGTCAAATGGCGATAGTTATTAGGTTATATTGGTTGAAATAACTGCATTTTAGTGATATTGCAGATTATAGCAAAAATGGTCTACATTGCTGTGGATTTATCGTAAAATAACGAAGCTTACTACGTGATCGCATTGAAATAACGATAGCGTTATAACGATGTGTTTAATGTTATAATTGATCAGTATCGGTATTGATCGGTATGGATAGATAAATTTCAAAATAGGCTTTCAGCGTCCTCTTTTTAAACAAACTAGGAAGTAGTTAACGAACGAGGTGTCGCATGTCGTACTTATGGATGACTTTTACGCAATTAGAAGAAAAACACTCACTTCTTTAATTACTAAGAGTGTATGGCAGTTCCAATGGCAATCTGAAGGCCCTAGTTAGCTGATCAGCTGGATGCCTCAATTCTGAGGCATTTTGTTAATGTATTGGTGCGACAAGGGTAACCTTGTCCTTCGTAATTTATTTATCTGTTGTGCGTGGTTTTAGATTAAGTGATTAACCCGCAGATTAAGTTTTTGTTTGTTATTAACAATTTAACCTAAGTAGTCAAATAAATAAACCGCGCGCGGGCTCGTATAATCACGCTACTGTCAATATATCCAATCACCCAATCCTAATAAAAACGTGGTTTCATGTGCACTTCGCGTGTGGTTTGCATGTCTTCGAGTCCTTAACTGTTTTACTAATAGCCTTGACGTGACTTTATACGTTTGGATCTCGACCCTCGATCTCAGATTCCCTGCCTCAACCGTCTTAATGTGTTGCTGATTCTATACTATTTCTTGCCTTTATGGCCCTAGTTTTGCCGAAGGCTTTAATGTTATGCCAAGTGAGTGCAGTTTTTGATGTATATTGAGGTGACATAAAGGATGGTGTTTTGAGCAAAGACAGATCAAAGTAATTTGAAGCCTAACACAAAATTATACATAAGTCTTTCGTAAAACCATGTGTAGTAGGATTCAGTTTATAATGATTATTAAAACCTTGTAATGTTTGATTGCTATCCTAATCCAAAGTTGTATTTTTGTTATTATAATCTTTATTAATAACGTTGTATTGATAATGCTGCCATTTAGCGTCGCTATTTCTAAGAAATTGTACATGTACCTAATTCAGCTTTTGTTAATTCTTCAGTACTTTCACTGATTCTTTATTTATCCTGAATCTTCATGTGTTATCTTAATTTGGATTTCTGAAAATAGTCGACTGTAGTTTTAGGATACCCCACTTATGGGATATATTTGAGTAATATATCCCATCCCTATGTTTGCTTTCAATTAGAATAATTATTTAGTTAACAAATAATCTTTTTTGTGATTCGATTTATCTAAAATACAATATTTGATTTAATCAATTTACGGGTCGAGTCGACCGACGGGAAGTCTTCAATTGTAATTATTGAGAGCTTCATTCGCACTCCTATCAATGTAAAGTTTCGTACGTGTGTGTATGACTAACATCCGGACCGCACCATCTGCCGCATCATTTATCTTCCATTTGATGATATTATATCTGATCATGTAACTCTTTACAATTGTTTTCGAAGAAAATGGAACAGTGTGTTTTGAAAACGACAGATTCAGTTGAATTTTATAAATCCACCTGATACTATATTTCCATAACTCGATTCATACCGATTATGAGATTTGGCTTTTCTCGTTGTAATAGCTAATGTACTTTCAAATAAAGTAATAAGTTACAGAACAAATACCTTTCAATAAGTAGGTTACCGATTGGTTTTTGTGAGAAATCTTGTTTTATTTCTTTCAGAGCCATAACTGAAGAAGCTTTACATAATCAGTAGCAGAAAGGACGCAAATTATGATGATGATATCAACTACATCTTTGAACTAGATAAGGAAAATCATCATAAAACTTTATTTATGGTTGTAAAAGTTGTTCCATAATATTATCGTAAACTTACACCACACACTAGTTGCAGAAGATACCCATTACGTTTAATATCCAATACCGTGTTTTGAAATCTAATTATTCAATAACATGAACGATGAATCCAAAACATTGATTCCAAGTCTGAATCTTCAATAAGATTTATATCAATAGCGTCATTCATTCGTCTCCTGTACTCCACCATCTATCTAGTCTTCGTTTTGAATTATGTAAATGGTATTTACAATGTGGTCCCTTTAATTTTATTCGTTCAATCTATGCGTACTGTTACCGAATTTGATTTATCGGCTGGCTATTTACGTATGACGTATCGAGGCGGCTCTTTATAAGTCTCTGCATCGTCTGACAGGAGATGGATGTCTGGACACGGTCTGTTCCTTATTGCTGTCGTTTGTTCTTGAATTTATTGGACACGAAGTAACGGTTGCGTCTGCGCCGGTCCTACGGTGGTCGCCGTACGACGTGCCCGCGTAATATATTGTACGGGGAAATGCCATCCGTGTAAACCTGTTGACTCTCTTTAATGTCATAATTTATATTTCAAATGAATGTTATTATTTATTAGTGTCGTAATTGAATTTATATCGCTGTACGTTACGCGTACCGTTCAGCTATCTATTGGTTACTTTCGCTGTCATCGCAATATTTATTCCAGTTGTCGTTGTCCCGTGCAATGTATTCGTTGAGAAATGTTCCTCTCTCAGCATCGTTTGTCAAGCTATTCAATATATTTATCGCCATTATATACGGTTGTTTTCTAAACTAAAATTCTTCTGTTGCCAAAATTCTTGTAGGTATATCAATTAGATGACAAATAATCTGGCAACGTTTACTTTATTCGCGGAATACATCAATGCCGGTGGTCGTGTTATTTACCTCTTTTATAACGTTGGTATCTTAACAAGATAATAAAATTTGTTTCTTTTTCGTGAGTTCCCATGTTGTGCTTTACCACAAGGAATGCAAAAAATAAGGCCCCATACCTATTTTCTCTCGGAATTGTTTTTGTCGTGTTTTTAATATCTTATAGCATTGCGAGCGAAAACACACGGAACGGACCTAGTATATTGTACCATTCGCCTCACGAAGGCGATAAAGCTATGAATGTGCACTAACTAGCGGTGGCGGTGTTATTTATGACGACCGATACCATCGGCACGGACTTGTCAATCATATGGATACGTACCAGACATCAAAATTACACTTGACCATTTCATGCTGCATGGAACTTTGAATCGTACTGTTAAAAGAATAAAGGACAGTAACATCGATGGGAGCAAAACGTTCGGAAAGTCTGGTTCGCCGCGTGTTGGCTGATCGGCCACGGCCATCCATCATTCATGAGCGCGAGCGCGTAACGAGCCTTTATTCGAGTTCATCGTGGATGCGCCTGCGACGGTTTTACACCCTCCCGCTACGTCACACGTACTTTCACGTGATTTTTATTGTTGTATCACGAATATGTATAATTATATTGCTGTTGCAGTGTATAATATGATCTATGTCTCTGTTGAACGCATCTGACCTCAAGTATATTCACGTTTTTCTTTCATATTCATATTTCTCCTGACGGATACCATCTATTCATGTTTGAGTTATTGTGGTTGCATTGTTATTCCTCTTTTCATGAGTATCATTGAAGAAAATACCTTGAAAGCCCCGTTGAAACGACTATCAGATAGTCGGAGTTCGCATATTTGAATAACTAATGTTGCCGGCTCCCCACGTACAGTAGTAATGTTGGTTAAAGTCTGTGAGGGTACTCTAACGATGGTTAGATTGTATCGCAGTAGTGACGTTTCAATACAACATGAATCAATCGACGTAGAAGAGTATCGGCCGATCAATCGGTCCTCTCCTTGAATGCGTTATCGGAGCATCTCACCACCCACTCTTGGGTTCTTAGTTGGACACGCGCGACGTCGCTTGTTGTGCCACAAAATGCATCAACTGTCATGGAAACGTAGTTTACCTGCAGAAAACTGAATAGAAAATGTAAATATGCAACAAAAACTGCAGTATCAACATCAAGCACTTCAAGACGAGACTCTCATCCTATCCCATACCTATTTAAGTAATCGTCTGCAAATATTTCTCTACCAATTACAGAAACTAACACCACAAGACGTGAATACTGCTCGCGTCTTGTGGATTTTGCTATTTAATTCAGAAATTTTTGAACTTCGCGGAAATGTAAGGTGCACTTCGTGAGTCCCCAAGATATGATCATCTACATTTCACATAATAAGCTTGCTTTTTCTTTATTCTTCTATTCTTCACCCTGTACATAACCACATAGCTGTTTAGTTTCATCCAGGATGACACTAGTAAATTGAAACTCATAATAATATGGATTGTCCGAATCATTAGTAAATGCTTAGTCAAGGGTCTCATCGAAAGCTCATCGGTTTTCTTGTCTCGTTCATGATACGCTATCAAATTAAGCGTTAAATGACATCACGAGTGCCTGCTATGAATTCACAATTGAATGCGTTCGTTAATAAACTTTTTTTTTATATTTGTACCTATGTTGCGACGTTGTCATGCTGTGGAATGTCTTTAGAGCCGTCTTATGAGATACGAAAGTGCCCCATTGTCCGTTGTTTCCGATTTTAGTTTATCATCGTCGCGTGTCGAGATGGTATAATAGTCGGTGAAATTGTTGGCCGGTCTGCGTCCTAGTAATAACTGTTTGTTTTGTTCCAGTTGTTCTATACTTATGACCGTTGTATTTTAAACCTTGCTGCGAATCCAATAAGTAAGCTTTTTGACTATAGGTAATCAGTTCGTTAAGCTTAGAGACGTTTTGGCAGGTATGTTCGAACGCAATAAATGATTTTGAATTTAACTTATCTGTGTATGTAATAGTGTGATGTAACGTTTATGGCCAGTGTAATCTCAGTGTTTTATGTCCGTGCGGACGCCACTGACGAATGATTAATGACTTGGGCAACAGCGATAGTGAGCCGAGCGCCACGGCCGACGCGCCCACTGACAATATTGTCTCATTTATTGCTAATGATCTATTGAATATCTGTACAAGTGTACACTGTCCAACATTACTTTTTCACTATTCACTTACATAATTTTACTTTCTAATGTAAACGTACTGATCGTATATAATTAACATAAACCTAATCATTCACAATGTTATGTTGATTCGCTGGAATTTTAACGAGCAAAAAAAAAATATTCGTCGGGCGCAGACATTGGCACATTTCTTCTAAAATACGGCACATTACATGAATGGTCTCATACTTTCCATAAACACACGTTGTGTATCCATCGTAACGTGTAATTTTACAAAAACGTTGTTATAATGCCTCACGAAATTGCTGTGATTTGTTTCTGAACTTTCTGAGCCATCGATACTATACGGGCCGCGATTGCTCGCAATTACACAATAATCCGTGTTGATTCTACAAAATATCATTGTTCTTGCAATGTAGAACAATATAATACTCGTTCATATCACGACTCGCACAATAAGTTTGGCAATAACTGTCGCGACACAAACAGGTGATATCTGAATATTTCATTTTCCTTATTGCTTTTTACATTTCGTTTCAAGGTTAACATATATGCGTAAGTACTTGTATATAACTGACTCCACCGCACGAGTAGGTAATTAATACAAAATAATGGTTGGTCGAATTAGTAAAATATACCAAGTATAAATTAATCATTAAGTATGTGAAACATAGCAGCAGCACACAATAACAAATTCAATAGATATACTTACTCGGTCTCATTAAAAAAAATACGCTTAGCTTCGTTGGCGTCGCGTTCTTTTCGTCACTGAATATTTTTTATCTCGGTTCTAAGAACCACGATAACGCGTTTGGACCGTTCAGACTGTGACGTGTTTTTATAATAATCCCAAAGTCACCTAAATTTTGAAGATTTCTCAAATAATTTATGTGTAACAGAAAGTTGATAAGCTTTGGTTTTGTGTGGCGCTACGTTCGGTGATTAACGATGTTGTTAAACGAGTCCGTTTTTACATTGGTTGTTATCTTTTTGAAAGATAAAACATCTTAATTTTCAAGCTCAGTATCGTCGTTTGTTTTAAGTGTTATATAGTCTATTTGTGTCCTCATCGCTGCACCGGTTTCATCATTAGCATCATTAATAACATTGTCTAGGTAAAGCGATGCACTATTTCTCTAACCTTGGTCGGGAATTAATTTCATGTTACTCTCGGTGGTTGCTGGCTCTCCGTAATTATCGTTGCATCGATTCTGTGCGCTCGTAATGAAGATATCGCCCCATCTTCTGTAGCAATTATGAAATAGTACAATTTGTTGTAGAGTATATTCAGCTTTATTATATTTGATGTTAAATGATTATTTGTGACGTTGGTTTCGTTGGTGTTTAAGGTGAAAAATCAATCAATGTCTATACTACTATTATAAAGAGGTAGAGATTGTCTGCTCTTTTTGTTGAACGCGCTAATCTCCAGAACTATTGGATCCGGTTCTGAAAATTGTTTCGCTAAAAAAGCTACGTATTCCTATTTTTTAATTATTAATAATAAATAATAATATATATATATATTAATAATAGTTATAATATTATTATTATATTTTATTATTTATTAGTAAGATATTAGGGATCCATTCGAAAATTCACGGGAACAAATGCTAAGTAAAAATATTTTTTCGATAATTTACGATTAGTTAAAGCAAAATATGGTTGCTTCGAGAAGACAGGGTGGTATTCGCGGCTCTCCGTATACCAACAGATTCAGCGGTAGGCCGTTCACCAGTAAGATGCTGGACGTGCATAAATAATCGAGCGTAATCAGTTTTTATCTGAACGACACACTATTTAAGCGTTTGTTGATCTCAGGTTTATATCGCAGTACTGCTATGATTTAACGTTTTAACTTTTATAAATATTTATTTACTTTTGTAACCATTTTTGATCCTAGCTGCATACCGTTGCTTGAGCATCAACAATGGCGTCTTTGTGTGTTTCGACTTCGGAGTTTGTCTTTTGTATTTTATTTATTTTTTAGTATTTATAATTTAGGCCTACGCTCAATAGTGGACGGCAATAGGCTTATATGATGATGATTTATAATTTTATGTTTTTTATCACTCCCAGATTTCTAGGTCTGTTTATTCTTTGGAAGTTAATTTAGAAATTCCCGTTAATTTCAACGAAAGTGTTTGTGTGTGTGTTTCATAATGTTTGCACTTTTACTTTAATTTAAGTTGTTTCGTTATTTAGTATTAATTTATCCTAACACAGTACGCACTTTCTAGCCTGAATCACAAGTTAAACCTAGTTCAGGCAAATATGGAACCGTGTTTTATTTTAAATTGTACAATATTTATTGTAAATATGTTTTTCTATTAAATAAACGATTACTATTACTTAGTCAAAAAGTGTGTCAGCTACATACCTAACCTATATTCGTTCTTTGTTTCAGAAACCGAATCCTCGACCTGCATGAGTGCCTACGACTCAAGCGTGATATAAATGTAAGCACTTTAATTATTATGTCTGTAATTAAATTTAATATTACCCAACCTGTATCGCATGTCTGATGCTGTAAAATTTATATTAAATCTAAACTCCATACTAAACAGGCTATTTAAAATTTATTTAAAGCCATATCCCGGACTATTGAGCCTACGAAATAGGTTTACATTTTATGATTGTACTTATTTGGTAGATGCTGTGTCCCCCTGTTATGGAGTAAAACTTAATGGCACAGCATTGGTTTTAATAAATACTTCGGTTTATAGACACTGAACATCGCCAATACCTAATGTTTATTAGACTGTTTACGATTGTTTCTATACCTGTTTTAATATATTCATAATAATATATCGTAATAACTAAGATAAGTTTTTACTGCATGCGTTATCTATTTAAGATAATATAAACGGGTCCCTCAAGGAAGCATACTCGGCCCAACATTTTTGTAAAAAAATGTTTTGTATAAAAACTGCTCAGTATCTACATAGCTTTTTATGAGTCCTGTCCTCCAACAGGTTCTAGGTTTTGTAATGGGATAAAGGTGTTGCATCTCAACCACAGGTGATATCAACACTGTCGCAATTTAACTACTAAAAGCTCCATATCATGGCAAATGTTGCGTAATTCAGGCTCATTATGAAGCTAATAAACACTACTTGCTACTCACAACAGAAAATTTCTCAATAAATAATGAGACGTTTGTAATAGTAATATCTAAACCGCATTCTGATCTCGATCTCATCTGATACGTTATCTAGATCGGTTTGTCACGTTCTCCTTATAAGGGTCCACCGCTGTGTTAGACAGAGACGGATGTTTATTTTCCTGGTTCATTTTGACTTGTAATTATTGCGGGCTAATGAGAGACTAGACTTCTTGGAAGGGCAATTTGCTCAGGATTAAAGCAGGTTGTGAAATTAGTTTTGTTTAAGCGTCTATTTAACGCATGACGGTCAACGCGCCGACTCTTTTACGTCCACGACTTTTTGCTGTTGTGTTTTATGTTTACTACAGTTACCTTTTTTACAAGTATTTTGCGTGGCCGTGGTTACGACTATTTAATTTTTTTATCCTCTTGTTACGATATACGTATCTGTATTAGTTTACACAGTATATGCTTTTTACTTGCTTTTGCTTGAATAGTTGTTTAAGATTTATTATTATACACCATGAAAGGGAGTGTCTCAAACCTTTTACCATGGATTCAATTTCTGCACCTTCGGCGTTAAAAATTTTCACAGCTGATTTCTTTTTAATTACCGACGAAAAATTTCGACTCTGAATCAATCATGAATTGAATACATAGCAAAATTTTTCGTCACGATGCGTCACGTCCCTATTACACCGTTAATTTAAGAAACAAAGGTGTAAGAGAGGATCACATAAGTCCATGCCTTTCTCTTCAACATCACATTTTATCATTAGCATCTAGCGTTGTTGATGCAGTGTTTCAGCGCTGATTCTCTACGGGCGCGGTAACGCCTTCGTCTGGTCCGATGCGGTGCCCGACGTGTGTGCAATTATCTACGCGTTTAGATGCATCGCACCACATGCGTCGTCCGCGCCTTAAACATTATTTTTCTTTATTTTATCGCAGTTGTTTAATTGTAAGTCTTCTTATCATGATTTTCATTTTTGATTACAGTCGCTTTATTTTGAATATCACTTTATGCATTATCTATTTGCTATTTTTAGTATGTAGTTTAATGATGTGTGTTTTGATTGTATTTATTATGTTACTAAATTAATATCAACAGAATAATATTTTACCGTATGATTATGATTTATGGAAATGGGAACGCGAGATTGACTATAATATTTATTTAATGTGATACGATTTACGATTGTTTTAATGGGATTAACTTTTTCTATTAAATTAAAATTGACTTATCCTAGTCTGTTGATATTATGATGGACATCCTGTAAATATAGCTTTAGAAATAAAGTTGTCGCATGTAGTAAAAGATTTTGTCGACTTTTTCGATGTCAAATGTCATGGTTGTACCCATTACCTATACAAACAATCTAAGTACATCCAAATCCTGAACAAAAACAGTTAAAACTCTCTCGTTTTGTCTTAAAAATGTATTTCTTTGTCTCATTGAAGCTGTCTAAATAGCAAAGTAATTTCAAGTTTTTTTCCAAGTATGGATGCGTTTCTCATTTCGTGCACGTATTTATTTTTAAGTATTGTCTTAACTGTTATATATTTATGTTTGCTTACGGTAGTCGAGGATTTGTTTACAAGGTATTGGCTAGCATAGTATCGGACACGGCATCTAGTAGGTTGCTTGTAAGTAACGGGCGGTTTCCCACGCGTGCTCAGGACATGTAGATCGTCCGGTGACGATGAACAATGTACACCGGATTTATCTTATGTGATTTCCTTTCAGCCACTTCTTATATTAGGAAAGGTTTGTATAGCTAAGGATTTTGTAAGCTCTGGTAAAGTTTTTACTTTCGTAAGATTGTTTATTGGTGCCCATAAACTTCCTAGCAAGGAAATGGCAGCTAGCTTTAAATCTTAGATAGAATTTAGGCAGCTTTGCACGTTGTTCAGATTTGATTTGCGTTGAAGTTTACAGGCAAAATTCCCTATAAGTAGTCTCATTAGCCGGTAGAGGCTATAAAGCGATCAAGTACTAGAATAATTCATTGCAATTCAGATCATTTTATTATAAGCACATCGCAGTTACATTTCCTCATGAGCCCCTTGTCATCACGACCCTGCGTGTTGCAATCTTCATAAATAACGAGTTTATGTGAATCTATTTGTGATTTCAACGTCTAGACAGATATACTACATGTCCAACATGAAATTCTATTTATGCGAATCACATTAAGCTTTCACCGTTTCTAACATGTTCCGTGTTCTCTATTGCAGATTGAATGAAAATTGAATTTAAATACATTTTGTTACTAACGTTGACTGTTAACCCTTTGGTTCTACGAGCTTGTCAGTTTCTGTCTTGCAGTTCCTTTCTTTTGTTTTTAGTCATCGTACTCATAGCTGCTTGGGTAGCTTCACAATTGTTTTCTTGTTTCTTTAATGTTTACTTGGGATTTGTACTTTCCAACTTACAGTGTCTCGAATTTGTTATTTTTTGTTTCACCTACCCAAATATGCTTTCACATGTCACGACGTGCGGTATTTATTTATTTTAAATAATTTATATATGTATCGATTTATCTGCACCGTGTATTTCATCTTCGTCTGTAGCTTCAAAGATATTATGAAGTACATATTGAGCATTGAGAATCGTCTTGACTATTATGATTATAATTATTATAATTATAAGTTAGCTTTATAATCGTAAAACATAATTATGATGTTACTATTTACAGGTACTTTACGAATTTATGACTCGCTGTTGTAGGTAGTTTACTTTTATTGCATTTATAAACAATTCTACTTACTATAAAACTTGTAAGGAAAATAGCGTTGAATCGACCCACTTATTATCAAATATACACAGATAGTATAATTATTCTTTTACATTATTGAAAGCGATGAAGTTGCTTCAACTGTCCTCTTCTTATCTCTCAAAGTTCTTATCAACGTTTTAGTAGAAAAACGTATAAAGACAGATAGTAGTGTATTTATTTATTGTTCATTGTCTATGCCTTTGTCGATTGAGAAGTTACAGTTACTTAGTTGTGAACGAGACGTGTCGCGTCGGTTGCATGACATTATAGCAGGTTCTGACATTTATCCGTTGCAGGATAATAATCTGCAGTATGCCCTTTAGTGTTCACATCACTTACAATACAAATCTCTATTGAATATCTACTGCACGGTACAACGTGGCTAGCTGTCTCCTTTTTCAAATTAATTTTAAAAGTTATTGTCTTAATTGTAACTTAGTGGCAACATTCTTTAAAGAACTGTATTTATTTCGATTGGCAACCATCAGTAGGCATTATTCATTTTTTTTTTATAATAAAACCTTCGCCACAAAAAATCTTTTAACGGATTCTCCGATCTCGATCACCATTCCGTAGCGAAACGAGATAATCAATGGAATTTCGGAAGCTGGCACCGATTGGACTAAGATATTAGTTTTTATTCGATGCTCTTGCGCATAGGCGTGAAAGAATTTATGTAAATTATCAATCGTCCGATTGTAATGATCATTTTTGAATATACGGTGACCATTCCTTGTTGATACAAGATTATTATTCAATTTGTTTGATAATGAAGACTTTTTAATAACTCTGTTAAAATATTTTGATGGTTCATAAAGTATGTCATTAAGTTGCGACACAGAGCAACTGATTAGGGAGCTACTCTACGGGATGCTCTCGAATAGCGGTAGGTAATAGATAGATATGCTTTTTAATTAACCTATCAAAAAAGCTTGGCTCTATTAAATTCAAAGAATGTATTTGAATTACCTATACTAATATTATAAAGCTGAAGCTCTTTTTTTGTTTGAGCGCGTTAATTTCCAGAATTTCGGGTTTGATTTTGAAAATTCTTTCGCTAACAGAAAGCTACGTTGTCCGTGAATGCTATAGGCTATATTTTAGGAGCCGTGTAGCCCGGCCGCGAATAGCACCACCCCATTTCTATCCGTGGGTGTCGTAGAAGGTGGCAGAGGGATATCGCCCAGAGGATGGGCAACAGCGTCCTTCTGAGTACCACAATGCCTACTGCCAACATGCAGCGGCCAAGCATGGCGATTATGGCTGAACCCCGCCTTGGGAGAGACCTATGCCCAGCAGTGGGTGTTTAAAGGTAGACATGATGATATTTTATTAAAAATTGATTTCGTTAGAATCGCGGGCAAAAGCTATTGATTGATAATGTCCACTGTTTTGATATTGACTTTGCAGTATCAGGTATTCAGATATATTTCCAAAAACAGATAAGTAGCTTTGTTTACTTTTATGCCGAATAGTCGATAATATCGAAAGCCAAGCCTTTTAGTGATAAAATAAAATTACGATATTTACGAATGTGAACTATTTACGAATGAGGAGCTCGTGAAAGCCGGACAGATCAATCGGTCAAAGGTTAAGCTACGCTTGCCACGGTTGGTCTGTGGATGGGTGACCATCCATTTCATACCGAGTTCCTTCCGTGCCTCGGAAAGCACGTAAAGCCGTTGGTCGCGGCTGTCATTCATAGATATTTGGCAGTCGTTATGGGTAATTAGAAGCCAGAAAGTCTGACAACCAGTCTTACCAAGGGGTATCGTGATAACCAGTAACCGGGTTGTGGAGGTCGGATAGGCAGTCACTCCATGTAAAACTGCATCCAGTTGGACTAGAAGCCGACCTCAATATAGGTAGGAAAAGGCTAGGCAGATGATGACAAATTCGAACGTACTAGTTTCTGGTTTACTCTTCAAATTAGATGGTCTATTTGAAAGTTTCTCAATTGTGTCCAGATCATTCATTACTTATCTTTATTTTGATACTTGCTTTTGCCCGCGGCTTCACTCGCGTTTATTTAGAATTTGATAATCAATTCGGGTTGTACGCTGCTTGTAATAAAATAATTTAATCATGATTCGAAAGACACATGACGCCATCTATTATCATAAGAACTTAATTGTTATTTTCCTCGGGAACAGTCTTTTATTCGGGATGAAAGATGATAGCCGTTTCTGTGTACCTGACAAGGTATTTGTAAAATTTCAGGATATTCGGTTCAGTAATGTGGTTTAGGCTTGAAAAGGTGACACACAAACTTACTTTCGCATTTATAATATAAGTTAGGATGCTGAAGCATTGATATACCATTTTTTTGTGTCATGGGATGACAAACATGCTGACGGCCCACCTGATGTTAAATGGTCACCGTTGTTTATAGACATCCCCAATACCCAAAGAATTGCAAGTGTTGCCAGTTGCCATCCCAGAAACAAAGTTGAAATGTCTCATATGCCTGTAATTACACCCTTCCAACAGGAGGCCAAGTCTGCTATTTTTATAATTTCGTCATTCGAACACGGTCCCATTGTCATTTTGCTAAAAGTTCGTAATCTGCTAAATTCATAATGGTCGATCATTGGTCGGTCGAATTAAAAGCAATGACTGCACGATGACATTCTAATGGTAGGTCACTGATCAAAGGAACTGTCAAAATTTTAGCAGATTACCGCCTAACTCAGTCATTCTGTTGTCATTTTGTACGAGATTACCATACTATATCATTTCTTTCAATGGCGTGTCAGTGGTTGACCATTGGAAAGTCATAATGACGCCATTATATTGGTAGATTACCAAACTTGTCAAAATCAACAATTATGAAATCAATGATACCATTCTGACACTATTGTAATAGCAGACTTGAGGCCTAGGATCAAAGCAATGCTGCTTTGCAGCAGAAATAGGTATGGTATGGTAAATAATCTAAGGGTGGTATGTTGGGACTGGACCTCTCAACATCGCCGCGCGCTAGCGGCAGTGAACGAGGGGTGCGGGGACAGCGGGCTGACAGTTGAGCGCGGGCCCCGCGCGCACCAAACCTGTCAACTGTTGCACTTCCCCTGACGAGCTTCTTCACAAAGACCACTATACTACACCCACGGCACTCCATACAAACGCATCGATTTAATTACCTACACTACTACTAAAATAACAGACTGTGCGAATATGTGAGTGTGTGTGCGTGTCTACGCGCTGCTTCAATTAAAAGCAGTTTCGAGATCACGCTTGACGTGGGAATAGGTGAGGAATAGTGTTTCGGAGGGAGGCGGGGCGTGTCGACTGTACGGTAGTACTAATATTTTATACTGTGCCGGAACACAGCAGCGCTGTTTTGCAGCATAAATAGTTACGGTAGTAGTCAAGAGCGTCGCCACCTCATGGCTTAAGGGGGGCAATTGATATATGGAGGATAGGAAAAGTCAGTTTTTGCGTGTCTAGGGGCAAGGGTAAGTCCGACAGATTTTTTTAATTACAATAAAGAAAAACACAGCAAGTTGCTCAGTTATTGATAAGCTCATGTTATGATCTTATTAATGCAAGCCCGACTATTCAGCTTGTATGAAGATGGAAAAACCATGATGATGGAAGACTGGGAAAAGTATTCATTTTAAATACAGTCAAATCTTTTGGAATCTCTTGGGGGAGGGGGGGCAATTGCTCCTTCCTGCCCCCCTTGCTGACGCCCTTGGTGGTAGTACTTCCCCTGACGGGCTCTTTAACTAACACTATTATACTCAGGCTGATTAAGATTGAAAAGTAGTCCAGTATGTCTACGAGGCATGCCTTTTAAGTTCTGTCGTTTCCATTTTTTCCGGCAATTTTGAATTTGGAACTGTTCTATATTCGAATGTGTTTAAATTTTGAATCTCAAAACAGTTGAAAGTTTTAGGATTTATGCTATTGTTTAGTCACAGCGTCGATTGGAATCTGTCAGGTTACGTGCGAAAATGAATCTTTCTAAGGAAAATGTTCGTGCAATAATTTTCTACAACTTTAGAAGAGGCGCCTGACACGGCTTCAGTGTTTTGAAAAACTAACATCTGTGTTGTAAACTGTCGAACGCTGGTATTTAGAATACCAGCGTTGACATACTAGTGTTAGTGACTAATCTCTCGAAGGACGCCCAAAATCCGCCTTCACTGAAGATAACATCATTGCTGTGAGACAACTCATTCTCGAAGATCGTCATGTGACGTATCGAGAGATAGAGGCTCTATTAGGCATCTCAGGGACAACCATTCAGAAGATCTTGCATGAAGCGCTTGGTGTGAGAAAGCTAGTTTGCCGTTGGATACCGCATCTGCTTTCCGACGATCACAAGGCGGCCCGCGTCAGATGGTGTAAGAAAGCTCTGCAAAGGTTCAACCGAGGAGAGTCAAATCACGTCCACGACATCATCAGTGGTGACGAATCTTGGATCTATGCCTACGATCCTGATTCCAAACAACAATCTACAATCTGGATCTTTCAAGACGAGCCAAAGCCGACTAAAGTTGTTCGTTCTTGAAGCACTTCAAGAAAGATGGTGGCAACGTTCGTTGGAAAAACCGGCCATGTTGCGACTATTGCACTTGAAGATCGTAGAACGGTTAACGCAGAGTGGTATACCACAGTTTGTTTACCACAAGTCATCGCCGAACTTCGAAAATCTAACTCAAAGCGACGCATCATCCTGCACCACGACAACGCAAGCTCACACAGCGTTCGTCAAACGATTGAGTATTTGAAGCAGGAAAATGTAGAAATTCTTGACCATCCTCCATACAGTCCTGACCTAAGCCCTAACGATTCCTTTACATTTCCTAAAATTAAGAAAAGTCTTCGTGGTCAAAGGTTCCAGTCCGGTGAAGAAGCAGTCGACGCTTTCAAGTCAGCCATTTTGAACACCACCACTTTAGAGTGGAATAAATGTATAATAACTGGTCTGAGCGAATGGAAAAGTGTATTAAGCTACGTGGTGAATACTTCGAAAAACAATAAAAAGTACTATAAGGTTCCAGTTGTGTTTTTTTCTTCAAACGACAAAACTTAAAAGGCATGCCTCGTGTTCTGTAACAATTTCTCTTGGTGAACACCTAGGTAAAGTGAGCTGTCATCCGTCCGTCTGCTTTGTCAATCCGTAGCATCGGGACGGATGACAGCTCACTTCACCTAGGTGTTCACTATGGTGTTCACCGATTGTAACAGAATAGCACCGCTGCTTTTAGTCTTCAAGGCACTATTCGTGTTCGTGGTTCAGGTGATCTGCTTTAACCAATTACTTTCTAACTAAACTCAATATTGGTGATTAACAATACAATACTGGGTTAGTATGTAAATACGTTTTGGCACGCTCGCAAGCGCATAGTTGGCGTTCGGTCGCGCGTCGGCGCTCGCACTCTGTACGCCCGCGCAACCGCGACTCATTAGCTCTATGATTTACGCCAATTTTACACTCGATTGCCTCCATTATTGGGTGCTACATTTACTGTTCTACTAGGCGTTACTGAGCTAAATTATTCATAAAAAACATCGTTACGTAAACTGCTATCGGTTTCATTAATACATACACATCAATATAAAACACAGTTACGTGTTTCATCAATTAAAACGAGCAATCGTAATTAAAGATATCGCGTTAGTAACGCTATCAAGAACAAGCCTATAAATATTTATCACGTCAATGTTTCTTTAAGTAAATATAAACAATTTTCTAAACTAATTTGCATCTTTCTTCCACATCGTAACTTAAATCTCATCCTTTCACTATAAATCTTGCTGTTCAACCGATTACCGGCCTTAACGTGTAAGAGATAGTGACGTGTCAATTTATACGCGATGAAAAATATTAATTATAGGGTAGTCGGCAATCGCGTGTGCCGATGTCAACTGATAGCTTAGACTTCCTGTACTTGTGAGTGTTGTGAGTCATTGGTTGCAATCACGCGAATCTGTAGATACGATGGCCGACGCGATGATAACGGCTATGCGGATATGGTGTGGCAAACTTTGAGTTTGTTTGATTTCTAATGCGGTGTTATTACGTAAAGAGATAATCTCTTGGAGAAACCTTTGCTGTAGGGCGCTGTCGCTGTCGCGAAAGGGATCTTTGAAACTCCTTTACGTTATTAGAGAACTAGTGAGTAGTTGTGTGCTGCAGGAAGATACTCACGATACACGGGACAGCGCTTAGAAATAACCAATCGGTCCTCGAAAAAGAAAAAGCGGAGGCTCTTCAACTCATGTATACGGAGAATCTTTGAGTTCTTTGGACACATCGCTTGTAAGCCCGGTGATAACTTCCAGCAACTTTTAGGACCGGGACAATTGAAGGCAAGCGAAAGCGACCTAGAGTAAGGAATCCAATGCGCTGGACTGACCAGATCCGCACCACATTCTATGCCAAGTGATAACCTCCAGAATCTTATAGTTACCGGGAAAATAGAAGGCAAACGAAAGCGACCTAGAAGGAGGAACTCAATGACCAACTGAACTGGACTGACCAGATTATGCACCACAACCAAACTCGACATAAGTATTGCCGATGAGGTTCACGTTGCTGTACGCCGGAGCAGATGGCGCAACATTGTCCGTGGAAAGTTGGTTCCCTGATGAGTCACGACCTTCAGCATTTAGGAAACGACGCAAGGGAGAGAAGGAGTGTGTAGTTACATGCCTAGCAGTGAATTGAAATGTCTAAATTGAATGTCAGAAAGCTGTCATGTTTTGTCGCTTATTAAAAAGTAAGTAGGTACCTACGGTAACTCTACATCGTCATTTCATAAGGTTACATATTGCCCCAGATCTTCGAAATAATAAGAAAAAATGTTGATTTCAAATAAATCAAATTAAGTTTATTGTTCATAAAAAAAGGAATCTTGCTTGTTACAAGGATCTAATGTTGTTAAACAATAACAATACTAGTTATTTCTTACTTCGAAGATACGAAGGCGGATCTCTTGACTTGGTATTTACATAAATATATTTTCTTATTTGATTTCAACTTTACAGTTTTCTAGAAAAGTATCGTTAATCGGGCCGCCAAAATATCTTTCTTTGATTATGAATTTTGTGGAAACTTTAGTTAATGTTTAAAAAGGATTTAGAGAGCTTGTCATTCATAGATATATTTCTATGTTGTCACCGTATCAACTCATTTTAAAATGTTCGATAACGGGTAGGATTTATTAATGACTTTCACGACTTTCAAATATCAATTAAATAACGAGGCGTGTTTTATGAGTATTCAAATACTTGTATTTGAATACTCATAAAACACGCCTCGTTTATCCCTTTAACGGTAATTATAGATTACAATTGTCGACACAAAAATTGGTCGTCTGTTATAACAAAAGATTATTTAACAAGATTGAGAAATACGCGAATCGATGTCGCCAATACGCATCTGTGACCAGCAATAATAAAATAGAATGTCTTTGCGATTATGATCAACTGAAACTGCGATTTCACAATAGGTACCTACCTACGTCCCGTGCTTGCATTGTGCGTTTCACAATCATCGACTGTGCCAATATATAATAATACGTATGTACTTGCATTTTTGGACTGATTCTTATCTCTATTGCCTGAAGCGACGTAATATTTTAACTCAAAATAGTTTGTAATATATCTACAATGATAGATAGATGGATTAAGTGAAAAAGTATTTGATAGAAAAAAGCTTTTTTACAAAAAAAGACATCCGTCTTCAAAAACCAAAAAGTGAAAAATAACTTTAAAACAGAACACTATGACTTTAGTTTCGGAAGTCAGTGGCTTAGCTGTTCTATTTGTTGTTTTGTTATCTTTTTTGTAATAAAAGATTTTTTAGTTTTCGCTTTTTGGTACTTCCTTATCATCCAAATCCATTAAGAAATGGCAACACAGTCAAAACAGAGATTGAAAGTACAACATTACAATATCATCCATGTATATTTTTTTGCTTTCTGTCGATTTTTCAAAAAGTGCTGAGTCAATTTCGATAATATTTATATAGGACCACCCTTGAGGCATACCCTATCCATGAAAAAAATAATTTTCAAAATCGCTTTACATTTGCCGGAGAAATCGCGTAACAAATATTAAAAAAAAAAAAAAATACGTACAGACGAATTGAGAAAAAAATTTTGAAGTCGGTTGAAAATGCAACCAGTGACAGCATGACTGTTGACGAGACGTAATGAAAGAAGAAAACATTCATGGGCAGAAAGATGATAAATGCTTAAAGAATAATTGTCTGTCTTATATCCATTCCATCAGGGATTTAACTGTTGTGAGCTCCGCGATTCTTCCTAAATACAGTTTATTTTAATAGTAAAAGTGTTTAATAGTTTCATTTGCTCCATCATCATTAAGTTTTGTCTATTCAATACACAATTTTTACTACAATACAACTACAATACATCTATATGGAACACAGGGTAACAACTCCACATATTTCCACAGATTGTGTACCACACACAAGTGAATATTTGAACCTCTAGCAATTGAAGAAATACGTCATACATGTACCTAAGATACAATAGGGTGTTATGTTTATTGTAATTTTAGCGTATGACAATATCAGTGTCAAAATCGACACGGCCCGAAGCTATTGTCATTTTAATTATTACGTGTCCATAAAACAGGCTCTCGATGGGTGGGTGTCATAAAAGCTAGATGTTGCAAACAAGATTTCAACACACAGACAAACTATTAAACAACGCGACGACACTCATCAGACGCAGTTAACTTTCCTCGAGTTTCCACAATTAGCGCAATTTGCGTTAATGCGCCCGCGCTGGCGACGTTAGATAAACTCTTGCGCAGATGCGATCAGAACTATACAGCGTGCGACCGCTGTAAGTGGGATGAAATTTAGATAAAACTAAATGATAGCGAAGATATTTATTAGTCCATTTCAAATCATTAACTATATTATACTGACCATATTATTATATGTATGTTGTTGAAAAAGTATATAATTACGTTAAACCGCGAAGAGAAAACTTTGTACCCCTTTTTAAGCATATTGCGCGAACGGTATTTGGGATAGTGAAGGTTTGTAAAAAATGTATATTAATAATCATCATCATCATTTCAGCCGAAAGACGTCCACTGCTGGACATAGGCCTCCCCCAAGTGTCGCCACATTGACTGGTTCCGTGCGACTCGCATCCAGCGGATCCCCGCAACCTTTACCAGGTCATCGGTCCACCTAGTGGGAGGCCTTCCAACGCAACGTCTTCCGGTTCGCGGTCGCCACTTTAGAACTTTTCGGCCCCATCGGCCATCTGTTCTGCGAGCAATGTGCCCTGCCCACTGCCACTTAAGTTTGGCAATTCTTCGGGCTACGTCGGTAATCTTGGTTCTCTATATTAATAATAATTCCAGCCTATTAGTGTCCCACAAAGCCAGGGCAAAGGCCTCTTCTCATACAGAGAAGCCACGAGCATTGATCACCACGTGCGCTCAAGGCGGATTGGCAGATTTCAGAAATATTCATTACTAGCTTTTGCCCACGACTTCGTCCGCGTGAATATCGGTTATCGCGGATGCAGACGAAGTCGCGGATTAAAAAGTAGCCTATGTCCTTCCCCAGGGTATAAGCTATTTCCATACCAAATTTCATCAAAATCAGTTCAGCCGTTTCATCGTGAAAGCGTAACAGACAATTACTTTCGCATTTATAATATTAAGTAAGGATAAGTCCAGGTTTCGCCTCCATGTTTTCCTTCGCCCTTGTCCGAGGTTGCTGGTTCAAAATCGGCCACGAGCAAGTACTATGTGAATTTTTCAATTATCTATGTACAGTCGAACAATCTAATTGGTTTACAGGCAAAAATATTTATGTGTCTACTACACTCACAATATTTTATTTTATTCCATTTTATTATCTCGAGCACGTAGGTATCCCTGGCACCTACGTACTAAAGACAAAAAATATATATTAGTGTAGTAGAATGATGCTTAATTTTGCATGTAAACCAATTAGCTTGTTCGACTGTACTATCTAAGTTTACCTTTAAAAAAAAATACAGTCTTTCGACCTGGACGATCACTAGTTTTAATTAATAGCTATCAATTATGCCTATATACTCAGTAAACTATTATTAGTGTTATTTTCCTATTCGTATAAAAGTTATTTACGAGATCAAATTGATTATCTCGTATGCAAATCAAGCGTTCATTTCCATGTAACTATGAGTATAATAATAAATGGAGAGATAGCATGTTTTTGACAGATGATGTAACATAGTTAAAGCATTACTCATCTTCGGCCAGTCACTTTGGGTTATCGCAATTATAATTACGAATCAATTTTACCTTTTCCTTGTGAATAGATCTTTAAATAAAACTATGTGTCATGTACTCATGTCTGACTTATAAAAATAATTATTGGTTATTTTTGCTTATCTTCAACGTCATCTTGTCCGTATCTTAATTTATTTAAACATGCAAAAAACACTCATAAATTAAACAAAAATATATATTTTTTTGCTGAAATAAAACAACAACCTGTACACAATTAAATGCGATACATGGCGCCCATGGCGGTCCGATACCGGTTTACATTCGAAACCTAAATCTAAATCCAGCTCAATATGATTCTAATTATATCTCATAGTACGACTTGTAATAAACCCATGGAAAGTAACACTGATTACAAAATCTTAGAATATCGGATTTAGTAGAAAATCCGGTATTCTGTATGTAAGAAATGGAGATCGATAAAATCAATCATTTTTCGTCGCTCTACTTGGTCAAAAGCTTGAAACAAATCCATAAAATAATTTAAATAACAATAAGAAGTAATAAGGCCCTTTTTGAAAGCGCCAAATGTATTATTTATTTAGTGGTTATTGATTTTGGTGGGATAAGCAGTCGCACCTTGTAAAATACTGGTATTCAGCTGCATCCGTGTAGACTGGAAACCGATCCTTACTTAGGAAAAGGCTAAGCAGGTGGTGATGAGTAGTTGGAAAAGATCTTGATTAAATTATTATGAAAGACATGACATGACATTTTAGTCATCAAGCTGGATGACTTTGTTGGCAAAAGTGTTGATAATGTATGTAATTGCAGCTGTCAATTGTCATAGTTACGTTCTGAACTCCATAAATTCTATTATCTAGATTTGATTGATTTCGCTTCTACTCCCATCTTTTACATGTAAGCTTAACGGTAGAAAACTAAACTATTGCTGCATTTGTTTGTACAGAATCATATTTATTCTTAATGAAGCGATGTATGTTATTCATTTTCTTGACTATTGTCTAAATTGTCGTATGTTCTTTCTTGCCAACTCTATTTTATTTTATTTATTAAGGAAAACAAACAATTACACACTGTACATGGTTATCAATAGCTTACAATCTAGGTTTATCAGTGCGTAACTAACTACGTTATCCACATGTTACATATTCGAATAAAAATTTGGAAGAGAATAAAAATTTTCTATATTTCTAATTTTACAAAAGTTTTATTAAGCTTATGAATCTTTACTTTAATATCCGTTGACGTCATTCGTAGTGATAAATGTTTGGCACTAGATGTTCATTTAGCGTTGATGGTTTATAAGCGTGTCACTATCTTCCACTATTTGATGTTATAAACACTTCAAACGTTTGACGTTAAAATACACATTTCAAGCAACAATCAATATTTCACCATTGTTTTTCATATCTGTTTATCGTTATGAAGCCACAGTTTTATAATAAGTTAAATATTTCTGACCACAAAATCATTTAATCAAATGTTTATGAGTAATAGAATGTTAGCATATTTTTAATAAACAACCCGATCATTGATTACTTTAAGTCCATTGGAATTGCAAACGACGAAGGAACGACCAATTTATTTACGCATCCACATTATGAATGCTTCGAGGTACGTATCTAATTAAAATTTATGCGCGTACATTAAGTTCTTCACTTATCTACAGTCCCCGCTTCTTGTTTATACTGCCAGTATAGGTATTTTAGAATCCAACCGCACTGACATGAGCTCTAATGTTAATTTCATTTATTCCACAGTAGGTAAGTTGCATAGTCAGACTGTGTAACCGGACTCATGTTAATGTTTGTACTTTCCAACCCTTCCATGAACGCGGCTAAATCTTTTATCGCTACCAAATCGTCTGTCGTAAATCCCAAGTCTCGGCCCATTGTTGCCGTACACGGTACTTATATGGGAGCGACCAAAATAAATCACGAACAAAACCATATCGGCGCGATCGTAGACTATCTCGGTCGGATCGACCGCGGGGGACTACATCGAGATACGGAGATATTACGCTATTGAATTAGCATTACCGCTGTTCTCGATATTGTTGTCCGCGGGCAGAGGCATGCCTCATAATTCAGTGTCGCATTATTTTAATTTTCGTCGTGCGTCGCGCTCCACGAGGACGGTTTGCGGAATCGTGCGAGATCTCCCCTATCGATAGTATTAGACGCGTAATCCTCCCATCTCAGTCTACTGCGGGACCGTGTGGCTTCTGTGGCACCTGTGGCATGTGTGGACTGCATTCCCCCACGCTTCCGCTAAGCCTTAAGTACCTATAAAAAGATGTCCATAAAGGATTACCGCCTTCATTATAATCGCATCAATACATGCCATTGTTTTTGTTACAGGTGGCTCAGCGACCTGAATGATCTTAACATCGACAGCTCCACCTATTAAACGTAAGTCAACAATATAATTATTTTTTTGCAAGAAATATTCCACTGTCGGGCATTGTTTGTTTCCTTGTTGGGTCATTGCTTTCTTGACTATTTATTATATGACATTCGCTGTAACTTTTTTATTATCTTAAAGTTTAATTAACCGAATAAATGTATCTATTGTTGATAACGTATCTCACATCCAAAGTTAATCAAACGTTGGCCTTAATTTTAGACAGTTCGGTAAACAGTAAGTTTCATTTGTTCATAATAAACTCTAAGATATCATCACAAACATTTAAGATATAAATTCATATTTTGTCAGTGATCATTTTGCCGTCGAGCGTATCATTATTGATTGAATGATAAATCCATCGATGCTCCTGACAAATAAAACCATTATTCAATTACGATCACGTCGCACGCCTGATACGATTGTCACTTGACCGGAGCGGACCCGGGGAATCAAATCAAACGTTAACCTCAATAATGATATCGGTGATCTATCGGCTGTGGTTTAGACCAATATTGGAGATATTGAATAATAATTGGTGCACACGAGGCGAGCAGGGCGGGCGTCACGATGGAGATGCTATCTGTCGAGCGTGCCGCATCCATCAGCTCTCGATGTGCCCTATCTGTGCCGGTATCGCGCGCCAACGATAACCATTGTCTTACCGGACGATTATATCGGCGAAATTTGTGCTCGCCTCCGATCGACCGTTTGTCTTTTGCCGCAAATGAGCCGGATAATGGAGGACACCGCATAAAAGGTGCGCGTTTGTGCTAAACTTTTGCTTAGTCATTAATATGCCGTGGGAACGGAAAGTTTTCGACACGAGACATCTAATTTTCGTTACTCAATAAAACTTGTATTGAATAGTACTTTCATAATGATTATAGCTTGCTTGCAATGCTTTTTATCTGTGGTCACTGAATAATAAATATACTGCGCCAGTAAACATTCTCCAATCTCGAATTACGTGAAATTGTATTCATATTTTAATTGAATTCCACTGCAATATTGAGCTTTGAACTCGAAATACGGGCTTAATTGCCCCAAATGCAATATTTCATACCCGGAACAACGGTTCTGTGCACATTAAATCGGGCCACTCATGCGCAGTTGACAGCGACAAGGTGCTCGCGTTTAAGCGCAGTGCTCCCGTTCGCGACCGCGACCACTTAATAGCATTAGTGTCATTGTCTCGCAGTCATTAATAAGACACTGGACAGTTCTATTGGCCGGCACGCCATAACGGGCCTAACCGTGTTCTGGCCTCGTGTCACGAATTTGTATCCTAATGGCCTTAGGGGGAGTTACGATCGCAGACTCCAATGTTCCCGGATATCTGGACAGCTACGCGCGTCGACCCACCTACGGACAATGGTGTATGGTTTCAGTCTGCATTTTATTAGCTATCGTTTTAATTTCTTGTTCGATTTAATCGTAATCGGCTGCGTTTGGCTGTACTACTGTTTCTCTCTTTACAGTACACGCAGTTGTAAATGAGTTTGCAATTATTTATGAACGAGTACCGGATGTAGCTATTGTTAGTATTATACTGCAAAGTGTAAAATATTGCAATGCATATTACATAATGGCGTTTTAGTTATGAAATATTGTCTCCTTCATATACCTAGTTATAATAAGTCTCAAGAAAACCATTCATTATCGTTGTTTAGTATCTAATTATCGTCTAAGTTTCTTCATCATCTCTTAGGTTTAAGGTGTCATTCTAAATTAGCTCATTATTACCTTTGACACAGATTCATTTTATAGCCGACAATTGCTAAATCGCTGCTTCAATTTTAACGGACAGCTGTAAATCCGTTTAAATGGAGTGGACCGTTGCACGCGTCCGTGCATCAATTAAGTCCAATTAGCTCTCAACTCGCCACTACCTCTTTGATACACCGACGACGGATTAACTAGCGACTTCTGAATTACTCCGATTTGTCGATATTATCCACTCATTACTTCAAGTAATTATTTAAAGTGTAGACAGTGGAGCCAGATATATCATCCCTTTCTAGGATGACAAGATTATATAATACCAACCTATTATTGCCCCTCTGCATGACAAAGGCCTCTTCTGACACAGAGAAGGCGCAAACCTTGATCACCAACTTTTCTCAAGGCGGATTGGCGATTTAAGGCTTATTAATCATTAGCACTTTGCCTGCGACTTCGTTTGCGTTTATTTTCACGAGAATCTCTATTTTTTTTTAAATATAGCTTATGTTACTCAGGGATAATGTAACTTCAAAAAAGAAGGAGGTCCTAAATTCGACTGCGTCGTTTTTTTTTGTATATTTGTTGCGCGAGAACTCTGGCTAATATGAATCGATTTTGGAAATTCTTTTTTTTATGGAAATGATTCAGCACTTTTTAAAAAATCAACAAATCCCAAAAATATATACATACATAGACGACGTTTTAGTTTCTTTAATCATTGGAATAGGTACCTCTGTTTTTTGCACAAACACACTAAAAAGTGATAAATAAAAAGCTAAAAAAGACAACCGCCTTCAAATCTAAAAATAAAAATTAATCAAATTTTCTTTTACATTTACTGTTTTCATAAACAAATTTAATAGAATATTGGCGCTTATTACTTAGTAAGTTAGCTTATTTTAAGAATTTATTTGTGCATGTGGTGTTTACCTATAAGTAATTGTTGCGCTGTAATTTAGTTTATTGAATGTATTATGTCTCTGTAATCAGTGTAAACAGTTGTTGGTAAACCTAATAAAAAAAAAAAAAATAAAAAAAAAAATCTAAAAAGTGATAAATAAGTTTAGCACAGTACACACATGACTTTAGATTTGGAAGTCGGTGGCTTTGTTCTGTTTGTTGGATTTTGAAGGCGGTTGTCTTTTTTGTAAAAAAGCTTTTTTTTATATATCATCATAGTATACATATATTAGTATAGATATAGACAAGTCCTGGCCCCTTATTCACAACCATTCGATACGTTTCCGTGCCAGTAAGGAACCGTATTCGACAATCTCATTTCCGACTTCAGTCTTCGTATCGAATTTGAACTGTCAAAATTATTCAGTTTCGGATTTGTGAATTGCGTTTGAAGGACATCTTCGATATCTTTTGACTTTTGGTTTTGGGTACGCAATCGAATCGAATGATTATGAATAAGGGGCCAGGTTTCCTCAAAATGTTTTCATTCACCGAGGTCGCAGCGATGCAACGTTTAAAAAAAGAAAATCTATCTTGGACATCACTGACATCACTAGCATTCATTATGAATATAGAAAAAGTCACATTGGCACTTGCCTGTGTCCAGTTGCGAACCCGCAGCCTGTGCATGAAAGGCGCCTTAATCACTGGGCCGTTATGACATTTCTTCTTCCAGGAAGACAAGATTATGAACAATTAATTATCTCTGTGTAAGCAACATTGGCAAGTTCTCGCGCTTGTTGTTTTTACGCGTCGTGATAAACGCTGATGGTATATTTCTTAATTGCCCGTTGCATGATATGGACACTATCGGAGCACTATTTCCAACATAATAAGCATTATCATAACAATAACAAGCTAGTAACTCGCTTCATTCGATGTGCTCATGACGGAACAAGATAACCGGACAAACCGTCTCAGTTGGATTCTGTGCAAGATACACAACACTATTGTGTGTGCCGTCCATTGGAAAATTCAATTTAAATAAGAAATTTGTAGACAATTTCAGTGACTTTTTAAATAGGATTGTGCAATGTGTTAGTGATTGTGAATACTTGAGTGTAATAGTTCGCGAGAACAATGTGAGTTGGTCTTTTTTACCCCCGCAGAAAACAGACGGGTTTTATAAGTTTAACCTGCATGTCTGTTTGTGGCATCGTAGCTCCTGAACGGCTGAAAAGATTTTGAAATAGTTTTTTTTTTCGTTTGATAGCCTAGGTGACTTAATCAAGAGTGTCCTTAGCTAAGATTTAAGAAAATCTGTTCCGTCGTTTTGAAATTTATCATCATCATCATCATCATCAGGCAGAAGATGTCCACTGTTGGACAAAGGCCTCCCCCCTGGGTTGCCATAATCCCCATGCTTGGCAGGCGTTTTGGGGATCGCAGTGAGGTTGTTACGTACACGAAAGCCGCACGAAAGACTTTCGGATTGTCCCTTAGTCGCCTTCTAAGACCCCTCGGGATGAAATGGCTGGATGGTATTCTTTCCCGGACACCCCACGCGCCGTTTTGAGATTATGAACTTTTTTCTAGTTGATTAATTGATATGGGCATCATCCACAAGTCTGATCGGTCTTTTCTTGTTCTACATTCAAATAAGCTATCAACGATACGATATGTCAACAATGATACGCCTGCATCTCTAGATCAATAGATATTTCGAAATCTCCATTCGTGATTGATGGCTCAACTAATTTACTTTTCAAATGTATAATTAAGTTATTGTTGCCAATGAGCGTTCAATAGTAAGTTCACTTAAGTTAAATTATAAGATGTAGAGTTATTCGTGGTTGAAAGAGAATTTTAGGGTTCCGTAGTCAGCAGGGAACCCTTATAGTTTCGTCATGTCCGTCTGTCCGTATGTCTATCTGTCCGCGGTTTAGAGATTCTTATAACCAAATGATAATCAGGACTAACTACTAGCGTTTGAGTAAATGCTACTCAATTTTATGATGCTGCTAAGTCTCGTATACTGTCACATTCACTTTGCCATAAAGTGATAGAGACAGCACTAGACTTAACGGCATCTTATTATTGAGTAGCGTATGAGTATTTGGCCATTAGTAGTAGAAAGCTGTAATTATGCATGGCTTTAAAGTGTTAATTTTTGTTTGGCTCAAGTGTCACCCTTCCTAGCTAAATTATTGTTTTTGGATATGTGTAAAAAATAACAGCAGTTCTAAATATAACGAAGTTAAAAGGAAAACCATCACAGCCAAGTATGCTTTACAGGATAACGAGTAACACGTTGAACTACGGAACCCTACACTGCTCTTGTGTCCGTGTGTTTCAATGCCTGGTTCGAGGCACGGTCTCAATTCCTCAGCAGGTAGCGTGATCATCAATCATCGTCTTGTTTGTCGAAGGACAAAGATATGGTGTTTATGTAATCTTAAAACTTCGCCTTTTGAAGTGCCAGACACTTCTGTACGTCTGTGGTGTTTGCGAAAGTTCTTTTGTTTGTTGAATTGGTATTTTGTGTCAAGTAAAGGTACTGTATTCAGTACCATTCCATGATTAAGTTGTCTTTTTAAATATATGCTTCTGAATGTGTGATAAGTGTGGGTACCTACATATTGTTGTTATTTGCTCTCGAAAGATCTACGTTACCTATCTATTATCCTAATTAACACAATTCTTAGATAAGTTTGTACCTACAAATATGGACAATCATAACCTCTATTGTCTTTATTGTCCCACAGTTGGGTAAAAAATAGAAGTCAGGTGTATAACTTAGGTAGTTGGTGATACTGGGTAACTTAGGAAATCTTTTATTAACAGAAACTTTTTCTAAAAAAACCTGTTTTATACATTTTGATCGCTCATTTTCTATGGAGCAGACACATTGACATTATCATATTTTCGAGTAGAACTCATAGTCAAATATGCTCAGATTCTGTAGTAGGGCAGACTGGGTACGGTTGTGCCAGGGTACGGTTGTGCCAGGGTACGGTTGTGACAATCGTCATATTAGTGACACTATAAGGAATACCGAGGAGGGTGCAAGGGGAGAGAGGAGCGGCATGCTCGTCTAAACGTGTGTCACAGTATTGCGTCAGCCTTCGCGCGACGTTATCCTTAGCAGAAAGCCTCATTACTTTTAAACAGTTAAAAGTATTTTTATTTGATTTCTTTTGATAATTGTTGTTATATTTCTACAGATAGAGTAACGAGTGTTTTTCATCGTTATAAGTTATATACTAGTAGTTAAATAACAGTGATTACTTTGTGCATTTATTATTTCGTATTGACATGACAGTTAGTTTTTTGAAAAAGTGTGCGTTGGGTGCGGTTGTGACATATTTTCTGGGTACGGTTGTGACACAAATAAAATTTATTTTTCTCTTTTAGATGCCCAGAAAACACTTGAGAAAGACCGAAAGAGGCCAGTGTAAGTCAAGTGTAACACAAGTAAATAACTTTGAACGTAATTATAAATCATAAACGCGGGACTACTTTACGGAGAGCGATGGAAATGCTAATCATTAAAAAAAGTTAATCACATGTCTTTGTTTCGATACATTCGTAAACGCGATGAAGCCAGCGTGGGTCACCATGAAGACAGCGTCAGCATGGGATACGTCGTTCATAATAAAGTCTTCACTGAGGAGCAAGAACATCAACTGTTATACGTTATAAGTGAATAGATAGTAATATGAAGGCCGTTAAAATAACTATAGTGTTAATTTTATCCAAAGAATTTGCGAAGAATTGCGTTAGAAATTAATTGCAAAAAAAGGGATTTTAGAACATAAAGGTGTATTTTTGAACCTGTCACTACCTACCCCATGCACTGTCACAACCGCCCCTAGGCTGTGGTCGGTTGTGCCACTTTTTCCTTTCTTTCTAATTGTCTCCTATGAGTTAATCCATTATGCTTGTGGACCAAATTTTAGTATTTATACGTAGACAAATGTATACTTTACTACAAAAAACACCTTACTTAGCGAACTGGCATACTAACAAAATTATAGGCGATCAAATGAAAATTGTCACAACCGTACCCAGTCTACCCTACATTCACCGCTCGAAAGATCGCAGATGAATTAAAATTCAGATTATTTAACTAAGGTATTTGGTTAACAAGCGTAATGTTCATTCAGCGTAGTTCTATTCCCATTATTTAATAAGATTTACCAAAACCAAATTAAAAATATACGCTACTTTTTTGTTATTTCACATTATTTGCTTAAGTAATGGCTGATCATCATCATATTAATCTATTACCGTCCACTGCTTAACGTAGGCCTCCCTCAGAGATCGCAAACCAACCTGGTTTTGGGATTCCATCCGCTGCCAGCCACCTTCTTTAAATCGTCGGTCCATCGTGCCGCAGGGCGTCCCACAACTACACTTGCCCAAACGCGGTCTCCACTCTAAAACGTGTCTTCTGTATGCAATAGCTAATATATATTCTCTGAAATGATAATCGTTATCAGCCCGCTCTTGTTTTAATTGATTTTGCGTCAACGCAGCAAGTATTCTTACATTCATCATCTCTTATCTTCCTTTATTTCCAATCACCAAACGAACCAAGCGCTTTGCTTCCACATTTATTGTGCGAACTGCCAGACTGTGGAATTCACTGCCCGCTTCTCTATTCCCCGATACATTATGATCTGGGTATCTTCAAGGCACGAGTGAACCGGTTTATCCTAGGCAAGCGTGCTCCACCTTAGGCCGCATCGTCATGAGTTGCGGCCAAACGCAAGCCTATCACAATATAAAAAAAAAATTACATTCATGTCCTCATTATCCATTCGGTCAAGTATTTTCATTTTCTGAAACGGCAATATTATTCTATTCTAATGTTTTTTACGTTTCCCTAATTTTATGATAATTAACCACTCAAAGATTTTTGAGAATCGAACTAAGAGTTCCGTAGATAAACTCGAACGAACTCAACTTGAATTTATAATAAGTACATGTACCTACCTAGTATAGATTTAACAAAATTCTCACTCAAGCTCAATTGGTAAGTCTTTATTTTTGGTCAGATATTCACCAGACCAAAAAAAAACCGGACAAGTGCGAGTCGGACTCGCCCTCCGAGGGTTCCGTACATATTTGTAGGTATGTACCTACCTACAAATATGTGCGGAATCCGAACTCCATACTTCTATACTAATCCATACCTACTATCCATACTTTAATCTACTTCGTTTTTTGCGACATAAACGGCCGTATCTTTTTTTCACGTTAACATAGAGGGTTGATTTTTTTACAGCATCAAGGGACCGTAGACTTGAGTATATGGTTTTTCGAATTTAATTTAATTTTTGAAATTATGGAATTTCAACTCGATACCTCCACGCGTTCCCGAGATCCAGACAGACAGACGGGCAACAAAGTGATCTATAAGGGTTCCGTGGCAACAAAGTGATCTATAAGGGTTCCGTATTTTCCTTTTGAGGTACGGAACTCTAAAAAAAAATCCATAAACCAACACTTGTATCAATAAACACTTCACTAAAATAATACGCATAGTTAATTATGTTATTTAATTACTTGTATTTAATTAGCGACATCAATATTCTTCACTGTCACTTGTTCAGAACTTCTGAAGTAATACATTGTAAGTAGTAGACGTTATCAGTGACCGTTATCACTACTTCACTTATGCATGAGGCTATAATCGGAAATTAATTCTGTATTTTCAAATTGAATACAAGCCTTAATACATACAAACATGACTTACACTCAAACGCATTTTAGGTAGGAAGGTGTAAAAATATATTTTATTTAGAAAACTGTTTTTATTTTGTACTTTTTTTGTAATGAGCTTTATACCTAGTTAATTAAATATGGATGGTGTAGTCATTATTTTCGCGTGTGTCTTACTTTTTGGAATTAACAGGTATTTATTAATATTTGATTATTCTAACGCTGAAGTGGAATTGGGCAGGACACATCTACCGCATGTCAGACGATCATTGGGCCAAACGCATGACCCAATAGGTGCCTTTACATGGCAAGCTACATCGCGACAGGCCCAGGTGGAGACGGCGGAATTTTATTTATTTATTTATTTGAAACATGGCACGTCAACAATATAAACACAAATAATTATATTAACATTTGAGTGGACTTAAGGCTAGTGTTTATACCTATTACAGACATGCACAACATTTACTAAAATGTCAGTTACAAAATTGCATGCAAAAATATATATATTGAAATTGTATAAATAGAAAAAATATATATGAGGATTAAAATAGGAAATGCAAAATAAAAATAATTAATCAATAATGTCGAGTATAACCAGTTTAAAAAATATTGTAAACAGTTCGAAATACTTTCAAAAAGGTCATAAAAAATATTTTAATACAAAACAATGAAATAAATAATAATTAAATCTTAAAAATAAAAGGTGTGAATGATCCAGCCTCCTTCGACAAAAACTGCTGCCAAATAGCTGTTGATAGCGAGAAGTAGAAGGAGAGTAGAGGCCTTTGCCCTGCAGTGAGTAAATTCTATTCTGAAGAAGATTATATTCTGTCAGAGAAATTACTATGATTTATTTTTTTATGGGTTTTTCGCTATTTACTAGCGAAACAGTAAGAAACACATTAAAATATTTATTTATTCGCTCTAAAAATACAAATAGTCTTACAGGCCACACCCAATACGATGTTTTAGCACACAAATTGTAATCGTTTCACTGCTTTGACCATATAAATCTATTGGCTGTAGTAGTAGTAGTATCACGGACTGGTGCCCGCAACTCCACGTCTCAGCGCGTTTTTTACGTACTGAAATCTATTGGTATAAGTGATCGGTGATATAATCAGGTGAAGTGTCATGTCGTTTAATAAAGGGTCTTCATCCTCCTAGCCTTATTGCAAAATTTCTATTAGCCGCCATCTTACGATTTATTAATCTTTGTAGTCACAATCCATCCATCTTTTCTTGTTTTTAAACTGAATTGCTTTCATTGTGCCAAAACAAATACAATTGAATACTAAACACCAATAATATAATCAATAATTCTATGACTTCTGCAAATAAAAAAACACTTTATTTTAGTCACGGAAACCCCGATAAATTTTCAATTAACTGTAAAATTAGATTTTTAATCATAAATTGATTGAAATCATTAAATAGTTAGTCAATTGAGTTAGCAAGTCAAGTTTGAAATTCATAAAAAGTATGTCAGTTGACTAATTCCCAAAACAGTTTGCTATCTTATTTCATGAGAATCCCAATTTTTTTTTTTGTATAAACTACAGACTAGCTTAACCGAGAAATCTTAAAATTAAATGTTTATCGGTATTGATTAATAGGTCTGCCATGTGAGCACAGGTGATGTATTAAGCAATGGAGAAGTATTCTCGGTAACAAGTCTGACTCAATATTTTTACTGGGAAACTCTTGAAAGTAGCTGGCCATATAGATCTAACCGACACCTAGTGTGAGTGTAACATACCTGCACCTTAGAGGACATTAAAAAAGTCTATAGCTCCAATATCCCACGGATTAGGATATTATTGCAACATGGGTACGTTTATTTAGATAGTTCTAGGGAATTCTTGTGCACACAGTTTGGCTGCAGTGGCGTGACTAGGGGTCAAAGTTAGGGCAAACCCGACAGATGAGATAATTTATTTATTTATTTTTACTTTAATTACCACGGTTTACACCACTTACAATAATTAAAGACATAGAATATTAGTTATAGAAGAGAAAAGAAAAACACAAAGACAGATACAAAAACAATAAAAATAAACATCTTAATTAAGTTTAGGTTCCACATACACATTCATCCATGATTCAATAGGTACCTACTTAGAGTATTTTTGTGCTTTCTGTGTTTTTTTTGTCTCGCAATATTGATTGCAAGCCTGGCTTTTGGGCTTTAATGGAAGGCACGCCACTGTTTGGCTGTATCGATTACGTTTCGATTCAATCGTTTTTGGTCCATACATTTTGGACCATATCCTTTCTTTGATAGATTTTTAACTTTATTACAAAACATAAGGTATGCCCTGATGTGCTGACGTCTATTTTTTAAAAATAGGATTACAACTTTGCCTAACCATCGATATTGGAAATGTGCCCTGCATTATCTGACTCCTGTTCCCCAGACCTTTTTCCTAGAAAGGGTCAGGTAATGCTGGTTACGCCAGTTTTGAATGTTCCATGTAGTAAGTATAATGTGGGTACACATTAAGTATGCTTATGCAATGGCTAGTTATTTGGAATAATATTCGTTATCCTCCTGCCCTTGTTTTACTTGATTTGGTGTCAGCGCAGCAATTCTTCTATTGATCATGTCCTGTCTGCATTTAACCTTATCCGCATTCATGCCTAGGTTTTTCCTAATGATGACGAACTTCTTGATGTATTTAAAACAGTTTCGAATGGTAACGGTTTGGATTAGTTCAGATCTCGTGAGTTTTAAAATAGAGAACGTTCCTATTTTAAATTCGAAATTAAATACATAATTTCAGCCGAAAGATGTCCACTGCTGGACATAGGCCTCCCCCAAAAAAAAAGGGGGGGGGATGAGGTAACAAACGTACGAGTTTCTCGCATATTTATACTAGGTAATATTGTAAAGAGGAAAGATTTTTGTATAGAATAAACTCAAAAACTCCTGGTCCGACTTCAAAAATTCTTTGGCCATTACAATGCTACATTACTCGTATCTCTGAGTAACGAAAAAAATTAGGGAACCTTGAGAAAATTCACGCGGACGAAGTCGTGGGCAAAGTGCTAGTTATAATATTAGTGTGATATAGTTAAAATGCACTGCAATTGTCTCTTCTCATACAGAGAAGGCACGAGCATTGATTACCACGTGCGCTCAAGGCGGATTGACGATTTCAGACGTATATCTATACTAATATTAAAAAGCTGAAGAGTTTGTTTGTTTGTTTGTTTGGTTGAACGCGCTAATCTCAGGATCTACGTGTTCGAATTGAAAAAATCTTTTTGTGTTGGATAGTCCATGTATCGAGGAAGGCTATAGGCCCACGCGAAGCCGGGTCGGGTCGCTAGTCAATTATAAGTCCAGGTTTACTCACGATGTTTTCCTTCACCGATGTCAATGATGTCCAAGATAAATTTAGAAAGTACTTATAAATTGAAAAAGTCATATTGATACTTGCCCGGTTTCAAACCCACAAGTTCATGCATGAGAGACGGGCGCGTTAACCATTAGGCCATCACGGTGTCATTCAATAATAGTTATTATTAGTTCATTATTAAATTAGTTCAATATTTATTTTTAAAAGTTACAGATAAACAGATAAACACATTTATTGGTAATAAAATGAAAAGATTAGTTTTTTTTTTTTACGATTTATATTGAAGCGCTGCAAAACTGTTTCATTATTTTCATGTTGCGACAACCTTGGAGGTGCAATTTACACTCGGGTTTTTTTTTACAGTGCTAAATACCGCTTTAATTACGCTGTATTTACGACATGTATGTATTTTCTCGTTAGTGCTTTAATTGCTTATTTACTCGTCAGTTAGATTGATGAGGTTTGACGTGTAATAACATTTATTTATCGGGACTATACATTTAGTTGTAGGTGGTACCAACACAACACTCGGTCTTATCGCTCAAGCATTACTAATTTCCTCTTATCTCACTACTAACAGTTATTTCTTGAATTATCGCTTCGTCTTGTTTTAGTTATGCTCCATTTGCTCTTTACACAACATTATTTTTACCGACTACGTTTCAATTCAATACGAAATGGAATGATTATTGCGTGAATAATTTTTGTAGCGGAAAGTAGGGCCTACAAATAATGTTACTTTCTCAGAAAATGCGAGTGTTTTTGTAATCAGCTAGCTTTTGCCCGCGACTTCGTACGCTTGAATGTCTTGCAGATGCAGACGAAGTTGCTGATAAAAAATAGTAGCCTATGTCCTTCCCCAAGATTGAAGCTATCTTCATGCCAAATTTAATTAAAATCGGTTCAGCCGTTTCAACGTGAAAGCGTAACAGACAGAAACTGAAAAACAGAAAAGGAGTTACTTTCGCATTTATAATATTACTAGCTGATGCCCGCGGCTTCGCCCACTTGACAAATTATATACTGAAGCCTTCCTCTTGAATCACTCTATCTATTAAAAAAACCCACATTAAAATCCGTTGCGTAGTTTTAAAGATCTAATTATATAGGGACAGAAAGATGCGGCGGGGGACTTTGTTTTATATAATATGCAGTGATACCTTTTGCCCGCGACTTCGTACTACGCATGTCGGTTATCACGGATGCAGCTGAAGTCGCGAATTAAAATGTAGCCTATGTCCTTCCCAAGGGTTCAAGCTGTCTTTATAATTTCATCAAAATTGGTTCAGCCGTTTCATCGTGAAAGCGTAACAGACAGAGTTACCTACTTATGCATGTATTAGGTCCTTACATATGAAATTGCCGATAAGTACTTAATACTGGCAACTTTGAAATCAAATATTTTGTGTTTGAATAGGAATTCCAAATTCAAAATTATTTCAAAATAAAGACCAAAGAATATTGTTCTAAAATTCGTGTTTCATTTGATTTCACGTCATTTGTTTGGGCTTGAAAATTGCTATAGCAACAACAATGGAGAAATTAAAAATTCGCGGTATCTACGAATATGAGTTCCACCGTGGCACCAGTGCAGCAGAAACGGCTCGAAGGATTAACGACGTGTACGGGCTAAGCACCGCTAACGAACGAACGGTGCGTTTTTAGTTTCAACGTTTCCGTTCTGGAAATTTTGATTTACAAAATGAGCCTCGTGGACGACCGGATACTCAAGTAAATAATGAAGAATTAAAGGCGATAGTGGAAGCGGGTCCATCTCAAAACACTTCTGAATTAGCAGCAGCCTTTGGAGTAAGTGACAAAACAATCATTATCCATTTGCGTCAAATTGGAAAAGTAAAAAAGCTCGAAAAGTGGGTACCGTACGAATTGACTGAAGCACACCAACAAACACGCATCGGTTGCTGCGCTTCTTTGCTCCATCGTCACAATAATGAGGGAATTTTAAATCGTATTGTCACTTGTGATGAGAAGTGGATCGTGTACGATAATCGCAAGCGATCATCACAATGGCTTAACCCTGGAGAACCGGCAAAACCTTGCCCCAAGCGAAAACTGACCAAAAAGAAGATTCTAGTTAGTGTTTGGTGGTCCTGTGCTGGTGTCATCCACTACAACTTCTTGAGATCCGGTCAGACGATTACTGCAGACATGTATTGTCAACAGTTGCAAACAATGATGGAAAAGCTCACCATTAAACAACCGAGACTGGTAAATTGCTCTAGCCCATTGCTCCTTCAGGATAACGCTCGACCACATACTGCACATCAGACCGTCGCCAAGTTAGAGGAGCTGCGACTGGAAACTCTGCGTCACCCACCATACTCTCCAGATCTTGCCCCAACCGATTACCACTTATTCCGAAATTTGGACAACTTTTTACAAGGATAAAAATTCAATTCTGATGAGGCAGTTAAAACAGCCTTCAAGCAGTTCATCGATTCTCGCTCCTAGGATTTTTTTACCAAAGGGATCAATGAGCTCCCGATAAAATGGCGGAAGTGTATCGATAACAATGGTGCATACTTCGATTGACTAAATATATAATTTGTTTTAAAAAAAGTTATTTTTAATTTTTTGATACCGAGCGGCAATTTCATATGTAAAGACCTAATATAATATAAGTACTTGAAATTTAAAATTATTCAAACTCTCAACGATACACAAATAAAGAAAAGTTTAGTTTTTTCCCCATCCGTTGGAAAGTTATTTTCTAGCTACTTTAACCGCAGGGATTTACATCGGCGCCAGCGCATGTAAATGAACACGCGGTAGAACTGCGCTATGTGCTGTGTCACTCGTGTGACCCGGCGGCATTCGGAATACATTACCGTCGTAAGACAATTGAGTAAGTGTGGCGTCGCCCATCGACGACGACGCTTCTATAATTGTGTGGATGGTTTGTGTGTGTGAAGGTACCTTTCGCTTTTATTTATTGACTAGCGACCCGTCCCGGCTTCACACAGGTGGCAGAACATAGCCACATGATGACATGACATATAGCTCCCAGTCGCCGCCATAATTTTTCCGTCACCCACTTTGTCCCCTGCACACATATAGGAGTGAAAAAGTTCAAACTGTCGTGAAAAAGCTACGAATTGTTACTCTATGGAAGTATGTTTCTAAACGTAATGCTGGCACTTTACGTGACGTACTAATATTCGCCTTATTTGAATAATACAAAATTTACCCTAGGGTTATTGAAATAAAGTCCATTTTGTATTATCCAAATAAGGCGAATATTATGAACAAATACGCCATGTGAAGTGTCAGCATAATAATAATTTAATTAATAAAATAATTTAAATATTTTTTTTTTATTTAAATAATTTAATTTAATAATAATTTTACTTTGTAAAGAGTAGTAATTCGTCGCTAACAAGGGGACAGATCAAACTTTTTTGTGCAATGTGCAGTCTAAAGATGTTGTTTAATGAATCTTTTACTTCGAATTTCGAGACTTTTTAAATATATTGAACCTTATAAGTGCAACAATAGATACAAAGGTGTACTTAATGACTCAGGCATTCTCTACCAATCAACCAAAGGTAAATTCTCTATTCCAATTCCTTGAATCTAACTAATATTATAAAGGCAAAAGTTTGTGAAGATGGAATGATGAATTAATGTTTGTTAGTCCTTCAGGCTTAAATGGCTCAACGAAGTTGGCTAAAATGTTGCTCACATGTAAATATTGGTCTAGCTTAATACATAGGTAAAGCTTCATCCCGTGGGGGGATTTAGAACTTTGTCTTTATTTTGTAGTCTACGCAGACGGTAATATATTAAAATGTGAATCGTAGAGGGAGAGAGACCAAATAAAAGACGGATGAATTGTTTGTGGGATGATAACAATATGAATAAAATGGGTGTGATTGATAACGTAGCGGTTGATAGGGAACGGAAATGAAAAACTAAGGCGAACCCAAATAACAAGGGGCCGAGACAGGCAAAAGTTTCCTAAAGAGCTGATATTACACAAATCCCGCAATAAAGGAGAATCTAAACTGTAAACAGAGAAGAACAGCTGGTAGAACTAGGCATTGTACAGACAGCGCCATTAATTGCTTACCAGGGGGTAACATTTTAATGCTTGAGGAGTAAGCAGTTGATGACACTGTCTGTACCTAATAGAGTTTTATAACTTCTCCAACACATTCATAACATCCAGTTGTAAACTTAATAATTATGCTAAATATTCATTCTCATCTATTAACACTTCATTGCTTGTATCCGGTTTACACAGACAAGATATTAATCGTATAGTTTTGTTCAATGAACTCTTGTTAGTCTATTCATATTGTTGGTTCGTGTTTTCAATATTTTATCTATCTGAACCCAATATGGTTTGTAGGTGAATAACCCTATGTTTGTAGATTTAATTAAGAGATATTTGTAAATAATGTTGTAATTAAAACTAGTTATGGTAATAATTGGACGTCGCTTATCAATAAAAAAAGTTTGCCTAAAATAGGTCGGTTTAACACTGACACACAAATGTTTAAGTATAATAGTTCTTCTTTGTTTGGCCTAGTCGTTACTACGAATCAAAATATTCGCATCTAATATTTGCTTTTCCATTGTGGTAAAGATTATTTTGCTCTAATTTCGAGTTATATCAGCGAAATGATCCCCAATAATGGCACTTACAGAAGCCAAATCTCTTAATTTAGTTTCCTTGATTATACGAGTGTATAAGTCATCACTAACAAATTGGGTAGGGTGATACCACTAATCAGTTGACATACTTTTTAACCGACTTCAAAAAAAGGAGGTTCTCAGTTCGCTCCCGTTACGCTGAACCGATTTTGATGAGGTTTATAAAAAAGTGTTTGTTACATTCTGGAGAAAGTTTTAGTATACAACAAATAGATACCTATTTATGCAGCGCTTTTTGAAAAAATCAACAAAAAAAAACATCACAGTTATACATAGAAGACGTTTTCGTTTCTTCCATCTTTGGAGGACTCTGTTTATAAATTGTCAATACGCGATGCCCCTATAGATTGTTTATGGCAATTAGGTACTGTGATATCACAATTTGCTAACTCAATTAACTGTTATAGATTTCAAAGCAACTTTAAATTTAATTTTACAGTTGCCTAATTGAAAATAAATTAATCGGGTGTTCAGGATTTGGAATGGTCTGTTTATACTCATCAGTCGAAAGACGTCCACTGTTGAACAAAAGCCTCGCTCATCAGGGGGGGGGGGGGGGGGTTAGTTCCTAATTCCCACGCTTGGCAGGCGTCTTGAGGATCGCAGTGAAGTTGTTAAGTACACTGACGCCGGTGCTGCCCGACTTCCAGATTTTCCCTTAGTCACCTTCTACGACACCCTCGGAATGAAAAAGTTAGGGCTAATAGCCCGAACACCCCACGGGAAATGGTAGTTGGAATGATCGATTAATGATGTCTATATCCGTATTGATATATCCCAACTTATGTATCTCTGTTTGCATCATTTTTAGGGTTCCGTACCCAAAGGGTAAAAACGGAACCCTATCACTAAGACTCCACTGTCCGTCTGCCTCTCTGTCTGGCTGTCTGTCACCAGGCTGTATCTCATGAACCGTGATAGCTAGACAGTTAATATTTTTACAGATAATGTATATATATTGCCGCTATAACAACAATTACTAAAAACAGAATAAAATAAATATTTAAGAGCGTGTATTCGATTCGTGACCAAAACTTCATGATTTTGCGTTTTGCCCAGAGCAATATCGTAATGATGTGAGCAGATTATTTAAAGACAGTTACAGTTTTAAGAAAGATTAAGTCTTGATTTAGACAGCTACAGAGTAAAAGTATAATTTTTAATTATGGTTTTTTAAAGCGAAGACAATCCTTTCATAGCGTTTTACGAAAATAGTCGTCAGAGTTAACTTTAAGGACGAATACAACCATTACAGTACGCCAAAATATTATGTTTTATGCGTTTTTTCAAAAGGATATACAGTCTTAAAGTCAGACACAGAGCCAAAATATTACTATTATGTATTAAAAACCATGTTGAAAAAGTACAAAATCGGTTCACTTTGTCAATTATTTTTCACCAGTATTTGAATGAAAACATAACTGATATATTTATTTTATGAAAATAAAGATTATGCTTAATATACAAAATATTTTTAGTCCGTAATACTAAAAATAGGACTCATTTATTTTAGACAATTATTTTAAGAAACCCTGTAAAACATCGCGCGCTGTCGTTTGCCGATCAATTTCAATGATTCGTGCTTATTTCGTGCGTATTTCTTTTTCTGATGCACACAAACAGACCATTGTGTTGTACTAGTGTGTGTGTCAATGCTGCTACGCCATTCTAGCAATCATTTAGATTTTGAGTTGCGCTAAATCGAATACGCGCCCTTAAGGAGGGCTCCCATACAACAAACGTGATTTTTTGCCGTTTTTTTTTGCTCGGTGTTTAATGTTGTATGGATGATGGTACGGAACCAAAGAGAATCTTTGTACGGAACCCTTCGTGCGCGAGTCTGACTTGCACTTCTACTACTTACAAAACTTCAGTCCGCGCTTAAAATTTAGCCACAACACCTGTCAACGCTAATATATCTCATCAGCTCAACGTCCGTATGTCAGTGCAGGGATTCAGCAGAATATCAGCGCCAGGTAAATTTGCCTGACACGCTGAGCTGGACTCCCATTTGGTGCAACCCTGAGACATATACCTCGCTTTGTTCTAATCCTCATTTGATTTGTATTTTTTGTGTTCTAATGTGTCTTTTATGTGCACCGAATACTTAAATGTTTTGTCTATCTATCTATCTACTTGGCCAGGTTTTTGTGTTCCCGTGGAATAATTTAGGACTTTAGTATACTGCTGAAGTCACAGAGCAACAGAGGTTAATGTAATAATAATTTTATGTTGTTTGTCCTCAGTGTTAGCATGGTGGTGGTGCTGAACGGCGTGCTCGCAGACGAGTGTCCTACGTCAGTGCGTGCGCTGCTAGTCGCGCACCCCGGCTACAGAGATGCGGCTGCGCAACTGTTGGCGGCGGCGGCGAGGGTGGTGCCCCCACCCGGACTGCTGTACGTCGGACAGAGGGAACTAGCCGCGGTCGTGCCGCATGACAGTTAGTACCTATATTTTATTATACTCGGCTTTGTCCTCGAGATTAGCATAGAGATTACATGTAGTAGACATACGGTGTCGCCATCTGCACTGTGTTTGAGAGCTTTTTTTTTTTTTTTTTTTTTTATCTTCCCACTTTTGCCTGACAACCCCAGCGAACTCCATTACACATTCAGTGCTTCGCCATAACGCACACTTTCCATTAAATTTGTAATTTTGGGTCGTGCATCGGTTCGATCAAACCATGTATACGTTCTCGACCAGTGGAAGAGAATTATAAAACTATTGCCAATAAATTCAACATTATTCCCATGTATATAACTAGTGCAGCGGGCAATCAATGGGATTGTCACTTCGCTAAAACGTGATTATTGAACCAAGGCAAAACATGACAAGTGCAATGCGGGCATTTTTTGGGAATGTCACTTTGCGATTATTATATAGTCCTGTGAGCAGTCTGTGGGACTGTTACTTTGCTATTTTACTACTTACTTATCCTGAAACAAGTCATATCAGGACGACTGCAATGCAGGCATTTTTTGGGAATGTCACCCTGCGATTATTATATAGTACTGCGAGCAGTCTACAATCATCATCATTCATTATTATATAGTACTTTACTATTATACTACATATCCTGAAACAAGTCATATCATGACGAGTGCAATGCGGGCATTTTTTGGGAATGTCACTTTGCGATTATTATATAGTACTGCGAGCAGTCTGTGGGACTGTTACTTTACTATTATACTACTTATCCTGAAACAAGTCATATCATGACGAGTGCAATGCGGGCATTTTTTGGGAATGTCACTTTGCGATTATTATGATTATAGTACTGCGAGCAGTCGGTGGGACTGTTACTTTACTATTATACTACTTATCCTGAAACAAGTCATATCATGACGAGTGCAATGCGGGCATTTTTTGGGAATGTCACTTTGCGATTATTATAATTATAGTACTGCGAGCAGTCGGTGGGACTGTTACTTTACTATTATACTACTTATCCTGAAACAAGTCATATCATGACGAGTGCAATGCGGGCATTTTTTGGGAATGTCACTTTGCGATTATTATAATTATAGTACTGCGAGCAGTCGGTGGGACTGTTACTTTACTATTATACTACTTATCCTGAAACAAGTCATATCATGACGAGTGCAATGCGGGCATTTTTTGGGAATGTCACTTTGCGATTATTATAATTATAGTACTGCGAGCAGTCGGTGGGACTGTTACTTTACTATTATACTACTTATCCTGAAACAAGTCATATCATGACGAGTGCAATGCGGGCATTTCTTGGGAATGTCTCTTTGCAATTATTATATAGTACTTAGGTACTGCGAGCAGACTGTGGGACTGTTACTTTACTATTAAACTACTTAGGTACCTTAAACGAAAACATGGTATTGAGGTCAGCTTATGGGGCTGTCACTTTACCTAAATAAATACCCAAAGATGGTTTAATGTCCATTTCAGACATGCTTTTAACAGCGGCACGCGTCAATGCGCAGCCATCGACAAGTACCGCTGACCTCAGCCGTCAACCAGTGCTGTAGAGCCACTGCCGGTGCCTACGACGCATGTTCTGTTGAGTTGAGGCGTCACCTGCACTAGATGTCGAACTGCTGGAAATTCTAGAGGAAGACCCCTTTCAGACTAAGGCGTACGGTAAGAACATCCAATGTGATCTTGAAATACGCCTGCAGCACATATTTACTACAGGCTTATCTAAGGAAGAGCGCATGGACTTGTACAAAAACACTTGCCTCCAGCAAATTGCTCTTTACTTGAACCCCGCGTTCTCAATGCTGAGGTTAAGGCTGCAATCTCAGAGACTGTCTACAAAAGAGACAAAGTCATCGAACTCAAACTACTTATGGACGCTACCAATCTGTTGTGTGACATCAGATTCCGTCTCACGCAGGAGTTTGGTGCTGTTATGAGTTAAAAGTTCAGCTGCAAGGAACAAAAATAGACAAAATCCTTTTCAGAGAAGGTCTGTTGTAAGCATTAAGGGCAGAAAATGCTATCACAAAGTTAGGAGCTGACCTAAAATTCATCCAGTATCCACCGAGCAAAAACCCGGTGAAGAATAAAAATAAACCACACCAGAAAAATTTTAACTGGCGTGGTCCTCCCCTGAGCCAATCAGAGGACGGAGGAGCCTGCATATCAATGATTACTTTTCACGAGTGAGAAAAACGTCCTATCATGGATTGATGGTTATCAAATTCCATTTTCAACACCTATGAACCAGACCATTATTCCTACAAAAAGATTATTCTCCATCTCTGAGAAAGCAATGAGGAGCCATCGCAGAATGTAAACCCTGCGCTGAGCAATAATAATTCATCATCATCTGCCTAGCCTTTTCCCAATTATGCTGGAGTCGGCTATCAGTCTAACCGGATGCAGCTGAAAACCAGTGTTTTACATGGAGCAACAGCCTATCGGACCCCCAGAACCCAGTAAAACGATACCTCTTGATAAGACTAGTTGTCAGATTTTTCTGACTTCTGACTACTCTAAACGACTGCCAAAGATCTACTTGCAAATGACAGCCGGGACCCACGGCTTAACGTGCTTTCCGAGGGAACTCGATGTAAAGTGGATGGTCACCCATCCAATGACTGACCGCGGCAAGCGTAGCTTAACCTTTGACCGTTCGATCTGTACGGCTTTTACTTAGCCACGAGCTCCTGCGCTGGGCAATTCTTGTCCCCTATATTTTTCGTTCCCAAATTGAACGACAAATCTAGGTTTTTAATAAATCTAAAGGCACTAAATATAAGTTTATTGAAACATCACAATACTTGTCAAACTTGAAGATTTACGTACGGTGATAAAGCTGATTTCTAAGGATTCCTTATGAGTACAATTGATATAAAAGACGCATATTTTTCATCAGAATTCATCATAATTTTAAAACGTACCGCGCTTTCAACTCGAAAATAGGCTGTAGGTATGGATTTAATAATGTCAACTATGACAAATTTATGAGTATACGTATTGCACAGTCTATCATGCCCAGACCTCAAATGGTGGGCACAAGCTATGAAAAGTTCATACAATAAAATATAAACAAGTACCTAACTTTCGTTTAGATAGGTACCTATTTATAGTGATTCCTCAACTAAGGGATGGGGAGCAGCCTGTGGGGATCAACGTGCGAGCGGGATGTGGACATGTAGTAAAAAGTGCTTAGAAATTATTTAGAAATCTTAGCTACCTACAGGTAATCATATCGCAGATGGAGAATCGCGACGTGTCCATCCGGATATAGAGTGGGAGTTGTCACATACCTACCGCATTTCAAAAGGTCGTACGAAATTATGGTGACCACAAACAGACCCATTTGCCACTAGAATAAAAAAAATAAAATAAATAATAATAATAAAAATGCTCGAAATACGCGTCCTGGGATAGAGACCCTGATGCGTATGTTATAGATGCATTCACAATCTCATGGTCTGATATTAATTTTTACAGTTTCTCTCCAATATCTATCTTAAATAGATTAGATTAGGGGCATTAAACAAATTGTAAGTGATAAGGCTAAGGGTATTATGTTAGTACCGATGTGGCCCACGCAGCCGTGGTACCCATTATTTAACAGTACAGACCTACACTTATAACTAAACCTGAACTGAATACTTTAATCTAGTAAGAACGTGGTTCTTATTCTGGCAATCACAAAATTACCCTGGTTGCCAGAATATTATCAGGATGTCTTACCTGAAAAGAAATATGCCACGAGATTCTATACCTACCACTTAGGATAGCCTCATTTTAAGACAACTCACTGAAGCAATATGGTTCAATTTCTGTCAAATACATGATGTTGATTTAAATGTAACATTGATTCCAATTTTTATAATTTTTTAACAAATTGTATAATTCAGGTGCTTAATATAAGACTTTAAATACTTGTAGATCAGCTCTAACCCTGATTCTTGGTCAAGAATTAGGTAAAGATGACTGTATTAAACGCTTGTTCAAAGAAATTTTCAGATTGCGTCCTCCACTACCTAAGTACCTACAGCATTACTTGGGTGGGACACATCTAAGTATAGTCCCTAACTTTTTAGCTAATTGGTCTCCAAATGAGACACATAACTTACAGAAAAGATTAAATAATAAATAACTGGCGGGCGGGGGGGCCTGTTGGTCTAGTGGTCACTGAAACTGACTGCTAAGCCGGAGGTCGTGGGTTCGATTCCCACCCAGGACAAACTTTGTGTGATGAGCATGATTGTTTGTTCTGTGTCTGGGTGTTTATCTATAATATGTATGTATTTATAAATTAAATAAGTATGTATATCAGTTGTCTGGTTACCATAACACAAGCTCTGCTTAGCTTGGGACCAGATGACCGTGTGTGAGTTGTCCCAAGATATTTATTTATTTATTTATTTTAACTTTAGGTACTTGTCCTGGCTACCGCTCATAGAGTGCAGACGTTTTCAAAAGTTAATATAAAACTCAGCATAATTTAAAATAAAGAAGTAGGTATTTAATAACGAAATTCGAATTAAAATCGCAAATTTAATTAAACCGTCTCGTCTTGGATCGTCACAATCACTACTAGGTACTATTGCCTTACTATTTCAATACCAAAATTTTTAAGATAAAGTGATGATCTCTTTTTAAATTTAACGATTCTTTTGCTAGAAGCATTTTGTTAAATACTGATTGATATATCTTTATTAATAAGCAGAAAATAACGAAGTTTTGTCTTTTTGTATTGAAGGAAATATACAAATACGATCCTCTGTTTTCAAAACTGTGTTTAACTATTGTTGATATTTTCATAATGAACTCTCAACATCTACATGTAATCTCTATGCTAATCTCGAGGACAAAGCCGAGTATAATTAATGATTAAACGAACTTACCTTAAGTGAAGTTCGATCATAATTATACGAAGGCTTTGTCCGAAGAGATTAGCATCCCACCCTCCCTTCTCCCCAGTGTATTCAACATATTATTCAAATATCAACCATATGAACTAGATCATGCTCTGAAGTAAATGAAGTTCGCTGGGGTTGTCAGGCAAAAGTGGGAAGATAAAAAAAAAAAAAAAAAAAAAGCTCTCAAACACAGTGCAGATGGCGACACCGTATGTCTACTACATGTAATCTCTATGCTAATCTCTTCGGACAAAGCCTTCGTATAATTATGATCGAACTTCACTTAAGGTAAGTTCGTTTAATCATTAATTATTTCAGGCAACTAAGACCTATAAAAACACAATACATAGGTACATACACAATACACCCAATCCTAAGCAACTTCAGACACATTATATACGCCTCATATCCTCATATCACACACACACACACACACTCACGCACAGACACACACTCACGCGCGCACACACATTTCTCTTCTATTATATTTTTCCTAATATATTTTTTTTTGTAAATTGTAATTAGTAAAGTCTATTAGTATATTGTTAGCATAAGTTTTTGGAATCACTGATTCCCAAGTCACAGGCTATAAACCTAGTTTGGGAGCCGTTCTCACATTAAGTACCAAATAAAACAATACAAACAAAAGACTTAAAAACTACTGCACACGAAGTGATGGCGTCGTGTTACGCTCTGATGTGACGCGTAGCTGACCGCGGAAACGCCGATACAGCACACCTTTCGGCCAAAACTCTTCCTTGAGGAAGGTCACCAAATGTTGAGTCGAAACGCTTACCACGAACGACTTGAAATTGGTGTTATGGCGCGCCTCCAACTTCTCTACCCTCGAGGTCCAGTTGGTCTTCACCCGTTGGTACTCCACCATGTCCTCAGTCTTCGTAGAGTGGTGCAAACGGGACACGTACCAGCTGCTGTATATGTCACATTTTAGGACCCATTAAATAATGTTAATTGTAATCCGTGGTGCTGCAACTGGGTCTCCCTCAGTTGTAAACATCCCTTTGGTCCTGATTTGGTTCTGTTCTGTGTCCTGCTTGATTTGGAGGGAAGTGGAAAATATGTTTTCTTACTCCTCCGCTGTTTTCACCGACTTCAAAAAAGGAGGAAGTTCTCAATTCGTCTGTATTTTTTTTATGTTTGTTACCTCAGAATGTTCGACTGGGTTAACCGTTTTTGATGATTTTTTTTTAAAGCTGGTGCTTCCCGTGTGATTCCATATAAATATTTATTAAAATTGATCGCGCTTTTTGAAAAAATCAACTAAACCCAAAAAAAAATACATAGACGACGTTATACTTTTCTCAATCTTAGGTACATACTTTCAATCTCTGTTTTAACTCTGTTGCCATTTCTTAATGGATTTGGACGAGAAGAGGGCACTAAAAAGCGTTAAATAAAAAGCTTTTAACAAGAAACAAAAAAAAAACGACCGTCTAACTAAAAAGTGAAAAATAACTTTAGCACAAACACACATGACTTTAGTTTCGGAAGTCGGTGGCAATACAAAATAACAAACGGAACAAAGCCATCGACTTCCGAAACTAAAGTCATGTGTGTTCTGTGCTAAAGTTATTTTTCACTTTTTAATTTTTGAAGGCGGTGGTTTTTTTGTAAAAAAAAGCTTTTTTTCTGATTAATTTCGTTGCGAGATCCAAGACAGTTGTAATTGTTTCTCCAGGACTCGTCGAGCTTCAGTGTCTCGACGCTTTTCTTGTGGTCGCCACTGTTCCTTCTGACTTTCAGGAGTTGCAGTGGTTTGGGAATAGTGTGGCATGTCACAGTCAAAAGTCTTAATCAGTCAAAACAACTTTTGACTACAAAAATGAGTCAAAACTACTTTTGAACGTTTCAATAATATCCAATATACTTAGAAACCCATTCGGTTGGCACGTTTTTTTCTTGTGAACTTTTTAAAACTTTTGTTTTGATTCTTATAACTAGGGCGTTCTGTAATTTTGTTTTTGTAACGCAAACCCGTTTTATCTTAAAAGGGTTTTGGCTGAAGACAGTCAAAAGTAGTTTTGACTGGTTAAAAAGAAATAATGTGTTGAGTTCCATCATCTTCCCACCCTTATCCCATGTTACTTGGTGTTCGCGAACACGTTTTTTCTTCTTTCATCCCATTCTGTCAACCGTCAGTGATATAATAATATTAATAATTTATTAGACAACAAAAGGTCCACACTGACAAAAACACAAATACTTGAAGGATGTTAGTAACAATGTATCTTATAACCTATAATAATAATAATAACAGTATGTGGGGACATTTCACACATGGCCATCTGACCCCAGACTAGGGAGACCCTGTACTATGGGTGTCAGATGGCTGATATACATACACAAATACATTTTAAATACATACATATACAGATAAACAACGATAGATAACTTATGTTAGTACATATACCACTACGACAGACATTGTTGTTTTGATGAGATGTCCCATTATTTGGCTCCAATCAAGCCTGTCAGCTATCACCTTAGGCTGTTGCCACTGCCACGCAATCTGGCAAGCAGAGACGCACTTTTCTTCCTTACGACAGCTGAGAAGCTGTCGACTCGAACTTTTGAGCACACCTCTGTCGTACTGAAGTAACGCGGCAGCCGCATCAGCGCCCTGAAGGCATTATTATATTGGACGCGCAGCGCATCTGCGGCACGTCTGATACTGTTGATCCATAGCGCGCTCGAGTACAGAGAGGTGCAGTATGCTATGCAGTATAATAGCGTGTGTTTGACCGCGTCTGTACATCGAACGAATATACGCACCGATATGACGGAGACTCGCTTGTTTTTCATATTATTCTTAATCTATTTTTTTCTTAATTTATTTTTTACCTAATAGAAGCTTTTTGTTCTTATTTCAGAAAACGTAAACATCATAGGATCAGATGACGCCACATCATGTATAATTGTCGTTGTCAGGCATTCAGGTAATTTGATAAACATTAGTTGGCCTTTACATCATGTACAGTCAGTTACCCCAATTACCTGACCCACCTTTGCATAAATGGTTGAGATTTTCTAGAAAAGGAATCGACAGAATTTTATAATTCTTTTATATTTTATTTACTTTGCTCAAATGGTAGAAAAATATTTGAGTTCTATCGATTCCTTTTCTAGAAAATCTTAACCATCTATGCAAAGGCAGGTCAGCTAATTGGGGTAACTAAGTGTACTAACTACCTTAATTCATGCTTGCTCATTTGCAACTTGTAGGTACTGTAAGCCTACTTCTTGAGATCTGTTTCACTTAGTATCGCTATACATACAAGCGCTATATTCGGTTTAGCATTTACCTGAATTTATTTAGTTTAAATGAGATTGCGACCAGGTTTAGAACGATTTTTTTATTAGAAAACTAGCTGACCCGACAGTCGTTGTCCTGTCCCTATCTACTTTACCTGCCTACCCTACATTTTTTTTTTTAGCGAATTTTTAAAATTTTCTCACCACGTAAAGAAACCTTCCCTGGACTTCCACAAATATTTCAAGTCCAAAATTAGCCAATCGGTCTAGCCGTTCTCGAGTTTTAGCGAGATTAACGTACAGCAATTCATTGTTATTATTTAGAAGATTTCTGAAAGAAGCCTGTATGCAGTACGTTTAATCCTTTTCTACAAATCTGAAAGAAGCCTTTATGCAGTAATGGACGTTTAATCCTTTTCTACAACACTGTTGTCATTCATTTTCCAGGTTCAGGCGCAGTAGCTCTAGCCCATCTAGATGGCTCGGGCACCGCAGAGGCGTCAGCGGCGATGGTATCAAGGGTTCAACAGTTGGCTGTCGGATACCCTGAGGGGAGGCTCGAGCTACAGCTGGTCGGAGGCTTCACAGACCCACACCGCTACTCAGATGAGCTGTTCGCGAATATTATGTGTGAGTTACACATTTATAACACAAATATTTGTTCTCATTTAGATCCCAAGCTACCTTTTCGTCATCGATCATTTCATTTCGATTGGTTAAGTAGTTTTTTGGTGTTTAGGTAACATAAATTCTTTTGCATTTAGAATATTCGTGTGGAACAAAGAATGGGCGGTCTTAGAGACCACCTTTGGGTATGCTTGCCTTTGGTATTTACCAAGGATGGTATAGAAAATGCAAAAATGCATGAAAGCACGTTCCATTACGTAAATTAAGTATGGACAATTATTCAAAGCAGTTGTTGTTATCCCGTTGGTCTCGGCCGTCATTCGTAGGTCTTTGACAGTCGTTATGGTGGTCAGTAGCCGGAAAGTCTGACAACCAGTCTTATCAAGGGGTATGATGTTACCTAGTAACTGGGTCTTCGAAGTCGGATAGGCAGTCGCTCCATGTAAAACACTGGTATTCAGCTGCATCCGGTTAGACTGGAAGCCGGCCCCAACATAGTTGGGAAATTAAAGGCTAGGCAGATGATATTCAAAGCTCTTGCTGTGAGGAGATTAATTGTTTATTTATGGAATTGTATGTCTATGATACAATTTACAAAATGGAATGTAAAAATGTGCAATCAGTTCAAATATACGCCGGCGACTTTGAGCGACTAGAGAATCGTATGCGCTGCGTCCAAAACTATCAAAGTTTAGTCGAAAAAAAAAAATAAAAGATAGTATTCTTTAACTTAAAAAAAAAGCGTATACTAAAAGATAGATAATAAAATTGTCTGTAAGATAGTAAAAGTTTCGTTGTGTCGTCAGACACAACTTCACGATTTAATTAAACTATTTAATATGAACTTAATCAAAAATATTCACATACTAAATGATTAAGAGAATGTTCTAGTTTAACATATATTTTTTACAAATCATTTACACTAAACATTTTGACGTGATTGTTAGTTTAAAATCTGCAAAAGTCGCTTGTTAGCGCCTTAATAGTGTAACACTGCATCAGAAAATTAACTAGAAGAATCACACATTAGGTAATAAGGTTTTTGTGTCACAGTAGCAGCAGAGCACTGACTCCTAAGTCACAAGATCCCATAATAAAGGAGTCAGGGTTTACCCTATTTAACCTTTAGAAAAAAAGTTAAAGGTTTTTGTATCAATAATGATTTTTATTTATTTACTTGTTCATTCGTACCAAAACAATGTTCATTGCTCAATGCATTCCTATCCCAATGATTCACGAACCCAAGATAAACACGTACCTCGTCAGAAATTCGTCGCGTAAATCGTTTTATTTCTCAATCATTTCATTTTCCAATCGCTTAAACTTAGCTATGACATTTCCTCTATAGCACACCTACGACACTATACAAACGAAACGATTTAATTACTTACACTACTACTAAAATAACAGACTGTACAAATACGTGCGTGTGTGTGCGTGTCTACGCGCTGGTCGAACTAAAAGCAGTTCCCAGTATCAGTCATTTGACGCGGGAAGAGGTGAGGAACAGTTTCGGAGGGAGGCGAAGCGTGTCGCTACTGTACGGTACCTAGTACTAATATTTATACTGTGCCTATAGTATCATAATCATATCAATGTTCCGGCAATGTTGAGCAATTCTTACTCGGAAATAAACAATTAGAATTGACGCAGAGGTCATCCGGTGGACTCTTGTCACGGTGCCAGCGCGCGAATATTAGCGACGTGCGTGGGCGCAGCGTCTATTGTTGCGTAGCGCGTTCCGGGGACTTGACGATAGTCGTGACTCAGCTTTGGGACTTTACGATATTATTTTTGAGGAATTTAGGTATACCTAGATTTGTGCATTTTTATAGGATTTATGCCCCTATAGTTCGTCTGTCATAAAATTTATTTTAGATTTACATACATCGATTTCTTCTACCAAACTTCCCGATCTTGTGCGATCTCTGCCCACGTTTGCCCCGCAAATATGGTCATATCGTCACACCACCTTCGTTTTGATCGGCTTTGGCGGCGATGTCCCTCTTCAGGTGTCCAGTGTATAAATTGTTATTAGTAACACAAAAATACTTATAAACTAAAGTTAGAAGAACATACACTTTAAAAATTAAAAAGCTTTATTCGGATAATCCAAACCCAGTATGTTGTTTACTTGACTGCATGCAGTAGTATAGTTCCAAGCTTAGGAGAATCCTATCGATCTGCGAACTCGCACAAGTCTTACGGTTTTTGTCGAACTTAGGTTTTAAATGCTCTAACTAAACTTTGGGATTTACGGGCCCATAGGTCGTTCGGCATGCGGCAGACATGTCTACCCCCGTCCCATTTAAGCTAGGTAGCCTTTTGAGCCGAGTCAACGATCTGACTTTTGGAGCGCAGAATTGCTGCCCCGAAGTGATCAGATGGGGCCGCGGTAGACCGCGAAAGAAATGGCGTGACGACTTCGACGGCTTCCTTAAGAATTGGCTAGACATAACAAAAAGTCGAGACCGATGGAAAAAATGGAGGGATTCCTTTGCCCTGTAGGGGAACAGTACGGGCTAAAAATAACAATAATTATATTTTAAATAACCCCCACGACCGAAATGCGTTACATTGCGCGCTACCATAAACAGACTTTTTTTGACACCAAAAATAAAAACTGTTGTGTGTTATTGTTGTGTTCATATTTTTATTTCATATGCGCACGCCATATTATCTCTTCCCGCTTCCGTACCTTTGTGCTTGAAGTATAAATAAATAAACAAATAAATAAATAAATAAATATATAAATAAATAAATATATAAATAAATAAATATATAAATAAATAAATATATTAATAAATAAATAATTTTTGCCCAATGTAACTAACTCAGTTTGATGTTTTTTTACACCTTGTATAAGAAATCATGTTTCCCCTTCCAGTATCATTCCACCGTCTCTCGGTAGAGATCGACCTCACGCTAGCGTGTTGCTGTGAGCTGAACACGGCACTGAACGGAGGCTCGGCCGCGCCCCTGGTGACCGGGGTGGGCGTGGACATCCGCGCGGGGGACCTGTTCCCCGCGACGTTCCCCGACAAGGGCCCCGAGCTAGCGTTAAGGGGAGCGCGGACTATTACCAGTGGACCACATTCGGGACAGGTGAGGATATAAAGTTTAGTAAAATAAGAATGAGTAGCTTGAAGTTAAGTAAAGACTTCTACCCATCTGCGGCAGTCGCCGTCCGAGTGAAACACAAATTAAAGCTGTATAATTACATGCGCACGCACACATGGTACCGCGGGCACAGATAAGTTGAACTATCTGCAAGGGCGTCGTCAAGAGCGGGTAGGTAGGGGCAGTTGCCCCTCCCTAGAGACACCCAAAGCTTCATGTGCCTTTGACTGTATTTAAAATTCATACTTTTCCTATTCACCATATATATCAACTTGCTCTCCCCCCCCCCCCTAGGCCATCAGCTGCCAAGTTCTGGCGACGCTCTTGACTATCTGCACAAATGAATGAAGACATCACAAGCACATCAACCCATTCCCATACTAAACTGTAAAATTTTCCCAAATGAATAAACCTTAATCTTTTGTAATAAAGTTGAAAATCGATCAAAGAAATTTAACCGATTGTTGTATCTTGATGTGCTGGCATCTGGCCATACTATTTATGGACCAAAGTATCCTAAAAATAAAGGATTTTATTCGTCTTGTTCTTTTCGAATCGGTGGATATACCTAGTTAATCCTTTTTTTATTGTATTTGGGCCCAGTAGATGACCACCTTTACCGAGCCATCATTGAAGAAGAATTTTAAAGAATTTTAATGTCCTCTTAAAGTGCAGGTGTAGGGACACTGTAGTAAATGTAGGCCATCGTTTGGTCTGGAGCACCACATCCGCACCGTCTTCCGTGTCGGAAGGATCTATAATCCTCAATTTTTCTAAGTTATAAATGCAGTGGTTTTTAGTGACATCTCGTTCTATTGCTCCATGGAACATTTGCTCACCAGAAACACGCTCGTAATCTCCTTTTCGGTCTCAAAATCAAATAATAGGTTACTTTAAGGAGACAAGACATTGGACATATTCTGGTTCAGCTCATAAACCTGCGACCGGTTGATCCACCGTTATGTCCGATCCCGTACTGCTAGATCAAGTTTCTTCAATATTTTTTCCCCTTTTCCCTATACTTAGGTACAGACGCCAGCAGACCATACCAAACTGTAAAATTTTCCCAATTTAATAGCAACCTTACTGTTTTGTAATAAAGTTGAAATTCTATCAAAGAAACTCATTATAGCATTCAATAGGGTATTACACCCATTTTTGAATAGTGTGTTATAATTTAAAAATAATTAAAAGCATATTTTGTAATAGGTGTAATAATTAAAAAATTACATTGGTTACGAAAATAATAAAAGGACAAAGCCTATATTACGCCAATCGGTTGACTGATAGTTGACATTTTTTTGTTTACACAGCCATACGGCGCGCGGCGTAATAACATGGTCGCTACTATTTAACAGTGTTTTATAACAGATTAAAAATACTGAAAACTCTGAATTGAATTTAAAAAATTGTTTTGTTATTTTATGAACTAAAACTTATATTTTCCGACTGCTTTATGCCTAAACTGTCTCAATAACATATTTATAGTTTTTTTCTCGTATAGAGTAAAATACCCTATTGTTGACTATCCAGGTGCTAGACATATACGACAACACGGTGGGCATGCTCCGCATCGGTCCGTTCAACTACGAGCCGCTGCGAGGCGTGGATCTGTGGCTCGAGCAGTCGGACGACTTCATCCTGCAACATCTCAGCACCACGCCAGCTGTTGAACCGCCGCATTTCGTTCACAATGTAAGTGGTACTTATACCTACGTATTAAGTCATCATCATCATCATCATATCAGCCTATTGCCACAGTATCAAAAAATGAGTACTACCGTACAGTAGCGACACGCCCCGCCTCCCTCCGAAACACTGTTCCTCACCTCTTCCCGCGTCGAACGTGCTCTCGAAACTGCTTTTAGTTCTAGCTCTAGTAACACACACACACACACACGTATTTGTACAGTCTGTTATTTTGGTAGTAGTGTAGGTAATTAAATCGATTCGTTTGTATGGAGTATCGTAGGTGTGCTATTGCCGTCCACTGCTGAACGTAGGCCACCCCAGAGATCGCCAACCAACCCGGTTTTGGGCAGCCCGCATCCACCCGCTGCCAGCCACCTTCTTCAAATCGTCGGTCCATCGTGCCGCAGGGCGTCCCACCCCACACTACGCTTGCCCAAACGCGGTCTCCACTTTAATACTTGTCTGCTCTATCTACTGTCTGTGTCCGTCTACAGACGTGGCCGGCCCACTTCCACTTCAGCGTGCTGATTCTACGCGCAAAATTAGTGACTTTAGTTCTCTGGCGAATGACTTCATGATTACGGAGCCGAAACGTGGACACTCACCGTGAGCCTGGTCCACAAATTCAAGGTTGCTTAGCGTGCTATGGAGAGAGCAATGCTCGGGATTTCTCTGGTGGATAGAAGTAAATAATACGAAATAATACCAGCCTAATATTGTCTCAATGCAAGGCAAAGCCTATTCTTACTGCCGACAGAAGTAAAAACGTAAAACTTTGGAATAACTGTTTTTTTGTCATTACAGTTCCTCCTCCTCCAGGAACAGATTAATGAGCAAGTCTCACTACTCGCTGCTAGATGTCACTATAATAAATGAATTTAAGTAATTTAAAGCTGTACCTATTTCGTTACTTATAAGATTTATATTTCCATAACGAGGCCATAGCATGTCAGTGACGCGAACCCATAGGTTTTGGCTCGAACCAAAAATCGCTCGACGCGTTTAAAGAAATTTTCAGTTCAAAAATAATGTGCCTATGCATTATTAGCTCGATTTGCGCGTTGATCACGGGGTGTAAAAATAACCTTGTTTCGTGTTCACTGCACTCCCATTAAACGTGCAGTCTGTGGGCCGATACGCAGAAATCGTACAGCGTCCTTCGAGTTCAGTATAATAAATAACGCGTTTAGGATGTTGATTGGGTTGCCCCTCTGTAGTGCGTCAGGAATGTTTGCTGAAGCTCGACCCGATTGTTTTTATGCAACGATGAGAAAACGGGACTAAGGGACTTTCAAGAGAATGGGCAGCAGCGTTCTCTGTGCCTTTGTAACAACCATACTGCGATCGCCAATCCGCCTGCGAAGCGTGGCGATTATGGCAAAACCCCCCCCCCTTGAGGAGGTCTATGTCCAGCAGTGGACGTCTTTGGGCTGAAATGATGATGAAATCATGAGAAAACGCTTCCCTGGTGCGCCGGGGGCGGGCCAGCCCCAACATTATTCTGAGTGCTGCTGTGTGGCTAGCAGGCTCGATTATTTATATGTGACTCGCTGCTGCAAACTTTCCACCTCGGTGTTACGCGTGTGGCAGTGATTTACATATTATATTCTTGGTTTTTACACGCTTTTTATTGGCTTCACCTGTATGTTTGTATGTTTGTTTGTAACCGACTTCTTTGGGCGCGATTTTGACCCACTTTAAACGGCCAGATTTCTTTCAAACTTTGTAGATTTATCGAGGACCGATGACAATACACTAATTTGATAAAATTATTCCATTTTTCAAACTAAAAAGTAAAAAATAAATAATAGTAAAAAAAACTAAAAACACGCTTTTTATAGAAAACCAAACTAAAAAATAGAAAATAAATTTTAATAAATTTAAATTAAGAAAAGTGTTGAAAATTTCAATAAATATAGGTAAATTAATAATAGTGTGAATAAAAAAAAATATTTTATTTTAAAAAAAGTGTGGGGTGTTTTTTAAGATATTATCAAAATGATAATCACTCTACTCATATCTGTCAATAAAATATTTATAACTTTTGACACCATGCACCCCACGCTTTTTTTAAAATAAAATAATTTTTTTTTATTCACACTATTATTAATTTATATTTATTGAAATTTTTAACGCTTTTCTAAATTTAAATTTATTAAAATTTATTTTCTATTTTTTAGTTTAGTTTTCTATAAAAAGCGTGTTTTTAGTTTTTTAAACTATTATTTTAGTAACTGGGTTGTGGAGGTCCGATAGGCAGTCGCTCCATGTAAACACTGGTATTCAGCTGCATCCGGTTAGACTGGAAGCCAACCCCAATAGGTATAGTTGCGAAAAGGCTAGGCAGATGATGATTCTTGGTTTTTAGGTTAAGTGATTAGAATAGGAATTCTAACATAGGTGGTAAGTAGTATTGTTACTAACACTATTGAGTCTCGTTATTTTTTTGAATAAAAATATATTATACGTACGGGCGTACTATCGTGGACACACCCGCCTGACCACCACTAAGTTCATTTTTGCTTGCACTCAAAAGATGGAAGCACTCTCTACCCCGCCCCGTTGACTTCGCAGGCGCCAAGGGAATATTTTTTTAACTGAGCAGGCGGAAAAGTCTGCGATAGTACCTAGGTTTACAATTACCATAATTTTATTTAGTTCATGTGGTGTTTACCTTTAAGTACTTAATTGTTACACAGTTAAAAGTTAAAAAAAAAATGTTATTTAATGCTTAAGATGGTGTAAACAATTGTTGGTGAACCTAATAAATTAATAAATAGGAATGAAGTGTTTGGCTCTCGCTTGTTTTGTTATCACGCTTAGTCACATTGGTAGAGCAGATAGTAGGGCATTGGTTATTACCAGTGTCTTATCGTACTAGTGACACTTTTGTCTGTATTTTTCCCAAGCCTGACTATACTCAATATTAGAAATTGGTAGCTTGTTATTTTTTTTTGTTTGAAGGCCCTTATCTCCTGAACTACTGGTCCGATTCTGAAAATACCTTCGCTAATAGAATGCTGCGTCTTGCTGAGTCCCATAAACTATATTTTATTATCAAAAAAATTAGAGATTCGTAAGATAATACACGCGGACGAAGTCACAATTCCTTTCGATATCTCAAAGCCTCGACTCTGTCTAATTTACATGGACTCTGTGGAATTGTCACAGTAGCACTCAAATGTCACTTTCAGCAAACATCTGAAAACTCATCATCATCATGTCAACCTTTAGACGCCCACTGCTGGGTATAGGTCCCCCCCAAGGGGGGGCTCAGCCGTAATCGCCATGCTTGGCCAATGTATGTTGGCGATCGCAGTAGGTGTTATGGTATTCAAAAGGACGCTGCTGCCTATCCTCAGGGCCTCAAGTCTGCTATTACAGTAGTGTCAGAATGGTCTATCATTGATTTCATACTTGTTGATTTTGACAAGTCTGGTAATCTACTAATATAATGGCGTCATTATGAAAATCAATGATAGACCATTCTGACACTATTGTAATAGCAGACTTGAGGCCCTGGTCAATATCCCTCAGTCGCCTTCTACTACATCCACGGGTAGAAATGGAGTGGTGCTATTCGCGGCCATACAGCTGAACACCATACGGCTGAAAACTACATAAAGTTAATTGCTTTTTCATTTTCCAGATCCGCGTAACACTGAAGTTCATCCAGCAGCATCCGTTCCCGGCTGTCACGGTGTTCCCAGACAATCGCGCGCATTATTACCGCCGCGACGAACAGTCTGGTTGCTGGGTGCCTATGCGCTTCTAAACAACCAAACTATGACGTAAAAACATGAAAATGCTGATAAAACAGTTATGTCTTATTTTAGTAATAATATGGTTCAATAGTGTAGTATGCTACGAATATTCAAGACATTTGGAGGAATGCGGATGTGACAATAATCAGAGTCATTCCATCCCGACCAAATTTCGGCCACCTTGGCCAACTTGACTAGGTATTCGGGAGATATTATTGTGTGTACGCAAACACATGTGCACTCCCTCTTCCCTCACTCATGGTCCAATGGGACGGTAATCCGATACGACCGGAGATATATCAGACGCAGGACCAACGGTTTCTAATGTTGCCACTAGATGGAGCTGTTTCAGTTTAAGTACAAATTGAAACGTTAACGCGGTCGAGAACGTATAATAATATACTCCCACTCGGCACTCGGTAAAATTCAATAGACAGGGCTCAAAAACGAAGTATCACAAAATGCGTCGTTTGCTTTGAGCTGTATCATTTATTTTAAAAATGTTTTGACTGAAGCGACAACACGCTTTTACTAACCATTCTAAACATTATAAAAATGCGTCCACACTTCTTTATTAAATGCGCATTCCGTAGCAATTCTACCAAAATAATCGTACACCACCGGGGTTATAATGTCGAGTGTGTTGACAAGTTAGCTACAGGATTGCCATATTACCACAACATTAAAATAATTTATAAATTATCATTCAGTTCACTTTATTCCCAGTGCTAATAATTTATTTTTAAATAATATTATTTCTAAGATAATGCAATTCAAAATCTGTACACATGCTTAGATCTTTTTGGAATGTATAAAACCAAATAAGAATTGTTGCATATAAAATAATAATGTTTTTTTTTTTAATTATTCTGTCTGACATCTACAATTCAGTGACAAAATGGTACTGGTACATGTACGGTCACCAAAGGAGATAAGTATCCATGTCGCCGGAAACAGTTGAAGTTTACTTAGAAACCGATAGGTGTTTATGAATAAAATAAAATACAATTAATAGAGAATAAACAGTTCAATGATTTAATAAAATTTCATTTGAAAACCCCCATTGGTTTCTAAGAAATCTTCAACTATTCCCGACGACATAGATAAACAAATTTTGTTTCATTGTGATAATTGTGCTACTATCGTGTAATTATTAATTTGTATTTATGCACAAAAGTAAAGTTTTCATGACTTCGTGCATTGGTATCAACAATATTTCATAATTCATATCACTTCACTTAGCTTAATTGTCCAAATATTCGCATTCGTTGAGTAATACTATTTGAACCCTAATGATAGTGAAATAAATGACTTGTTATCAGGAGATAACGCTAATATTTCCACAACCACGCTAAGTGCTAGTGCATTTGTGTATGATTTTTTTTAAATATTGTTTCTTGTGTACATATATATTGTTGATCCGAATGATTATAGCAACTTTTGAGCTAGGCTAGAATAAAATAAGGCTGTTCATAAATGACGTAATTTGGATAGAAAGTTGCCAGTTATTACTTTTGTATGTAAATATGAAAATGATAATGTTAATACCTAAGTTATACTATGATAATTGTATATTTTGTCATTTTCGTTTATTTACTTCCAGCATAGATTTTAGTTAATGTATTCTTCTTGCCTGTTAGGTATACGGCAGGAATAATGAATTTATGAAATAGATTGCAAAATGTCAGAGAACCAGTTATGTTGTAAATATTATAGTGATCAAGTAGATATAGTTAGATGACGTTAATAGTTATTGTTTTGTGAAATATTATGAATATATTGAAAGTTCAAAAGATTTGTGTTTGTTCTCATTTTCCTCTTCTCCCGAATTTTTAATTTTATTCTCAAATGCTTTTATATTAAATCAATGATATTCTATAATATCATTGTATTAAATGCAATAAATCATGTAGTGGATTATCTTTAGGTAGTAGTACTGATTGCACACGGTATCTTGTTACTACTAGTACCTCTGAGCACAGTACATTTGTATAACGATCCAATATGGATATTTCCTATAGTACATATAAATAAATTACAAAATTGGTTATTTCCTGAGGTCTCGAAGTAACAACAAAACAAGTTTTTAAGGAACTGGCAAAGATTCGTAAATTTACTCAAGTCCGTAAAGGTTTTAATGTGAATCAAGTGTAATATATGAGAGTAAAAACGTGGGCCGCGTTAACATATTGTTTAATAACTTTTGTTTTGAGTAAAATCAGCAAATAGTCGATATTGTTAATCTAGTATGGAGTATAATAATTGGTATAGTCTTGTAAATAAGGATATACTTTGAAAACCAATCATGGCCAAAAGTGCACCTCAAGACAATTCTAACAAACACAAACACGACTACGATACATTGTACCGTTAAGGAGTTCTAGTGCGTAACTTCTGGCTCCATCCTATTACCTCTAAAACCAACCATGGCCAAAGTGCTTATCAAGACAGTCCTAACAAGCTCACCGCTGCGCACGGCTAGGATACTATTGTTATGTTCGAATTCCATAGTTAATTTCATGTGAAGCTAAAAAAAAGTGAATTTATTTAGCTTCTCGATGAACAAATAAATATAACTTCTACCTTTATTTTTTTACCCGTCACTCTTTTTTATTGTATTTCTACATTTTTTAGTTGGCAATGTAAGTACGTAAGTGTAAGTTGTATTCTGTAAACTTATCTGATGTTGTATGTACCATTCCTTGTTTAAATTACGCGGCCGAGACGCTATAAATGGACGGTTTAAAAAAACGTGATAGAGAAGAGTAGGTAGGTAACATTATTTTGTTATGTCTGTTGCTGTCTCTCGTGACTTCGGGCCTCGTCAGAGAGTAAACTTCTTACTAAACTTAGTTGCTTTTTGCAGTTGCTGTTGCTGTGCTGGCAACATTATTTTTGACAGCTCGTGTTGGTGTTTGTGAACTCGGCTCTCTTGTCTCAGTTTTGTTACTTTTTGTGCAATAATTCTTCCAACAGATTGTTTAAAAAGAAATCCTGAGGCGTTATACAGTGAACAATATGGAAAAACCAACAGTTACTGAGCAGCCACCACCATATTCGGCTACAGTTTTCCCAAGTAAGTCCCAAATAAGTTTGTTTAGTTTAGAAGAAACCATAGTTATTGTCAATGAATCACAATAAAGATAAGCTGCTCGATTATACTGCGTAATGTTATTTTTATATTTAGATACTCATGGAAAGCTAAGTACCTACCCAACTCGCCTCAACGAAATTGTTTTTTTTGGTTATTGTTTGATAAACACGAAATAAAAGTTGGTAACCTGTGTTGTAATGTGTGAATACGACGATTACAGCTCCTACGCCGCAGCCTCAGCCTCAGCCGGCAGGCGCTCCGGGCGCGCCGTACCCGCCGCCTCCGCCTGGGTACACTCCATATGGAGTACCACCCCCAGGAACAGGCTTTGTGCCTAACTATGGAGCCACGAATATTATAATACCACCCCCTATTATCGCCGTCGGCGCATGTCCGGCCTGTCGCGTCGGCATCCTTGAAGATGATTTCACATGTCTTGGTATTCTATGTGCTATATTATTCTTCCCATTAGGGATTTTATGTTGTCTCGCTTTGAAAAACAGAAGATGTTCTAATTGCGGAGCACTATTTGGATAAGCACTAAGGTATTGATGTGACAAACCTTGTTAAATGTTTTGATTAAGAAATGTTGTATATTGAAAGGTTTATGAATGTAATAATGGTTATTGTTTAAAACCGACTAAGTTGAAATGAGATATTTATATACTTTACAAAAATTTCAAAGATGGTAAAGGATAATGAAGCAGCTTCTTTTTCTATGCAAGTATAAAGTATGTAAGTGGATGTAGCAAATATTCTTCGAAACAATTCATCCAATTTCAAAAAATCTTTCTCTAGAAATCTTCACTACTGCAGAGTGTCATGTATGACTTCTACGCAGGTAAAGTTGCAGGCAGAAACTAGTTTGTAAATAAAGTAACAAACTTGACTATTTTTAAGCATTATACACCTTATATTTTGGTTATATTCGCGTCACATTTTGTATACAACCTGCTGTCAGTTGTTACACCAATTAATTTGTTTCAAGGTCAGTAATTAAGTATGAATTTCATGTTCAAAACAATGACATTTACCTAAGTACTTTTGAATTCTGGTTTTTTCCCTGTAAAATCTTTTTAGGTTGTGTGTAAATTAACTACCTATTAATTTTATCCTTGGCTAACGATTAGTCAGGAAGGAGGAAAAAAAAATCCATTATGATATTTTGCTTTAGTCAAATGTTATATTGTTTGCACATTAAAAGGCAAAAAAAAAATTCTTTATAATACCTATTGTTAATGAAATACTGTAAAAAACTGTTTATATTTGACTTTGGTTGGTACTTATTATTTTGTTTGCAGCTGCTACAAAACAAACATAATTTATTTGTCATTATACTAAATATATATTTTTGAAAAGGTTTGTCTCAGTAGGTAAAGTTGATAAAACTAGTTTGCGATTTCTTGGAAATTGCACTGTCTGTCTACGAAGCAAACAATGGTCTGATAAACATTCAATATGACTCATTGATGCAGGCAGGGAAATTGTTAAAAATAGTGATTGTAGTAGTGATAAAAGTAGCTACACAGTACAATAGTACATATTTGGCGTCTACCATGCACTTAAGGAAACTATTAATTTAGTGTAGCACAGCAGCTGGACTCAAATTTGACTTGATTATTATGATTGTATTTCAATTTTGCTAGCATTTTCGAGTAACTTTAGAAAAATCCAGATTACTGTAACCAACCAGATGTGAACACAGAGATAAGGAAGTCTTAATTATTGTTTGTTGTTAGTTAATTGTTAACTGATAAAGCATACAAACAGTATGAGTAAAAAGTATTGATGGATTGATGGTGATAAAAAAAAACATGGTTATACTATTCAGTGTTGTCATAAAAACATAATGCAGGTTTGCTGCGTAATTTCAAATCTTTATAAGTGAAATGCACGGACTAGAAAGTGAAATGATATTTTTTCTTGTTTACTTGTACTGGTATATAAAAAGTAAAATAAAAATGAGTTCAGTAGGATCAACTAACACTACTATGCAGTTTCCAATCTAGGAATTTTGAACAAAATTAGGATTAATGAGACCAGAAGATTTAAATTTGAAACTCATTGTATTGGCTGATTTTTTGATTATTGGTATGTATACAAAATTAGAAAACAATTAAGTATGTAAGTGTGTTAGATAGGTATAAGACCCAATTGTATACAGTAAATTTTTTTTAAACATTCAATTATTCATTACCATATCAAATGATTTAGTGCTAATTTTTAATAGTTAGATGATTTTGCCTAAAGAATAAATACATCAGTTTGACATATTTTTTATACAAAAGCTGTCAAACCGCCATATTTATTATTCTGTCAAGAATTATTTGTTGATTAAAAAAAGGCCATTTTATATAAAATTATTATTATTATTATTATTATTCTATTGAAATAAATTGCTAATGTTGTAAAACCTGGCACACTGCGATATTTGATATCACACACAGTGTTATTCACAATAGGTGTTGTATTGTGAGGTTGGGAAATAAAAACAGCATCACACTAATACTTCGTACATTAGTGCCATCGGGAAATAGTTCGGTTGCTTGCGCACCGAAGTTGCGATTAAGCACTATCAAAATAATTTAATTAACTGGCAATACTGTCTGCATTGCCAGGTAATTAAATGATTTATGACGAAACATTATACTGAGGATGATGTGGTTTTCTTATTTCAAAAATTATTTGCCATTTAAAAATATAACTACACATACCTTATCCAATAATTATTATTAAAAGTAATGCAGTGATTTTAAAAACAAGTGTTCCTTTGTAAAATGGGTATTTTCCGCACTGGAACCTTGAATCGTTTCTTATATCTCCTCAGCTATTGATAAGTATCTTGTAATAATATTTTTATTATTTTATATCTGTGGTTAATACTTACTTCCATTTATAAGAAACTATTTTGAATTATAATGTTTAGTAACATCATCTAGCTGCTATAATCCTAGAAAAATATTGTTCACTAAGTTGTACTAAAGTTAAGCAACCTATAATTACCTATTATTTTTAAATGTAATCACTAAAATTGTTTATAAATGTTTTGAAAATGCTAGAAGTTACATGTTTAATGCTGGCACTTCACATGGCGTATTTGTGCAAGTATTCGTCATTAGGATAATACAAAAATCGACTTTATTTCAATAAGTATAGGGTACAAAATACGCGCTGGGACGAGGAGTTGCGGACACCAGCTCGTCATACTACTAGTACTACTTCTATAGGGTAAATTTTGTATTATCCAAATAAGGCGGATATTTGTAAAAATACGCCATGTGTGACAGCATAACATTTTAAACCAAGATGGCGACACACTGCCACGTGACTTGAAATGTTTATAAAAAAGATAGTTTATTTTAGATTTAAGTGATTATCTACCTAAACTATAAGCTGTGACGATTTAAAATGCAAAAAAGAACTGGTTTGTTTAATATATTACTATTACAGAGTATTTGGTTTGTTAACTAAGTAATTAAGCCTTCATCAAACTGCTAATTATACCTACTGTGATTATAATCCGTTTCCATTGAAAAGGTAACTTTTCAGAATTTGCAATTTAGGGGAGGCGAAAACTCAAATGTTTCAACTTTGGAAAAGTAACGAAATTCATTATGAATTGATGAAATTATATTTCAAATAAGGTGTTGATTTAAAGCAAGACTTTGTTTATATTGTAGTAGGTTATTGTTCCTATCTTGTTTGAATAATAGGTAGAATTGTTATACTTAATAGTTATGATTGATTTTAGTATTATACAGGCTAACTTTTAATTCATTGGCAATATTTCAGGCGGTGTAAGAACACATGAAAATGAGCATATTTCACTATCAGAGTTGGTCTGAAATATGAAAAATTTCATAACTTCTTTTACCGCCTGAAATATCGCCAACGAATAAAAAATCAGCCTGTATATTCCATTTACAGTCCATGCATCCGTCCATGTGCTGCCTCGTTAGTCTCGTTGTAACAAGCACGACTGCTAAGCGAGGGGTCCTGGGTTTGGTTTCCTGTGGGCTAATTCACGTAACTAAAGAAGTGCTGTTGCAGTTGCAGTTAAGTTTCGATCAAAACAGCGCTTTTTGTATTCTCTACCGCTGTTATCCACGCTCGCGTCAAGTTCGCGTCACGCGAGCACAATAACGGCATTCTACTGTTGCACGTCTGGTGCATGCTTCGGAACGCAACATGATCGGTATTCTTTCAACTATTCGTTTGACGTCTCAAAATGACAGTTAAAAAGCACTAAAATCTGTACTGCGGTATTATTTTAATATTATTAACGTCATATTCAATTATTTAGTGAGTAATACTTTTTCTCTCATGTGGCTACACCATAAATAAGTTTGGTTGTCGTACAGTTGACGTGCAGTTCACGCGCAGCTTACGCGCAGTTCAAAGATTACAAGAATACCGTTTCTCACTCAGACTTGAACTGCAACTGCACTACAACTTCATCGGCGCGTCATAAAATTACGTGAATTAGCCCACAGGTCGGGCATGTTGAGTCGTTTCGGTTTCTGATCTGTCTTGGACAATGAGAGTGAGGAAAGAGGAAATGCACTTGTGTTTGCACACTATCATATCTCCTGTATCACCGCTGCTCAAATATTGTCGGGAGAATTATTATACTCCATTTTACAAAAAGCAGCCAAATAGTTTATTGTTCCAATTACTAGATTAGCGGAATTGTTTCCTTTGCCTTGTATTTATCTTTAAAGTAGCCTCCGTCCGCGATTTCGTTCGCGTGATTTTTATTACTGATCACAAACACTGATAATTACATATATCCTATCCCCCCTATCCTATCCCTAGGGATAACGTAGTTTCCTATTAGCTAAAGAATTTTCAGAATTGGACCAGTCGTTGCTGACATTCGTCCGAATGAACATAAACTTAGCGCAATGGGCGATTTTAATCCATATCCATACTAATATTATAAATGCGAAAGTAACTCTATCTGTTAGGTACGATTTTGATGAAATTTGGTATGAAAATAACTTGAACCCTGGGGAAGGGGACTACTACCCTACTTTTTAATCCGCGATAACCGACATTCACGCGGACGAAGTCGCGGGGAAAAGATAGTATATAAGATGTTGTGATAGGTACCGGAACTTATTACACGCTAGCATTGAAATGACAATAGTAATTGTCTATTTTGTTATAATGATTGGAGTATAGTGAGAGCAGAGTACCCATTTTCCGTCACCCATCAACCGATGTAGAGCCTCTTGATAATAATAATATTATGGTATTTAAATACGCACTGAACACAATAATAATACTAAAATCAATTAATGTAAAATTAATCGTTAACCATTATATGAGGTGCTGGAATGTAGTGTCATTATGTAAAATAACACTGTTAATTAATTTTGGCCGCCTTTTTAAAAAGCAAAATTGTGCTCACGGCGCCGAGCTACGAATTAAGCTCGTAGCACATTACACCAACTCAACGCAACGCAACTCACAGTACGGCATTGAAATGTAATCTTTATACTTTCTACAACGCGTGGAGCAAGCGTCGTAGACGCAACTTATGTGTTGAAAAATTCACTCGTATGTAACACTAAACACAGCTTACGTTTCAATGCCATACTGAGAGTTGAGTCAACGTTGAGTTGGTGTACTGTGGTATGATCTTTACGTTTAGAAATCTGTCATGTGTTCGTGACCATGGCATGTTGGGCACATTTTGGTTTGTCATCTATACATGACTGTGGTACGGTCAAAAGGTTAAACTACAGTCAGTGCGCTCCATACATAAATAGTCTTATTGCCACACTCAGAGACGTCAACGTCAAATCATTTATTTCAATTAGACCAAGGCACTTTTGAACGTCATAAAACAAAAGTTGATTTTAGTTGCCCCTTCCAAAAGGTAGTTTTGTATGGAGAAGAATGGGCAAGAAACTTACTTACTTAACATACTTACTCTTTTAAAAAAAATGTGTACAATTTTTTGCATTTACAGTTACATCACTTAATAATAATTAATCATTAACTTTAACTGATCAACATAACTTGGAACGCTGTCAGTCAAAAATATTGTTGTTGACATATGCCAAGTTATGTTGGTCAATTAAAGTTAATGATTCATCATTATTAAGTGACGTCTCAGAGCGTGGCAGTCATATTTTGTTTAATAAGTAATGAAACTCGATACAATTTTGTGGGATTTTGGGATCTTTTGATCAGGGTCACACTAGGATTTCCTGTGTCTGTGGGTTTATTATAATGATTTATTGTGTGTACAGAATGTTCTTTGTTTTGTTTTTATTATGTCGATACATTGTAAACACTTCATGTACAGACAGCAAAAGAGATGGTATGCAGGTGATCGGAAATGGTTGCATTTTATATAGAAACCTATGGATGTTTTCGTATGAAATTAATTCAAATCATTAAAATGTTTATTCTCTATTCATTTTATTTTATTCAAAAACATCCATCGGTTTCTAAGTAAACTTTAACTATATCTGATGACCCTGGATACCTATCTCTTTGGTACAAATAACCTTGTTTTATCAAGAAATTATTATTATTGATCGAATTTAGACTGCATTTGTATGGAACGCACTTTCGTTATTAATCGTACTGGGAATGTCGCCCATCAATGGTGAGAATGATAGTCACATAGTGGGGATATGAAAAAGAATTGCTTGTTATTATAATGGTCATCGCTTACTTATACGGTAGGTACCGCCCCGACACGGTAATGGCCCAGCCGGAATCGCCTTGAAAAATCAAACCGTTAGCTCCAAGCACGCCGGCCGCGAGCCTGCCGGCCGCGAGCCTTTAACTTTTGTCTTGCCTTTGAAACGCATAAATCATAAACGCACTCGCGTGCCCCCCCGCCCCCCAAGCTATAATTCACCGTAAATACCTACAAATAAAAATGAAGAAATAATAATGGATAATTATATATCTTTGTGCCTTTTTACAATATTTAATTAATGTAGTTTTAAATAATAGAAAAAAGAAACGAAGAAAACTTAATTTAATGTATTTATTTTGTACTTAATGATCCGTGTAACGTTTACTTGACGACTTGGTGGCGTGTTGGGCACGTTTTCATTTGCCGGCTATATCCGACCGTACCGCTCAAAACGTTAAAGCCTTACTTAAATAGAAAAATATTTGCTGCTTGTTGTTATAATGAGCGATGACCTTAAGACATTATTTGTTAGCTTTTAAGAAAGTTAGACCTTCGGAAAGGCTTATAAAGCTTGAAATGTTTTAAATCAACATCTTTCTCAGCCATACCTACGAAGTACTGAATAGCATTAGAACTAATAATACGCCACTACCAAAACGCCTTTGATTACTCGTTGTATAAGTAAAACGTTATGGAATAAGTCAACGTTTGGAAGATCTAAGTATATAATGATGATGATGTAATTATTATGTAATTATTAAATTATAGGTTTTGCAATAAAGTTTGGGAATACAAAGTGTGGTTTCCTTCCAAATATAGAATACAACTATCTTTTACCCGCGTCTTCGCGTTGAAGTCATAGTGAAATCCTCAAATCAACTCCCACCTACGAACTAGGTAGGTACCTACCAGACTACCCTACCTGCAAAATTTCAGCTTCATAGGTTAAGCAGTTTTTGAGATTTCGCCTTTAGTCACTGAGTAACCTTTCGCTAATTGATAATGATGAAATAATATATTAGAGGAAAAATAAATACCTACTCAGTTTCGTGGCAAAAAATTACGAAAGCTTCATTTTTGGGCTCTAATTACTTAGTGTCACTTTCACTTCCCAAAACTGCCACTAGATGGCGCCCAACGTTAGCTAGTAAATATATTCCATTGGAACCTGCCCAAGTAGCTACTATAAGTAGCCTTAGTATGTCCTTATCTAACTTAAGACTATTTATTTACCTACTATTAGGTACCACAATTCACACCACAAAAATGACATTAATCGCCCCATTGAACGGCCAAATCTTTGCTGTACTTGTACCACGAAGTAAGTTTAACAGAATAATAAATAAAAGAAAATTCGCCAATAAATCATTGGGGGCAATTTAAAATGTTTGCAGTGGTTGTTATCCAATGTGTAGCCTGCGGGCCTCAGATAGCCGCGCCAAATCGACCGAATTTATGTCACCAACAAATGGCCTTGCAAAATTAAGCGCGCTTTATGTGATGGCTGTCCAAATAAACGGTAATCTTGCGTGATAATCCGTACATGAACGCACAGTATAGTAATACAAAATATTTTATTACTTATTTTGAAGAAGAGAATCTATTCAGTAAAGCACAGCTCTTCTGCTGCTAGCTAGCGCTAGAAGTGCGCTGCATATACAGAGGCCAGCACTTGAAGCTATAACAATCCAAATTTCTTTGATAGATTTTCAACTTTATTGCAAAATTATAAGGTTTATATTCAATTGGGAAAATTTGACACGTTGGTATGGCTTAATGTGTTGGCGTCTGTACATACCTACTCCATCAAGACAACTTAGGCACCTGTCAAATGTTAATAAGGTCAAACTAGACGTTGTCCATTGGGTTAATGGTTTTTTGACACCTGCCTTAGTACGTAACTATTCACGATTATGTAAAATTTAATTTTAAAATGCGTTATAAAATAAATATATAAACTGCCTTATTTTATTGGATTTTCTTATTTATGACTCCTTACAGACATTATACTTAATGCTGCAGATGTATCAGTAACAGTTAACAGTAACAGTTTTCGACGAGTCGTTCAAAGCGTGAAATTCTGCCTTAAATTGAGTTCAAAATTGGGAAGCGTATTATATTATATAATAATGCAGTGTTGTGTATTTCGATGTAGAAATGAAGAGAATTATTCATTTTCAAAAGAAGAAAATGTTCGAGAACTTTGGGAAGCAGCTATAAATCACTGTTCAGGTTAAGTATTCAGGTGAGATAGACGTATTTACAGAATAACGTTCACTTTTATCATTAAGACAACCAAATATGATTTTATTCTGAGCATAACCTAGAATCCACTTTCAAATGGCCGTAGGATGCCATAATATAGTTAAAAGTACAGTTATGTATGTAAGATTAATTCAAACTTTGATATATACTACTCAAAACAAAATAAGGGCCACGAGGTATTTTTTCATTTTGGTGTAAATTATTAATGCATGGTGCTCTTCACAGACGAATGCAAAGTAAAATTTTTAAACGACGATCGGCGTACTAGAGTATGTAGAAGACGCGGCGAGAGATTTTCAGAAGCCTGCATCCATGAAGTCGATCGCTTTGGTGGTCCAAATGAAATGATTTGGGGCGGGATACTGGTACGGGTACTGTTACTGCTCAGCGGTATATTGAGGAAGTTGTCAGACCACATGTGATCCCATTCGCACAGCGAGCGGTCCTGGATTCATCTTGATGCAAGACAATGCTCGTGCACACACGGCTCAAGCGACTCGGTTTGTACTAGAAGACTCTCAAATTCAAGTCTTGCCGTGGCCGGCGAACAGTCCGGACTTAAATCCAATAGAGCACATGTGAGACCAGTTGAAACGAAGAGTTAGAGACGGGGATCAGGAAATCCACAACCAACAGCAACTCATCAACGCTGTGAAAAGGACCTGGGAAGAGATTCCAATGGAAAATGTCAGGCATTTTCGGTTTCTCACAGTACACATCCGCAGTAAGTAATGCGGGGTGCGCAATAAATTTTTTCAAAGGGCATCACCCTTTCAAAAAAAAAGATGATACCGACACTATACAACCTAACAGTGACAATGACTTTTTAGGGGTAAGTTTTCGTTTCGGGCAATGGTTCGTGTCCAGGCACTGAACCAGGGTCTAACCCAAAGAGTAAAGTAAGTAGTATGGGGGTCTAACCAACATAGTGACCGCTTACCAAAAAAAACATTTTTCATCGCAAGTGACATTGCAATATATAAAAAAAAATGACGGCAGTGGCATGACGGCATCGTGTCAGTTTTGCCAGGACACAGATTTGCCACCATAAACAACATGTAATTTTCAAAAACTAAGGTTTTAATGTAAATGTAATAAAACATTAGTTACCTAACATTTACATTTTAAAACTTTCATAAAATGTTATGCTTAAAAAGGTGTTTTAATATGTAGTAATAGTAATTTATATTGTTTAGTATTTAATATTAATAAACACAGACATGATCGTAACTGCACCATTTTTTATCGACAGAAAAAATCGATAAGAATCGATTCTACATACAAATTACAGTGTAAATAATTAAAACGTTACGTAGCTGCAATCACTAGTTGTCAAAACTACCACCTGTCAAAAAACCAATAACTCAATGGACAGAGAATAGATAAGGTTAATTAACTAAATTATAAACATATAATTTAATTAACCTCAATTAAAATAAAGTATTTGGATTGTGTCACTAGAAAATTATAATTTTATAGGTAATCTTTTGACCGCCACGTCAAAAAAGCCAGAATGTGCCCTCAACGCCAAGCTAAGTTACATACTTTATGGAATTACGGCTGGGCATCTTGGGCACATTTCTATACATTACTGTGGCGGACAAATCTTTTTTAGACAGGTGCCTATAGTTCGTTCGCGTTAAGAATGCAGTGAATCATCAGTGCAAAATGCCTTCAACTGTCATTGTGAACTAGACTTTGTAATTTGAAAAGATTTGATTGGTTAGGGGTGTCATTTTGAACTTGACTTTGTAATTTGAAAAGATTTGATTGGTTAGGGGCGGGGCTAGGCCGATGAACAATGATGATTTCACTGCATTCTTAAGTGGTACGTGGACAATGGGGCCACACACCATGTTACGATGAGAAGCGATTTGTTTCAAGACTTTGAACGCTTTTCAGAACCACATACAGTGACAACCGCGGACGGTAAAAGAATTGAAGCCTTAGGAAAAGGAACTATATGCGAACGAACTATAGTACCAATCCCTAATCCAATCGCATATTATTATCAACTCAACTGACTAATTACACAATTGCCGGCCTCCTTGAGGCTTTTGTACAGATGAAGGGACTCCACTATTAAATAATATACTACTTGGTGCTTGGTACTCCACCTTGGTCTTCCTTTTATTTCTACACTGATACTATGTTATTTAGCAAAAAATAATGCTTATGATGAAGCCTTTCGATCGGTATTATAAAGCTACAGGATGATTATTTTTCTCGTGTAACGAGATTCGATTCCTGGTTCAACCATGTAAGGAAATGGCACCAGTCGTGGACAGTGACCCAGTGATGGACACTTCTACTTTCATTCGATCATAACTACAGTACGGTCAACGTAACTTGGCGCGTCTGAAGTTAGCCGATTAGCTGCGCAGTAGACAATTTCGTTCCTAAAAGTTCCATTGCGCAGCCAAACAGCTAGCTTCAGACGCGCCAAGTTACGTTGACCGTATTGTATCTCGTGTCAATAATTTATTGTCACTGACAACACTTTCGAGATGCAACAACCCATCACCACTAATTTGATTGAGATTTAACAGAACTCGGTCATATTGCTTTCAAGTAAAACTGCAATGAGTTAGTGGTGAAATTTGTAAAAAAATCGTGATTTACTATAAGAATCCAGATGCGGGTGAGTACCTACAGTTTTATTGCAATAAATGGGAAACATTGATTTTTTTTTTTTAATTTATTTATTCAATAAAGTATACCAACAGCATATACATTCAACATTGGTTAACAGTTATGTAGTGCATTACTTCTAATGTATACACCAATTATAGGTAAACATAACATTCACAATTGTATACATAGCGACAGAGCTGCTAAAAAGCTAAAAGTAAAAACAAGATAACATCAAAACTAAATAAAATAAAATTAAACACAAATTAGTGAAGGGTATCGAGAGCGTGTTGGAAGCAATAAGAAATCAAAGTAGTTGTATACAAAATATTACAACAGAAATTAGGTAGGTAACTGAGAAATCATAACAATCAAGTATTTTTTTTTGAATACCACCCAAGGTGTCATGAAACATGCTTGTTTAAGATGTTGTTTCTTTTTATTTCCATTTTAAATGTTTTTTCAAGGTTTATTTCAAATACTTTATTTATTGCTTTGTTTTTAAATTCAACTAAAGTCTTCTTTCAGTAAAATGTTCCATCTACAATATTCAAGGTACTTTCCCTCCATGGGGCATATCCGTGGGACGCCCTGTATAATATATGATTGTGGATATGAATACTTTACTGACGGGTAATAGTAAAAAATGACACTAACTATTGTCAAACCAAAAAAATGGGTTGTTTCGCAAAATGGTACAGACAGCGTCATCAACTGCTAACCCCCTATCCGAACAAGTTTTAATGCGAGGGGGGTAAGCAGTTGATGACGCTGTCTGTACGTATAAAAGTTACTATTACCATAACCGAGCAGCCAACGTAATTTTGTGCTGTCAAACAGCTACGTCAAACATTAAAATATTATGGAATCTCTTTTTGAATAACTTTGGCTGACGGATTTTTATGTCATGAAACAACCCGTTATAGGTATTTAACGAACGTTAAACATCGCACGTCATAGCAACTTTTAACCGTCCGTATGTAACGTTAACCGACTGTTTGAAACACCCCGCCCGTAAAGATGGTTAGGTTAGGTAGGTACTTTTTGCCACATATGCCAACATTCACGACCTTTTTCAGTCACTTCTTAGATCATATGCACATGTGAAGTTACCATCAATATCTCGGTAATACCGAATCATCGACGTGCACTTGTGTCATTATTCTGTTTTAGTCGTTTTAGGTCTACTAACATAGTTTTAAAGTTTGTTTTCTTACTAACACCATGGTAGTACTATTAAGTATTCTGTGACCATGGTCTGTAATTGTTTGGATAATAAAGCATTCTCTTTTATTAAAAATGCTAGTTAAAATCTATTGAATGGGCGCGCGATCTTCACAGAACTGTCCTCCATGTTTTCTAAAGCCCACTTGTTTCACAGCCGGGTTTTTAATCCTCATTAATATGAAGAGTGGGCTCATAAGCGTTGGTTATCATGTCTTTACTTAGAAACCATTCAGTATTCAGTACAGAACAAGTATTTTTAATGAAGGCTCGACTGTCTGTTAAACATTCAGCATGATGCCGGCTATTCATGATTTGTAGGACCGACCGTGAGTTGAGTTGGGTCAGTTAGGAAGGTAGTAGGTACCTTCCTAATGATTGTGGTATGTTGAAACGTTATTTAAAAAAGGAATTGTTTTTTTTTTGTTGCGAGTAAAATTCAAAGTCACTGTCAGTCATGCTTCATTATTTCTTTAAAACAATCTAAGTACCTAGGTACTTTAAGTAGAAGTGGTTGTGTATCCGAAATTAGTAAAAAAAAAATAGATTATTTATGGAAATTCTGAATTTCAGAAGTTGCAGTGGTATGGGAATAGTGTTGCGGGATTGTCCCAAAAAGAAACGTAAGTAAGCATCTTAATAAATATTTTACACATTTAGGTATGTACCTATACATCAAAATGTTCATGGTCCCACAGGAATGAAAGAAAAACAGGCGCCATTATCATAGGCTGGTTTTACGACGGGTAGGTAGATATGTAAGTTAATACCTTACTTCTTCTAAAACGAATAAGAAAAGGCCCAATTACCGTGAGGTTTTGAACTTTCCTGAGTATGCAGGTCTGTAATGCTATAACTAGTAGACTTACTAAAACAAGATTTACATGACTAGATAGATAATTTAATCTAGTTTTATAGGAATATTCCTTTTTTTAATTAGCATTAATTTTAATTAGTAATACTTAATACGAAAAAATGTCATGAAGGGCCATTTGTACCAGTACTCGGTAGACTTGTACCAGTAAACGTTAAATAGTTCCAGAATCCGGTAATTTTCACAGCGAATTTGAACTCTACGTCTCTCCCTTGACGTTAAAGTTCACAGAAATACTGTTTCTGTTTTTCTGTGTCGAAAAGGGCAGTCAACATCAGGGTCCATTTATCCAAAGAAAAGACATAATTATTAGTAATGAAACCTTTTTAAATGTATAACATGTGTATGTGTGTGTGTGTGTTTTCAAATTATATAACTAGGTAGTTAACGTCAGTAATTTGATACTTACTTCGTGGTTTGAACTTATGTTTTTAAATCGATTATCATACATAGAATCATTATGAATTCCATTTTTTTGATGCGGCTATGGTGTCACTGGGACCAGGGTTGATCTATTGTGATCGCCGTTTTTGTTGGTTAGAGATCGCCACCAAACCCTGCAGCTGTGATGAACTACAGGATCTGCTTTGAGGGTTTACTAATGTTTGCCATAATTTAAGAAGCCATAATTTTATAAGCCATACTTTTATTTGCCATAATTTCATTAGAAATAATGCTTCAGTTGCTATAATCGTTTAATGACATAAAATCATTTTCACTAATTTCATTGGTCATAATCGATCAAGTGTCATAATAATGTTAATCCATAAATTTATTTGCTATAATTTTTATTTTCAATAATTTCGTTTTCCATAACATTTATTCACCATTGTCCATACTAGTACAACAATGCTAGTTCAGTACAATCGCCTGCAATGTCGATGTTATGATCATAAGAGATACAGATTTTTTAATTACAAGGAAACCTAGAAATAAACCTTCTCTATCCATTTGCATAAAATTAGCATACATACATACATCATACATTTGTTTCTTCCTAGTTATATTTCGCAATAACATTATTTACGTATTACAGCTTACGTATAATTTTTCTAATCATAATAATGATTAGGCTTACCATTCTAAAGCATAAATTTATTCATGCTTTAATGCATAATGATATTAAAACATATTTTTACTACGCATGCAGTAACCACGCAAACATGTAAACAAGCATACACTATGCATGCAGCAAGCAAGCAGGCAGAATGCAAGCAAGCATGCAGCAAGCATGCGGCAAGCATGCAGCATGCAAGCAAGCATGCAGCTAGCATGCGGCAAGCATGCAGCATGCAAGCAAGCATGCAGCATGCAACATGCAGCAGGCATAGTTTCTGTCACGGCTCCGGCGCTGCGGGGCTCCGGCGGTCACACGCGAGCTTATCGTCGCAGATGTGTTTTACGCGCGGGCCGCCTCACCCCTCCGCGCCTACGCGGGCTTAGATTACACTCTAGGAGTAGGGCAGACAAGACTACGTGGAGTCGGTTTCGCAGCAATTCGTTTCTGTCACTAACTTATGTAGCACAACTTATTGTTTTTTTAAGACAATACTTTAGCGTGGCACAATAGATTTGCACATTATGCCTATTAACATTATGCGAATTTAATTTATGCCAAAACAAATGTCTAAATATTATTTGCTACGCAACTGAGGACATCTGGCGCTAGGCGGCCGCCGCCGCGGCACGCTCGCTACGCTCACTCGCCTTCGAGCGTTGCGTGGTCATTACCTAACCTAATCTACCCGTTTCGATTTTTACTAACTTTTTATTGTCTAAAGATTGATTACTATAATACATCATTTGGTTAGTGGGTGGCCTTAATGATATTATTTTTTGTACAAAACAATAAACGTTTCTAAAACACATTAAATGTTGCTTATGTCAAATAACGATTATGTAATATGTTACTTATATAAACTAATGATTATAACATATGTTATTATGGCAACTAATTTTATGGCAAATGAAAGTTATGACTAATAAGTTGATATGACAAACGTTATTAGTATAAATGATAATAGTGCAAGTAAATATTATGACGGGGGATGATTATGGAAAACAATAATAGTACAAATGATTTTATGGAAAACAAGACTATTGTCTTGATTTGATTGCCTCAAAGCAGGGTATTCCCTGCTTTGAGGCAATCTCTATTATTTCATCCGGGCTTAACAGGTGTTTGCCCAGATGGTTGTTGCCCTTGTGAATTAGTGCTCCGCGCCCCCAGAAGGCGAAGTGGCGTTTCATCAGCCTCCTTACAGCGTCTACAGGGTCGCGTATCACTTAGCTCTAGGTTGGACATGTGCTTGTTTAAGCAGCAGTGTCCCGTAGTGGCTCTTGTCACAATGCGCAAGTTGTTCTTACTAAGCCTTCTGGCTTTGATGAGTGCTTTCGAGTGTAACAAGCTCGGTGACTCCTTCCATAATTTTATGGAAGTTTCGAAGCATGATTTAATCAGGGTGCTCTGAGCTAGGCTTTTAGGTATGCCAGAAGAAGGACTCAGGTCCCTGCTGCAAGCTCATCGGCACGTTCATTGCCAATGATGCCTGCATGCCCAGGCACCCATCTTAAAACTACTATATTCTTGTTGCCTAGAGAGTTTAATTTGGCCATGCACTCCTCTACAAGTTATAGTATTACGGTCTAATCCGATAACTATATTCACTTTTTATAAGCATGAAATCATTCATCGCACGTTATGTTTACATCTTTTATTATTTGTTTTTGTGGATTCTTGGAATCTTATGAATAGAATGTGTATTATCTACTTACGTTTTTTACGCTGTTCCTGTCGGCATCCTTTGCATTATATTCCTGTATAATTGGATCAAATTAATATTTACAAACCTGAAAAATAAATAATGTTTTGCTTTGACATGTTTGCCGATGACAGTCGTCAATTTGACGACCGTCAACATTACTTCTAAAAGTTTTCGGATACTAACGTAAATCCTCTATGCTGTTGATCTTGTAAGCTTGTTTGTCTGTGTTATATATTAAACGGCTGAACACCCGCTGTATTATCGCGTGTTTCTTTAGATCTAATTCGCACTAATATTATATAAAAATTATTGGCAATCGACAATTATTGAGTCTGGCCGGTGCTATAGAAAAGCAATTTGACCGTTCTAGAAAGAGGATTCATAATTGGATTTTTTACGAATTTCGGAAGAGCGGTCAGAAAACAAAACCTGTCAAAGAGGCAGTCTAGATCTCGCTGTCGCTTGGGTAACACGCTGATTACCCATACGCTTACGCTGCTGAAGTCTACCAGCCTACTTACTGCAAGTCTACCAGTCTGCAACCGAGAGTCGGTTAAGCGGGTTAAGCCGAGCTGTCGCGTGCCTGTGCTCCCAGGGCGGGTCCTCCTACTGAGACCGCCTGGGTGACCTCCGTCCCCGAGCTGATCGCGCGAGTCTTCACTTGGGCCGATCCTGTTGCCGGCCAGGCTGGGGATCATAATCCTCCTGGAAAACTCTGCCTAATCCCAGTGCGTTTAGGTCAGTCCTTATTTTTATACTAACAATTGTTTTTGATACTCATCACATTTCTAATCTTTCGTGTGAGAGTTAATAAATTCAATTCGTACAGTTCTACATAGCCTTTTATTTCATAGACTATGTAGAAACGTTACAAAGTTTCGACGAGACTACAAGTCCAGCGCTAGTAGAGCAGCATGGCTTTCGGAATTAAGGTACAGTACGCAAAGGAGATAAGTATCCATGTCGCCAGAAACAGTTGAAGTTTACTTAGAAACCGATAGGTTTTTATGAATAAAATAAAATACAATTTATAGAGAATAAACAGTTCAATGATTTAATAAAATTTCATTTGAAAGCCCCCATTGGTTTCTAAGAAATCTTCAACTATTCCCGACGACATGGATACTTATCTCCTTTGCGTACTGTACATGGTTAGGTTGACTTATTGCCTTTGCCGATTTACGTTCGCACACTCCAAGATGGCGTATATATATATACCTCTGCTTGGAAAATAGAGACTTACTGTCCCAGGTTTACACTTTTTCTAAAACTCGGCCGCATTCCACTTATCTCACAACCTACTTTAGATCCTATTTTGGAACCATCCGTGTACCAGATCAGGCAGCCTGCCTCCTGAGGTGGCTGGCTTTTGGTCCAGTAGTTCCTTGACGGGATTTCCACGGAATATTGCTTCTCAAATACATGCCGCAGTAGCATAGCGTCAGTTGTCATGCCAGCAACGTGGTCTCTTACTATGGGCCTTATTAGCAACCTCAAAATAACCCAAAGAGAGTGCTACGCTTGGAGTCACTCTGCGAGATCAAATCAGGGATCTATACTATATAGTTACCAGAGTTACCTACATAGCCCTGCGAATCAGCAAGTTGTAGTGGGTAGGGCACGTAGAACTGATGACAGATGGATATGGATATGTCTATGTGTCTATTGGCCTAGTTCCGTCCTGTTAACTGTTTGATTTTTTCTTACTCCTTTGCTGTTTTTTTCTGATTCATTTCGTTGCAGGATCCACAACAGTTAAATTGTTTCTCGGGGACTTGTTGAGTTTTATTGCCCCGGCGCTTTTCTGGTGGTCGCCTCTGTTAATTCTGGCTTACAGGAGTTGCAGTGATTTGGGAATATTATGGCGGGCTTAAAAAATCTAAGTCGTCATGGTGTAGTTTAACATTCACTGGTAAGTGGCCGAAATGTTCATGAAAAGAATAAAAAACGGAGGCTTTCTGAAGATTCGGACACAATATTTTCAGACACAGTGTCCGATACTATATTTTTTGACAGTGAATTTGGACACCAATAAAAAAGCTTTTGAACAGTCAGATAAAACCTCCAACGATAAAATTCGGTATTTTTTTACAACAGGCTAGATGGAAGACTGATTTAGTTCGTTGGAAGTTTTCTTCTCTGACTGTACAAAACAGCTTTTTTATCTGTGTCCGAATCATCAGTGAAAAAAATATCGTTTTGGACACTTGTGTCGGAATATATTGTGCGACCAGCCAGCTTGGTTGTTGGAGGATCCGCCACGGTCCTGCACGTTATGAGCACGTGCTGTGGGGTTTTTCTGCTTCCATGCAGCAAATATAAATACTAATCAAATATTTTAATGACGGAACAATAAAACTTGGTCATAATTCAATTACTTAAAAACATACAAAACCCAAAGGTTAAAAATCGAAAAAATGCAATTAAATTCACTTGGTTACAACACAAACAAGGCACATGATAACTAAATAATATCCAGTCCAAGGAAAATTAAAACTACATTATGTTGAGACAAAGCAAAATAAACCTTAACTCAAGGCAATAAGAATACAATTACGGGTTTCGGTGTAACGTGTATTACCAGGTCGATCGTGTACCAATATCCGTTAAAAACAAAGTTTTTTTTTTAACGGGAACTAGGTCAAGTAGGGGTTTGTGTGTACCAATAGATGTGAGACGCTTAAATTAAATTAAAAATTAAATAATACACTCGAACATTTTATAAAATTAACACTCTTACCCTAACATTATCCGCTGCTGTATGGCAAGCTGATCAATACGACGTGGTATTTTGGTAGTTCACCTACTGAACTTAGGACTTACAGAAATTTCACATTTAGCAAATTTTTGTAGTCGCACAGTTTTAACGCCATTAAACTTTTTGGTCAATTGTGTCTTTATAATTGTACAGAATATTACCAAAAATGTTTTGCCATTCGCAAAATTTAATTTATTATTTGTAGAAAGGAGCAATAACAAAAAAACTGTCTAAGTAACGGGTACAGGGACACTAACGGGATTACGTACTTTTACCTTATGACTCAGTTTTATTTCCCACCTGCTCGTTTTGTACAGGAATAAAAAATAATATAATTAAGAACCTAGTAGTAAGGAATCATAGCTTAGTATACTCGTAACTTAGGTGAATATCAATTTCATACCGAGTTCCCTTCGTGCCTCGGTAACCACGTAAAGCTGTTGGTCCCGGCTGTCATTCGTAGATCTTTGGCAGCCAACAACCAGTCTTACCAAGGGGTATCGTGTTGCCCAGTAGCTGGGTTGTGGGGGTCAGATAGGCAGTCGGTCCATGTCAAACACTGGTATTCAGCTGCATCCAGTTAGACTGGAAGCCAAGCTAGAGTCTATGTCCTTCCCCAGGGTTTAAGCTATCTTCATACGAAATTTTATCAAAACCGGTTCAGGCGTTTGGTCGTGACAGCGTAACAGACAGAGCTACTTACGCATTTATAATAAAAGTATGGATTAAAGTACGGATAGTAAGTATGGAAGTATGGATATGTACCTACAAATTTGAACGGAACCCTCGGTGGGCAAGTCCGACTCGCACTTGTCCGGTTTTTTAATTTACCCGGTCGCTATTATAGCGCCGCCCTTATTTAACACACTTTAACGGACACTTTTTCATACACAGACACGGTTTTCTTTATCTCTACCCACCATACTCAAATCCCAAGGTGTCATCTGCTGTACCTGTATTTAGACAGCTTTTAAATGACAACTGACGGGCTACCATACCAAAAGTTTGAGGTACCTGGATATTCTAGTCCCTATTTACATATGAATTTGCTTCTGTTTGTTCAACTATTTTAATATGAAACGGTAACTTAGTCAAATTTAACTAACGAACGTAATTTAGGAGTAAATTCTCATTAAATCCGTGGTAACATGTTTCCGCGGTTCCTGTAAAATATTAATAATATACACTGGTCTCTGTTAGCTTTATGCAGACGGTTTGTAATTACAATTTATTTTCTAGATTTGCCTTTATATTTTCAAAGGAATTGGCAGAGGAGTTGCCTTTATATTTTTAACCCCCGACGTAAAAACGACGGGGTGTTATAAGTTTGACGTGTCTGTGTGTGTGTGTGTGTGTGTGTCTGTCTGTGTCATCGTAGCTCCCGAACGGATGAACCGATTTTGTTTTTGTTTTTTTTATTTGAAAGGTGAATTAGTCGGGAGTGTTCTTAGCTATGTTTGATGAAAATCGGTCCAAGATGGCCGCCGCTACAAAATAGCTAATCACATATTTTTTCACAACTCCATCCATGATGACGAAATACAACTTTAGACGTATCTACAACTTCTCAAAACCAGACTAAATTACATTTAAAAACTTTCAAACAAAAATTAAATTAAAAATTTAAAAAACCCCCAACGCAAAACAAGCAATTATTTAAAAAGTAAAAAATAATATCTTTTGTTGAGCCATCAAATGTTTGTTCGTTGAATTCGTTTGGTTTCAAGAGCAGAGACTTTGGTGTTTGTAGTATTTCAGATCTTAGTTTGTTCTATAGCCAGATTTTAAACTCGTTTTATTGATTTCATCATACGTCTACTCAGGTAGGTAGGTCATCAGAAATGCTTTTCATTGGTGAGAATTTTGTTTTGACTTTCGAATAATCCGTTGCAAATACACATTACCTCTTTGTGAAATGACAATGCCAGATTCTGCCCCACCCATGTACAGAAAAAGTAAATTAATGAAAATAATTGTAATGAATATAGAACCTTTCTATACTAAAATGTTTTTCTTTAGAACTTGCGGATTACGAAATACCTACCCACAAAATACAAACTCATTTTACCTAAAATACAATTTAACCTATTATCAATGTCATTATTGTTTTTAGATTTAAACGGAAACCGCAAGTTCTACAGTCACTAAGACTAATGTGTAGTTATCAGCAATAAATAATCAGTAAGATGCTACATATTGCACATGACTTTTATTGAGTGGGGCAAAGTTCTATAGAGTTTCTGTCATTGTCCTTTACCTATGTAGGCAGTTACTGTAGAGGCTTTACGTAGGCCAGTAATTATTTTCCCAAGGGACAAACACTATGCATCCTTCTAGAATGTAACTGTCATTGATTTATATTCGATGATTTAACCATTTCCCTGTCCCGTGAGTCACATATGACTCATGTGCATTGTTTAACTATTGTGTCTGCTTCGCGGACATATACCTAGTTTTTTACTATGACAGAAGACTGTCAGAACGGTAATGTTATTCTGATCTGATTCCAATATCTATCAGTTACTTAACGTTTAATTCATCGTAGGCTAGATACCTTAAGCCCGGTTTCCACCGCGAGCGGAGCGGACCCATTAAGGGCTCCGTTTAACTCGCAAGAGTAAACTGCATACATGTGTTGGCATTAAGTCCGCCTTTGTACCTTTGTGCATAAAGTGTAAATAAATAATAAATGTGTTACCACCAACAAAGAGTCGAGCGGAAATGACTCAGCGGGCAAAAATAGTAAAAATTAGCTCGGTTTATCATTTTTTTTTGCGGTGGGAATCGGACGACTAAACTCTTCCTTGGTGGAAACGCAAACCTATTTCATGAAAACGAAGTCCACTCCGCTTAGCCATTTTCGGCTCATTACTTTTTCGCGGTGGAAACCGGGCTTTACAGTATTGTAGAGACTGGCTGGTTGGGCCAGATACAATCTTATGTGGATTATGCCCGACCGATTAACTAAGACCATTCCTGAGGTAGTTGCGCGGTGCGGGAGGGGTGACAGTTGTCATAACTTGACGTATCAGTTAGCTCCGCGTCACGTCACTACACCCCTCCCGCACCGCGCAGCTACCACAGGAACGGTCTCACTTAAACAGTCGAGCTAAAGTTTGAACTATGAGATAAACGCCGTTTGGATTAAAAAATGTTGGACGTTCTTCTTGTCAGGTCGAATTATGAATATAAAACTAGATATAACGAAATAATCTAATAACCACAGTAATATAAATTATGTAATTATCAACCATCTGTAGATACAATCTCTCCCGGTCATTAGGTACCAACTGCTAGATAAGATCTGTATAGAGTTAATTAATTAGGCGTGTGTGTGAAGTGCAGCGGTCAGAGGCGTTGTTTGTTTAGGGATTATGCCAGTCGTGATAATTGGAGTTTCTGTTTATACAAGGAGGATTCCCCTCTATTGTTTACTTATGTGTTAGTTACATTTAGATACTTTCTTGTAGCTAAACTTAGCATCGTCAATATCACCCAGAGGTGGAACGTACTTACTCAAGAAACGGAAGTACCTATTGGTAGGTTACACTTTAATTCGGCCTTCCTTCCCTGAAGAACCTCTCTCATAATCTATACTAATATTATAAAAAGATAAAGTTTGTGAGTTTGGAGTGTATCCCTGTCAAAGTCAAAGCATTTATTTAAATTAAACCATTTACAAGCACTTATGAATTGTCAAAGAGCCAGTTAGTCAGAAAGTTGAAGCTACTTGCTCGTTCCAAAACGTAAGGTCTCTGAGGAAAAGAACGAGCAAGAAACTCCACGTTCACTGTTCTTAATAAAGTTTTTAAATCCATACATTATTATTGTTGCTTCTATAAAAGTTGAAAAAAATGATTGTGAAGAGCATCATACAGCCTGATACCGAGCTGCAAATTCCATATAACGCGAAAAGTTTAAATTTCGCTGCCTACCCTGGCGCATCCCGCTTAACCCTAAGCCTAGTGCGACATAAAACCGTCCATGCAAAGCTAGAATAGCAATTGAATCAAGTGGGTAATCTAGGTTCTTAAGTTAATAGTAACTATTCCAATACCAAATGGCTATTAGACTAATAAACAAACACAGATACCTTTTACACCTGCAGTTTGTGACGCAATAAAACGTCACTCGGATTGGATAGTCGTGGTTACGTAAGTGGTAGGACTTGGCACTGATGCGCGATAAACTACCTGCGGGCCATACACATATTGACGACACGGTTGGCGCAGTGGTTGAGCGATTGACTGCTGCGCAGTGTGTTGCGGGTTCGAATCCCGCCCAGGGTAAGCATTTGTGTGATGAACACTTGTGTTTGCCTTGTATCTGGTTGTTTATCTATATACGTATGTATTTAAATGTATTTGTGTATGTATATCAGCTGTCTGACACCCATAGTACAGGGTCTCCCTAGTTTGAGGTCAGATGGCCGTGTGTGTAATGTCCCCATATATTATTATTATCTAATATATAAAATTCTCGTGTCACAGTTTTCGTTCCCGTACTCCTCCGAAACGGCTTGACCGATTCTGATGAAATTTTTTGTGCATATTGGGTAGGTCTGAGAATAGGCCAACATCTATTTTTCATCCCCTTTTTTCACCCCTTTTTCATCCCCCATAGATCGGGACAGGACAACGTCTGTCGGGTCAGCTAGTTATTATATACAAATATTTGTATCGTGCGGGAATCAAACCCGCGACTTACGGCGCAGCAGTCGATCGCTCAACCACTGCGCCAACCGTGTCATATACAGTAGACTCAGCACAGTGCACACACAACGTGTAAAACTACCAAACCAGTCTCTTAGAGACTCTCACTGTAGAGTCTGCAGTATAATACTTCCCCTTTCTGATACCTTTACACCGTGAAGTGGTAGTTTGAAATGCATGATGAAAAGTTTAAGAAAATTGGTCTAATTTATTTTTTTAACTTTTCTCCCTCTCTACACTTTTCTCCGGTGTCGTAGATGCGTTTACAAACATATAAAGTCACATACACAAACAGCCAGACCCACAACAACTATCTGTAGGCCATATAAATATTTGTTCCGTGCGGGAATCGAAGCCGCAACACGCAGCGCAGCCAGCAGTCAATCGCTCAACCACTGCACCAACCCTGTCGTCAATTAGATGGTTAATTTCTACTGACTAACGAACGAACGAACGAACGAACGAACGAACGAAACGAACGACGAACGTTTTTTTTTTTTTATAACTAACAATTCCGACAGTAGGTAATATTAGTGTTCCTATTACCTACAGTCGTAAGTCGTAAGTGTGCGCAGAGCTCAGTCTATGGGGTTATCTTATGTTTAGTTTACGACAGCTCTGAGACCATCTTTATGGGATGTAAGCGATTTAAGTGCGGTCCTAAGTTTATTGACGGTAAATGTCGATAACTTCACGTTATTGTGAACGTGTGCTGAAAAGCGATAGTTTTTTGTCGACTCCAATGATTTGAGATGGAAATTATTACTCTATTATGTCTCCTGCGCATTTTGCTAGTGGTCATTGAGATTGACCGCCGTGACCAAAATTCGGTTGGGAGTATATATTGTTTTCAGTGGCGTGCCTAGGGGTCCAGATTAGGGCAAGCCCGATAGACATTTTACGATTAAGAGAAAATGGGCAAATCAGGTAGTGATTAACTCATGTTATGCTGATTAAGCTGATATGACGATGATGGTGATGATTAGTGCAAGCCCGGCTTTTCGGCTTGTATGAAGGTCCCACCACTGATTGTTTTTAACCTTTTGAATGTCAGAGCTATTTTTTGTCAAAGTTATTTTTCCTGTTATTTTTTGTCACAGTTATTTTTCCTATTATAATATAATAGCAGAATAAAAAGGGATATAACTAATGACGATGAATATGACTGATTGATATACCTTTGTGCTTTTTTTTTTACAATATTTCATTAATGTAGTTTTAAATGACAGGAAAAATAAACAGAAAACTTTTAGTATATTTATTTTGTACTTAAAAATGTTCCGTGTAACGTTTTCTGGTCAGCTTTTGGCGTGTTGGACACGTTTTCATCTGTCGACTTTATCTGACCGTGGACGTTTTCCCGTGGGGTGAATAGCACCCACCCATTTCATCTCGAGGGTGTCGTAGTAGGCGACTAAGGAAAATCCGGAAGTCGGGCAGCAGCGACTTCCGTGTACTTAACAACCTCACTATGATCCTCAAGACGCCTGCCAAGCGTGGGGATTATGGCAACTCCCCGTCCCCCTTGCTTGGGTGAGACCGTTGTCCAACAGTGGACATCTCCCGGCTGATGATGATAGTGGCTCAAAATGTTAAATATTACTTTTGTAAGTACCTATACCCTGTTCACAATAAGATTAGACATAAACTTTTTTGCAGTCCCTTCAACCGATTTAGACTTTTATTCCGTAGGCTTAAAGATGACATTAGAGGCAAAAAACTGGTTACAATAACAACTATTTACTGCAGTTGCCATTTGTCATGCCACCAACGCAATATGAGTCAAAATCGGTTTAACGGACTGTAAAAAAGGTTTGAGTAAATGTTTAATCTTATTGTAACAGGGTATAACTATCTTTCTAATTACCCACGTCTACCCATAAGATCAATATTCATAATACTAATCAACAATATTTCAATTAACGGCTATGGTCCAAGATCCTAATTCCGCCAGAACTTACGTCATTTTAGCATGACTGAATTTTTGAGGATATGTATATTTTATGTAGTTAGAAGGTATGCTTTTGTTTAAAAAGTGAGAATTTTAAAGCTTCTGGCTGAATTTATAACCCACAGAAAGTGTCTAGCAATAATGGATGTGGATTTAAGTTAAGTTAAATTAAGCAAAGCTAATCAATGTAGCATTATTGTGTGTGGCAGCGACTTTTGTGTTGTTCTGTTTTTCACTTGTACTTCTTTTAACCTTTCGATATATCGTGGAATATTGAGTTGGTTACATCTTTGTTAAACGTTAGTTAAGTATCTCTCTGCATTTTTCAGCATGTAACTGTATTTTGTCCCTAATAAAAAAAATAAAAAGAAATAAGCGGTCAAATTTGGCCGAAAGTAATTCATAAACTCACCTTTTTTACTTGCAAAATGGCCTAGCAAGCAAGCAGCAAGTTCTTACATGTACCATCTTAACTAAATATTTCTCTTTCTACGTAGGTATTTTCAAAATGTCACCCATCTCAACATGACGTAGGAATGGTGACTGTCGAATCTCAGTCCGCTATGCTATATAAACTAGATGGCTTTAATTAGAACTAGTTATTAAACAACGGATTAATTAATAGGTTTATCAGCAGTGTTAAATCTACACGAACAAGATTAACTGTACTGAATTTACGCATTAGTCTAACATTTTAAGTTTAGCGACTGTAGCGATTTTGGCAACTAAACACATATTGCCTATCAATATTTTTAAGCCTTTCGAAAAGAACCTTCTATTAAAGGTTTCCGAGGATGTTTTACGGTAGTATCTATCTAATATCAAGGTGAATACTGGATAAGACTATACACCAGTTACCGAGAGTCCGTCATTCGGAGACGATTCTGAGGAAAGGATCAAATTTCTGCCAAATATAGCTATTTTAGTTGCATTTTCATCCGAATAAACCGAATATTAGAAATCAGCTTCCTAATAGTATGTGCCAACTTACTAATATTCAACTGAAAATTGACCAAGCGTAGCAAAAATCTTCCAAAAAGTGGCTATAAAAAATTGCCAAGCTGTTCTCAAACGTCACGTTTGTTTTTCGCCAGAGATAGCCAGAGTGTACCTGTTAAGGTGCATACGGATTAGAGGCACGCCTCGGCCTGAGGCAAGCACGGCTCGCCCTATTGCCTCAAGTGCGTACGCGCCTCAGCCCGAGGCGTGCCTTCACGAGCCGTGCGTGGCGAGGCTGCCTCTAATCCGTACGCACCTTTATACAATTGGGTGAGACACCCAAATATCGTTAGTTATAGGGGGTGTGCCTGTTGCCATATTGCCAGGCATAAATCTACGCTCCGGGTAACTGAGAAATTCCTGATCTAAATCCCATTTACACTTTTCTTGACCTGAGTTTACCAAAAATCTTCAACCATAACGCGACAATATAACAACAAAGTACCTACACCAACATCGATTCTCTCGACAAATTACTTTACTGGAACAAGATACATGTGCCTACTTATAAATAATACACATTTCATATCTCAGAATATAGATATTTCCGTACATTTGTTGTGCTGTAGCATTCAAATAGCCTTTCTTTTGGGAAATGAAATATAGCCGGAAAGCGCGAAAGGTTAGTGAGCCTGAAAAAGAAAGGCTTCGTAAAATTGTAGGTAGGTATATAGTGGGGCAGATTTGTGTACCTAAGTTTATACGGGAATCGTTTGTTGAAAACTGACTGTTGTTACATCGTGTTGTTGAAGTTCAATTTCGAATAAAATAAACAGATGTCTATGCTTTATTCGGTTGCATTAAGTTAATTTATAATAATAATTACTATTATGTGGGGGCATTTCACACACGGCCAACTGACCCCAAACTAGGGAGATCCTGTATTATGGGTGTCAGAAAGATGACATACATACACAAATATATTTAAATACATACTTATGTAGATAAACAACAACCAGGTATAAGGCAAACACAAGTGCTCATCACAGAAATCTCTGGGTGGGATTCGAACCCACAACACGCTGACGAAGTCTCGAAAAGACGGTAGGTAAGTTAAGTTTTGCGTTTAAAAAAAAAACGTTGCACAAACGACCACCCAGCTGTCTGATAGTGAAATCTATACTAATATTATACAGCTGAAGAGTTGTTTGTTTGGTTGAACGCGCTTATCTCAGGATCTACTGGTTCGAATTGAAAAATTATTTTTGTGTCGGATAGTCCATTTATCGAGGAAGGCAAGGCCGGGTCGCTAGTTCTAAATAAGTGAATAGAACGACTATTCTACAGAAGTACCAAGGTATGATCACTTTTCTTTATTCAAAAATTAATAATATATATTATTATTGTCTTCGTCCTAAATGCACGGGGTAGATTTTAATAGAATAGACCGGTTTAAGCTAAGTCAAGTCATGCTTACCCTGACATTTACGTCATACGCACAGAATTACGACACACATAGCTACAAGCAATAGGCACTTTTGTGTTGCCACAGTTGTGGGAACTCGAGTCAGTCGGCTGCATTGTGGTGAATATACAATACGGCCACAACTTAGTTATGCCCCGTAGGGAAAGGGAACGGAATCCTTAAAGGAGATGGCTTTTAAAATAATATCTACTGAAGATATTTAATGTAAAAATGTTGCCAGCAAATAATAATAAATAATGCCAGCCTGAAGCCCGTCGCAGACGTAGCTATAATTTATATCTTTATTACGTCACCAAAATATGTGGACAGATGTGGCAAGGCATATTAATATTTATTTCAAAAATGTGAAACAAACGACGACCGCAGACATAATAAGAGCGAAATAGTAGATTGTTATACAAGGTGCTAAAATGACCCATTATATACGAGGTAGTTTTACTCCCGAGCTTTAGCGAGGGAGTAAATAGAAACCGAGTTTTAATGGGTTTCAGCGCCGTGTGTTACACTATACTTTTCACTACGATTGCGAGAAATTAATTACGGTCACTACCAATTCAATTTGCAAATAGAAAAAAATTATAAAGATTTCGCGCCAATTTCTTTTTTATGTTTCTTCTGTAGCCGCAACACTTTGCATGCATTCTACCAGAGATCGCCGATTTCAGTTCCATTTTCAAAATTAAAATGAGGTTCTTTTTTATAAAACAGTAATAAGTCGAGTCTTTATTCATGATTATTCTACTTATGACTAAAGACTTTTTCGTTTTTGTAGGCTCCTTGTCATATTTGACACACAAAAATTAAAAAAAAAACTTTTTCCCCTAGAGAAATGAAGACATGCTATTTTATCCCCGCTCTGGTATGCTACAATGACGGCCTTTTTGAGCAAGAGAAGTGAAAATATAAATATAGGTGAAAATATAAATATTTTCACTTCTCTTGCACAAAAAGGCCGTCATTGTAGCATACCAGAGCGGGGATAAAATAGCATTTCATCCTCTAGGAGAAAAAGTTTTTTTTTTTAATTTTTGTGTGTCAAATATGACAAGGAGCCTACAAAAACGAAAAAGTCTTTAGTCATAAGTAAAATAATCATGAATAAAGACTCGACTTATTACTGTTTCATAAAAAAAGAACTTCATTTTAATTTTGAAAATGGAACTAAAATCGGCGAGCTCTGGTAGAATGCATGCAATGTGTTGCGGCTACAGAAGAAACAAAAAAAAGACATTGGCGCGAAATCTTTATAATTTTTCTTTAATTGCAAATTGAATTGGTAGTGACCGTAATTAATTTCATATTGTATTGGATTGTTTTATTTTCTCGCAATCGTAGTGAAAAGTATAGTGTAAACACACGGCGCTAAAACCCATTAAAACTCGGTTTCTATTTACTCCCTCGCTAAAGCTCGGGAGTAAAACTACCTCGTATGTAATGGGTCATTTTAGCTCCTTGTATAACAATCTACTATTTCACTTCTCTTGCTCAAAAAGGCCGTCATTGTAGCATACCAGAGCGGGGATAAAATAGCATTTCATCCTCTAGGGGAAAAAGTTTTTTTTTTAATTTTTGTGTGTCAAATATGACAATGAGCCTACAAAAACGAAAAAGTCTTTAGTCATAAGTAGAATAATCATGAATAAAGATTCGACTTATTACTGTTTAAAAAAAAAAAACCTCATTTTATTTTTGAAAATGGAACTAACATCGGCGATCTATGGTAGAATGCATGCAATGTGTTGCGGCTACAGAAGAAACAAAAAAAAGACATTGGCGCGAAATCTATATAATTTTTCTCTAATTGCAAATTGAATTGGTAGTGACCGTAATTAATTTTACAATAGTGAAAATGTCATCATCTAGTGAGAATGGAGACCCTAATTTACAAATAGAAGAGAAAGGAAAAGAAATAATTTTCAATCTGTTGCCGTCAAGGTCACAAAGCATTTATTTAAATACTTACGAAAAGTTTAAGAAGTGGAGGACAGAAAAACGAGTGGATTCTCTTACGGAAGGAGTTTTTCTTACGTATTTCGATGAACTTTCCAAAAAATATCAAAGTTCAACGCTTTGGAGCACATATTCAATGTTACGAACAACCATCATCTCGTTAAATATCCAGAATTGTACAAATTGTACATTTAATTTTTTATAAAATAAACTACATGTTTCATATTGTATTGGATTGTTTTATTTTCTCGCAATCGTAGTGAAAAGTATAGTGTACCTAACACACGGCGCTAAAACCCATTAAAACTCGGTTTCTCTAAAGCTCGCTAAAGCTCGGGAGTAAAACTACCTCGTATATAATGGGTCATTTTAGCTCCTTGTATAACAATCTACTATATTTTAATATAGCTACCGTGTGTGGTGGCTAGCTATAATATATATTATAGCTACGTATGTGACGGGACGGGACGGACTTAATATTGTCCCACTGCAAAGCAATGGTCTCTTCTTATGTTGAGAAGGCAAGAGCATAGATCAACACGCTTGCTCAAAGCGGATTGGCAATTTTAGACCTATATTTTACCACAAATCCAAGTTCCGCGATAAATGCAAATTCGCTGTGTGTGTACGTGAGTTTACATGTTTGTTAATGCATCTACGACACAGGAGTAATTCCAGTGTTATAGTGTGGGGCTCGCATAGGACATGCATGGAATAAATACTGGGCACACAGAGAAATAATGAAAGACAAAACAATACACATCTCGGTTAAAGGAAAGCTATTTAACACTTGCATACTAGGGAGTATCCTAACATATGGTTGCCAGACTTGGGCACTTACTAAATCTCAACAAGTCAAACTTCAAACTTGCCAGCGAAACATGGAACGAAGCATGATGGGGAAAAGAAAAATAGACAAAATCAACCACAGTAAAATTAGGAAAGCTACTAAGACCCAAGACGTGGTGATAAAATTAAGAACACTAAAGTGGAAATGGGCTGGCCATGTAATTTGAGGAGAAGAGAAATGGAGCAAAGTAGTAACATTGTGGTACCCAAGAGAGGGGAAACCATTCAGAAGATGGGAAGATGATGTGGTTAAAACCGCTGGACAAACCTGGACTAGACTGGCTTGGGAGAGAGAAAATTGGAAAGTGTTGGAGGAGGCCTTTGCCAAAGGGCACACAGAGTAAAAAAAAAACAAAGATAATACTTAAATGTAATAAAAAAATGTAACCTTATTTCTGAAAAAGGCTATAAATAAATAAATATAGTGTGGGGCTCAGATTATGAAACAAAAGGCAGATAGACAGTGCGAAACACTGACAGTGAAGCCAAAAAAGGAAATACAACGCACAACGCGCTTCGTGCTGTACTGACACGAGTCAGTATATACACGAAACGCCACATCGTTAATAAAAAAAAAACAAATAGAAATTCAAAAGCTAATACAATCACGAGATTGTAGGTATTTGAATTTGTATTTGCTTTTTTGGCTTCACTGTCAGTGTTCCGCACGGTCTATCTGCCTTTTGTTTCATAATCTGAGGAGTGGGGCAAGGTTTTCTTTTTAAATAAAGTACTGTGTTTAACTTCAAGGATTAATAGGTATAGAGTCAATAACTTTCTAAATGAGAATACAAGTAAATATGTAAACTCCATAAGTACTTTGTACCTACTTTTATAAACAAAAGGGGTTCCTCCCTTAAATTCCCAATAATTTGAGATAATTATTTATTGGAAGTTGTAAAACCACTTAAAGCGCTTTTTAAGCCCGATGTTCGTTAATGAGGTCCTTTCAAAGGTGAGTCTATTTTCATACCCAGCAAATAGACTTCGTTTAAAATAAATAGAACTTTGGTATCGAAACAAATAACGTCAATTTATATACCATTCAAAATATCCCTATACCTTCTATATTTATTGCAAACAAATGTTCAAAGTTAGCGGCGCAACGAAACTTTTGATCAATCCACAATGGAACTCCTCTTAACTTTTATGACACTTTTTCTTAAATAAAGATTAGGAAACTTTGTAATACGGACATTCAACTTTGAGCATTATTCTTATGTTTTGTGTTTTACAATGAAAGTCGTTGAATATTAAATTTAATAGTCGACTTTGTTACTTTTAAGAAATTCAAGTTGGTCGGAAGAGTTTTCCGGAATATAAATAAGTATTATTGGTCACTGTTTTATTGTTTTTGGAAATTATTTCAATCATAAGATAAAATAAGATAAGATAATTTTATTTGTTCCAACATGAGTGTACATACAGAAAAAATCAGCATGCAAGTTGTTAAATATATTATAAACAGGTCGTCATGCTTGCCTTAGACAAATGGCATACAAATATTTAAGTAGGTAAGTATAAACATTGTTTAAATAATAATTCAACCACTATTAAATTAAACAAATTAAAATGTCATAGTTCACATAAAAAACATATATCTGTATAGTAGTCAAAATAAATAGGTCAAAATTATTACATTCATTCAAAATATTTTTCACATAAAAAATCATTAATGGTATAACAAGCTCTTTCTGCTAAAAAAAAATAAACTTTCAATTTAAACTACATGTCATTTAAAAGCTTCCAACTTTTTGGCAATTTATTATAAATTATTGGAGCCATGCTAAAGACACTCTTCTGCATATGAGTAGTTCTGGTTTGTTGTAAGCAAATCTGAGTGTTGTCTCTTCTGTTGCGAGGAATTTGGATCATTTGGCTAGAGAAAACGAAGATCATTTTAGTGTCTTATAAAATTAATCTCATAGCTGCCTCGGTTAGTTTTAATTTATTTTTAACTAGCGACCCGTTCAGGTTCGCGCGTATGCAATGTAGATCGGGCTATATCTACATATAAACTTTCCTCTTTAATCACTTTATCTGTTGATAAAGTGACTCAAGAGGAGTTTTAAAGATCTAAGCGTACAGAAGGACAGACTGTGGGACTGGAAAGTGACTTGATTTTATAATAATAATAATAATAAATGGCTTATGTTTAACGAACCTCCAGATCTAGTAAATGATCACCAAAAATAGTAAATGATCACCAACATTTAACCCCATTTTAATGTCAAATTATACCTTTTTCGCCCGTGATCCCGATTCCTTAGTCCCTGGTCCCTTTCAGCCACGAGTTTCACCAAATTGTGTTTCTTAGAGTAATAATGTAGTGAGTTTAACTGTAAAAAGCGATTTGGTTCTGGCACTCGCTCCGCTCGCTTGCCTCGTGCGTAGGGGGTCATAGTTCTAACCTAACCTAACCATGTCGGATCCGCCCAAGGGGGGACTTAAGGGTCAAAAAGATTTTGATTACCCATTTTGGTAAGCAAAAAGCCAAATCCTAAATAGCCACGAAGTATATATTGCATTGATTTGCACACTAAGATTTGGTGATCATTTACTACATTTGGTATTTAGTATATTTTTTTGGTAAGGGAACTTACGATCCTAAAGTATTTTCAACCGACTTCAAAAAAGGAGGAGGTTATCAATTCGTCTGTATTTTTTAATTTTTTTTTTATGTTTGTTACCTGATTTCTTGGGACTGGGTGAACCGATTTTGATGATTCTTTATTGCTTTTTTTATTATTTGAAAGCTAGTGCATCCCGTGTGGTCCCATTTTAATTTGGTCCAGTTCTGACAATGGCATCCATGAGAAAACCGTATAAGTCTTAAATTTGCATTAAGTATGTGCGCGATTTGTTACGCGATTTCTCCGGCAAACGTAAACCGATTTTGAAAATTCTTTTTTTTATGGATGGGTATGCTTCAGGGGTGGTCCCATATAAATTTTATCGAAATTGATTCAGCACTATTTGAAAAATCAACAAATACCCAAAAATTTTACATAGACGACGTTTTAGTTTCATCAATCTTTGTAGTAGTTAACTTTCAATCTCTTCTTAATAGATTTGGATGAGAAAGAGGTACTAAAAAGCGGAAAATAAAAACCTTTTTGCAAAAAAGACAACCGCCTTCAAAAAGTGAAAAATAACTTTAGCACAGAACACACATTGACTTTAGTTTCGGAAGTCGGTGGCAATACAAAACAACAAACAGAACAAAGCCACTGAATTTGAATTTAGTTCTTTTTCATAGAAACCGACTGTTTAGAACGAGCAACTAGCTTCAACGTTCTGACTGGCTGACTCCTTGACAATTCAAAAGTGCCTGTAAATGGTTTATTTGAAATAAATGGTTTGTGTTTGAGTTTCGTACAGGTACAAAATGAGTGTTGTCCTTTACAAATCACGCAGATTTGTAAAAGATCCCAGAACAAAACTTATGATACTTACTTCCCCGAACAACTCCCCACAACAAAAGTAACATTTCTAAACTATTCACATTCAAAACAGTATCCGAACAGAATGGCCGTCAGTTTGCAAAGGCATTCATTTAGTGAATAGTGTCGCGCTGAGATGTGTACGATAGTGCCGGAGGAAGCTGGCCGTCTGGAATGCGCAGTGAACACAGATATACACTAGGGATGTTATGGATATGAAATTTCGGATCTGAATACGGATATACGAATAATACCTAGTCTTGCCATAAATATTGTCACGAAAAATATTTTTTATTTTATTGCAATTAATATTTATTACTTTTACAGTGTGTTAGTTTAATACATAAATATAAAACAATTTAAAATATAAAAAGCTTATTCGAAGTGGTCTCCATTGGCTGCATTACAGTCCTTTAAACGTTGAGGCCAGTTATCAATAGAAGCACGCACTCTTTCCATGGGAAAATTCTTCACTGCCAATCGTATGGATTGTTTTAGGGACTCCAAATTATCATGGCGTTTAGAGCAAGCCGTACTCTCTAAAATTGACCATAAATCATAATCCAGCCGAGTCCGGAATCCGAATCCGGCGCCGAGTGTTGTTGAAAGGACCATACTTGGTTATTGAACATGGTGTTGTTAAGGGGCTTAATTACCTTCTCAAGAATGGTATCTTGATACACTTGTGCCGATGTTTTGATATCTTTTTCACAAAAATATGGTTCAGTCACTCCTTCATAGCTAACAACCCACCAAACCATCACTGAAGTCGTATAATACCCACGTTGCACTTTGTCGACTAATTGGGAAGCTTCCTTAGAGCTTTGACCATAATACGGACATTTTGTTTGTTAAAATGTTGCTCAATTATAAAGGTTTTCTCATCCGTAAACAAAATTTTACTGTGACCTCCCTTTGCGTACCGCTTCAGTAGTTGTTTCGATTTTACCACCCTATTCTTTTTTAAATTATCAGTACAGTGACCAACAATGACCAGTGCGTCTCTTATAGGCTAAGTCATCTTTTAAAATACGCGACATGGTTCTGGGTACTATCTTCATCTCCCGAGATAAAATCTTTTGCTTTCGGACAGGATTTCTTCGAATTCTTTCCCTTACTGCTTTGACCACCATTTTCGTACGAACACTACGTGGACGGCCAGATCTTTTTCTGTCACATACAGAGGAGGTCTTGTTGTACCCATTAATAGCCCGGTACACAATTATTTGCTTATTACCAAGCGTATGGAGAGGTTTAAAAATTGCATTTGGCTCCATACCAACTTTGTGTAATGCAATCACAGCGATTCGGTTCTCTTTCTCACCCCACTCCATTTTAATACCCCAAAATATTGTACAATGTATTGGCGCCACGGATTATGATTGGCGCCAAAATTAGAAAACCCAATGAACAATCGTATAAAGATAAAGATAAAGATCATTTTATTTGTCAAAACATGCGTATACATGCAAATTAAGCATGCAGGATGACACAGTATTAATATTTCGAAACGTACATATTTCACCCGTAGGGCGTACAAATTTATAAAATTTACAATACATAAAAAAAACTGAATTATATAATCTAAAGTATAGAATAAAAAAATAAATTACTAAAGGCACTTCGATTCAAATATTAGTCAGTCATAAACATTGATAGGTTAGTAAAATAAATTAATCATAAAATGTCACAAAAATTAAAATGTCAAATAGTGTCATTCAAAAAGTCATTTACATTATAATAATACTTGTCTGTTAATAAATCTCGAATCTTTTTTTAAACTTTACTGGTAAAGTTTTATATGACTGTGGTATTTTATTATAAATTTTAGGAGCCATACAGAAAACACTTTTTCCCATTAATGCAGTCTTTGACGTATAAAAAACACAGATTCCAAATTCAAATGTAATAATATCTTTCTTATTTTTTTTTCTGACTAGCTGCTGCCCTGCGCAATCCACTCAATGGTTTAGAAAAACATAGAGGATCAACATACAAAAATCCAATTTTGTTTTTAAAGATTGCCGATGGTTTCAGTTACGGATATTCGATTTTTATCGATGTACGACTCGGCCGGGTGAAAATCTGTCATCATTTGTGGTGTCTCATTTAGACTCTACCCCTATCCGGAATTACCTATTCGAAACTTTTATAATGATTCGGTTACGGCGGTACGGTACAGGTTTTGGGTAAGTATAGTTTTATTTCTAATATTAGATACTTTCGATTACGAATTACGGAACTTCATAACATCCCTGATATACACGGTGGGACGTCGTGACGAAAAGTTTTACAATGAAATGCGTAAATATGTCAAATTTTCCTCGGTTAGGAAGGTAAGGTAATCTCTGAAAGTACGGGAGTCAATCGCTCCGTGTCGAATCGATTTCGATAATTGATAACGCTTGCTTTTCTGCAGGGTCCAAGCGTTCACTAAGTGGTCGATAGAAAGATTCGATATCTCAGCGATTTCGATTGTTGTTCGCGACGATAGCTCGTGATGAAGCAAATGAAAGGAGAGTGGACTGTATAACATGTATGTATTAAGGCAAATTAAAGAAATATGAAATTATAACCAGTGTCGGTTATATGCAAACAATTTAAGAGCGCCACTTGTCTACGCATTTGTATGGAAATATCGATCGAGTCATTTGATTTCGTCGTCGTTTCGTTACGCGATTTGCCATTGTCTAGCACATAGTGATCGAAAACGATTGATCACGTGACACTTCGAAAGCTTATGTCAACTCCGTACATTTCGGAATTATTTAATTTGGCTGTTGATAATGAAAATGTGATCTTGTCCATTCAAAAAAATATTTCAGTGATAGAGAGCGACACTATAGCCTATGTCATAGAATATGTTTTATGGTAGGTATACTGATTTCCACGCGGAGAAAGTCGCGGGAAAGTGACTAAAATGTAAAAGGTCGCTTCCAGTGAGTGAGTTTGAAATAATGCCCTGTGGCGGTGGTTCGCTATCTAAGCTTAGCCCTTTACCGTCGTGCTCTGTCAGATAAAGAGCTACCTTTTGCAATGATATTAGAACCTATCTTACCGGTCATAACTGGAGTAGGCTGTATGTTTATGTATACTGTAAAATGAATTTTACTAATATAGCTTATACTTAAGAGAGTCTTACTAACACATTATGGATCAATGTAATCTGAGACAAACAATAAATAAATCCTACTAATATTATAAATGTGAAAGTTTGTGAAGATGTTTGGATGTTTGTTACTCAATCACGCGTAAACCGTTAAACAGATTTGCATGAAAATTGGCACATAGGTAGACCATTTCCTGGATTAACACATAGGATACTTTTTGTCCCGGTAATGGATAACAGTTCTCTAAACGCGGGCGAAGCCGCGGGCAGAAGCTAGTAATAATAATAAAATAAAATCGTTGATAATAATAATAATATTTTTATTTAGTCAGAGTCTACAGACAGACAGAGAATTTACTTTTGTATCAAAACTCCTCACACTCCTTAACTTTCACATTTCTTTGTTATAAAACTTTCTGAAGAATAACATCCGCCAAATAGATGTCATGTCACATTATGCAAATGTAATGGAAAATGAGAATGTGGACGTTGCGGTTCGTTTATCGCGAACAAATACAAGTTAATGACCCATCCAGAGTTACTGCCATGTTGAGGCGCTCCCTCACTGTAGCATTCGCCTGTGTTATTCGAGGATTACAGTGCGTAACTTGTAATTGGGTACTTAAAACCACTAATCAATTGACATACTTTTTATGTTGAATGTGACGTGTTTTTTTTGCCAACTCAACTGATAAAAAATTTATTCATTTCCAAATCGAATTTTACAGTTAAGAGGATTGTGAGGTGCCGATACGCGGCGCGATGCAATAAAGTATTGAGTAGGTATTTCCAGAAATGCTATCTGTTTACCGTTCGCTCTGCCCCCCTCCGAGCTCCGGGTTAAAAATACAAATACAATATGGTCCTGCGCCCCGACCCGTATCGTGCGATAGAGAGAGAATTACCCCCCTAAACCTTCACGAAATGAGACAAGATTGGTCTCATAAGATTCAGTACAACTTAGTCCAGGTATGTACGTTTTACTTTTAAAGTAATTCAGTATAGTTCAATTTAAAAAAAATAAAAACGCTCGAGGAAGTTTTTAAGTCAAAAATGTAGATATTTAGATGATAAATACTTCTATCGTACGCAATATTTCTTTAAAATAAAAACGTGTAGACCTAGTTTTTCATTATATCTACAACATTTCCAAAAATGATGAAAATAGGACTAAGTTTACAGGGGGTTCGCTGATCGTATGAAAATTTACAGCCTCACAATCCTCTTAATTGATAGGTAATTTGGTTTTCAGGACTAGTATCAAGTGGATTTTCGAGAAGTTGTGTCCTGAAATTATACACTTTGTAACATTAAGGCGTTTGCTCACCAAGAGTCATCATCATCATCGTCATTATCAGCTGGAAGACGTCCACAAAGGCCTCCCCCATAGAAAGCCACAACGACCGGCAACCTGCCGCTTCCATCCACCAGTTACCCGCGACCTTGACGATGTCGCAGTACCAAGAGTATTCGTCTGTAGTGTAACACAGAGTCGAACTCAAAATGGAATCTTGGATTGTAACATTACAGGTGGAAGGCCCCGGTGTAGGAGCGCCTTTACGTCAAGATGAGGTCACGGAAATGTGTTAGAAGGACCTACTTAAGTTTTTTAAAGGAATACATTACTAATATGTACGACAGTTTAATCCACATAGATAGATAGATAGACCACAAATACTAAGCCAAATTTTGGCTAACCCGAGCCTGTCTCCTAGCAACTAATGTATCAGGTGGAGGTACAGAGTATTTTCCATGCACAATTTTTCACGTACACTAGCCTCCTTGCAATTTGTTTTATACACACTACAATATTGAGTTGTCCCATTCACGGAACTGCTGTTTTTATGTAGTGCGTTATCTAATCGGAGTGCGCGGAGACCTATCAATAATTTAAGTGACACTCATTATTCAGGATGACGTGTTTGTCAATTCTCGGGTCAAATTAGACCCATTATCGAGTCGGTGGAGGTTCGTGTGTTCGGGTGCAATTGGGGGCGCTTCCGAACTATAAGGTTAGGTTAAGAAAATAGGATTATCATCATACATTTTTTTACGTGATAACGTCTTATAAATCGATGAACACCGGCTGCACGCTCGAAAAAGTGTCACGTTCCGCCTGAGCCTGAGTGAGAGCGCGGAACAATCGATAGAGAGGCACGATCAGCCGAAACAATAAGCTCCGCCCATCTCGACAGAAGCCATTATTTGCTTATGTTATATATGTTAGCCATTATGTTTCTTTATGACGTTATCACGTAAAACTATCGTCCGTAAACCGACTTTACAGACAATCAATTTTTTTATGATAATAATTATTTTTTACCTAGGTTGAATTAAATAATGTCTCTAATTCATTAATTAATAGTACGAATGCTTTGGAATCACGAGGAATATCCATCCATAATACCCATTTCCAACCATTAGATACAATTTTGGATTGAAGATGACATTTTAATAAACTGTCACTCGCTGTTCCAAGTTCAAAATGGAGTTTTGTGATGTAATTCAAGTTGATAACGTCGATTGTTTTCGGAGAAATGTCAATATCTAAAGATATGATTGGTTACTTAATTTAAAAACATCAAGTCTCGTTTATGTGGATTTTGGATGTTTTAGTACTTAAAATTCGACTTCAGGTACACTTGTTTGTCCCTATTTCTGACATTTGATAAAGTACCTATGTGATAAGCATAGGTATCCGACCCATGCTTACAACGTACTTTATCAAATGTCTCATGCTGTAGGTATTTACCCAAACTTCAGAGTTGGCACCACAGATATAGATAGACCTATATAACGTAAGTATCACGATCTGTATGAAAACCAAGCGTGCCATTTTTTGGACGTCACAACGTAATACGAATGTTTTGTTTTTCCTAAATTTGGTATTATTCATTCACTCTGCACACTAATTCAAAAAGTTTAGGTAAAAAATATGATACAGAATTTACGTAACGTAGAAATAAAAAAATATAGAACACATTTAAAGATTCTGCAAGCATTCTCCGACAGTCGTTTCTCTTTTGGACTGTTCACCGACAGGACGTTTCGTTTTTGAGAGATTCGTCGATAGAACGTTTCTCCTATGGATGTTTCGCCGATAGAATGGTTCGTATTTGTTTGTTTCGACGACAAGACTTTTCACCTATGGAATATTCACCGTCAGATCGTTTTGTCTACGATTGTTTCGACATAACTTTTTCACTATTCAACTACAAAACCACCAAAAACCTACTAGCTTGCTACAAAGACATGAAGAAAGAAAATGTTTTAATGTAAGACCGCCCAGCAGCTAACAAAAGAGCTGATAACTTTAAAGTAGCTAAACCGATTTCGATAAAACATGTCTAAGAACCATCAGTAGAAAACCTGCTTTCAAATAAGAAAAACCGCTATCAAATCGGTCGACTCGTTTAAAAGCTACGGTGCCACAGACAGACACACAGACACGTCACACTTATAACACCCCTCTTTTTCGTCGGGGGTTAAAAATAGAAGAATATGGTTGGTAATAGATAAATACCATTCATTCAAAGTAAAGGCGATCTTACATTAAAACATTTTCTTTCTTCATGTATTTGTAGCAAGCTAGTAGGTTTTTGATGGTTTTGTAGTTAAACAGTGAAAAAGATATGTCGAAACAATCGTAGACAAAACGATCTGACGGCGAATATTCCATAGTTGAAAAGTCCTGTCGTCGAAACAAATAAATGCGAACCATTCTGTCGGCGAAACATCCATAGGAGAAACGTTCTATCGACGAATCTCTCAAAAACGAAACGTCCTGTCGGTGAACAGTCCAAAGGAGAAACGATTCTCGGAGAATGCTTGCAGAATCACATTTAAGATAGTAAAATGTGTTATATATTTTTTTTATTTCTACGTTACGTATATTCTGTATCATATTTTTTACCTAAACTTTTTGAATTAGTGTGCAGAGTGAATGAATAATATTAACAATGTTAAGCTGTACATATGTAACACATGAACATAGTGTTTCTATAAATTATATCTGACTTGACAAAAGTGCTACGAGACACTATTCTTAGTTTTAACACAATCTATCACGGAACGTATGAAGTTAAAGTTAAATTACTTAATAGCCATTTAGGCTAGATCGAAAATTAAAACTTCCACTTAAATTTCACAAAAGTATGATAATCTAACTGATGGTAATAATCCTCGCGTTATCAAAAAAAATGGTAATTCACGTGACCAAATGGGTCGAAGAGTTGCTATACACTGGGGCAATGCTGTCAGCCTTTTAGGCACATGTCACAATGGCAATGGTCTAACTCAATGGTAATAATCCTCGGGTTGTAATAAAAAATAATAATTAGCAGGATCGACTCTTCACGTGACCAAAAGGGTCAAAGAGTTAGCATTGCCATACAATGGGGAATTGCTGTCAGCCTTCTGGGCACTTGTCCCAATGACCGCGAATTAGATGACTTTTGAATGTCCTATGAGCTCCCCCAACATTTTTAATAGTTTATGCCTGCGACTTTGTCTGCCTAGACTTCAGAATAAAGCTAAAGTCCTAAATTATTCCATTAGAACACATAAACGAGATAAAAAATATTCTATGCTCGTTATGTTCGATTTTATTTATCTAAAGTACATTTTTGGTTAAAAAACTATGGATATACGACTAAAAAGTATGAAAATAATTGATTTGAAGAAATTCACTAGTCCAAACATTTTCCATTTTCTATTCCGTGCCAACCACAGATATAGATAGACCTAGAACACGCAAGAGCAACTACTTCGCGTGCCTATTTTCGTGCCTAACTTACGATAAAAAATCGTAAGTGAAAAAATAAAGTAAACGTTTTCTTCCATTGGTAAGTCATTTTGCGATTAATATTATGCGTAATTAATTTAAAAAACAATTATTTTTAATCTAATACCCTCAGTAATACCTGGGAATACCAAATTTAGGAAAAACAAAACATTCGTATTATATTGTAACGTCCAAAAAATGGCAAGCTTGGTTTTCATACAGATCGTGATACTTACGTTATCTAGGTCTATCTATATCTGTGGTGCCAACACTGAAGTTTGGGTAAATACCTACAGCATGAGACATTTGATAAAGTACGTTGTAAGCATGGGTCGGATACCTATGCTTATCACATAGGTACTTTATTATTTTTTATTACAACCCGAGGATTATTACCATTGAGTTAGACCATTGCCATTGGGACATGTGCCCAAAAGGCTGACGGCAACTCTTCGACCCATTTGGTCACGTGAATTACCATTTTTTTTTGATAACGCCAGGATTATTACCATCAGTTAGATTATCATACTTTTGTGAAGTTTTAATTTTCGATCTAGCCTAAATGGCTATTAAGTAATTGAACTTTAACTTCATACGTTCCGTGATAGATTGTGTTAAAACTAAGAATAGTGTCTCGTAGCACTTATTTCAAGTCAGATATAATTTATAGAAACTATATTCATGTGCTACATATGTACAGCTTAATATTGTTAATATTATTATTCATTCACTCTGCACACTAATTCAAAAAGTTTAGGTAAAAAATATGATACAGAATTCACGTAACGTAGAAATAAAAAAATGTAGAACACATTTTAGTATCCTAAATCAAATGTTTCCCAAATCTTATTACCAACTCCCTAGCTTCGTTTTGTTTCGTTAAACATTTGTCTCGGCAAGTTGTTAACACTCCCTGTCCTTAGGGAGATAACTACTAGTTACATTTTATTTCGTTATTAACTTTTATCAGAGGCTGACAAGTGACAACAAACTTACCCAAGTCTAGTAGAACGAATTATTAGTTCTCAACTTTCAAGTGTTTTTTGAAGAAAGTAAAGTTAGATTTTTATAACGGGCCTGCGAGACGTTGTTTTGGCCTAAAAAAAAAGGTGTACTAGAGTACGACCGTAGTGCCTTAAAAATGTAATTAAAATCGGCCCAACCATTTAGGAGTTAAGTGACATATATCCTACTATACATGTACAGAAAAATAAACTATATATGTACAGAAATATTAAATTAGCGACGTATTAATGACTAAGTACTTACTTACTAATGCTTGTAAAAAATATATCTAAAGTGCCATACGCCTTAGCAAAAGTTCCCTTTTGTACCTTTTCTTTTCTCCATAAATAAAAAAAATAAAAGCAGTTTCTAGTTTCATTTATTTCAAATATGTTAAAGGTTACCTAATTGCATTACTTTTTGTCGTGGATTCGATGAATGTTTTAATTTAGGTTCGGTAGTCATTTCTAGAAAAAAGGTTAATCACCTTAAACATAGGTAATAGTTTGGAAAGCTTCATGCTTCTAAAGTTTAAGTTATACGAGTTTAAGTTTAAATTATACGTAGTCACATTGTTGTCAAGATCCATTCGGTGACCAAGTAAAACATGTTAATTACCTCAGATCATAAAACCTATTGTTTTATAATCTGAGTTAATTATCTACTACCTAATCATTTTCTATTACTTCCATTTAGTATCTTTCCTTTTGAAAATAAAATCGACTGATTTACATTCAATACGAATAAATCTTATCTTAAGTAAGGTAGGTACATATCCTTTTAAAACCCAAAACAAATTCTGAAATAAAAGTGTTTCCTTGTTCTCTTCAATATTTATTTTAGTCACGTACTAATGAATATACCTACTTACACGTTATCTTTATTTGGTATGGGGTCGACCCAAAAACTAACCTTTGTAAATTTTAATTGCATTTGTTAGGAATACTAGCGTGGATTATGCTATAATTAAAATTCGATAAGCAAAATTAAAACTGCCTAACTAACGCTGCTTAATTAACGTTGGTTACATACAAAAATGAGAGTAATCATTAAACATTCAATACCTAGGTTCTTAATGAATCTGGAGCTCAGCAATTAGCAAGTTAGCTGAACGAGGCACAAGAATTCAGTAGTTTGCATTACAAGGTGCCAACATGGTTCAGGCGGGCCCTGTAATACCAAAATTCAAACGTGGACGCTCAACTATGTTAGCCTAGATTAGATTTAGTTAGCTATTTAAATTAAGGTTTCTTTGTTAATTAAGAAAATTAGGAATTTTGTTGGTAAAAAATAGCAAGAAGGCCGGACTACAACGGACCTTTTTTGAAAATGGAATTTAATAAACTGGCCATTATAGAAGTAATTTAAAAATTCATCGGTTCTTTTTAATAATATTTAAGGTATTTATTAATATTTTATCTTGTAAATCAGCCAGTTTTTTTAATATCATTATAACCTTTTTCCTTTATTAAATTACTAGATTTTACCCGTGATTTCGCCCGCATGCATGTCGGTTATTACGGATGAAGATGAAGTCCTCTCTTAAGGTTTAAGCTTAGTACCAATAATCACATCAGTCACTTTATAATATTAGTATGGATGCAACCTCTTTTGAAAATATTCCAAGAATGAGTTAGGCGCGCATACTTTATGAGATGTACGAACAAAAGGTTTTATTTATAACTAGCTGACCCGACAGGCGTCGTCCTGTCAATTGTTTTTGAAGTTATACTTCTTTAGGCGCGTTATGAAAAAATGATGAGAGTGAAATTTTACGATGCGCGCGCACACCGTCACACAAAATTCTCACGGGAGTAATTGTAAACAACGCCATCTCTGACGTACATGCTGAACTACTTACTGCCTTCGTTGCTATTTTGTGACTCGAAGAAGTATAACTTCTCACGCGCGTACATAAGTACACACTGAATTTTTTTAATTTACTTACTGTATAAACCTTCCCTGGACTTCCACAAATATTTCAAGACCACAATTAGCCAAATCGGTCCAGCCGTTCGTGAATTTTAGCGAGAGTAACGAACAACGATTCATTTTTATTATATAGTTTATATGAATGATAAAGAGCGTTAAAAAGAAAAATTACTATAGAGGAGAATGAAACACGCTAGAAAATGATTAACTTATAAGTATTATTACTTAGAATAAGAGTTATTTTTTGTCAGAATTGCTCAATTCATTAATGAATTCAAACAGTGATACGAAATCTTTGTATGAAAAAAATCAGTAGTATGCTACTAATCCTATTCAGTATGAACTTAAGACCGAAAATCCAAAAATTAAAAAGAAAAAAGTTCTTTCGAAAATACAAAATTATTTTAATCCGAAGGTCGTCGGTACTCAATACAGTTTGCAGTTTGCCCTTTTCAAGAACAACTATAGAGTCTTAAACCTTTTGAACGTGTCTGTAAACCCGTTCTGTGACATTTAGCAAAATAACTACCAACCTAACGGAAGCTTTGTTATACCCAAGAATAACCACCCACTTCTCATTTCCCTTACAAGATGTAACACAAGCGTGATCATTAAGTTGTCGTGTGACGCGGACACACATCGGGTATTCATAACGCTCTTTATTGCGGTACCCATTCATCTCAGCCAATGAAGAAATGGGAACATCAGATTGGTGTAGAAACGTCTATTGAAAATGAAACTGTAACGAAATAATGCCTACATTGAATTTAAATGGGGAAGGACTTGGTTTAATGTTTTACGTAAAAGTTTTACTTACGTAAACATTTTCATTATAGAATTATTGATGATATGGTTGGCGGGCGCTGTAGCTAAGTGAGTGGCTGGTGAAGGAAGACGTAAGGAAAACTAAACTGTCAACGGCAACGTAAGAAGTCCAATTTGACGTTTCTTCTTTTGAACTAGTACAGTCAGCAAAAGAGATAGGTATGCAGGTCATCGGAAATGGTTGAAGTTTACCTAGAAACCGATGTATGTTTTCGAATGAAATTTAATTAAATCATTGAAATGTTTTTTCTCTATTAAATTTATTTTATTTTATTCAAAAACATCCATCGGTTTCTAAGCAAACTTTAACTATATCTGACGACCCTGCATACCTATCTCTTTTGCTGACTGTAAGTAAAAAACTGAAAAATAAAATTAATAATCCTAATTAATCAAAGTCAAAGTCAAAGAATTTATTTCAATTAAACTATTTGTAGGCACTTTTGAATAGTCAAAGAGTCAGTTAGATAGTCAGAAAGTTGAAGCTAGTTGCTCGTTCCAAAACGTAGGGTAGGTCTCTATGAAGAACGAGCAATAATTTATTAAGTACTATGTTACCCATACACTATAACAACGAGTATCGTTCGTAAGCATCAAGTTTAACTTTATATTTAAAAAATGCACTCAATAACACGAATTAATCATTGATTCATATTAAAAAATGATATGTCAAATGGGACTTCTTAGATTGTCAGGAATATATCTCTGTGTATGAAAAAATGTCCATGAAAATGTGTTAAATAAGGGTAGTGCTTCAATCGCGACCGGAAAAATAATTATGGCGAGATAAATACATTAATTTGTATGAAATAAAAAGTAATTTAGAGGGTTTAAATTTTTTTCCAATGTGATGAATTCATTACCAGGAGTAGATTGATATATTTAGCATATTTTTAAACGCCCGCATGATTAAAATATTACGAAATGAAAATAACAAAAAAAAAGTGACAAGCGATGTTAACGAATCTATAAAATTGGCAGACAAGTGATGTGACAAGTGTGTGGAAAAAAATAATCATTATTTGTGATATTATTTCCCATAAAACGATGCAATTTCAATGTAAGAACTGCGAAACGGCGGTTGTCAGTGTCACTGTTACTGTCAATCGTCGTTTCGGTCTGAAATAATGATCTTTTCGTTAAACTATGAACTTTTTTTTTGCGGGGTTTTAAAAACATTGTAAAAGCCTGAAGATACTCTTTAGGTATCCAAGAACATAGGATTAGAGAATTTCAACTTCTCTAAACATCTTAATTTTTTTTGTTGTATAAATCCTGCCATGATTTTTTCTAACTCGGCATTCTTCAATCCGTCAACAACTGTTACATTATCCAAAATTGCTGCGTGTTACGGGTTAGATTTCGGCACGGAAGGAAAAATAAAAAGGTCCTATTTAAAATTGTTCACATTAGCTCTAGGTAAAGAAACAATATTGATCGTTTAAATTACGAATGAAAATAGGTTGCTTCTATTTTTCTTATTAGGTATATCTACTTTCATTAAAATTAAAAAGGATGAAAAACAAGAACATATGAAAACAATATGATTGCTAAATGAATATTTTTGTAAAGACAATATACATAGTGCTCGTTGACCTGTGTGTGGAATCTTGTTTGCGGTGTTTCATTTAATTTTAAAGAGCCACAAACAAAAGGGGTGGTGTAGTAGTATAAGGATAATGGTTCAGGCGGTAACAAATTAGAGTCACGTAAATTGGTTTGTTAACATTTATGTAATGTTATGTAAACACAGCTAACCACAATACAAGATATAATACATAGATCATTCTAAAAATAAAGGGTTGAAGGGATTTCCTTGGTAAAGCACAGGAAAACTTTGACATGTGTGGATTACACATGTCAAAGTTTTCCTGTAAAACGAATTCCTACGTACGAAAATACTGCCCGTTGTATGTCACATATAAACACTTTTAAGCTAAACCTTTTTAAACTGCAAACATTTTTATAAAATTGCCAGTCGATGGTAAGTGCAAAAGGCAAATAAAGAAAAAAAAGTGCAAATGTCAAATTTGAAATGAGAACACAGTTCGAGTAAATAACGCGGGTGACAATAATCATTTCAAAAAATGTCGACGCATTTTCATTCTTATATTTTTATAGAAAGTCTCAAGGCGACCGTTTATTCTAGTTGGAATAAAAATAAGCGCAGTATTTCACCGTCGTAAGTGTACTTATCGCACATTGTTATTTAGATATTTCTGCCTTTAGAAATAATGGAAAAAAAATACCTTTTTTTACCTATTTTCTTTTTTATAGTTATCTACATACATGTTTTACAAGTTTACATTATTTACTTCAATACCAACCAGAAAATAAAACAGGCAACTGAAGCTAATAATATAACACATTACCCCTCCAAAAAGAAGCTTTGTGATGTACTGCATTGAACCCAATGACGTAATTGAACCCGGTAATCCCACTGTATCATTCCTTCCCCTACTCTATTGTAAATTCTAGGCTATTATATAGTTCAGTGAACAGTTTTATCAAACTTAACAATGTTACATTATGTACTTAAATTCTCAACCAACTCATCCTATTTAAAACTAACAGCTGAAGACGAAAAATGAAGCAGAAAAAATATAGCAGTATAATATAGTAGTATAATATATTGCTATGGACCCTAAATGGGTTCATAGCAGTACAATGTCACAGCCACTGTATCAGTCCCTCCTCTACTCTACTGTACATTCTAGGTCATTCTTTAGTTCAGTGAACAGTGTTTTCAAATTTTACAACATTACATTATTTACTTCAACTCACAATGAATATACTCATGCTATTTAAAATAGACAAAAGTAGCCAAAAGATTACCTCATTCCCCCTCCCCTTTCAAAAAGAAACATTGTGATAATATTGTACTGCTTTGAACCCACTACATCCCACTGTATCAATCCCTTCTCTACTCTACTGTAAATTCTAGGCTATTCTTTAGTTCAGTGAACAGTGTTACCAAAACAGTGTTACCAAAACAGTGTTACCGAATTTTCATATCTAATTTAAAACAGACAATCCCTCCAGCCCTCCTAAAAATAAAGTTTGTGATAACGTTGTATTGGTTTGGAACCCACTGTAACAAACCCTTCCCTAGTCTATTGTAAATTCTAGATCATTATATAGTTCAGTGAACAGTGTTATCAAACTGCGTTCGATCGCAAACTGTAACAGTGCTTCCTCTAGTGTAAAGTGGCGATGACGTCACGGACGGCCATTATCTACGTAGCAACTATGAAGTTAGCTATCATTTAGTTAGTGTATCTCGGTTACATCTGCCTGTAGGGCTTTCACCAGTAGATTGTTGACGGTTCCGTACGAAGTGGCTGTATCGACTTTATTCTTCATGAAAAATAATGCTAATGCATATAATTAAGAATCTGGCTTTATTTTCCAAGTTTATTTATTCAAACTTTTGTGAGACACATTCAAATTCATGATTCCATTTTAGAAACAAATCTAAATATCAATTTGGTACTCATTTAAAACAAATGACTGTAAAATTGACACTTATTGTGATTGAATTTGGATCAAACTCGATTATGACGTAAAACAGCTGATATTTTGCATTATGGGATCCGATCACGAGACCAGTTTGCTAGCCAGATAAGCGGCTTATGTCGTTGAATTTAGGTTCAGACTTGACGGTGTTGATTTGTACACGAACCCAGTCAGTACTTTGTACTTTTCCTATATTTTACTACTTTTACCTATATAAAGTACTTTGTGGTCAGTAGCAGTACCTACTTAGTTTCTAGCACAAGCGCCTAAATTCGATTATGAAATTGGAAGTACCATTTAAAGGAATATTAATTTAATTTGGCGGTTTTTTTATACTCAGTGTGTCATTCTAATTGCTGTTGCTCTATAGCGCTAACATATTTTTTTTTGTTCTGGGTTGAATTTTGTCATGAATCTTCTATGGAGTGGAAGAATTTGTCAGACTCTTATTGACTAAAAACCTTCCGTGGTGTTCCATCTCACACCTCACGGAAACGTACATACGCGCCTTCCGCAATCCCCGACAGGATAGTGCCAACCCTAACGCAAGTATCGTGGGTAACAGGATATGCGAGGTAACAACTTTTGTTTTGACCTCTGCCAACTCGTAATAGAGTTTTAAACCCTTTAACAAAGTATGGTCAAGCCTGCGGTCACCACTTATCGGTACAAATCTAAATAAAACAGATTGAAGTGTGTTTGAATTACTTTTTGATTGATGACCCGGATTTCAGTTTTTCGGGTAGCGTTTTAGGGAAAATGAGTTTAAGTACGTTAGGTTAAGATTTAAGTTTAAACATCAAAGCATTTATTTCATTTAAACCATTAATATAATAATAATAATATTTATTGGAACAAAAACATATTTTACAAGATGATTGCGTACGTAAATAGCTACATTAGTTATAAAACTGTGTCGCAGTCATTAACACCCACCTCCAAGAGGGAAACGACAGCGTTCCAGATTCCAGAGATAAAGTACAATATGGGATAAAAAGAACAATAACAAGTTTTACAAAATTAAATAGTAAAAAATTCACATTCACAGGTACCTACTGTTAAATTGTCAAGTAAATACGTAATCAAATGAATCATACAAAGCGTGGCTCGGTAGGTACCTGCGAAGGTAAAAAGATTATAAAACATTTGCGCTCTGGCTAAACTAACATTTAATTAAAATGTTCTACACCGCTTTATTTCAACGCTATTTCTAGAATTTTTACTCTACGAATAATGTTTTCTGACTCGTAAAAACCCAAAAAAGTTCAATTTGAAGCCTTCTAAATGAGTGCCTACGTTTTGTTAAAAATTTCTATTAACTATTTTATTAAATAGTTAATATAAAGCAGACGAACAAAGTAAAAAAAAGCTGTGTTTTTTAATAATTGATCATCATCTGCCTAGCCCACGCCTAGCCTTTTCGTAACTAAACTCTTTTGCAAAAAAAACGGGTAGGTACTTTAGATTTTTCTCTCTACTTCAATGAAGAAGAACAAGAAAGAGGTTTTATTAATTTGACGATATATTGGCATATTATTTGAAGTATCCGGGTATGATTCTTTACGTTCCAAATTTAAATTTTGAAATTAACAAAAGAAAAATAATGATTGTGGATTATTGTAAAATTGCTTTACTAATGACGCGACGATTTTTTTACTGATTACTAAAATTTAATTTCAATTTATCTTTCTTTTTACATTAAATACCACTTTTTGACATGAGTGATAAAGCGATAAGGGCCGGTAAAATTATAGCCCTACTTGAAGAAGGTTGTTCGCAATCTTACGTGTCTCAGCGGCTAAATGTGAGTCGTTCAACTGGCCAGAGGACTTGGCAACGGCATCAAGAGACCGGTTCGGTCAAAAGAAGACCCGGTTCAGGAAGAAAACCATGCGCAAAACCAAGAGATGACCGTTTTTTGGTGAGTCAGGCGTTGCGTAATCGTAAGGCGTCAAGTGTGGACCTGAAGAAGAGCCTTGAAGAAGTAAGAGGAGTAGAAGTTAGCTTGTGGACGGTGAGGAGGAGGCTTTTGGCTGCCAATATCAGGAGTTACCGCCTGGCTCGGGACCCTAAATTACTCCGTGAGCACCGTGTTGCTCGACTTCAGTTTGCTCGAAACTGTGCTTCATGGATTCTTGAGGACTAGAATAAAGTATTGTTTTCTGATGAAGCTAGAATCTCTTTGTGTGGAGAGGACCGACGTCGGCGAATGCTGCGAAGACCACGGGAACACTATGCGGAATTGTGTTTCGAAGAAATCACTCCTTATGGTGGAGGCTCCGTTATGTTTGGGCAGCAATTGATTCGACGGAGCGTACGGAGTTAGTTTTCATAGAAAGTGGAACGTTAAATGCACACCGATACATAATGGAAGTCCTAATTCCATATGCACAACCCGCATTGACTGCACTTGGGGAAGATTCCATTTTTATGGACGACAATGCTCGCCCGCGCCGTTCTGGCGACGTGGAAATGTACATGCAAGATGTTGGGATCCGTCGTTTAGATTAGCCAGCTCGAAGTCCTGATCTCAATCCAATTGAGCATGTCTGGGATATGCTAAAGAAACGGGTAAGATCAGTGCAACCTGCTCCACAAAACATCAGGGAGCTAAAAAGAGTAATTGCAGAAGAGTGGGAACGTATTCCTCAAAACGTTATTAAAACATCGTGGAAAGCATGCCCAGAAGGATTCAAGCTGTGATTTTGGCAAGGAGGTCACACTCGTTATTAGGTTTTTACATTAGTAACTTTATTTAATGAAAAAAAGTAATAAAACCTTCTTGCCTTTATTGCCGACCACTATTATGTTTGGCCGTGTACATCGGTTTTCAAGAATTCTAAAGCTTTTTTCTTGAATTTAGATAAAAGATAGATAGATAAAAGAGGCAACACTCTAAACACCTAAGTGAAACCAACTGTGGGCAGACGCTCTCTTTCTGAATGCATACATAAGATAATAATTGTCCGTGTGGTGTCGGACGTAAAGAATAGCACCATCCCATATCTTCCCGTGGGTGTCGTAAAAGGCGACTAAGGGTCTTACCAGAGAATGGGCAGCAGCGTTCTCTATGTCTTTGTAACAACCATACTGCGATCGCCAACCCGCCTGCCAAACGTGGCGACTATGGCAAAATCCCCCCTTGGGGAAAAAAAAGAAGAGATCCTATAAGGGTTTCGTTTTTTCAGTTTGAGTTACGGAACCCTAAAAAATATAAATCGCAATAAAATATATAAGTATTACATAATAGTTTATTCACCAGAGGCGCTTTCTGTGAATCAAGGTATCTGGAAACAGTGGTTTCTATGAATAAAGTTTTCGGCAAGAAGTGCTATTTATGAACAGAGATCTCTGTCAACAGTGCTTCCTATGGACCGAGATATCTACAGACGATGTTTTCTATTTCGATGATGTCTAGGAATAGAGATTTCTATGAGCTCTGCTTTCTGTGTGTAGTCATATTTCATATTTCATATTTATTTATTTGCATACCATAATGTGTGTAAAGATGTTACATGAGGCTTAAAGCTAAAGTACTGTTATGGACCCTGTTAGGGCACAGCAACATACATAGTAGTAACTTAAGAATAAACAAAGATGATAACGATTCTTATAAATTTATGTTAACTTATAATTTACGTACGTTTATAATTCATAATTATGGTTAATGAGATCAGTTATACATTTAGTTAGTTTAGGTGAACATTCATAATTTAGAAATTCTTTATTTTATTAAAAACAAAGAAAAAAAACAAAAAATGGCACGTCAACACAGATAAGACATTAACATTATAGTGGACTAATATTATCTAATAAGTCAATATCTAATAAAGACATGTACAACCTTTACTAAATCGCAGTGTCAAACTCATAAAACCATGCAAAAGAATTTATATGAATTTATAATGTTATTTAACTTAGAATAAAAAATATTATTTATAAATAAAATGAAAGTAAATGGAATCATAAAATTATAAGTTAAATTGGTAAAAGTAAGAATAATGTTAAAATCGAAATTATTTAATTTATAATTTAATTGAGATCATGTATGGTTATTATAATTATAAGTAAGGATAATATCTCAGTTTATCATTCAAATATTCATTTATATTGTAGTAGTTTCTGCTTAGTAGAAATTGTTTTAATTTATTAGTAAAACTATTATATTTACTTTCGTTCCTAATTTGTTCGGGTAGTTTATTATATAATTTTATAGACATAACATAAGTACTTGAGGAATGCAGTTTTAGTCGTGATGTTGGAAAATTTAGTCGGTTTTTGTGTCTTAGTGTAATTTTAGTTTGTATGTCGTCTCTTTTTGTGTAGAATTCCCCAGAATTCTCAAATATCCATATTTGCGTACAAATTTACATGTTTCAAAAGTCGTATCGTACAAGCGTGTTTCTATCTTAGGTTCCACGCTCATGTCCAGCAGTGGACGTCTTTCAGCTGAAATGATGATGATGATAATGATGACATAAGATAAGTAAACACATATCACTGTCTCGTTCTTGTGTATGCATTCAGAAAGAGAGGATCTGACCACAGTTGGTTTCACTTAGGTATTTAGAGTGTTGCCTCCACTTTTATCTATAAGCTTCTTGTCTGTACCCAACGACTATACGTTGATGACGTTATAAGCCTATTAGCTGCCAGTCTGCTAATAATCGTATTTTTACATTTATAATCTCTGGACATGAATGGCGCTTTACTCTTCCTCTGGATGGAATTAAACGAGTCGATTCGCGCTTCTGTATACATTTCTGAAGCACTGAAAAGCGGTTCAATCCCATCAGTTGCCGAAAGATGTTATTATAAGCGACTCGTCTACCATCGTGCGCCCTGGACATCACTTGAAGGAAACATCGTGGAAAAACCCCCGCCATTAATGTAAGATAAGATCTTTATTTGCCTTAAACTTGGTGTAAAGTTGTTACAGTCAGGTATTAATCTAAAGTCCACAACCACATGTTAAGCTATACAGGATATGTATCGATTGCATGTAAAATAATACTTAAATTGATTAATTAATTGTAGAAATGGAAGTTTGTCGATATGACTGCTGAGGCTCAGATCAAGGAAACATTTCTAATAATACTGTTAGTTTATTCTGACCTATCCGTGTTCTGACCCCTCATCCCACATTAAGTAATATGTTTCAAATCGTCAATCAACCTTCAGCAAGCGTGGTGATAAATGCTCGTGTCTTCTCTTTATAAGAAGAGGCCTTTACCCTGCAGTGGGAAGGTTGGTATTATTATTTATTACTAGCTTTTGCCCGCAACTTCGTCCGCGTGAATGTCGGTTATCGCGGATGCAGACGAAGTCGGATATAAAAAAGTAGCTTATGTCCTTCCACATGGTTCAAGCTTTCTTTAAACAAAATTTTAACAAAATTGGTTCAGCAGTTTTGTCGTGAAAATATGACAGACAGAGTTACTTTCGCATGTATAATATTACTAGCTCTTGCCCGCGTAAAGTAGCCTATGTCCTTCCTCAGGGACCATGCTATATTCATAGCAAATTTCATCAAAATCGGTTCAGCCGTTTCATCGCGAAAGCGTAACAGACAGAGTTACTTTCCCATTTATAATATTAAAAATATTAGTATGGATAAGTAAATTAAGTATATAAGTATGGATTAACATGATAAACTTTGCATATTTACAAGATATGATTAAACATTTATTTTAAAAGAGTACCTAAATATAGGGTTTCTTAGCCATTCTTCTCCATACGATACTCCCCTACCTTTTGAAAGGGACTTAAAGATTGAAAGCATAGGCACTTTGCCTTTTAATAGAATACCTGATTAAATTATTAAAATAAAAAAATAATAATTTGACTTTGACTTAGGAACAATTTGAGAAACTGACCTATCTTATAAATAGAGTGGCAAAGACGAAGAGTAATCTGATACGTTTATAAACGCCCCAGAGTTGAAATCGGGAATGGGGTCTAGAATGAATCTATGTTAAAAGTTTGTGCGTACTAGCATAATTATCTTTAACGTAAAAGCAAATTTCAGGTACCATTACTGAATAATTGACAAAGCGTGCGAAGCCTATAGACCTACGAATGTATAGACATGCATATTGTTTGCAGACTTATGGCTGAATATTCGATCACACAAATACTGTACCTTAGGAATTCAATTTGGGAGCTTTTAACATGTAATGGAATTTGCGGTTCGTTGCCAAAACAGTACTGTGTTGTGATGTACGTTTGCAGTAGTTCACTTTGAGTTCTCCGAATTAAGTAAACGTTGGCATATCGGAAGATATTATATATTAGGGAGATATAAATTGATATCTAGTCTAATAAAGAATGAAAGTACAATTGTTTAAACATTTTTTATTTAGATGCATCAAAACTGTTTCCTGCTGCGTGCAAAAATCACCTTACCTTACTTTAAATTACTACCAAATCGACACCTGCAAGTAAGAACATGGTAACTCATTTTTTTAGACTTTCCAGGAGAGCGCGTTAAAGATTGCAATAGTCTACTATAGTCTATAATAGGCTACTACGTGTACCTATATAAAGTCCTAGTGTGAAATAAACTTGACATTGGCAATTAGTAGGGTCATATCGAATAAATAAAGTGTTTATTTGATGCAAAGACACTTGTCCTTCTTTGTTTTTTGTGAGTTACCATGAAATATTTTAACATAATAATATCACTACATTATGTAAAAAATAAACTGGCTTTCGAAAAATAAACATTGTTTCTCTGAGATACAATATCCGAAATGTTATTTAATGTACCTATTATGAATGGGCTAAATTGTGTTCGTAACTAAAAATACATTTAAAATACACTTGGTGGACCATTACTTACAATTTTTTTACACTTTCTAAATTGTAAACGAAAATACGTACAGACTTGTGAATTAGATCAAAAGAAAGAGAATTTAATTTTAAATTGAGTTACAGTGGAACTTTACTTTGGCTAAAAAGAGACCATGTTCTTAATTGCAGGTGTCGAAATGTGACCAAGGCATAGTCTAGTCACTAATATAAGAGCAGTACCTACATCTAAATATTTTGTAATAAAGAGAAAACATTTGATTTATTGTGTGTTTTTTTTTGTCATAGATAAACCCAAAAAATGCTTAACGGATTAAAAAAGTCTTTCACTTAGCTACATTATCAGCAAGTAATGGGGTGCGTTTTATGGTAGATACGTTTTATTTTCACGCAGACAAAGTCACTTACACACACACATACATACCCCCCCCCCCTACATTTATAAGTGCCGAAAGCATTAGTATGAAATAAAACTCTTATAAATATTTTTAACTACCTACTGGGCACAAATAGTATAAAATTGGTATAGATATTTCGACTACACAAAAATAACGATATTTTCGGCGATAAACAAACATCCTATGCAAATTCAAATTCAAATTAATTTAATTGCTAGAATGTAGGTACAAATGAAGAACTTAAGACTATCGTGGCCCAATTACATTCTACCAAAACATATGGTGTGCAAATATGTCATATTACTTTTAAAATAAAAGAATAATTAAAATTTTGTTAAATAAAATAAAAATTAGCGTCAAAATAGTGAAATTAAAAATGTATTAAAATGTCAAATCACGAATACAATGCTATATCAATATTGCTGCAAGGTAGCAAGGTATGCTTTAATATTATTTAGTTTTAATCTTCTTATAAATTCGTTTAAATCATAAAAACAATGTTCCTTTAACCATTGTGTCAACATTTTTTTGAACATAATCAAAGGTAAATCTTTGAAGGTGTCGAGTAATTTATTAAATACCTTTATTGCCGTTATGTAACAATTTCTTTTGTACAATCCTAGCCTACATTGTGGTACACAGAGCATATGTTTATGCTTATTTTTATTCCTAGGAGCTACATTTCTTTTTATCACATCTTTATACTCCTAAAAATATTCTGAGTTTTTTTTGTACAAATAGGCATATGCACGGTAGAGGCAAAATATTATACTTTTCTAACAAGGGCTTACATCTATCAGTATACCAGGCTCCACAGACTCCACGCAAACACTTTTTTTGGACTCTAAATGGTCTTATGATCTCTATTAAGCAACCTTTTACTGTCAACAGTAAAAGGTTGCTTAATATGGTGGTGTATTTAATACTAGAATGTAGAGTTATGTCTGAATGAAATAACGTTAATGACTGCGATCGCAAATGTCTATCTGTAATACAATTTAGAGATTCACGTGAAATGTTGACTTCATCACAAATGTCAAGTGTACACTCAATATCTAAGCTCATTAAGCCTTTAGCTACTCTAACGAAATATTACATATACATTGCGCGTTTAAGTGCAATAAATAATCAGTATTTTTTTTCATTGGGACATGCCCGCCACATTATTCCCAAACCACTGCAACTCCTGAAAGTAAGATTCAACAGCGGCAACCACCAGAAAAGCGTCGAGACTCTGAAGCTCGACGAGTCCCGGAGAAACATTACAACTGTCTTGAAAGAACAGCGGAGGAGTAAGAAAAACATATTTTCATCCCACCATCTCGGAAAGAGTATTTTTAATCTTCAATATCTGAGTGGAAAAGCCGTTTTTATTCTCTAGAGGATAAAGTAAATTTATCTTCAATATCTGAGTGGAAAAGCCGTTTTTATTCTCTAGAGGATAAAGTAAATTGAATTTAGAACATCGTGTGCACTAAGTTTGTGAATTAAAAAAAAACATTAAACCTATTTACTGCTACCTCTATGGTGCCGAATATATCATACAACTTTTTTTAATTTGTTAAAAACTCAGACTTTGTAAACGTTTTTTTTTTGCATTTAGTCATTTCCTCGCTGAGGTGGAATGAAAAGTTACGTGTTGCACTCGAGTGCAAAGATTTTTCACCTCGTGCTCTTTTGATTCCCTCGCTAACGCTCAGGATTCTAATTTTGAATCACTCGCTGCGCTCGTGATTCAATTTTAGAATCCTTCGCTTGCTCGGTCATCAAAATTGAACACGCGGTTAAAAAGCAACTTTGCACTCTTGTATAACAAATAACTATTTCCATTTCCAAATAATCAGTATTATTATTATATTAATTTGGGGTTTTTGTCCCAGTATTATTTTTTATTTATGAAAATAATAAAAACAATTAAAGACTAACTTCTAGCCGAGACTTCGTCCGCGTGTAAGACAAGTCTACCATAACTATAAAAGAGCCTTCAGCACTCGGCAATGTGTAGCTTTCTATCGGTCAAATAAAGTTTTTGTAATCGAACGAGTACTACCAGTGATTACAAGCAAAACAACAATTTTATAGTTATAATATTACATTTAGATGACGATGAAAATAAGACCAGTGTTTTTATTAATATGTAGATTATTAAATATGATTTTTTTTTTACTAATTTTCTTATAAATAAACTGTAAGTGTTGTCTTAAAAATGTTTTTATTTGAATTTCATTTTAACTTTTAAATCGTAACAAGATACATAATGGATAATAATAATACATACATACATAAGGCTTGCCTAGTTTGAGTCCAATGTTAACAACGTTTTTATTTTTGACCGCAACAAAATAAAAAATAAAGCCAGCTAAAAATAATAACAAAGTACAAGCTGATGTAGTTACGTAGTCTCTTCTATAAATGAGCACATAATAAAACACAAAAAACAAAATCGTCAATGTACACCGTATTCTTCGTTTCTCTCAATTTCTCCCGTGAAAACATAATATCAGAGTAGGAGGCAGGTGGCATCTTATCTCTGATCTAGCAAACGATCGATCAGCAGGTAGGTAAGTACGTATAGGTTAATTGGACCTCCACTGTTGCCATTGTTATTGTCTGATGATGAAGTGGTCTTGTTGACTAGAATGTGTTATGTCGATGTAGGTTAGGGAATTATAGCTTTAGTTAAAATATATCTACATAAGTGCCAGTTTACCTTGACTATGAAATAAATGCTATTTTTTAGTTGAAGAGCTGTTGGTTTTTTAGGTAGGTTAAGCTAGATGTGTATAATTATACTAACTAAACCAGGCCACGCTTCACCGTGGCTCAGTTACCGTTACCGTTGGTACTTCGGAATAAAATATACAAAAACACTCTTCTATTAAAATGAAACATTATATAAATTAAAAAAAACAAGTCAATCAATCGACTTCTTTTCGAGTTTCGAGTACACAAACATTTGGAAGCTGATTTTTTTATAAATGTAGGACAAAGAACTAAGATAGCAACTACTGAACCCTTTATTAATGCCTGCTGGACAGTTTTGATGTACAGTCCTAAATATTTATAAAATAATAATAATTATTATTATTTGTTTATATTATTAAAAATCATCAGCCTAATGTTTTTGAATGTTTACTTCGATGACATTTGTTACATCTAACACTTTTACCCATATAAGAGATCAGGTAACGTATAAATGGCTAATTAAGATTTCTTTTTCGTCTGACCAGTGCCAAAACCTTTGAAAATGGTAATATGAACTTAATCAAAAATATTCACTTTCTATATGATTAAGAGAATGTTCTAGTTTAACATATATTTTTTTCAAATCATTTACACTGCACATTTTGACGTGATTGTCAGTTTAAAATCTGTAAAAGTCGTTTAATAGCCCGTTAAGCATAATAATAGCAGTGGAGAACGATTTAACCATTTACTTTTCTGTACTGCTACGCTCATAGCGCTCCGTAGACACGGCTACGCGCGTAGCTCTCCGTAGACAGTGCTACGCGAATGCTACGCTAACAAGTACAGACAATTTAAAACACGCGCTTATCATATGATAATGCTAAACCATGGTTTCTTGACAAAAAATTGTCTTTATCGACAACCGATCATAACACCGTACACGCGCTAGACGATTTGCCACATTAATTTTGCTTTGAATTTCGTTCTGTAACTTAAACAGACAATATTCTTTAATAGTTTACCAAATCCGTCGTAATTAGATACCTTTTTTCTTGTACCAACCTCACTTAGTTTACGCTCAATTTCCATAAGCTTACCTACCCTTTGTGTACCAATATTAAGGTCACTAGCTAAGTAAAATGTCTAAGTGCTAATATAAAGTTTATTTAAGTTAATAGGCATTCTCTATCAGCCAGTCTGTTCTGTAGAAGTATCTTTCGGTGAATTTAGGTGCAGTGAGCTAGAGATGAGCTGTCATCCCACCTAATAAAAATAATAATCAGCTTCAAGTGTAACCGGTTGCATTTGAATACCAGTATACATGGAGCGACTATCTCTCTGACGTGATTGGTACTGGATAACACGATACCCTCAAATTATGAAACAAAAGGCAGATAGACCGTGCAGAACACTGAGAGTGAAGCCTTTAAAGCAAATACAAATTCAAAAGCGAATACCCACAATCTCGTGATTGTATTCGCTTTTGAATTTGTATTTGTATTTTTATTTGTTTTTTTTAACGATGCGGCGTTTCGTGCTATACTGACTCGTGTCAGTACAGCACGAAACGCGTTGTAGGTATTCGATTTTGAATTTGTATTTGCTTTTCTGGCTTCACTCTCAATGTTCCGCGCGGTCTATCTGCCTTTTGTTTCATAATCTGAGACGATACCCTATTGCCTATGGTTGCCTAATGACCCATAACGACTGACAAAGATCAACGAATGACAGCCAGGACCTGCCTTTTCGAGGCACGGGGTCTCGATATGAAAAGGATTGACCCATCCATGGAAAGACCGCGGCAAGCGTAACTTAACCATATCGAATCGATCCATACGGCGTTTACTTAACCACGAGCTCGTTATCGATAATAACATAAATTAGATAACTATAAAACCTTTGAATAACAAACGCAAATAAACCGTGTTAAGTTGAATTTAGGGTTCTAATTTAATTGATTTAAATATAGTCAGGTTCTCAATGATTGCGAAATTTAATAATAGAAATACTAATAAAGTAGGTATCTCAATTAATTGGAAATATTGATTAATTTGTTGTTACTTAAGATAAATTAGATAATGGCGCTTTTGAAATTACAACAATTTCATTAAATTGAATTATATAAATGTCTACCTTGCCGTACTTGACTGTAATGTTGATGTAATTGTTGCAACTGTTGAGCACAGCACCCCAGAGTTTCAAGACAGAAATTTTGGGAAACTATTGGGTTAATTTTGGATTTTGGGTAAGAAGGTGTGCGTTTACGTAAATGAGCCACAAACTTTATCAGCTCTAAAAACCAATATTCGATAAGAAATTCAAAACAACACCGGAAGTTTAGAAAATCGTGAAATTGCTTTAAAAAGAGCCCAAATTTGCATTGGCGTTGGAGGCCATCATTTGAAGGACATCGTATTCAAAACCTGATAGGAATAATTTTACAGGTCTATTTAATGATATTTTATATAAAAATTACTTGTAGGTACTTTGTTAAAACTTAAGGAAACACATGTCACGTGTCATTACTTATGCGCCACCAAACATAAATATGTTTTCTTACGCTAACTATTACTAAAGAATCGCGGTTGCTGATTAATTCATTAATCTGTGTGTTTGATTTGATCAAAGCAAACAATCACAGAATATTGCAATGCTGCCCTTATAACTGTATTCAGAAATAGCACGTAGGTCACTGACGGCTCTAGGCTAAACAATTCCTTGATAAAAAAAAATAGACTAACGTTTCTGCATTAGAAAAACTTCTGTAACGAATCCAAAGTATTAAGGACGAAACATTATTTTAGTCAATGGTTTTGACCAGCATGCCTTAAGCATGCAACCTTTACAGTACTAATATGACTGGACACACTTGCGAGTATCCAATCGTTAAAAATTTCCTACTCAATCAAGATTGCTTGAGCACCATCGTCTGTGTAGAGGCTCTCCACCTGTTCAAACTGACCGACCAAACGCGCTCCAACCTATATCCAAATTGTGAACGAAACCATAGCGCGATTCAGAAATCCAGGCCCACGGTACAACGCCATCTATCGAGCTATGGAGCAAATTTTGGAGGCTTTTAGAACTCAGTGAATGAATAGAATAATGTTTTCGTTGCACCTGTTGTGATATTTCTTCACCTTTGGTTGATTTGTAGATAATACCTAAAGCAAAGTCTGATTTTGTACGTTTTGTTGCACAAAATAAATAAACCAAAAAAACAGTCACAATTTTCCTACCCAACGTTCCTCGGGGTTTGGTACTCGGCGATATGTACCGTCATATATTAGGTATATTGTTACGGGACAATTCACCAAAGTCTTTTGTCCGTGGAGGGTACTGGGGTAGACTGAGATAAAGAAGAGTAATCAAAGCGAACTCGGTGCGATCTCGAACTGAGAGCGCGCGACAATCGCGCGAGGTACGGCCATAGAGATTGTGTTTTTGCTTGGCGTTTTTGATTTACTACTTAGCCATTGTTATGAGAATGTTGTTTATTCAAGCATCCCATTTTTTTATTGAAATTGAATGCCTCGCTTTTTGTGATTTTTGGAGTGAGAATTCAAAGTTTTCGTTTTGCAGAGTCTATAACTTAAAAAAATTACTTAACAAAAAAAAAAAAAGAAAAAAAAAAATCCCGACTGCGTAAAAAGTAAACTTTAAATAAAAACTGAAAAGAAATAAACAAGACCTGTAGTCTAGAATTAAGTTTAGTAATGTTGAATAACCATACCATTGAAATAAAAACCACGCCAATAGCGATTTGATCAGTCGGGACCCATTAAAGCCGGTATCCAAATGGAGTCAAGACAACCGCCTTCCATTCAAAAACCTCAAATGTAAAATAATAACGTTTTCACGAAAACACAGCCCATGATTATTGACTATAATTTAGAGGATGCTCCTTTGGATAGAGTTTATGAGATTAAGGATGTAGGGTTAGAATTAGATTGCAAAATGGACTTCCACACGCACATTACCAAAATTTGTAAATCTGCACACAAAACGTTAGGGTTTGTCATGAGGATTGCATCACAGTTCCATAATATAGGGGTTGCAAAAGTATTATATAATGCTCATGCGCAGTAAACTTGAGTATGGTTAAAGTCATTTGGTAACAAAATACATATTGTACATTTTTGATGCCTCCGACTGCCTTTGTGACCACTGTCAACCACGATGATTCAAAACCAACAAAATATTTAAATTTTCACTTATTTCTATCTTTTAAGTTACCTAATTTATTATATTAACAACTTTTCACGCAGTCGGGTTTTTTGTTTTTTTAAATATATTTTTTTATAATATTCTATTGTATTATGTGACGAGCATGTGTAATCAAATCTGTTATAGCTCGTAAGATCAATTGAATAAAATAAATAAATAAAATCTCGACCGGCTCAAATCTTCCCTATAATGGGTCCCGATCCCGACTGATCAAATCGCTATTAGCGTGGATTTTATTTCAATAGTATGGTTATTCAACATTACTAAACATAATTCTAGACTACAGGACTTGTTTATTTCTTTTCAGTTTTTATTTAAAGATTACTTTTTAAGCAGTGGGGTTTTTTTTTGTTTTACTTTAATCATTTTTTTGAGTTATAGACTCTTTGACTTTTTTATTTTTCTAATTTATTTTTTTATTTCATAATTTTCAGTTATGAATACCTATTCTAAGTTACGTAACGTATCCTGTTGCAATTCTCGTGTATCTTTACTATTACGTGTTTTTAGAGTTTCGAAGTCAACATGGAACCCTTTATTGTTTTGCCATGCCCCGCAGTCCCGGCCCGCAGTGTAGCTCAAAGATTATTGGTTATTTTGATTATTGGTTGGTTATTTTTAACCTAACACAATACGTCTAAAAGATCAAAGCGACAATTTTCAACCGACTTCAAAAAAGGAGGAGTATTCGTCTGTATTTTTTTTTTTATGTTTGTTACCTGATTTCTTTGGACTGGGAGAACCGATTTTATGATTCTTTTTTTATTTGAAAGCTAGTGCTTCCCGTGTGGTCCAGTTCTGACAATGACATCTATGAGAAAACCGTATAAGTCTTAAATTTGCATTAAGTATGTGCGCGATTTGTTACACGATTTCTCCGGCAAACGTAAACCGATTTTGAAAATTCTTTTTTCTTTTTTTTTATGGATAGTGTATGCTTTAGGGGTGGTCCCATATAAATTTTATCGAAATTGATTCAGCACTTTTTGAAAAATCAACAATTACCCAAAAATTTTACATAGACGACGTTTTAGTTTCCTCAATCTTTGTAGTAGTTAACTTTTAATCTCTTCTTAATAGATTTGAATGAGAAGAAGGTACTAAAAAGCGGAAAATAAAAAGCTTTTTACAAAAAGTTTCGGAAGTCGGTGGCAATACAAAACAACAAACAGAACAAAGCCACTGAATTTCGAAAGTAAAGTCAATGTGTGTTCTGTGCTAAAGTTATTTTTCACTTTTTAGTTTTTGAAGGCGGTTGTCTTTTTTGTAAAAAGCTTTTTTTACATACAAGTATGTAAAAAGGTCGGTCTATAATTATAGAAAGCGACAGAGGGACTGATGGCGGCAAGCGACTTTGTTTTATACTATGTAGATATTGTCTTTATTTGGTTAATTGAAAAACAATATCATTATAATTATAAATAGGTTATTTATTACCGACCATATCTTGATTAAATTAAAATAGAGTAATGTTAAGTTGCATTACGAAATAATTAGATATTGATAAATGTTATAGATAGGTAACTACCTTTATTTTTCAATGACGTCAAAAGCGACAATCGCACCAGAGGTGTCTGTTATGGCGCGACAATTCAAATATATAACATATGGGGACCGAACATGTACTGCGTGGGTAAGTATGGCAACGACGGAACCCTACATTGCGCGTAGCCCACCACGCACTTGGCCGTTTTTTTTTGTATTATTAAATTATTAAGTCCTTATTAAGTTAAAAAAAGCCCTTGAATTTGATGTCCATATTATAGCTTTAGAAAAAAATCTTCTTTTTTTACTTCAAACAATGGCATTTCCCAGCTGCCACGTTTCTTTTTGTCACCCCTCTAAGAACACTTGGACCGATCTAACGATGTCCTAATGAAATAAATCCATTCAGTACTTTAGAAGATATCAGGTAATTAAGAATATTTTGCATACAATGACACGGCACACGGTGCGAAAAACATACCCCTTTCCTTGCAGTCGGGGTAAAGAAACGACCGCCTTCAAAAACTAAAGAGTGATAAGTTAGCATATGCCATGGCAGGTGCTTAGTTATGACACACATGACATTAGTTTCGGAAGTCGGTGGCTTTGTTCTGTTTGATGTTTTGTATTGCCACCGATTTCGGAAACTAAAGTCATGTGTGTTATGTGCTAAAGTTATTTATCACTTTTTAGATCTTGAAGGCGGTTGTCTTTTTTCGTAAAAATGCTTTTTATTTTTCTCTTTTTAGTACTTCCTTATCATCAAAATCTGTTAAGATACGGCAACACAGTCAAAACAGAGATTGAAAGTACAAGGTTGGAGAAAATTACAACATCATCCATGTATATTTTTTGCTTTCTGTCGATTTTTTGAAAAAGTGCTCAATCAATTTCGATAAAATTTATGTGGACTCTTCTCGATCCATCAAGAAAGAAAAAAAAGAATTTTCAAAATCGTTTTACATTTGTCGGAGAAATCGCGTAACAAATATCCAAATAAAAACAACGCACAGACGAATTGAGAACCTTCTTCTTTTAGAAATCGGTTGAAAATAGCTAACCTACACATACATAAATCTAATACGTTATATTATTACTGTATACCGTATTGCCCGTTTGCTGTGTACCGTTTTGTACCGTTTGTATTGTTGGAGAGAAATTGACTTTTTTTCTTGACTTATCAAATACTTCACAAAATCTACTTTCAAAGTAGTTAAAACCGCTTCCTTCGTGGCCACAACTCCCATTCCCAGGCCGTCTTTCATGGGTTCCAGTGAATATGGCGTCCGCGTCAAAGCTACATACCAACGCCGACTTTTGTCCCGACATATCAAGAACAGCCCACTGCGTAGTCGCCTAAGTGCAATACAATTCAATAGTAAACCAAACACATGCAGTGCTTCTTTTGTGGAAACAAGGACTTTTTCAAGTGGATTTCAATTTAATATGAAATATTTTGTTTTGTTGATAAGGACTGAGTTTGCAGAGTCACCAGACCTTGGATTTCAATTTAAATTGAAATATTTTGTTTTGTTGGACTGAGGTCTTACCTACGTCATTTTAGCGTAGCTGATTTGTTTTATTTATTACTAGCTTTTGCCCGCGACTTCGTCCACGTGAATGTCGGTTATAGTGGATGCAGACGAAGTCGCTAATTAAAAAGTAGCCTATGTCCTTTCTCAGGGTTCAAGTCATTTTCATACCAAATTTGATCAGAATCGGTTGAGCCAGTCCATCGTGAAAGCGTAACAGACAGAGTTATTTTCGTAGTATGGATAATGTATTTAATTTTAAGAATCGCTAAAGTAATTTGTTAGTTATTCAATAGTTTAGCTATTCGTAATGTCCCTTAAAACTCTTTCCTTTATAGCTTGGTGATGATGACGGTGCCGTCTAGACAATTTTGGCCACAGCGACTGCAATTCTCACTTCTCATCCTGGTGGTTGGCTTAGATGCCCTCATGTCCGGGGGTTGCGGAAGTATCTCCAGTTCCCGCGACCCCCGACGTAGGTGTGAGATGGAACACCGGGGTGGTTTTTAGTCAGTAAGAGTCTGACAGACCCCTCCGCCCGCCCCAGGGCGGAGGACATCCATGAGGATTTTCCACCCCGTATCAAAAAAAAAAAAAAAAGGATGCCCTCATGTAACTGAAATATCCAACTTTGGCTGAGAAACTTTGAGCACAAAATGGGTACGTGGACACCATTGAGGAAGTCATAAATTACTATCTTCTCGTGATTCCATCCGCGTGGAAGTTAAATATACCACAAAATATATCAGTATAACACTCGGCAATAGCAATAGAGGAGCTGTACGGTAAAGCCGTAAAGATCGATCGGTCAAAGGTTAAGCTACGCTGACCGCGGTCGGTCTGTGGATGGGTGACCATCCCTTTCATACTGAGTTCCCTCCATGCCTTGGAAAGCACGTAAAGCCGTTGGTCCCGGCTGTCATTCGTAGATCTTTGGCAGTCGTTATAGGTAGTCAGAAGCCAGAAAATCTGACAACCAGTCTTAGAAAGGGGTATCGTGTTACCCAGTAACTGGGTTGTGGAGGTCCGATAGGCAGTCGCTCCAAGTAAAATACTGATATTCAGCTGCATCCGGTTAGACTGGAAGCCGACCCCAATGTAGTTGGGAAAAGACTAGGCAGATGATGACTCGGCAATACTGTAGCTTGATTTGACATCGGATGCGATGTTTCGGAGATTATCTCCTACATCCAAAGTTATAAACTTTATCTCTGTATAATTGGCGAATCTCAGGAACAGGGCCCCAGTTGGTACAGCTCGATGGTCTCGTATGGTCTGGCCTGGCCTGGTTCGGTTTGTTGTGACTGAGAGGGTACGCTGCGTGGTATGCCGTACGACTGCTGTATTCGTTGCGTGTGTGTTGTAGTTCTGACGATCGTTGGAGTCCAAAGGTAATATTGAACAATAATAATAGTAGCTTTAAAGTAATCACGTGATAATTGCTTAGAGGTAACCGAAAACATGTATCGTTCCATCATCGGACCACAAGACGTACGGCGATGCGCCATCGGTACATGGTGGACATCCATCATACGCACAAAACGTTTTGGAAACACATTCACTGTGCGTATTGCTAAGGAGTGGAATTCCCTGCCCGAGTCTGTGATTCCTGATAGCTACAACCTGGTAGTCTTTAAGTCAAGAGTGAATAGGTTACTTCTAGGCAAGCGTGCTCCATCTAAGACCACATCATCGCTTTCCATGTGGTGAGATAGTGGTCAAACGTATGCCTATCATTGGTAAAAAAAAAAGTAGAAACTGAGATAAACCTCATGATTTTCACCGAACGCCTACTCAATGGTCAAGATCCTTCCTGTTAATCGTTCTCTGTGGTAGGCACTACTCTATCACTAAGCCATAGATTACACAGCCTATTTAATGTTCCGACAACTTATCAGTTCGCTTTGTGCAGCTGTCAGAACCTCGACCCAAGTGGGTACATCTTAATTTGATTCCTTTCAGTGCCCAAATCCTATACAAAGTACCTGAAGGGGACTTTCCTGACAGCGGGCTTCGTGCAAAAGTAGTCTTATTTATGTTGAGTAAACTTGATTAAAATGTAGATAGGCTAACTAATATCTAGACTTGTGGTTCGTAAGTTTCTTGTAAAATAACTTAATTTCAAGATGATCAATCAATATTTCGTATGAGGTTTAAAGATCATTAATTTGTTTTCAAGTTTATTTAAGTTAGATAGGGAAGTAAATAACTACAAGCCTACATGTACATAATATTAGTGTCTTCCTTAACGAATAGTTTATTTTTTGGTTGGCGATCTCTGGGGAGGCCGCCAACCAAAAGGGGAGGCAGCAGTGGACGGCAATAGGCTGATATGATAATGATTTTAAATATATTTCTTTCTTATTTTTTTTTTATGATGATCACTATTTACTTAAGAAGGAGGAGCTCGTGGCTAAGTTAAACCCGTACAGATCGATCGGTCAAAGGTTAAGCTACGCTAGCCGCGGTCGGTCTGTGGATGGGTGACCATCCCTTTCATACCGAGTTTCCTCCGTGCCTCAGAAAGCACGTAAATCCGTTGGTCCTGGCTGTCATTTCTAGATCTTTGGCTGTCGTTATGGGTAGTCAGAAGCCAGAAAGTCTGACAACCCAGTCCTACCAAGGGGTATTGTGTTACCCAGTAACTGGTTTGTGGAGGTCCGATAGGCAGTCGCTCTATGTAAAACACTGGTATCCAGCTGCATCCGGTTAGACTGAAAGCTGACCGTAATATAGTTGGAAAAAGGCTAGGCAGATGATGATGACTATTTACTTAAGACTATTTATCTAAACAATTTCAGTAAGCTAAATTACGTACTTATTGATAAAATATGACTAAGACTACTTTTTACTATAGAGAAAGTCCCTTAAATGGGATATTTTGCGTAGATTTATTCCTATTTATTTTTTACCAAAGCCTTCAATAGAAAGGACTACTATAACCGTAAACAATAATAAAATAAAACGTTAATGGAGTTATTCCATAACCCATTGGTCGAATACGGATTGCTAAAATCTCACCTCAAAATAAAATGTAACCTTTAATCTAATTTTGTTCCATTCCCAAAAATCGGAGCTCAAATGTAATCTATCAGCTAATCGTTCCCCTTGTAAGTAGGCACTTACTCGTATCTAAATCGCGAAGGAAATTCTACCGAAGTTGTGCGATAAATTTGAAGGAACCGTCTTACTTTGGCTGGCTGTTCGCCAGGTTTTGCAAGTCACACCTTGAGCCGTTACACTAATCTTGGATTAGCTTTGACAGTTTCGTATGAAACTTACAATTTATTGCTTGGATTTGTTTGATGGATCCCGTATCGTCGTGTGAGAAACGAGAGTTTGCTTCCGTCTGTAAGTTCAGCTTGAGAATGTGCGATTCCTCTTTGCACGTGTAATTTTTCATGGTCAAAAGCAGTGAGGTTTCATAGTTGAGAAGAAACCTCCCTACCCCAAAAGGTATTTAAAGTATGCACTAACATAGTAGTTAATGCAACTGCTTTTGAACCAATATTGTAGGTACGTGTGCCATGTGACATCGAACTGGGACGCAAGATTTTTTATTATTTTTTCCTTTTTTTCCGAATACTAGTAATTACTCATTTGTCGTGAGTGCGTTTACAAACATTATGAACTCACATACACAAACAGCCAGACCCGGAACCTCTATCTGTAGGCCATACAAATATTTGTTCCGTGCGGGAATCGAACCTACGACACACAGCGCTGCAGTCAATCGCTCAACCACTGCACCAACGGTGTATATTTGGATAATACAAAATGAGGATACATTTTGTATTATCCTTTATATTGAATATATATTTATTATTGAAATAAAGTCGATTTTGTATTATCCAAGTAGTGCGAATATTTGCACAAATGCGCTATGTGAAGTGCCGGTCCCAAGTCTGCTATATTAAAATTGTATTAGAATCGTAATTGTCACATAAAGCATCTTAACTTCGAGGCTAATTCTCGTAATTAAAAATGTTTATAATCTAGTCGCAACATTATCTCAATGACAATCAATGTCAAACTAATGTCAAAAACGTAGGTAAATTAGTCATTTAATACTTAACACTGAAATTATAATGCAAAAGTTCTTGGAAGTTACGAGAAGTGCCTCCCTAATAAAAAAAATACACCCATTATCATTTAGGTTCTCCTTAATATGTCACTTTTTGAAATTAGAATGAATGTCAAAAAGTGACATTTAATAAGGAGTATTAATTAATTCTAGTTAAAACGACATTGTCAAGGTCGCGGGTAACCGGTGGATGCAAGCGGCAGGTTACCGCTCGTTGTGGCGTTCTATGGGGGAGGCCTATGTTCAACAGTGCGCGTCATTTGGCTGATGATGATGATTATTATTATTTAATAAATCTGTGGTTTGGAGGGTAGAGGTAAGGGAATATGGAAGGAAAGTTGAAAAAGTGACCGGATTTAAGCAGTAAATTAGAGTTCCAAAGCCCGCCAAAATGGCGCTAGCGTAGGCACAGGGTATGGTATGAATGTAGCAGTTGTTGACGGATTGAAGTATGCCGAGTTAGAACATTTTTACCCGGTCGCAATTGTTGCGCCACCATTATTTAACACATTTTAACGTACACTTTTTGATAAAAAAAAAACGCTAGCGCGCGCTGTTAGCTATGAAATGTCAGTTCTTCAAAAGACATAAAGTCGTCTTTTGTTTAAACTTTGTTGACGAATACCACTACCACACATTTCCCAGATAACTTAGTGGGACTATAATTCGGTTGTGTTCAACGTTCCCGTGTCAGGACCTATCTCAAGTCTTGACAGTTTCGGCGGCATTTTGATCATAGGGTCGCATATCACAATGGAAATGAGCTATTTTATAAAGTCCTTGAGGTCTCTTACTTGCCAACTTTATTGATTTCAGAGCAAGAAATAATCTAGTTTAACAGTTAACTGAAAATTAATCATGTTTTCGGAGTTAAAGTTTTTTTGACAGAAGTTGTGTTTTGGAATTATTGCTTAATAACTACCCAATTGTCACAATATAATAAATGTCAGTAGGTAATCGAATTGTACAAATTAGGAGACATATTGTAATTGTCGTGAATAAAAAAAAAATCTCATTCCATTTTTGAAGTCTATCAAAAAGCAGTGTATTTTATGTAGGATATCAAGTGAATATTACTTGTGTACATAATCTTTCGCCGTTTGTTACAGTATTAGGTACCTAAGTAACTGAATTGTTTGAATATGGGAAAATCACTTAATTGATTTTGACATGTAAAATAATTTTCTTCTTATCTTTTGTCTTGTAATAAGACTTCAATTTGAACAACAATAAATAAGCTATTCGTCAAAGTTGCTTTTATTTGTAGTTAATGCAATAACATCATATTTTCTGTGTATTACATGTAACTACATATTAATTTGCAAATGTGAGTATATATGTTGCATATTGTATATTCATCCCGGTATTAATAAAGTTACTTTCATTTGTAGATATGAAACATCTATTGGCACATTTTGGCAGTAAAATCGACCAGATTGCCGTCACGGCAAACGGTATGACGCTCGCTTGTGCCGTCATGCCCCTTCTACGCCACCGCTCACGACTGCCTTGTATGTGTGCGTGCATATGTTACGGTAAATGTGATTAATTGAAAATTATTAATAATTTTCCATCTTTATTAATAATTACCTCATTATTTGGTAAATGTGAATATAAAATTGAAATTCATCACTTTTAGCAGTTGTTATAAATAATTCACTACACTCGTTGGTATGTTGTGCTACCAAAATTAATGACAGAAACGAATCGCTGCGAAACCGACTCCACGTAGTCTTGCCTGCCCTATGCCTAGAGTGTAATTTAAATCTGCATAGGCGTGAATACCATCTGCGACGATAAGCTCGCGTGGGACCGCCGGAGCCCCGCAACGCCGGAGCCGTGACAGACTTATGCCTGCTGCATGCTTGTATGATGCATGATGATGAGATGCATGATTAATGTGTTGTTTTGTTGGTTTCTAACCACGTGGATAACATTTTTTCAATTGAAAGACGCTTAGCGCATGTTATTTTTGAAAATTTATTACATTTATCGGTACTATTCAAAAGTACCTGTAAATGGTTTAATTGAAATAAATGCTTTGACTTTGACTTTGACTAAGGTTATATTATTCATAATCACCGAGAAATGTGATTAATTTCTCACTTTTACCTAGTCTTTCGGTAATTATTAATAATGATGGAAAATTATTAATAATTTTCAATTAATCAAACTTACCGTAACACATATACAATATACACTCCGTTGCTTCACTGTGTGAGTTGGTTATTATATCTATCCGACTATAGTATAGGTACTTGATATATTTATCGCTGGTATGAACATCTTGTGCATTATTATTGATTTTTGGTTTTTATAGAAATTTGAACATTTTCTGAGATGTTCCATATCGGCCGAGCGTCCTGTGACGGCCGACTTTTTTCCATTATTTCGTGGTAAGTTTTTTTTTTTGTTCCGGCGTGAAGTACCGTCTCACCTTTGCTAGGATCCCCAGCTTTTTGGCAGCCACTTGAGCCTTTGCCTCTATGAAAGGGCCAAAGTTGAGGGTTGATGTTAACGTAACACCAAGAAGCTCAAGTCGGTCGGTTATCGGCACGGTTACACCTCGGAAAGATGGAGCTGGGTGGAATTGGCTCCTTTTAGCGGAAAAGAGACACGCTTGGGTCTTAGCAGCATTGAACTTGACCAGATTGGCGTCGCCCCATTCAGAGACAGCCTGTAAGGACAAGTTCAAGCGCTCAACCATCGCCTCCTGGAGAGACCGGATCTGCGACCCACCGGCTCGTGCGTCGGAAACGTATCTCTCAGCGACAGTGCTGTCGTCTGCATACCCAAAGGTACCGGGTTTTAGCAGATCATTAATATGCAGCAGGAACAATGTTGCTTAGAGCACCGACCCCTGAGGAACCCCGGCATTAATATCCAGCAGTCCGGACGAGCAGCCATCTATGACCACTCGAATAGACCGATCCCTCAGGAAATCTGCAATCCAATCACACAATCCAGCGGGCAGACCGAAGGAAGGAAGCTTATTAATAAGGCTATCGTGCCAGACCCTGTCGAAGGCCTTTGAGATGTCAAGGGAGACTGCTAGTGCCTCTCCATGCTTCTCGATGGCCTCACTCCAGATGTGAATGGCATACGCTAGTAGATCCCCAGTTGATCGATTTCGGCGGAAGCCGTATTGTCGGTCACTGAGGATATCATTCGCTTCTAGGTATGCCAGGAGCTTACGATTCAGCACCCGTTCCATACTCTTACAGAGTATGGACGTCACCGAAATGGGTCTATAATTCGACGGGTCAGCCCGACTACCCTTCTTGGGCACGGGCTGCACGTTAGCTTGCTTCCAAGCCATCGGCACTTTCCCAGTCTCAAACGACAGGCGATATAAGCGCGTCAAGATCGGAGACAACTCAGGCGCACAAGTCTTCAGTACAATTGCTGGAATCCCGTCAGGGCCACTAGCCTTGTTCACGTCTAGGTTACGCAGTACCCTATTATTATTATTATTTTTTTATTTCCTTTTTGCGGCTGTGGTATCACTGCGACCATTAGTTGGTCTATTGTGATCGCCGCTTGTATTGGTTAGAGATCGCCGCCAAACCCTGCAGCTGTTATGAACTGCAGGATCTGCTTTGGGGCGATCTCCATTAGTTCATCCGGGCTTAACAGGTATTTGCCCAGATGATTGTTGCGCTTGTGCATTAGTGCTCCGCATTCCCCCAGAAGGTGAAGTGGCGTTTCATCAGCCTCATTACAGCGTCTGCAGGTTTGCGTAGCACTTAACCCCAGGTGGAACATGTGCTTGTTTAAGCAACAATGTCCTGTAGTGGCTCTAGCTACAATGCGCAAGTTGTTCCTACTGAGTGCTAGGACTTGGTTACTAAGCCTTCTGTCATAGGCTTTGATAAGTGCTTTCGAGTGTAACATGCCCGGAGACTCCTTCCATAACTTTCTGGAAGCTTCGAGGCATGCTTTAATCAGGGTGCTCTGAGCTAGGCTTTTCGGTATACCACAGAAGGGCTCCGGACCCTGTTGCGTGATATGCGCCCCCGCCCTTGCAAGATCATCGGCACGTTCATTGCCAATAATGCCTGCATGCCCAGGCACCCATCTTAATACTACTCTATTCTTATTGCCTAGTTTAGCCATGCATTCCTCTACCAGTTTCGATGAGACTAAATTCGAGTCCAGCGCTAGTAGAGCAGCTTGGCTATCTGAATTAATGTGTATGGTTAGGTTGACGTATTGCCTTTGCAGATTTATTTCCGCACATTCTAGGATGGCGTACACCTCTGCTTGGAAAATGGAGGCGTACTGTCCCAGGTTTACACTTTTGCTGAACCTTGGCCGCACTCCATTTATCCCACAACCTACTTTGGATCCTATTTTGGAACCGTCCGTGTACCAGATCATGCAGCCTGCCACCTGAGGTGGCTGACTTTTGGTCCAGTAGTCCCTTGAAGGAATTTCCACGGAATATCGCTTCTCAAATACATGCCGCACTAGCATGACATCAGTTGTCATGCCGAGAACTGGCATTTCCAATATTGAGTCCTGTAAGGTCCTCATTTTCTGCGAGAGCCAGCAACCACTGCCCCGGACCTTGGCCCTGTACATGTTTGCTTTCGCCTCCTTGAGTATATATAAATGTAGAGGCGGTAGTCCAAGCAGGGCGTTCAGTGCCATTCCCGGACTTGTTGACATAGCTCCTGCAGCCATTTTACTGACAGTTCTCTGAAGACTGTCTAGTTTCTTTATAGTGGTGATCTGATGTGCTTTATCGTGCCACACTACTGATGCGTACGTTATGATCGGCCGCACAATAGCTGTGTACGTCCACAGAGTGTTTTTGGGGTTAATACCCCAGTTGCTACCCATCATTCGTCCACTAATACCAATTGCCATCTTGGCTTTTTTTAACACATTGTCTATGTGAGGGTTCCACGTCAGCTTTTGGTCGATTGTTACGCCCAAATATTTAACCTCCGTGGAGAAAGCTATCTCCTTCCCATTCAGCTTTGGCATTGCCAGTTTGTCCAAACGCCGTTTTTTCGTGAAGGGTACAATAGATGTTTTGTCAGGATTAACAGAGAGGCCACTTCTGTTACACCAATCACTGACAATGCTAAGGCCTTTTTGCATTCTACTGGAGATAGTAGATTGGCAAAAGCCTCTCACAATGATTACCAAGTCATCCGCATAGCCTTGCGCATCAATGCGAGATTCTGCCAATATATGCAAAAGTTCGTCCACTGCAAGGGTCCACAGAAGTGGCGACAGGACACCACCCTGTGGACAACCCTTTGCTGTGGGTACCTGGATTGAAGTCTGATGAAGGGACATTTTTACTCCTCTGCTGGTGAGCATGGATTCTACCCACCTTACAGTAGTCGGGTCGACACTCTTGCTTATCAGCCCATTGACTAGCAAAGGAGTCGGTGAGTTATCAAAAGCCCCTTCAATGTCTAGGAATGCACATAGCGCTATTTCCTTATCTTCTGTAGCTCTTTCCACTTTGTCCATCAGGCTCGTGAGGGCAGTCTCCGTAGATTTGCCCTTACGATACGCATGTTGACTGTCGTGGATTGGTTTACTTACCAGAGCTACATCTCTAATATACCTATCAAGCACCTTCTCCATCGTCTTGAGGAGGAATGAAGAGAGGCTTATTGGTCTGAAGGACTTTGGCTGGCTGTAATCCTTCTTGCCAGCTTTAGGTATAAAAAGGACTTTGGCTATAGTCCATCGTTCTGGTACATGTCCCCAGGCAAAACTTGCTCTGAAGATTTTGACCAGATGGGGAAGAAGGATATTTACCCCTTGTTGTAACAAGGCTGGTGTTATCCTATCCTCCCCGCAGGCTTTGTTGGGTTTGAAAGAGTCAACGGCCCACTTAACCTGATTGGGTCTTATGATTTTGGCAGCCCTGCGCCAGTCCTCGTTCCGAGGTCTATTGAACGCTGGCTGTTGTTGGAGCAGGTCTATGCTCAGAGACCCGGGAAAGTGAGTCGCGGCCAGCAACATTAAGGTCTCCTTTTCATTGTTCGTAAAGGAGCCATCATCCTTTTTAAGGAGTCCAATCTGATTAGTCTTGGTTTTGGAGAGCAACTTGTGAAGTCTGGCTGTTTGAGGAAGGCTTTTTAGCTCCCCACAAAGCTTCCTCCACGATGCTCTCTTCGCCTTCCTAATCAGTTTACTATATTCAGTTAATTCTTTCAAGTAGACCTCCCATTCGCGAGTCTTTTTAGCCTTATTGAATAATTTCCTGGTTTTTACCCTAAACTTTTCAAGTCCAGGGCTCCACCAGGGTACTTCTCTAGTTGAGGTCTTTGTTTTCTCCGGGCAATTCTCCTCAAAGGCTTGATTCAGTCCTTTGGTTAGAATTTCCACAGCTATTTCTAGGCTCTCAATTGTTCTGATTGTTTTTGGAAAGGTGTCAAGATTTTGTCTGAGTTGGTTCCTGAAACCCACCCAGTCAGTTGATCTTGTGTCCCTATAAGTTATGGTTTGGGCGTCCAGAGCGGCCCTAACCTCAAAAGCAATATGTCTGTGGTCCGACATTGAATTTTCACTGCTGACATGCCAGTCATTTATGTGTCTGGCCAGGTTAGTAGTGGCGATCGTAATATCTAATACCTCCTGCCTTGCTCGAGTCACAAAAGTTGGCTCACAGCCTACATTTAGCGTAATTAGGTTATTAGTTAGTAAAAAGTCAAAGAGTAACTCACCCCTTTTGTTGGTGTCTGTACTCCCCCATGAGGAGTGATGGGCGTTGGCGTCACATCCTATAAGAAGCTCAGCGTTGTGTCGGGCGGCGTATTCCACCACCCTCACCAAGTCTTCCGTCGGGTTGTCCCTCTCTCCAGGAAGATATGCGGAGCACACAATCACCCTGGCCCCGCACCACCCTTTGAGGTTGACAAAGGCCGCTACCAAGTCGTCATTGCAAACTTCTGTAATTGGCAAGAACTCAACACAGTTGTTAAATAATATACATGCTCTGGGTCTTATACCAGTACCGTTACTAAGGATCTTACCGGCACCGTTCAGTCCCAGAACCTGGATGTTGGCTACCCAAGGCTCTTGGATCAGGGCGAGGTTGGCTATGCCCTTCGCAATACAGCGCTCCATTACCGCAGCCGCTGCCGCAGCATGATGGAGGTTTGCTCAGCCCCTCAGACCCTCACCATTCCCACCTGGGTAGCCCCCCCTAGTTTCCCGAGCGTGCAGGCTTGGGACGTGCTCGCCCCCGACCTGTACGCCAGGCGTCCCTCTTCTGTCCCGCGGACCCCGCCCCTCCTGCCACCTGCTCGCGAGGCACCGCGCTCCGAGCCCTTCCGCCCGCAGCGAAGTGCGGCCAGGCTCTCCCAGAGCCACGCCCCCGCAATGCAGGGAGCCCTCTGGAGGTGGAAGGCTGAGGTTCCGCGTGTCCAGGGTCGCTCCGAGGCACTGGCGTGGGAGTCACCTCAGCCGCGACTGGTCGCGGACCAGGTTCCTCTCCACGCCGCCTCTCCGCGCCCCCCGACGTAGAATTTTGCGGTTCCCTCACCGGTCCCGCAGCTGTCGTTGAAGGGCCAACCTTTGGGTCGCTCTTGATTTTAAAATAGAGCACTTTAAAACCAAGCACGACCTCAAAGTTCCTAGCCCTAAGGGCCGCGACAGAAGGATCGTCAAGGAAAAAGGACACCACATGCCGCATACGCAGTACCCTAAGAACGTCCTTCTGATGAATGCTTATGTTCAACATACTCGACTCGCATCCAACAGAAGAAACAGGGGGCCTCGCGCCACCCGGATCCAGACGTGACGATTCCGCAAATATAGAGGCGAACAAGTTAGCTTTCTCCTCAGCGGAGTGGGCCAGCGACCCGTCGGGTCTCAGCAGTGGTGGTAGTGAGGGGCGGTAGAAGTTCGATTCGACCGACTTAGCCAGGGACCAAAAAGCCTTACTACCTGCTGGGTATGAAGCAAGTTTGTTCCCTATTCGGCTAATGTGGTCAAACCGAGCTCTCTGCAACACCTTCTTGCAGGACTTGGCAGCCCTGTTAAAGGCTCTCTTCTTCCGGCTCACGTCACTTGCTTTGCGAGTGCGGGCGTCAACCCATGCTAGGTACGCTGAATGTTTTAACGCATTAACACGAATGCACTCAGCACCAAACCATGGGCGAGCTTCGCCAGACATTGTTACGTCTGAGAACGGAATATAGTACTCCATCCCCCTCCGCAACACATCCGTCACGGCGTCCGCGCACAATGAAGCATCAGTCGAAGAAAAGCAAGTAGGCTGCCAAGGATAACATGCGAAGAAAGATCGCATGCCATCCCAATCTGCTGACCTGTATCGCCATACCCGCCGGGTGCCTCTTGGGCAAGGATCGGGCGGGGAGTGGACGGACACAGACTTCACCAGACAGTGGTCGGAGCTACCCAGTGGAGAAGAAATCGACACTGAGTAGCGGTCTGGATCTGTTGTCAGCAGAAGGTCCAAGCAATTGGCTGTGTGCGAATCAACATCTGGCACTCTTGTTGCCCCCTGGACCAGCTGGGTGAGATTTAGCGCTAGTGCCAGGTTTCGCGCCTCTCGTCCAGCATGGTCTGTGTGCTGGTATGGGAAGAGCCACTCTTGGTGGTGGGCGTTGAAGTCCCCCAGCAACACCAATTGGGCAGAAGGGTACCGCTGCTGAGCCGCATCCGCCGCCTCACTGAGATGTTGTATGAGCCCAGTTGTCTCCAGATCGCCGCTATGCGACCGGTAGACACAGGCGTAGACAATTTTGTCCAGGCCTGTGTCCACTAGAACCCACAGCGTTGAGAACCTGGAGTCCTCAAGGTTGCGGAGACGCCGATAACAGATGTCGTCCCGGGCGTACATACATACACCCGCGCGTGGTCTGAAGTGGTGCTCCAGGGTAAACCCTGGGTAGGTAAGGTACGACACGTCTGACGGACATCCGATCTGCGTCTCCGACAGGAACAAGAGCGCTGGTTTCTCAGTCTCTAGGTGGTGATGGACTGCGGCGAGATTTGAGTGCAGACCTCGTATGTTACCGAGGTGCACTTTGAGTGAGAGGGAGTGCTGCCGCTGTACAGCTTTTCTTAATTTGTTCCTGTTGGTCATGGATTTGAGAGTGAAGAAGGAAGAGGAGAAGGAAGTGAAATGAGGTTCCATGCTGCTATCCCTCAGGCACGCTCTGACAGGACGGCATCATTGGGGGACTAGTCTGGAGACTGCGGGGACGCCCGAGCCCCCCCGGGAATGTCCATCGGGCCCTCTCGTCTGGTCGCCAACCAGCACGATGGTGCACTCCGGGATTTTTCGACAGTTGGCGGGACAGCCTTTCATGTGTGGCTAGCACACTACTTGGGCCCCCAACTACCTGCGGTCGGCCAGCGGCGCACCGTGCCTCGGATCCCGCTACCCTCCGCGACTAGTCTCCCGATACGCCCATATCAACGCGAGCCTGGTCGGTCTGCCTGCATTGGAACAACTATTTCGACCCAACTCCTCTGAATTGGCTACACTGAGCATCGTACCGGAACGCGGCTAAGCCACTTGGCGGTACGTCTTTGCCCAGTGGGTGGTCGCAAGCCAGCGGCCGAAACCTACCACCAGTTAGTGTCACCTGATTAGCACCACCCAGGGACCACGTGTAGGGACTAGTTATTATTAGGGGTATTTTCCTACGGACGCGGGTGACTCGGCCCCCAACAGTACTGTTCTGTGGTAGATTTTACTTTTTACAGACAATATCGTGAACAGTAAATCCTAAACAAAAACCATACATACAACACACACAGTACACGTACTCATACACACACTCACCCAGACTAGAGAGAGGTTTACCATTATTCGTTTTATTATAAACGTTATTTTCTTGTTATACTCAAACCATAGCTTCGAAAATATTTAACTCCAATAATAAAAAAATAAATAAATAAAATAAATATCTTGGGACAACTCACACACGGTCATCTGGTCCCAAGCTAAGCAGAGCTTGTGTTATGGTAACCAGACAACTGATATACATACTTATATAATTTATAAATACATACATATTATAGATAAACACCCAGACACAGAACAAACAATCATGCTCATCACACAAAGTTTGTCCTGGGTGGGAATCGAACCCACGACCTCCGGCTTAGCAGTCAGGGTCAGTGACCACTAGACCAACAGGCCCGTCATTTTGAAAATTTAATAATTTAGAGACTGGCACCCATAACACAAGTTTAATCTTAGCTTGGGTGCAAGAGGTCGTTAATCAGTAATATAACCAATTAAAAAAATTTAACAGTCAGTTGAGTTCATTTAACTTTTTTTTTTTACTGTAAAATTGGAATTAAAGTATTTCATTATTATTATTTATTGTTCAACATTATGCTAAAAATGCTAGCTAGCATTGACAAAAAAGTCCAAGTAATTAACCTCACGTTATAAATGTGTCTGTCTATAAACATATTTCATTGTAATTGCTTTGAAATTACACACACGCTCTCAGCAAATCTTAATTAAACAGCATTCATGAAATGTGACGTAGATATGGTATGTGCCAACAAATATTATGTTTTGTAGATATTTGTGACATATCGCTTGGCTCACAGGAGTACACAGCTGACATAATGTTTGAGAAAGTGAACTTGGGCCTGTAATCCATACTGCCATACTTAATATTATAAATGCAAAAGTAACTGTCTGTTACGATTTCACGGCGAAACGGCTGAACTATAGTTCAGCCAGCAGCCAGCAGCGGACAGCTGTATATAGCTATATATGAACTAGATAGCTAGATATATGCATTTTAATCCGCGCTCACTTTTTAGGGCCCATTAATTATGTCAATTATAAGCCGTGGTGCTTAGCAACTGGGTTTCTCCCAGTTGTAAACGTCCCTTTGTGCCTATTTGGCCTAGTTCTGTTCTGTCTCCTGCTTGATTTGGAGGGAAGTGGAAAATATGTTTTTCTTACTCCTCCGCTGTTCTTTTCTGATTAATTTCGTTGCGGGATCCAAGACAGTTGAATCGTTTCTCTGGGACTCGTCGAGCTTCATTGCTCTGGCGCTTTTCTGGTGGTCGCCACTGTTGATTCTGGCTTACAGGAGTTACAGTGGTTAGGGAATAGTGTGGCGGGCTTGTCCCATTCACGCGTACGAAATCGCGAGCAAAAGCTAGTAATAAATAATAATAACAGCCTATCAAAAGTTCTAATATAGAGAAGACACAAGCATTTATCACCTTGCTTGCTCAAGCCGGATTAGCGATTTCCGACTTTAATTACTAGCTTTTGCCTGCGACTTCGTCAGCGTGAATGTAGGTTATCGCGGATACAGACGAAGTTGCAGATTAAAAAGTAGTCTGTGCCCTTTCCCAGGGGGTCAAGCTGTCCTCATATCAAATTTTATCCAAATCGTTCAGATGTTTCGTCGTGGAAACGTAACAGACAGAGTAAATGTCTTATTTATAATATTAACTATGGACTAGTCTAGATTTCCTCACGATGTTTTTCTTCATTGATGTAAGTGATTTTCGAGATAAACTTAGAAAGTACATTTGAGTAGACAAAGTCACATTGCTAGTTTCGCGGTATCCAAACCGCAATACGAGTATCATGCATGAGAGAATGGCGCTTTGACTTCTGGCCCATCACGGCACTAAGGCGATTCTCACACGACGCCGTCTACCGCCGCCGCGCCGCGGAGGGCGGAGGCGGCGAAGCGGATTTTGTAGCGGTGCGCCGCGCGGAGAGGCGGTGAGGGCGCGTGTCCGCGCGGATGATGCGTTTCCGAAATAAACCTTTCGACAACGAAGTCCATTTTAAAAAATTGTAACACAACTTTATCCCTCAGTAATCAGCGCGTTAATGCGTTCGTCTCGTGCGTCAAGCGCCTCCCCACCGCGCGGTGGGGCGGAGGTGGCGTGAGCGCTGCTGGTCTCTATGGTCAGGCGGTGTACGTGTGAAAGGCATCAGCGGTATACATACAAACCAATGCAACGTGAGATCCGCTTCACCGCTACCCGCATCGATGCGCGGCGTCGTGTGTTAATCGCCTTATACAAATGTGGTACTCCGTAAAATTCACTTGTGTATTCGTAAATAGGTTACGCTTTGACGTCGTTAGCACGTAGTCATAACATATTCATTGTCGGTTGTATACTAGATAGACAAAGATTTTTATAATAAAATAACAAAATCAAATTAAAATGATAACAAACGTCACAGACGTGATGAGTATAAACAATGACGATAAAACGAAAATGGTAATTTCATTTATTTAAACAAATATATTTAAAAATTACAAATAAATAAACAATTCGTCGTCATTTTAGCAAGACTACTCATAAAAACTTAATACCTACATATGTATGAAGATATTTTAATTATTTTAATACCAGTATATAGTCAACAAAAGAGATAAGTAAAGGTCAAGGTCGCCAAATACATAATAATAATAATAATAATAATACCCGCAGGGCAGCTTGTGGCGAGCTGTTGGGCAGTAGCGACCCCACGGACCTGATCTCCCAGGAGAAGTCTTGTTCCTCATCTCTGGCTTGCCTTTCAATAAGGGCAAGCCAGAGATGAGGAACGGAGCTCCCACCTCTATCTTGCCTTAATTGGCCGGTTAGAGTGGAAATTCGCGAGAGCATTCGTGCTCGGGGTAAGGAAGTATTCCAGTAAGACGCTGGTAGGGATCTTGACCGTACTTCCGGGATTGTCCTGATAGCCGTGGAATACCTCTCCACTCCTCTAGCACCTCAAGATATGTTGCCCCCTTGTCGCTACGTCACTTCGTGCTAGCGACTGTTTCAGGGGGCCCATTTAGTGAGTGTGCAAGTCACCCCCTGCTATTTTATCCATGTATACAAACATTGATTCGGCAGGGGCCATAGTCACTTCATAGTTCCAGGTAACCAAGTCACTTTAGCAACCCATACCCATAGTCCAGTACTGTTAGTTTCCATGTCCTGTAATAGTCCTGCACCAACCGGGGGTTGTCCTTGGGTGCACTTGCATAGTGCATAGGTACAGGGATAATCGTCGGTTGATGTCTTATTTCATATAAAGCTACCTAAGGGGCCTCTGCGAGTTGGCTTCGGCTCCTCGTACGCCTTACAAAGGCCCGGGACCTCTGGGTCCCGAGATACATAAAGTATATAAAATATAATAATAATAATATGTGGGGACATTTTCACACACGGCCATCTGACCCCAAACTAGGGAGATCCTGTACTATGGGTGTCAGACAGCTGATATACATACACAAATACATTTTTTTTGTAAATACAATACATATGTATATAGATAAACAACACCCAGACACAAGGCAAACACAAGTGCTCATCACACAAATATTTACCCTGGGCGGGAATCGAACCCGCAACACGCTGCGCAGCAGTCGATCGCTCAGCCACTGCGCCAACCGTGGACCACCAACCAACCATGGTTAATAATCTTTTTTTTTTAACTTCAAGCAATGGCATTTCCCAGCTGCCACGTTAATTTATTTTTTTCGTGACGTATCTAAAAACATTTGGACTAATGAGACGAATCTAACAATACCCTAACGAAAAATATCCGTTCAGTAGTTTGGAAGATATCAGGTAATAAAAAATATTTTATTTTATTTTACCGGCGCGAAAAACCTAACCCTTTCCTTGCAGTCCGGGTAAAAATATGTAGTTGAATTTACTTAGAAATCGAAGATATTCCACTTTTTAGTGCCTTCTTATCACCTGAATCTATTAACAAACGGCAACACAGTTAAAACAGAGATTGAAAGTCCTCCAAAAATGGAAGAAACGAAAGCGTCTTCTATGTATATTTTTTTGTTTTTTTTTTTATTTTTTCAAAAAGCGTTGAATACATTTCTAGTTGCTATATACTAAAACCTTCTCCAGAATGACACAAACACTTTCTGGAAACTGCAACAAAATCGGTTTAACCAAACGGGAGATAATCGCGGACAAACATACATAAATACATACTACTTTTTTTTGAAGTCGGATAATAAAATAAAATTAATAGAGAGATCTAAAAATAAAACTAATAATAAAAAGATTAACAGTTAATCTTATAGCCATACATTTGATTTACTTATGTAGTATTTTTTTGTGAAAAAAAAACATATATATACACACACACATACATATATTGTTCACACGAATTATAAAGAGGTCAGTTGAAAAAAAAATCTATAACTATTAATCTAAAAATGTAATACAATAAGGCATCTAAAACTTTCTCCACATCGTTGTCGTCATCTGGGAATTTTCCCAAGAGACTGGTGGCATTGCCACATTGGATGTATTTTTTTTAATACATATATTAATGTTTTCGCTCACTCAGTAGGTCATGATATCTCTTCACCACCATCGGTTGACTGGTAGAGATTGCCTAGGGCATTAAGTCCACCATAGTACCTTTTCTTGCATAAAGTTTAAAAAAGGGAATAAATATAATGACCACGAAAAAATACTTTAGAATACGAAATAGTAAATGATCACCAAATCTTAGTGTGCAAAATGACCAAAATCTTCTTGACCCTTAAGTCCCCCCTGGGGTGGATCCGACATGGTTAGGCTAGGTTAAAACTGTGACATCCTACGCACGAGGAGAGAACCAAATCGCTTTTTACAGTCAAACTCATAAAAATATGGTGACAATTTACTATTTTTTTGGTGATGATTTACTATTTTTGGTTTTATTTTATTTACTATTTTTGGTGATCATTTACTAGATCTGGAGGTTCGTTAAACATAAGCCTATAAAAAATACATAAAATCTTCACAACTCAATTTAAGTTCCAACAAACTACAAACAGCGTAGCACTTCGTAGCACCTACGCCGTAGACCCTCTACAACAAATCTACGTCGTCTACGAACGCGACAACATAATATTAGAACGCGATCCATTGCCGTCTGAAAAGGGAAGTGGGAACAGAAAAGTGAATTAGACGTCAATGAATATATTTTCCACGCGAGCGGGGTCCCGTCTGCGTGCAACGGGACGTGGTATATTCTATTTGGGGCAAAGCACACACGATACTTTCTAGATTTTGCGACTAAATTGATACATCGGTTCAACTTTAAAAAAAATTACGTGTATAAGTAAATGTCTGTATTTGGTTGTATATTGGGGAGTAATTATAGGAATCATTGAAATTCGACAAAAAATCACGCAATTGAGTTGTTATAGCGTGTGCAGATACAATAATTATTTGAGCATTCAGCTTTATAAATAGCAGCTACTCGGGGTTTTTACACATTTCCTGTAATAAAACCGAAAAGTTCTTAGTAGTTTAAGATCTATATTATTCCTATGTAATCATTGGAGATTGGGTTGTGAAGTTAGACAGGCAATCTCTTCATTTAAAATACTGGTATTCAGCTGCATCTGGTTAGGTTAGATGGACTGGATACCGACCGCAATTTATTTATTTTTAATTTATTTTATGGACCTCATTTTCATCTTCGGGGAAAGGCTAGGCAGATGATAAATCATTGGAGACTTCAGTGTGTAATCAAGAGAATAAACGTGTATGTGTTTGTCACTGTGAATATCCGAAGAGCAGTGTTTTTAAGATACTCTGGTGTCTGCTTACAATCATTATGCTAGCTGGTGCATTCCGACAGCAAATAAATGAATCTGCATTTTTTTTTCATGACTATCCCGGTCATTTCCCTGTGAATGTTATCAACCAAATGATTCAAGAGCGAGCGAAGACTGCACTGGCAGACTGTGTAATTCACTGCCCGCCTCTCTGTTCCCCGATGAATATAATCTGGGTATCTTCAAAGCACGAATGAACCAGTTCATTCTAGGGAAGCGTATGACACTTGAGGCCACATAACTACTTAACCCAAGCCTATATAAATATAATAAAAATGGAGCGAGCTCGGAATTTTGGGGCAGTTGCCGAAGTTCCTTTAAACCTTTCAGACAAAATAAGGAACCCCTCACAACAACTCACTTTTGAGTGTTAATATTCGCGTCATTAATAAATAGAAATCGTTGTTTTAGTCTAGGAGAGATAGCTGCTGAAATTTTTGTATCTCGAAAATCAATTCATATCGTTTTAAATGATTGTTTTGACTAGTACCGAAAGATTTAAATCGTCTGCAAAATCTCAATCGCGTAAACGTTGCTGAAGACGTATTAGAAAGAGTAAATTCCAACCCCACATTCATAAAACGCATTGTTACTGGTGACGAGACATTGGTTTACGAGTTTGACATGCAAACCAGATGACGTAAAAGAAAATTCGCGGGAAGTTCTGAAGTCGATTCCTATAAATACGTCTAAAGAATGTTTTGATTATTGGGTTATTCGTTGGTGTTAGTGTATTATTACGGAATGGATCTACTTTGAAGGCGATACAATAAATTTAGATATTTAATACATATTCTATTTTTTATTGAATAATTCCCGGTACTTTCTTGACATAGTAGTACATTGGTACATGTTACGATTCAAAAGGGAAGAGGGAGTGTAGTAGAAGATATTTATTTTTGATGTAATGAATCACTGTACATGGTGGCGTCCAGAATCAAAAAGGAAGATCAGGAAGCTTCATTAAGAGAATTTTTGTTTGCCGTATAGTGCCCGACGCGAATAGCACCACCCCTTTTCTACTCGTGGGTGTCGTAGAAGCCGACAGAGGGATATTGACCCGAGGATGGGCAGCAGCGTCCTTCTGAGTACCATAACACCTACTGCGATCACCAACATGCATCGGCCAAGCCTGGCGTTTACGACTGAACTCCCAAGGGGAGACCTATACCCAGCAGTGGGCATCTAAAGGTTGACATAATGATGATGAAGAGAATTTTTGAACCTGTTATATCTTGATCGCAGTATATGCGGAATGCCTAAGGAAGCCCTGTCCTCGGCTCCATCCTCGCTACTATTGGAACGACACTCCTTGTGATTCTGAATGAAATAACTTCCTTGTAATACGTTTTCTTTTGTGTTACTATTGCGTTCTGAGATTGTGTATGTCGCAAACTTATTATAGTTTAATTTTGACTTTGCTCGAGTGGATTTTCTTACGAATCCCTAAATTGTTTATAATAATAATATTGCTGTAGCAGGGATGACGGCGTTCCCTATTGGTGAACGATTTTTTGAAATCGGATTAGTACTTTTGAAGAACCTGTTACATTCAAACTTACCAACTTTACCCGTTTATAGAATAGATGAGGTAATGAATTGTGTGAACTTGTCTTATTTTGTACTTACTTTTATAGCATAAATAATGCCAAGTCACCTCGGCTCTATAAGATTATTACAATAGATCAGGTGATGAATTGTCTGAACTTGTAGATAAGATAATCAGGTAAAGTTACTAATAATATAAAGAGTTTCTTTGTTTTATGGTAACCACTGGAAGTACTGGTACGAAAACAATTTTTTTTCACTGATAGCAAGCTACACCATTGCCTCAATAGGCTACGTTTTATGGTAATTGTCTTCCAAGCGATCAAAGTCCCGGGCAGAAGCTAGTTATAAATAAATTGATGGTATGTAGGTACTGTTGACGTCAAAAGTATTACAATTTCGGGCTTTTTTATTACTAACTAATGTATCCACTCTTGGTCTTAATAGAAAGCTATTTACTCATAGTCTATCGTTTTAATAACTACCTACTGTGGTGTGAGCACATTCGTTATTTTTGCTTAGTGTTTCAATTAAACTTAACCTGCTTGAATGTGCGTGCTAAGAATGTATCAAAGTCAACAGTTTTCCAACGGTTATTTCTATAGTAGACAACTTTTTATTTAATTTAAAACAATTAACCACCGTAATTTATTTAAAATAATAAATAAATCACGGTGGTTAATGTCAGTGCAGGTGGCCAATACGAATGCTGCCTATAACTAATATGACGATTGGCACAACCGTACCCTGGCACAATCGTACCCAGTCTACCCTAAGGTTATTGCCAATTACGCAGGAGTTATTGCGCAAGTGTGTGCGAAGACACAGATGCATTCACTCTTATCTACTCTCATAATCTGTTGTGACAGCAATTCAACACGAAAGAGAGTATATTGAAATGTAAAGTAATTAATTAATTAATTTGTTAATTTAATTTGTTTTGCAGTGCACTTACAGGGTGCATATATGTATGATACTAAAACCATTTTTCCAACCCCTGTACAACATGTTTGCAATAAACTCATTTGATTTGATTTGATTTGCGGTCAGGCGCTGGACCAACGGCTTTACGTGCTTTCCGAGTCACGGGGGTGTTACACCGACATGTTCAAAACTTCGGGCTGGTACTGAGACATTCCTAATAGAAAAACTTAACAACACTGCCTGACCTGGAAATCCAACCCGAACGAGACAAACGAAGAACTTTTTGTATATTACCACGTATAATAGATACATACAGTTAAAACTTTGACATCAACCATCACACACCACCACAACGACTACATGCGACCACCACCACCATTCTTCCACTTTGACCTTGACTTTAACTTTTTTGTCTTTTTTATTCATTATATTCATAATCATTTTTTATTTGTGTAAGGCGTTGTCCTAGGTGAGCGACCGAACGCGACACGTACCGACGCGACGCGATGCGACGTGATGACGTGAGTCATTGTACTTATTTAGAATGAAATAAGTTTGGAGAGTTTCATCATTTAGGGTGAAGGCACCAATTATTGACACTCTAAGGGTTACCATTTAAAATTGACAAAGACTGCTAAATTTCCTGAGTCACCAAAGAAAATATTTATCTTTGGTATGATAGATTAGACATCAGTGAATGTTACAAGCGTTAAACAATGGTGTCAAACCGCCATTGAACACCACTTTTCGGATTTAAATATACAGTACGCGATTTACCCAATTATTGACATTCTTTTCCTAATTATGGACATAGCAGATATCCCAATTATTGACACCTCAGACAGATCAGTAATTAACTGCCGTCAGGTTATTGTATATTGTTGGAGAACAAAAAAATATTAACAAAATCAGGTCTACTATCTCTTTTATACCCCGTGGGGTGTCAGGGCTAGAATAACACCCACACATTTCATCCCGAGGGTGTCGTAGAAGGCGACTAAGGAAAAAACTGGAAGTCGGGCAGCAGCGGCTTTGGTCTACTCAACTTCACTGCAATCCCCAAGACGTCTGCCCAGCGTGGAGATTTTGGCAAACCCCTTACGGCGGCGGCCTTTGTTCAACAGTGGACGTTTTCCGGCTGATGATGATCATTATCTCTTTAATTAATATTAAAATTGGTAGTAGGTTGGTATAACAATCTCAAAATAACAGATACAGCACTTAATAAGGACTGCAGGTGGGTTACATAAAAGTATTATCCACCTAAACTTAAGATTTTAATAGGTTTCTACCTATTAAAATCATTATTTGCAAAATAATGATTAGTCAGTCAATAGTTTGAGTCAGTCTTCAAATTCAGTCAAAAAGCGTTCAATGTCTTCTGTTCATCATCGTCAATCATCCTTATCTTTCAGATATATTTTTTTTGGACAGGTTTTTTACTGCATTTTTTTTCTTTGTTCCACTTGATTTTTCTTGAAGCTTCTTATGTCTTTCCTTTTTGCTCTTCTTAATGCCTTCTGCCTTTTCTTTTTTTATCCTGATTCTTTTTCTTGTGCCTTCTATTCAGCAGATGTTAAACGAAAGGTGCTCGTTTTGTATTTTTCACTTCGGAAACCCCTTTTTGCAGCACACATTGATCCAATTTTCTAAAGCCCTTTCCTATTCTTTTATCAATATCGTAGCAGGACCTGGCCGAGAATATCGATCAGGGTTTTTGATTTGATAAATGAATGCAGTTCATGGCACTTGGATAGTTTTGACCGCAAGTTTTTGGCTCATACCATTATGTTATAGCCTGTAAGGCTTATAATAGAGATTCACTATTCTATTTCTTCCTCTTTATCTTTTCTTTAGTTTTTCTGTCTCTTTGGTCTATTGCACTTTAGTTTCATTTTAGAAAAATTTCGTAAACGCGTAAGATTACCTAAAACTTAAAGTACATTACAGAGACAAAGTTGCGAAAATATTACTATTAGGTATTAAAAATAATGTTAAAAAAGTACAAAATCGGTTCAATTTGGCAATTTTTTTTCACCAGTATTTGAATAAAAACATAACTGATATATTATTTGCTGAAAATAAAGATTATGTTTAATATACAGAATATTTTTCAGTCCGTTATACGAGCTCATTTATTTTAGACAATTATTTAAAAAAATACTATGGAAATGGCCGCACGGGGAGGTGGGACCTGCTGACGAACAGCAGGTCATGGCCTGTCGGGGGAGCGGTGAATGCTTATGCGAATCCCGCACCCCCGGCCATAGGCAGAGGTGGAACACCGCGGTGGTTTTAGCCGGTAAGAGTCCGGCATGCCCCTCCGTCACCCCCACGACGGAGGAAGTCCATGAGGATTTCCACCGCGTAAAAAAAAAAAAAAAAAAAGGTGTAAAACCTCGCGCGGAATCGTTTGTCGATCAATTTCAATTATCGTGCTCATACTTCCGCGGTCACGCACAAAAATAGACCATTGTATTGTCCTAGTGTGCGTCAATGCTGCTACGATGTTCTAGCAATCCGCCCTTAAACCTAAATTATTATTTAACTAAGCGACTAAGGCGACTAAGGGACGTACCAGAGAATGGGCAGCAGCGTTCTCTGTGCATTTGTAACAACCATACTGCGATCGCCAGCCCGCCTGCCTAGCGTGACGATTATGGCAAAACCCCCCTTGGGGGAGGCCTACGTCCAGCAGTGGACGTCTTTCGGCTGAAATGATGATGATGATGATTATTTAACTATCAATAACCAATTTACAAAAACCTATTTCTATTGAGGAGAGGTTTACTTTGACTTTAGGTATTTTAAGGGAAGAATGAACACTGGTAATAGTAAATATTTAATTATTAATAAACTATTGCGTCGCGTCTCATCGCGAAACAAATCCGCACTCGCCACGTTTTGTCGCATATTGATTAAGGCGAGAACGTAGGCTACAGAAACGACGACTATTTGACACATTTTCGCGTCGTGTCGCATAAGTACCGCGGTTGTCGTTCACCTAGGACAACCGGTAACATAGATAGTGAATACCAATCATCAGTCTAGTCAAAAAGTACCAAAGGTTGCGGCGCGCCCCAGGTCTAGTCCACCACTACTGCTCTTCCACTTAACCTATTTTTCTTGTTTTTTACAATTCCTTTGAAATTGACTATACACGTGAATCCAATTACGAGAAGTACCAAAATAATCGTCAAAGGGGTCACATAGTACTTAGATGATAGATAGGAGGCTACAATCGAAACCAATTACCGTCGTTTGATGTTTTACAAATTACGTACATAGTTTCTCGGTATCTTGCTACTTAAATCATTTTGTCAGTATGATTTCACATTTTCGTCCTTTCAACGAGTCCTACTATTGTAGAATAGATGGTAGTATTGTAGATACCCCTTCAAGTGTGATTCTCCCGGAAGTCCAGTGTCTAATTTATGCCCTAAGTGGTGAATCTACCACTCGGGTGGCAACATTTATAGTAACTTGTAGTATAGATAGTTTGTGAGAATTGATGTATGGATGGATATATTTGTTACACTTTTACGCTTAAACGGTAGAACGGAATTAGCTGAAATTAGGCACACTTATAAATATTGATCTAGCATTCTAGCACAAAGGATATAATATCCCGTTTTGGTGTTCCCATGAGATCATTTAGGAATGTGGCTTATTTCTGACGTCTATGCAGACGAAATAGTGCGTAGATTTTTATTGTGGAAAAAATACACTTAAAATTTCCATTAGAGATATCAGTATTGAATTTCATATTATTTTAATTACTACGCAGTTAGATTATTAAAATTTATGTTATAACATTCAGTTTATCAAAGTCTGGCTGCCAATTTTCCGCGATTTTGCTGTTGCTACTTTTGTGTAAACAAATAACACGTTTAATTAAAAATTAAAGCTGAAACATTACAACAAACGCCCGTGGGCAAAGCATCATCATCATCTGACAAAGAGGAACATTTAAAACCAATTTAATTCGGTTTAAGCCGGTTTGTTCCGGTTACAACTCGTTTATTCCAGTTCCACGGCTAATTTCCCCCGTACCCCGATTATGGGGTTATATTTTATGCGAATGTGTAATTTTATGTGTTGTACTTTAATTTTTATGGTGGTCCGAAACTTGGAGATGGGGAAATTATGTTTTATGAGGGTAGAGAGTTATCGGTCGGGATGTGTCGTCCGGTTGGTTGATTTTTACCGCAATTTACATTTCATTATTGTCAACGATACGATTTTTCTCAGCCCGTTTTTGATCTGTACTGCTATTCTGCAAACTCTGTTCAGTAAATTTAGGTGAAGTGGACTTGAGCTGTGAAATGACACGAGATCTAAGGTTTGTAGCCGTTCACGGTCAAGTACCAAAGTGGGTTTTTCAATTTCATATTTAGGTACCTACCTTTTAAGTTTATTTTTAGCCTCACTGGCTTCGGTAAAGGAAAAAACGTGAGGCAATTTGAACTCATCTTCTAATACATCAAAATCTTGTGTCACAGTCTTTGTTATCGAACTTCTCCGAAACGGCTTGACCAATAATGCTACGCTTATGCGTCATGGTTTTATTACTGGATATAAAACAAAAGCAGATAGACCGCGTGGAACATTGAGAGTGAAGCCAAAAAAAAATACAAATTTAAAAGCGAATACTTACAATGCGCTTCGTGCTGTACCGACACGAGTCAGTATAGCTAAAGCCAAAAAAGCGGATACCCACAATCTCGTGATTGTATTCGCTTTTGAATTTGTTTTTTTTTAACAATGCGGTGTTTCCTGCTATACTGACTCGTGTTAGTACAGCACGAAGCGCGTTGTAGGTATTCTCTTTTGAATTTGTATTTTACAATCTGAGACTGGTAACTTATAATGTAGGTACCTACTTATTTAATGAATAAATGTCTTCTCTACTTGAGAAGAGGCCTCTGCTCTGCAATGGGACAATGATTGTCCGGTATAATTATTAAACTTTTTTACTTTGCCATTTTAATTGAAGCAGCCAAAACATTTAATTAAAGGAAAGCTAAAAAAAACAACTGTATACCTAACACAGATTTTAATTGGCTGACCTTTTACACATGGATATTCAAAAGTAACATGGCCGTTAATTGGACATATCGTATGACGTCACGGATTTCCGATAGCCGGCGTCGTCCGCAGTAATGGAGACGTAACAAGATCAGCCGGTACGGACCGTAGCCGGTGGCCCAATAGTGTTCAGTAGGTACTTGATATCTCTCTGTTTTTGAAAACTTTATTCTGTTTTGGTGTTAGAATTTGTAAATCATGTTTCGAATATAAAAGTACTAGCTTTTGCCCGCGACTTCGTCCGCGCGAATGTCGGTTATCGGATCGCGGATGCAAACGAAATCGCGGATTAAAAAGTAGCCTATGTCCTTCCCCAGGGTTCAAGCTATTTTTATACCAAATTCCATTAAAATCGGTTCGGCTGCGATGATGTTCCCATTCCATCACCGGACGAGCAGGGATACGACGAAGCGTCACCGCTATACGGTTGAAGTTCCACGGTCTCGACCCAAGCGCTTTGCTACCACATTTATTGTGCGAACTGCCAGACTGTGGAATTCACTGCCCGCCTCTCTATTCCCCGATACATATAATCTGGGTATCTTCAAGGCACGAGTGAACCCGTTTATCCTAGGCAAGCGTGTTCCACCTTAGGCCGCATCATCACTTAAGATCAGGTGAGTTGCGGCCAAACGCAAGCCTATAACATCATCATCATCATTTCAGCGTAACAGACAGAGTTACTTTCGCATTTATAATATTAGTAAGTAAGTAAGTAATAAGTAAATATGGAAGTATGGACAAGTGTTATGAATATGTGAATGAGTGTAGAGGGAGAGAAAGGTCGAAGAAAAAAAAAGTGGATTGTGTGAAGAATGATAAGAAAGAGAAGGGTGATATCACGACGGTTGACAGGAATATAGACAGCTGACAGAAACAGGATAAAAGAAGAAAAGATGTTGCCGAACCCACGTTACATGGGGTAAGGGCAGCGAAGATAATGTTTCGAATATAAGATATAAAGGGCATACCTTTAAAATTCTTTTTAAAATATGTCCTTAATTGACTTTCGACTGACCGGCCAAAATGAAGTGAGCTGTGCCAAAGCTGCTGATGAGGCTTAAGGGTGATGACCAGGTATGCGCGACCACTGCATATAAATGGTCAGGATACCCGGTGAAGCTGTGGGTGCTGGCTGGCTGTGTGACTCGCTGGAGTGTGATTCTGTAAGACCTCATTCTAAACTTCGAACGAATCTAAATCCGCTGTGAGTTTCTTGAATGGCATTCTAAAAACTCGGTTGATAAATCCAATTTACACTAGCGCCACCCTTGCAAGCGTGTCAGCGAGTTGAACTAAATTGACGGGGAGATTTTGACAGATAAAGTATGAGATGACGTAAGAAGTGACATTCTGTAAGGTAATTTCCCCGTCACTTCGATGCTCACTTCGCACTCGAACCCGATTCAAAGTGTCAAATATATCAAGGTCATTTTGAACCTTATACGAAGTGAGAGTGAATAGCGATGTTGGACGCGAATTGTTGTTTGCATTTTACAGAATCGACCTACTGCTCAAGAGCTTGAGGAAGTGATGACATATGAAGTAGCTGCACAAAGGCTGCGATGATGTTCATGCTCGGGATCAGTTTGGGCGTATGAAGAACAGTGATGAAACCTCCTCTCATCCTCCTATGTAAAGAGAGGATCTTTCTACCAGACGGGTGGTGTGTCTGGTGCGGTATATACCTAATTATGCTATGGGATTAAATATAATGACCACCAAAAATAACTTAGAGATCCTAAGCTGCTTTACTAAAAAAATATAGGTACTAAACACCAAAAAAACTAAACGTGTAGCAAAAAAAAATCTAAAATTACAATGGTTCTAGCTGTTTTAGTTATGACTGCTCTTCATATTGAATTTAAAGACCAAATTTAGTAAATGATCACCAAATCTGAATGAGCAAATTAAAGCGCTAATGCTATTGGTTCCAGTTCCCGCGACCCCCGACGTAGGTGTGAGATGGAACACCGGGGTGGTTTTTAGTCAGTAAGAGTCTGACAGACTTCAATAACATTTTAAAACAATTATTATTAGTAATCTAGAGGACTGACTTTTTAAAAGTTTGTATATTTTTGTTAGTTTAGACTAATTTGCTTTAATAGAATAGGAAGATGGAAGATTTTTGGTTATAATTTGACATTAAATTTTGGTGATAATCTGACAATATAAAAAACTATTTTTTCAAAGTTATATTTTATTATAATTGGTGCGTTAAACATAAGGTTTATGCTAATATCGCAGAGAACGTACGAACGTATGTTGTAGTTCGCAAGTGATACGATAAATGTCGCCACAAACTTATATATCTTGCGTATCTATCAAATTTAATCAAAATCCGTTCATTATCATTCAAGGTTTTTTGACTCGAAAGTTTATATGTCGTAAATATCGAGCGCTTTTTAAAAACGCTGTTGTTGTGTTGTTTTAAATTCAGAACATTGAATTTCATAGGAAAAATATCAGATTTATTAGGGTTGGTTGATATCGTGGTTTTAATTTAAACTCGTTGCTGGTTTTAAATTCAGAACATTGAAATTCATAGGAATCTGTCAAATTTTATTAGGTACCAAATGCTGAAATATGCTACAACCGGCTTAAAGGTAGCTCTTTCAATCAAATCATCTTCAGATTAGGTCTTCTTTCTAATAGAGGCACCTAAGTAAATAGTAGTAAGATTTATTTTGAGTGTTACTAATAACTCACATCTTGGTTTAAAACCACAACCTAACTTAAATTACAAATTGAAATACAGCATGGTGCTGTATGCGAAGTCGAGATAATACTCATTAGAATTGACATTACAAAGCGAATGTTTATTTTAATTGATAACTTATGAAGAAGATATCTGAATTCGAAAATTAATCTGAAAGGTTAAATATACTCGTAAGTAAATTAATCAGTCCTTGAATATAATAACTGTTTATTATGTGTGTCTGTGTTTTCTTTACTGAATATTCACATAGGGAAATCGAGCAAATCTAGTAGTAACAAAGCTTGTATACGAATGTAACCCTCATCGTTCAATTTGGAAGAGAAATTCCCTCACCCGTGTAATTCCAATTCGCACTCATTTGAATACAACAGGTCTGGGTTGAATCAATGGAACAAACGATAACATTTAACGACTATAATAATGGAAATTAACATTAAATTTAAATATTTTATTGAATTTTCAAACTTCACTCAAGTGATCGCATGCAAGTCAAAAGCGAACTTATTTGATTTTAAAGAATATCGTTACGGTCAATGCTATTCATTTATTATTTGAAAAGTTGCGTGCTACGTGTAATCACAAAATATAAAGGTTCGCGCCGCAGCCTTACGTACTTTGTGGTGTAATTCTGTCTGTAATCACGCAATTTTTAAAGTTTCAATTCTATTTCTAAATATTTAGAGTCCAATATACAAGGAAAAGTGCTTGTGCATACCGCTTCTTTTTTTGTACTGACCCATACACTGAATATCTTGACATCAACTTTCATTCCAATTACAAAATGATTCTTATGGGTGGACACCATGAAAATATAGATATAAATGGAGCCAACACTTAGAACAAAAACTTGAAACTAACTGTGGGCTGATGCTCTCTTTCTGAATGCATACATAAGAACAAGACAGTGATATGTGTTTTCTTTATCTTATGTATGCATTCAGAAAGAGAGCGTCTGCCCACAGTTGGCTTCACTTAGGTATTTAGAGTGTTGCCTCCACTTTTATCTATAAGCTTTTATCTATAAGCTTCTTGGTGGACACTGCTGAATATAGGGGTCATTGACACTCAGTGGTCTGTCAAAGTTGTTGATGTATTGAACTTTGCGGTTCACTGATTCGAAAGTAATTTCTGCAGTCATTAAGACGTTTCCTAAGAAAAATTCACCTTCGTAAATACATTAAAGAATAAAATGGATGACGAAGTGGAAGATATCTTATAATCTGTTTTATCAAATGATCTCCGTGTGTGTATGTGTCTTTTGCCTTTGCATAATTATTTGGAACCCGTATGAATAAATTAATTTGAACATGTCGCCTTGAAGAACAATTCCAAGAGGATCATCAAAACGGTAAGCTTCATATTAATTCATTCCACAATTACCTTCTTAGAATTGAAATTGAATACCCAAAACGACATTTCAAAGGGCTTTTTTAATGGAAAGTCAAAAGTCAATTTCAATTAGTCCAAAAAGCTCTTTTTAAAGTAATTTACAAGAAAAAAGAGTTCTTACAAAACGTAGTTTCGTATGGAGAAGGTTGGCAAGAAACATCATACTTATCCTTTTAAAATTAATGTTTTGTATAAAGGAATTATATAAAAACGAATGAAACCTTGGAAAATGAACAGACCTGGGAAGTTAGAGTTGGCAACACTGCTGAGGTAGTTGAATAAGGAGTGTGCATTACATTATGCAAAGCGACGTAACCTCAGATTATGGAACAAAAGGCAGATAGACCGCGCGGAACACTGAGAGTGAAGCCAAAAAAGCAAATACAAATTCAAAAGCGAATACCTACAACGCGCTTTGTGCTGTACTGACACGAGTCACTACAGCACAAAACGCCGCATCGTTAAAAAAAAACAAATACAAATTCAAAAGCGGATACAATCACGAGATTGTAGGTATTCGCTTTTGAATTTGTATTTGCTTTTTTGGCTTCACTTTTAGTGTTCCGCGCGGTCTATCTGCCTTTTGTTTCATAATCTGAGGAAGTAACTATATTCTTTTTACAAAAAAAGTGCATTAGAAAAAACCAACGATCCAAATTCAAAATACCATTATTTTTTAAATTATAAACTTGGTGAGCAAGCTTACGTTTGCGACCATAAACAAGTTGAAGACTTAGAAGTTCGTTAGCGATAATTTGGAACTTCCAAACTACAGTTATTGACAGGTAACTAAGATGTCTTGTTCCCAACAAGAAGGGTACCTAACTAACGATGAATTAGAGTAAATTGTGAATTGAATTGTGATTTGTTTTCTATACCTACCTAGGCATTAATTTTAAAAAGAGGTGTTGTTTGTTTGTAAGAAGTAGGTCTTTAGGTAGTGATCCAATTAAAAAAACAGGACAAGTGAGAGTCGGACTCGCCCACCGAGGGTTCCGTTAAAATTTCGTGATTTGGTCACCCATACAATTATGATCGCGCATACCTCGAAGAATGTGGCGACACTTGGAGGCGGCCTATGTCCAGCAGTGGACGTCTTTCGGCTGAAATGATGATGATTATTGATGATTGATTACGTGCTTTAAATAAAGACTATATTTTTTATTATTTCATTACAAATGTATAGTTTTCAGACTTTTTCATGTACTTGTAGTGTAAGACGATATTATTACTTGCCAAATTTCATAGTTCTAGGTCAACGGGAAGTACCCTATAAATTTTGATTCCCTTGAGATAGTTTTAATTTCAACTCGATATCTTTACGCGTTCCCGAGATAAAGGGTCTTGACAGACAAACGGACAGACAGACAGACAGTCGGACAACAAAGTGATCCTATAAGGGCTCTGTTTTTCCTTTTTAAGTAGGGAACCCTAAAAAACAAAAAAAAAACAAATTAAAAAAAATTACATTGATGTCACTTAAAGCTACACTTTTTTACCAGCTTTTTATTAGCTTCACCTGTATGTTTGTTTGTAACCGACTTCTTTGGGCGCGATTTTGACCCACTTTAAACGGCCAGATTTCGTTCAAACTTTGTAGATTTATCGAGGACCGATGACAATACACTAATGTGATAAAATTATTAAAAAAAAAGAAAAAAAAAAAAAAAACATAAGTCGTTCATTAGTTGCCGAAAAAACAGCTATTATATACTAGGAAGGTACTGCACAAGCGCCCCTGGTAGAATAAATGTACACAATATTTATAGATATAGATATAACCAAACTAAAAAGTAAAAAATAAATAATAGTTTAAAAAAACTAAAAACACGCTTTTTATAGAAAACCAAACTAAAAAATAGAAAATAAATTTTAATAAATTATTTTATTTAAAAAAAAGCGTGGGTTGCATGGTGTCAATAGTTATAAATATTTTATTGACAGATATAAATAGAGTGATTATCATTTTGATAATATCTTAAAAAGCACCCCACGCTTTTTTTAAAATAAAATAATTTATTAAAATTTATTTTCTATTTTTTAGTTTGGTTTTCTATAAAGCGTGTTTTTAGTTTTTTTGAAGTATTATTTATTTCGAGTGCTTTAAGCTATGTTTTATGATTTATTTGACTTCCACACATAACCAAAAGACTAACATTTTAAAGCTTAATTACGAATAGTAGATAATTATTAAAAGGGCTAATTGACCTTTTATGAAATCAATCCGGAAATGTAGCAAATATGCATGATTTTGGTATATCTTCTAGTATGTAAAAATCTCGTGTCATAGTGTTTGTTATCGAATTTCTCCGAAACGGCTTGAACGATTTTTATGAAATACTAGCTTTTGACCGCGACTTCGTCCGCGTGCATGTTGGATATCGCGGATGCACATGAAGTTGTATTAGTAGTAAGTAGGGTTCAAGCTATCTTCATACCAAATTTCATCAAAATCGGTTCAGCCGTCTCACCGTGAAAGCGTAACAGACAGTTACTTCCGCATCAGATTTTCTAGCTGAAGAGTTTGTTTGTTTGGTTGAACGCGCTAATCTCAGGATCTACTGGTTCGAATTGAAAAAATATTTTTGTGTTGGATAGTCCATTTATCGAGGAAGGCTATAGGCCCATGCGGGGTCGGGTCGCTAGTTTATTTTATTAGTATGGATTTTGTGTATATTTGGTAGATCTGAGAATAGCTCGTAGGCATTTTTTTTTATTTTATATGGCAAAAACAACGTTTGCCAAGTCAGCTAGTTTTGTATAAATATTTACATATACAGAACCTAGCCTTTTCCCGCGACCTTGTCCTCGTGAATATCGATAAACGAAGTCTCGAACTTAAAGATGCCTATGTCCATACAGGTCCCAAGCTCAGTCTTTGTCACATTTTATTACGATCTGTTCAGTGGTTATGACATGATGAGGTAACATCGAAACGGACAGATAGGCATCAGACATAGTTACTTTCGTATTTGTAAAAGTGTGGAAGTGTATTTGTGGATACTATAAACACTTTATCAATTTGAAAATATCATAGAATATGAAAATAGTATTTCCCATTTCTACCCATGGATGTCGTAAAAAGCGACAGAGGGATATTGACCAGAGGATGGGCAGCAGCGTCCTTCTGAGTACTATAACATCTACTGCGATTGCCAACATGCATCGGCCAAGCATGGCGATCACGGCTGAACCCCCCTTGGGGGCGACCATGCCAGCAGTGGGCGTCTTAAGGTCGATGAAGAAAAGATTTTAAAAATTTATCAATATCTAAAATACACCATATTTTGAGGAATACCAATATTATAAATAGTATTATGGAAGTGGATGTTACGAGAATGTTTATATTCGAATTATGAGTTAAAAAAAAATCTTGTTAAAAATAATTTGTCATCCTTACTTTGGACTTTCTTAGATTGTGTGAAGAAAAGAGAGTCAGCAGTAGCATAACTGTGGATAGGATGGGAGGAGAAAGAAAACGTGTTTTGCCGAACCTATTGCCTATTATTGTATCAGCATGCAATAATATAAATAAGTAGTAGGTAGTGGTATGACGGGCTGGTGTCCGTAACTCCACGTCTCAGCGCGTATTTTGCGTACAGTATAAATAAGTAATACAGCATATATTTGGCGAATATGTGAAACAAAGGTGTAACTACTAAGACTACGATTATTTTGATAATAAAATAATAGAAATTCCAAAACAATTAATGATTGTATAAGTACAATAACAAACCTTACTGTTGAAGATATTTCCAAGACAGTGGTTTTCCAAAGTTTGAAATATTACCGCCTAAGAAATTCCGACAGTGGGACTTTGTCGCTGCTTACATTAAATAGAGGTAAACGATTTGTGTTTGCATTTCTTTGTATCTTTTACTTCAGCTTTGTATTTGTGCGGTGATTTTACTTGAAATTTGTTGCGAGCTGTTGAATCTGTGAATAAGACTTACATTGTAGGTAAGCTGTAAGTTGTCTAAAACACGAGCTTGGAGAAATTACAACTTGGCTACTTAGATACTATGTTGGTCTTGTTTAGAGGTTCTTATGAAAATTATTTAATGCTACAAAGGCTAGCAATAATTAATAACTAAGAATACTGCTTGAGGTTAGGATATGTCTATTTCTAGGTAATGATGTAGAATTGTATTTTTTTCTTTTGGCTAGACTAAAATTGCGCCTCTCTGTTCCCCGATACATATAATCTGGGTATCTTCAAGACACGAGTGAACCGGTTTATCTTAGACAAGCGTGCCCCACCTTAGGCCGCATCATCTCTTAAGATCAGGTGACTTGTATAAGAATTAAAAAAAAATCTGTTCTGTAAAAAAATGTTAACGAATATCTTGGCATTTAGCCTTCAACATCTACCGTAACTATACTCCATTTACAATAGCATTAGACAGAAGTTAAAACAGGTTCTTTTTGATGCACACTTTGTAACAAAAATTAAATAAACATGTTAAAGTTACGGTAGACACCGAAATTATTATAATCTATTTTTACAGTAGCGTGCGCGCGTATTTGTAACCATTTTCATAATTTATTTTCTAAAATTCTGTGGCTTTCATTTAGTTGTACATTTAATTCCAATTTAAAATTACAGTGTCAATGATAAAAACCTGACAGAAGCAGGGATGAACAATACCCGGAACGTATATCGTTTCACTGCAGTTCTACCAAATTTAAAATGTTACCTAATCTTTAAAAGACTTTTATTCTGTTTATATTATTATACGTCCATATTTAGTACTATCTGACGACACGGTTGGCGCAGTGGCTGAGCGATCGACTGCTGCGCAGCGTGTTGCGGGTTCGATTCCCGCCCAGGGTAAATATTTGTGTGATGAGCACTTGTGTTTGCCTTGTGTCTGGGTGTTAATTATCTATATATGTATGTATTTAAAAATACATTTGTGTATGTATATCAGCTGTCTGACACCCATAGTACAGGGTCTCCCTAGTTTGGGGTCAGATGGCCGTGTGTGAAATGTCCCCACATATTATTATTATTATTATTATCTTAGATTTATTTATCAAAAATAAGTTTAATTAAAATTGTTTTAACTTAGCTCTGAAATAAAATGTTTTGAATTCCTGCTTCTATGAGCCTCTTTTTTCTAATGTTAAATGGAGTATAGACGGTTTCCAGGTACGATGTAACACGTTACAGAACGAAAGCATTATATCAAAGATGCGAAAAACAAAAACATGTTACTTTCATCTTCTAAAGTGTCGTTTTATACTCGTTAAAACTTTAAAGTGTAAATATGTAGAATTTACACTAAGTTATAGGTACATTGAATTAAAATTATTGAAGCTTCCATGATGCACCACTGTTTACGATTGCAGTTAAGTGATAATCGTACCACATTGGCAAACCTTGAGTTTGGAATTTCAGATGTTAGTCACCCAATCTGCACATGGGTCAAGATGGATTAACAATGAATCAATGACAATGGCTCGAACTTATTACTGCTCCATCTGCGCTGACGGCAACCTACCCTTATCAGCTAAATATCAATATTTAATATCACTTATAATAAGTGCTTTAAGACTAACAATCCAATTACATTACATAACTAAACGGAACGTAATTGACTCCCCAGAATTGCACAACTTATTATGCACATTTTATGTTCCTGATAATTACCTACGCCACCGACCGGTCCAACCGCCGGCGTAGACTATTCGCGACTGCACAGAGCCACACGGTATCCCGTGCGCATTCCCCGCTGTGTCGCATGCGCAGCGCAATCAATGCCCTTATTTTAGACCTACCCGATTGTGACGTGTTAAATAACAGATTCAACCAAATCCTGTTATTGTGCTCGAGATTTTGTGAGAGACATTCTATATAAATTATTATTGTATGTCCTAATAATTTTCAACCAAACAAAATGTATTTTTATCTTTTATTAATGTATGCTGTACCAGATGAAATTGTAGTTTATATAATACATAAGAAATTAATTAATTACTGTTACTGGTGTGTAACCGTGGTAATTCATAATCAATAAATAAACTAACTAAATGACGTGGTTGGTGTTAATTATACTTTTTACCCGTTGAGAAAGTTGTAGACGGTACTAATTAAAATCTCCCGCCGCGCGCCTCCGAACTTTGCCACCCCTGTATTAGACATCGTAGGTGTACTTACCTTATACTAATAGTGTGGTGTACTGCTGTCTCGTGCAGCTAGCAAATGGGGATATTTACAAAAAGGTTTTCGCACGCAATAAATATTGGTATGGCCCATGGCCTACAGTGGCGCTATTCTCTAAGTAATACAATCTAAAGCTCGACGCTGTAGCAGCGGCGAGTTACATTTTCGTATTCATTAACCTTTGCTTACGCAGCGCTAGCGCCACGTGAATTAACTTATTAATGTATTGTTTTTGTTTATTGCTTTATGGAACTACTCTAGGTTTAATAATTTGACACTTTTGACAGTTCATGTATGAAAAACGATATTCGCTAAGCAAAAATAGTCGCTGAGCTCGACGTCCATTTCACGGCTGACACGACGTCGAGTTCGCCGTCGATTATAGCCACGAATAGAAGATAACGTTAGATAAAGGTAAGGAGGAACAGAAGGCAACGTTAGGTAAGGTTAGGTAATTGGTTTGGTTATTTGTGTATGTTAGTTTATACTATGTTTGTGAAGGATACAGGACAAATTCCTAGTCAGTGGTAAAGTTAAAAAAAAAACTTATAAAGTTTGTCTGATCAGATTATTGAACCCTAGTAGTGGGCGTGCTTTGGAAAGCACGTAAAGCCGCTGGTCCCGGCTGTCCTTTGTAGATCTTTGATAGTCGCTGCGGGAAGTCAGAAGTCAGAAAGTTTTACAACCAGTCTTACCAAGGGGTATCGTGTTACCTAGTAGGTTGTGGGGGTCGAACAGGCAGTCGCTCCATGTAAAACACTGGTATTCAGCTGCATCCTGTTACACTGGAAGCGACCCTAACGTATTTGGAAGCAAGCTAGGCAGATGATGATGTAGCGATCCAAAATTTCCAGAGTTGCCAGAACTGGAACTGGCTGAAATTTTATGAAATAATATAATGAATATAGAAAAGTCACTATCCGACACACATTCGAACGTGAGTAAGGTTTATACCTTTTATACGTGGGAAATTGCCCAGCATGTACATACTTAAGCTGAGGTAAGCATATTTTCTCAACAACATAATTAATTATTCCTTTATCGATTCTCAAAATTTCAGCAATTTTTTACTTAGCAGTGATATCGAATGGGTACATACAGTCTCGTAGAAGCAAATGACAATACCAGATCCTGCTTCACCCATGCACATAAAAAGTAAATTAATTAAAATAATTGTAACGAATATAGAACCTTTTTATTGTAAATTGTTTTTCTTTAGAACTTGCGGATTACGAAATACTTACCCACAAAGTACAAAATAATTTATTATAACGATTATATACTGCACCTAACCTATAAGCAATGTCATTATTGTTTTTAGATTTAAACAAAAACCGCAAGTTCGACAGTCACTAAGACTAATGTTTAGTTATCAACAATAAATACGCAGTAAGATGCTACTCATTGCATGCTTGTACATGACTTTTATCTAGTGGGGCAAAGTTCTATAGAGTTTCTAGCATTGTCCTTTGCAACGTCATAAATAATACTAGATTTCTACCACAAGTAACATAAATAAGTCAGTGATATTGTGAATGTTGAGGCTAGTGCCAAGTGGCTGAGCGCTGCCAAATCACGCTCATGATTTGTCTTAGATACATGGTCAATCATTGACGATCGATCAGGGCCTCAAGTCTGCTATTACAATAGTGTCAGAATGGGTTGTACGTTGTTTCATAGCTAATAGTTTAATAGAATTTCGTTTCAAATAATTTTTTTCTAATAATATCGTTTCATAGAATAATCAATACGCAGAATAATTACTTTCAAGATTTTCAAATCATTGATTTTTGTTTCACATAAAGTTTATTGTTAGAATTATCATATCGTAGAATAACAAATCAAATATTCTTTGTCCTTATATTTTTTATTTAATATAAAATGTATTCCCAAGAATGGGACTCTCAGTTCTAACCAAACTTACTGCGCGTGCGTGCAAGCAACCATGCAGCATGCAAGGAAGCACGCAGCGTACAAGCAAGTATGCAGCATGCAAGCAAGCATGCAGCGTGCAAGCAAGCATGTAGCGTGCAAGCAAGCATGCAGCTTGCAAGCAAGCATGCAGCGTGCAAGCAAGCATGCAGCATGTAAGCAAGCATGCAACATGCAGCAAGCATAGTTTCTGTCACGGCTCCGGCGTTGCGGTGCTCCGGCGGTCCCACGCGAGCTTATCGTCGCAGATGGTATTCACGCTCACCACCGCAGCTTCGGCTTACTGGCCGCGCCGGCCAGCCTCAGCCGCGGCGGCGGGCGTTAAAACCACCTGCTCCTCAGCTCGCGGGCCGCCTCGGCCCTCCACGCCTACGCAGATTTAAATTGCACTCTAGGGGTAGGGCAGACAAGACTACGTAGAGTCGGTTTCGCAGCGATTCGTTTCTGTCATTAACTTTGGTAGCACAATACATTGACTTTTTATGACAACATTTTTATTTTTGTCTATTTATATCTATACATTTTCGTTGAAATAAATTCCATGAAAAAATACAACAAACAAAAAGAATTCTACTTTTTGATAAGTTTGTTAAACAAAAAAATGTGATTTAAAATTCATTGAATTGTGTTTCTGTGAAATATTTTTCATTGAAGTAAATAGTCTTTGAAACAATAATAGTCGAAATAAAAATACGAGAACCAAATATTATGTTAAACATTTTCTGGGAAACGAAAATCTATGAATGTTCTGTTTGCGAAACAAGGGGACACCGTCAGAATGGTCTGTCATTGATTTCATTATTGTTGATTTTGACAAGTTTGGTAATCTACTAATATAATGGCGTCATTATGACTTTCCAATGGTCAACCAATGACAGTCCATTGAAAGAAATGATATACAATGGTAATCTCGCACATAATGACAAATTAATGACTGACTTAGTTTACGAACTTCTTACTACTTCAGATTGCTTATAACACTTATAAATAATATGTAAAAATATATATAAATGAAATCTGGCATGAATAAATGTTCAAATTTGTTGACAATGTCATTATAACATAATTCTATTATGAGACCATTGACCGACCAATGATCGACCATTATGGATGTAGCAGATTACGAACTTTTAGCAAAATGACAATGGAATCGTGTTGGAATGACAAAATTATAAAAATAGCAGACTTGGCCCCCAGTAGCAATGTTACGTGGCCACAAGGACTAAGCACATGAGCATTTGCGTTTTTGGGGACAGTAGCTAGTTTATTTAAACTTTATACAACAAAAGTAGACAGTTATCAGATCACCAAAGTAGGGGAAGAGATAACATGGCAGGTGCAATTCATCGTGCGAGCGTAAAACATCAAATGAGATAGGTATGAAAAAGCAATATAACTACCTACTCAACTACTATAAAGTCAAATGAGCACAAGTTTAAAATAACTAATTAACTAACGTTTTTCACTATTTGTGCAGCCTTTTTCCAAAATCCAGTGTACCTATTTGAATTGTATTAGTATTGTATACAAATATTTATATTATATTTTTGTGCCAATCAACTTGTTTTTATTTTATTTATTTAAACGGACAGAACAAAAAGTGAACAGTTTTATAGTTTTATAAAATATCTATAGAAAGGAAGGAATATCAACTAATATCTGCGATACAACTCTTCGATTCAGAAAGTCCAGTGTGGAAGTGTGAAGTGCATACAGAATGTGCGGTGATATTTCTGTAAACCAAGGACCAAACTTCATTAGTATCATGGCTCACCATTCAATCCGTCCGTGTGTGCAAGCTTAAGCAGTCGTAAGGCGTGAGCACCGTCGACAAAGTTGTGCTGTAGTTAGCACAGCCGCACAAGTGCACCGATCAAACTCACAAGAGTTTATACATTTTACCATTAACTACATGCTTGGAAACTATGGAAATGTAATCGGTAACGAAGCTGTTTAACATAACATTACTTCATCTTTATAAAAAACTACCTTCTACCCGTTACTCCGTCTGAGCAGAATTCAGAATTTAGCAAAATTCTGAAATAATCCCCTGGAAACAGAAAAAAGAATACAAATAGTAGGTAGTGTAGTCAGCTAGCTTAATATCTACATGTGTGTAAAATTTTAGCTAATTCCTTTTCATCGTTTAAGTGTGAAAGAGTAATCCATATTTTCTCAAACTTTCGCTTTTAAGCATAATAGTAATGGGATTTCCTTTTCTTTTGTTTTACTCACTCGACTGGACTGATTTTAACCGACTTCTTTTAATTTTCGATTTATCAGCCGCTTTCTGTAAAAAATATCTCGGTGAATTTAAGTGGGCGCTGGACTAGAGCCGTCATCCGATGGTCACTGGTAGCAATATTTATGATATTACAAATAAACCTTTAAACCTAAAACGTAACTCAGGATGCTGGAAGGTCATCATCATCATTATGTCAGGTGTTATTTACTCAGAAGGACGCTGTTACCCATCGTCCGATCGATATCCCTTTGTCGCCTTCTACGACACCCACGGATAGAAATGGGGTGGTGCTATTCGCGGTCAGCACCACACGGCTAAATGCTGGAAGCTAACTCGGAGTTAAAAAATAACCCTGCCAGGCGCAAATAAAATATTTCATCTAAAAGTCTTATTACTCACACACACTAACAAATATTCCAACATCCATCCTAATATTACATTCAACATAAAGCCTTTACATCAAAACTCCTGAAACTCTCATATGACGTAGATAGGTACCGTTATTGAGCTTAGAGAGGAAGCGTTTCATAACTGGAGCACTACGGGGTTAGTAAAACATCTCTTAATTTACTAAGGTCATACCTGAGGGATAGACGGGTAAAAGTACAGGTTAACGGCGTGAACTCATTGGGGTCTGAAACGACTATGGGCGTTCCTCAAGGTTCAATATTGGGTCCATTTCTATTCTTAGTTTATATAAATGATTTACCCCAATTGTTTCAAAATCAACCAAAAATGGTGTTATTTGCCGATGACACATCATTGATTTTTAAAATAAACAGACGGTCACAAAATCTAGACGACGTAAATGACGCTATTCTTCAGGTTCAAAATTGGTTTACGGTAAACAATTTGGTACTTAATGAAAAAAAAACCAAATGTATTCGATTCATTTTACCAAATGTTAGGAATAGTAAATGTGACATCATACTTAATGGAGAGAAACTGGAATTTACTAGTCAAACGGTTTTCCTAGGAATCACGCTAGACGAGAAATTACAATGGGGACCTCATATAACATCTATTGCGGGGCGACTAAGCTCCGCGGCTTATGCTGTTAGAAAGATAAGACAGTTAACAGATGTAGAAACTGCGCGTTTGGTCTATTTTGGCTACTTTCACAGCATTATGTCGTATGGTATTTTACTGTGGGGTCGGGCTGCTGACATTGAATCCGTTTTTATTTTACAAAAAAGAGCTGTCAGAGCCATTTATAATCTACGTCGCCGCGAATCTCTTAGGGAACTATTTAAAAATATTAATATAATGACAGTGCCTTGCCAATTTATTTATGAAAATATTATGTATGTAAGAAAAAACTTACATATGTTTAATAAAGTAAGTGATAGACATGACTTTAATACTAGAAACAAGGACAAAATAGCTCAACCATATTTTAGATTGTCTAAAGTCCATACATCTTTTATGGGGTACTGTGTTAAGTGCTACAACAAAATTCCTAGTGATATATTACAACTAAGTGAAACAAAATTTAAATCATATATTAAAAGTACACTCTGTAAAAAAGCTTATTATAATCTAGAGGACTATATTCAAGATAAGAATGCTTGGAAACATGCTGGTCTAGCTCCATAGGACGATCGACAGTCTAGACAAAATCGAACCGATTGCTAATTTAAAATACCTAATTTCATACTTAGTATAAATATGTACATATATATATTTGACTCTTTTTTTATACACTGCTCAGGCTCACATACTGATCCATTGTTTGTTAAAATATAAGGAGTGGTCGTCTACTGTTTCAACATTAATTGTAATATGTAATATGTGAACACTGTGTATCTATGTACATATAACTTAGTCTGTCATTCCTTAATCTGTGATACTTTGTACACACTTTCAAATACCTAGTGTTTTTATGCTAGGTACATCGTATTCACGTATAATTATATAATTCCTGTAAATGCAAATATTGTTAACATCGTTTTTAAAAGAGTAAGTATGGAGTTTCTTGCCCATTCTTCTCCATACAAAACTACCTTTTGGAATGGGCACCTAGAATCAATTTTTTTTTTCTCATTTGACGTTCAAAAGTGCCTTATAATGGTCTAATTGAAATAAATGATTTGACTTTGACTTTGACTTTAACGGTAAACGTTAACGTTCACGTTTGCAAGTTGAATAACACACAGTGGTACGGCTAACGTTAACGTTCACGTTAGCAGTTGAATACGAAACATGTAGTGGTACACAAAAGCTGGAACTGTGAGACGAAGTGTGCAACGGAAGACGAGGTAAGCGTTGCAGGAAGCGGCTCCGAGAACCGGCTGACTTACACACCGATAGCGAAGGCAGATCATAGTCTCGGGTGAATGATCACACGAGACTAAAAAAAACCACAGCAATTTTTTGAGTTTGATCATTCAAACTCCAAAAATCGCTGTGCATTTTTTTTTTCAAAACTGAAGAAATTAAGAAGTAGTGCATCAATCTGAAATGCGCGGAAAAAAAAATGTGCGAAATCTGGAAAGATTGATGCACAAAACGGTATGTCTATGTTCAGTCACATCGTGAATCATCACGTTATGATAACGTTGGCCATTTTTTGACAATAACCACTCAATGTCTATATAGGTAACACAATTATGAATTATGCCAAGCCCGTCTATGCTTCGTAATTGGGTAGGGTTTTAAAGAATGGTCAATTAGATTACCATTTATGCGTGTTTAGTAAAGTGGTAAATTTTTGGGCGTATGCGTAGGCGTATACCTACCTAGTTTTTTATATTCTTCATTTGAACTGCGTTTGGCAATGTATGCTGGGCTGTGGCATACATAATATTTCAGGAAATCTGAAGTTTATTATTTCTCTGTAACATCCATAAACATTTACAATAACATTTCGTTAAAAAACTATGGATTGTATAACATTTTATTCTTCGCCAAATTAAGGGTTAAAATCAACCATTTCTCAGAACTATTACATTATACTATTCACACCATTGCATTACAAACATAAGATACTTCTATCGAGTTTCTGGTAACATTGTAATTAGAGTTTAATTGCATACTACAGCGTTTCCCGGATTCGTTACGACATTCCATGTAGACTGTAGTCTCGGAAATGAGGAGAAATTGTAGTGTTCCGCGAAACATTATCGTTTGTAGAGTTTCGATTCATGTCAGACAAACGGACTTTTGGTAATTACTACCGATGTTAATGTTAAAACAACAATGGCGCACAATATGGTACGATTTTATGTTTTTAAAATAAAACTAGCTTTTACTCACGAGACGTTATTTGCGTCAAAGTTGATATTATCCCAAAGGAAAATAAAGACTGCATAAAAATTATCATGTGTTGTCTATGGTTGAGGTGGATGAATATATTTTTTTATTTTCAGCCCCAATTTTCCCACTGTTCTCACACAAAGGCTTCTCTTCTTCTCCTCTACTATCCTTTTCTCTCTTCTCTGTATCCAGAGCTACGTGAGATCAGTCTTTGTGAGTCTAGATTATTCCGCCATCTTGGCGAAGATGGCGGAACAATCTGGGCCCGCCGCGATGTCCCTTGCCATATAAAGCTACCTATTGAGTCGTATTAATGAATAGTGAATATTGTAAGTTCGTGAGTAAATGCCACGCAAAATTATATCTTGTATACAATGTTTCACTCCAGTTGTAATTATTTTAGTTAACTCGAGCATATTGTTGGGTTGTTTACAACCCTAAGGGTCATAAACTTAAATACGCTTATGTATATCTATAATATTCCGTAGATTCTCTTCTCCATGTTTTTAGGGTCGGTCCAACTTGATTTCTTCTTCCATTCCGTACCTGTAATGCTATCATTAACTCTCTATTATTTCATACCATTCTTCACACACTCCATCCGTTGGGGATCCCTTTTTTTCGCATAATGTTATTTTTAATATACTTTGGCATAACTAGTTTGGCATAATTTGTTTTGCCATAGTAATACCATGCCATATATTTTTTGGCATACAGTTTATGTTGGCATAATTATCTATAAGACTAATTTGTTTTGGCATCAATTTAATATCATGTGCAAATCTGTTGCACCACGCTAAAATATTGTCTTAAGCCCGCAGCGCCGGAGCCGTGACAGAAACTATGCCTGCTGTATGTTGCATGCTGCCTGCTTGCTTGCTTGCATGCAGCATGCAAATAAATTTATGCTTTAGAATGTTATGCTTAATCATTATTATGATTAGAGAAATTATGCTTAAAAAAAATATGCGTAAGCTGTTATGAGTAAATAATGGCATGCGAAAATATGATTAGGAGAAACAAAAGTATGCTAAGTTATATTAGGTCTGCAAATTTTATGCAAATGGATAGGGAACTGTCACGTTGCGTTTCAACTCTCCTCTTCACATGCCCATACCAAGACAAACTCATTCCTCACTTAATTCGTTCTGGTTAATTCCATACATCCATCTCAATATTATCTCCGCTACGTGCAATCTTTTTTCATCCGCCTATTTAACGGCCCAACATTCCGAATCATACAGTACGACAGGTCTTATCACGGACTTAGATAGATCGTATGTACGGTCGTAAATCCTCGTAATGTAATCTAGTGTTCATCGTATTTTGAAGTCTGTCATATATCACACACCATAATGTCACCACCTCGGTGTGACTACTGCCGGTTATACGGGAGGTTCCGTGCCATTTAATTTAGCGGAACACGGCTGACTTGCGATAGATACCGGCGACCATGGTTCACTAAAGTGTGTCAAATGTTCGCTGTAGTGCCAGGCTGTTGAACACTTAATATCTGAGACCGTGAGACTAAGTTTGTTCACGGTAAACGTTGGCAACACGTGTTTTGAAGTTTCTGAGTACTTTTACTTCGACCTTGTAGTGTTAGAGCGTATGTGCACTGCATTGCATTGTATCCGTTCCATAGTAATTAGCTACCTACAAAGTTTGTCGCCGTGAGTGTGGCACTATTTAAGTGTATGTGCAAAGTTGAAATCCTATAATACTACTTAGTATCATCGTGAAAGTAGTCGAGGATGGATGGATGGTGGAATTTGTTGAACTGAATTATCTGAAATTTGGCACGCATAGATTAATCTACCTAAACTTACCTAAACACTTAGGAATTTTCTCCCTCATGTTCAAAAATCGAATCAAATCAATTATGCAAAAATCGCAGGCAGTAGATAATGAACACAGAAATATTTTATACTTTACCTAGCCGTCTTATGTGAGCTATGATAATGTATGAGCAAGATCACGTAACTTAAAACTGAACGCCCCTATTAGCCCATATTTCACTCTAAAAGCTGACACGCGTACTTGATCGTAAGTCACTACTTTACAACAACAAAACGCCCCAACACACCCTACTTCAAAATCTTCAATCAATTTTGCAATAAAGTGTAGGATATTAAATCGAAAATCATCGACTACCACTTCACATTTAGTTAAAATTCAAACAAAATTCACACTTCATATGAAAATATACAAAACAGTAAATATTTTTTGTGTTTCTGTCGAACAAAAACACTGTTTAATGCTCTCAATTACATTTCGCTTTGACACGCAGAGTTAAACTAAAAAATGCTACCTTTTCACGAATAGTGTACATTCCTGGGTGTATCTTGTAAAAAACCATTTGGGACAATAACGTGTGTGTCCGTTTCAGAAGAGGCCGCAACTATTTGTGCACAAATGTACTGGATGTGTCTTCGTGTGATATTTATGGAAAGGGACGAATACGAGTTATAGGTAAGCTATATTATTTCAAAATTTTTAAACATTTTTATATTTAATTGCCCCTTCCAAGAGATAGTTTCGCAGGTAGAAGAATAGGCAAGAAATTCCAAACACAACACATTTATTTGCATAGGTATTTATATTAATTAAATATGGATGGGAAGATGATATACTACTAATACAAAGATATATTATTATGACTCATGACTCGTTTTGTATTGGTTTTAATAATGTAATTTATTAATAGTAGGGTAACAATTATCTGGATATTATCTGGATAATATGAAATCAGATCATTATAATATATTTATGTTAGTATTATGATTGCATGCCCTAATTATAACTTAACTGTGCATACTGGTTACTTACTGGAGCTATTAACATGATTAGTGTTCCAATGTATCTAACTATCCAACTTCGTTATTGAAACCGCAGCTTGTATAATTTTACGTTGTACATAATAACATAATGCATAAAACAAAATACGTGTTGCCTTTGTGTTTATTTAGTAGCAAATCGTAAAGCGAAATGTAAATATTGGTCTATTCTATGGATATCTATTTCTTTTTCCAACTATTTATATATTTTACTTTAATATGCACAATGTTTACACGAATAATAGTAATAAAAGTTTTTACTTCGATCAGAGCATGCAACAGCCCATTGCCAACATGGCCCATTAATGCCCATCTAGTCGGCGAACATCCACGTGTAAACATAAATACATTTGTCCATCCAAACACATTCACAACAGGCCCCTATACAGACGCTTGGGTACGTTAAGAACCCATGAATTGACTCCTTTCATCGAGAAAGGTTGTAAGGGGAGGCAATATGTGTCAATCGAAATAAGCTACTAATGCTATGTAATTGTGATTTGGTATTGATTAAATCAATTTAAACATTGTGTTGGCACTGTATTGTTTGGTTTTGAGAAGTCTACTCCGGGAACTTATTTAAACTTGGGTTTGTTTCATTACTTTCCAAGATGTTTTTGTTGATCAGTGTTTATTGAAAGGTTCTGAAAAAGGTATTGTTAGGAAGAGCGAGAATTAATATTTATTAAATATTGAAGGCTCTAATTTTAGTGGCAAGTTTTATATTCAATCAATTTCATTGCAGCTATAAAAGTAAAATTACCTAAAACCGCTTAGCGTATAATGTTTGATTAACGAACACCCCAACTCACAAACTCAGCCATTTATAATCTATGTCGCCGCGAAATTCCAAGGGAACTAATTAAAAATAAGAATTGCCAATTTAATACCAGTTATGAAGATAAAATAGCTCGACCATATTTTAGATAGCGTAGTTCATACATCTTTTATGGGTAACACTTAACAAAGTGTTCCATCATAATTCCTAGTGATATATTACAACTAATGCGAGTCTGAAAACGCAACGCTAGTGCCATCTATTGTCCAGTAGCAGAACTACAGGTATTCTGTAACCTTCGACACCCGTCTACATTTTTCTAGGTGGTTAAGTGTCGTGTTGCAACATTCTAGACCATTCCTGAATATACTAGAATGTTCTCGAATTGTCCTGGAATTACTTATTTAGAAACTTAAACTCATATACACTTTGTATACAAGCATATTATAATTTAGAGGATTATAAACTATTATAAATAATTAAATACTGAATATATTTTTATTTTTTTATTCTTTGTACTTTTAGATTACCCTGGTTTACACACTAATTAATTGTTATTTGAAATATAAGGAGTGGTCGCTATTGTGTCAATATCTGTAAATATGTGAACACTATGTATGATCTATCTAAAACTTAGCTTACGTAACATAGAACTTGTCATTTCTTAACTTGTAATCCTTTGTACATATTCTAGTATACACGGACTAGAAAAAAAAGATTCCGCGCCACGTACATCGAAAGTGAAGCACTTTCGATGTACGTGGCGCGGAGTCCTTCTACCCCTAAGTGAGTCGGACCGTTTGTACAAACATGCCTCACGCACACATATACATCATAGTCACGGACTAGAAAAAAAAAGGATTCCGCGCCACGCATATCGAAAGTACCCACCGTACCGATCTATGTGTGCGTCGGTCTGGCGTACTTTAGGTGCATCACTTTCGATATGCGTGGCGCAGAGTCCGGGCTAATATAGTGAGTTTTATGCCATTTAAGGTATGTACATCGTATTCACGTATATGAATATCTGGGCGACCGAGCTTCGCTCGTTATTTTTTTTTTGTATTTTTAAAAAATGAAACCTAGCTAGATCGATTTATCGCCCCCAAAACCCCCTGCTTACTAAATTTCATGAAAATCGTTTGGGCCATTTCCGAGATTTAGATTATATTTGCTTCAGATTATTATGCTATGATTAATTGCTCGTTTAAAGGTATAAGATTCATGTAAATGCAAAATACTGTAAACAATTTTTTAAAGATTAAGTACCTATGAAGTTCCTTGCCCATTCTTCTTCGTGCGAAACTACTATTTGGAAGGGGTAACTAGATTAAAATTTTCCTATATGACGTTCAAAAGTGACTTTTAATGGTATAATTGAAATACATGATTTGACTGTTACTTTGACTTCAACATTCACATACTCACAAACATAATGATTTTGATGTAGCGTAGGAAGTACCTAGGACAGGATTAGTCAGTGGGTACTGATTTTTTAATGTGTTTCCTATTCTTAGAGCAGGTACACTAATAATCGAGTTTCTGCTCTAAAATTCCATTATCCATAGTCACTCTATGTTCACCAATTATTTCAGGCACCAAAGTTAACATTACCATAAAAAAAAACAAAAATCTGCCTTTGATAAAAATATAAAAAATGATCTATCATTCTTGATTAAAAAACTACTCAGCCGATTTTGATGAAACTTGCAGTTCCCCAAGTTATGTATGCTATAATAAAAGATAGTCACGTAGGTCTTTACGACCAAAAACGCCACGCTAGCGCCATCTATTATCGAGTAGCAGAACTACAGGTATTCTAGAACATTCGAGACACACTCGAATTCTCATTCTTGAATTCACTTGCTCATTCATTCTACATTTTTTGAAGTGGTTAAGTGTGCTGTTGCAACATTCTAGACCATTCCCGTATATGCTAAAATGTTCTCGAATATGTCCTGGAACTGGCGGGCAGCCAGCGGTAGCGAGTCAGTTAGCCTCATTTTGAATACGAGAACTGCGGTTACTGGTTACTGGAAGATGAGTTTCTGATTACTGTATTAGTGATTGTTTAAATAAAGCGTTTGTGTTTTTGGTGTAAATTATTTATCCAGACAGAACCCCAGCTTGTAACAATACATAGGTACATGCATATACCTATAAAAGTTTTGTATATTTATTTGTTTGGAACTCATAATAGATTATTATCAAGTGAATATATTATAGCAGTACTTAGCATTACATATATAAGTGTCGAATTAAAAACTATTCTTTTTCCAAGTCGTTTAATAAACACAGTAAATAAATAAACTACCGTCACAAACTCCACCAACTGCAAAGTGCAGAGCCAGAAACATGAATCTCATCACGACCCTCCTTCAGGAGCAATTTTTCACGAAGCAATCGGATCTTGTGGTTTAATTGTGCAGTGGTAGGGTTAAAGTGTCCACGACTCCCCATAGATTTTGTTGGCAACCGAGTTTCACCGCGGTCCAATGACGGATCTTGAATCAATTGGATAAATGCTATTTTAAAATGCCCAGTACCTACTCAGAGTAGATCTTTGGCATCGGATTAGAAGAGCGAGAGAAAAATGAGGTTTTGAGTATTTCTTCGAAATTTGATTCTTTGACTGATCCATATGGCCAAAATTTAATTTTACTTTCAGCTCAGTAACACTTGTTCTTATGTAAATAGGTATACCAAATAACATATATTTGAATGAGGGACTCGTTTTTATAAAGTAGTTTTGAAGATATCGACGTTCGAATATTTTGTGCCCAGATGAATCAGAATTTGTTACAGATAAATCAGAAACAGAAATAAAAATGAAAAACTTTATGTAGATAGGCTCTATACTATTAAACGAATCATATTTTTACAACAACAATAATATTTTTTTATGAAAATAATTATCAGTGATCATAATTATTACGGAAAAAATTTGGTGAATTCAAAAATAATTCTTGTAAAACCTTTTTGTAGTTCCATATAATTGTATAATAAGGTAAAGCGAGGATATTGTTATATTATAACAGACATTTTAACTCTGGCTAATATTTGTAATAATACAATAAATTCTGTTGGGTACTAGAAAGTTATTATAATGCTACATTATATTATTCTGTCTGTTATTGTTTTTTCCGTGTACAACTCACTAGTCCTATTTATTACACTTATAATTAAAAGATCACAGGAGTACTAACTTATTCTAATAATGGTAGTTTTGACATCAGTCTTAGTTAAGCAGTCTTAATTATTAATTGGAATTACCAATCACATTAGTGTATTTATTACTAACAATAAAGTAACAAAAACGAGACCAACTTTAATTAAATGGCATTTTGATAATTATCTTCATTATGAACTTTCAAACATTAAATGGCATTTTGACAATTATCTTCATTATTAACTTTCAAACATTTGTCCTAAGTATGGTTAACTATAAGTAATATAGTTAGTCAAAGTTAAGTAGGAACTAAAAGAAATATTTCCTTGGCTCTTTACAAGGAACCGAGCTGCTTTCAATATCATCCTCAATTCCTCACCATTATTTACTTCACCAATGGCGTGAGACTCTTTTGTTCGTTTATCATATTAAGGCTTTTTAAACACAAAAATATCCTCATCGTCAGAATCTGAGGGATCATCCATTATTTTCCGATGAAGGGTCGATAGGATATCTCTGATGAATTTTATATTTTTTTTTATCGATTGACGAAGTCCCCATCCAAAAGCTGTCATCGTCGGGAAGGGCCAGGTCTTGTAGGGCTGTTTCCGAATTAAATAATTATTATAAATTCTTAACTAAGACTAAGACATATCAAAAATGTCCTATTTAGAACAAGTTTATACTCCTGTGATTTTAAAAAAGTTATAGCTAAGTAAATATAATAGAACAACTTACCTACTTGTACACGGTCAAAAATTGGACAAGGAGAATTACGCAACAAAAGCGTTCATTTCGTGCTGGAGATGGGAAAAACTAATTTATTTTATGATTCATATGGGGTTTTGACCATACGAATCAGGCACAGATGAATCAACATTTTGCCTACAATCAGGCATAACTCATCATACATACAGACTTCATTATTGTCATTTTTCTACACGAATCTATAACCCAAAATCATCACATGAAACACAGATTGAAGTATTAAACCAATAAAATAGGGTGCCACCTGAACCAAACACAGATGAATCAGATGTTTACCTTCGTAACACCGGGGTCTAAGCCAACAGCCGCAGGTCCGCCTTCTAGATGGTTCGTTGCAAGACTGGCTTCCCCCCGCATGGGAAGCCAGACTCTCATTATTATTACTCGACCAAGTACGGTCGAGCGCAGCTTACGCCACATTAATCAGTATTTTACACCGGACACTTCTTATTTACTCATTTATAAACACACTAAGGTAGTTGTAACTAATACATATGTTTTTTGTAAGAGAACAACTCATTTCCTTTCGATATAATTATAATTGATATTGATGTATCAAAGGGAAAATGCAACATCGACCATTTTGTTCCGGAAAATGGCAAACGGACGCGTTATATGAATCAGAAGAACCACCTTCAAATATTTTTATTGTGTACCTTGACTGCAATTATTTAAAAAATATTATTTGTCCTAGCAAGGGATAAAGCTAAACTGTACAAAAAAAAATTGACATATAGTTCTGTTAGATGGTTACAGAAATATACCCATAGAAATCGAAAATTTTGTCTCTGAAGAACTACCCTTTTATGGTAAATTTTAGTATTTTTTCTATTTCATAACCTCATAGTTCCATAACTGTGTGGTATTAGTTTTAGCTTCTCCAAAAAAATACAGAAACTACTTAATTTATATTTACACTAGTAAATATTAATTAGTTTCTGTAATTTTCTGTCAAGTTCTCGCGGAGGTCATCGTGACTGTTCAAAAAAGACGATCTACTTACATGTGCTTCAAGTTAGACTTGGATAACTAAGTTTGGAAGGAGGAAGGGAAGGTTTTTGCTCAGCCGTGGGACATTATCTTGGCTATTAAAAAATGGAGTAAAGAATTAAAGAATTTATTAGCACAAGTTTTCAGTAGTAAACCTATTTTATTTTATTTAATTAGACGATACGGTTGGCGCAGTGGTTGATCGACCGACTGCTGCGCTGCGTGTCGCGGGTTCGATTCCCGCACGGAACAAATATTTGTATGGCCTACAGATAGTTGTTCCAGGTCTGGCTGTTTGTGTATGTGAGTTTATATGTTTGTAAACGCACCCACGACACAGGAGTGGACAAAAGTGTAGGGCAAAGCTTAAAAAAAAAAAATGCTAAGTGCAATAAGACAAGTTATTACTATTCATTCTCATGTTATTTGTATTTCTTTCTTTTGTTTTATCTTTACTATGTATTCTGAAAGTAAAAATTACATTATAACAGCCTTCTTCGTAATAGCGTTCAAAATGCATAGGTAAGTTAAAACATTGTATAAATCGCTGGTGACCTTTTTATCGGAGATAGGAAGTTTTGCAGAGCGCATTAAAATGTATGAATAAAATATACCTAAGTATCTCTTCAAGTTTTTGCTGCAGATTCACGAGTGCAACTACTATAGAATGAGCGAATTAGCACACTTTAAAATATATTACTTTTCAATTTATTTTTAATGGGTTTCATCCATTAAAAAAAGTTGGATCCTGTTGAAGCAAAGGTTTTAAAGAAACGTCATGCTTCTTAAAGTGGAATTTAATTTAAGGTTGCGATTTCCATATGCTGCCAAAAAGCACCCTTTTTTGAGGTTAATTAATCGCAACACACCAATTTTAATGAAAACCTTTTCTAAACATCTATTCAAACCCGTGAACAGGTGTACAATCCATAACAAAAGTTTAACAAAAAAGAAATTTAATTAAAGGTGCGTGTTCGAAATTAATTTTTGTAAATGTAACTTAATTTTAAAGAAATTTATGTTTTGAGAACAGTTAAAACAGAATTAATTAATTATGCTTAAGTAAATCTAGCTATGTGACACTTTATATAGCTTTTTTAAACAATTGTTTTGTTCATTCAAAATAAATTCTGATTTAATGAAATTTATATTAATATTATGAAGAGAAAACATTAGATTTTTTGTATGATTTGTTTTAATTAATAAGTTCAACAAAATATTTTTTTATAGACTAAGATAAATGGGTTTACGGGTCGAGGCACGGAGGGATCTCGGTATGAAATGCATAGTTTCCCATCCACAGACCGAACGCGGTAAGCGTACCTTATCTAAGATCGATCGATCTGAACGGGTTTTATTTAGCCACAAGCCCCAAAATTAACCGAAATGGGTAATAGGGACAAATTCAAAGATATCTATAGTAATCATTTTTGTAACCTGTTAATTGAGAAATTACGAAAAATAATAATATGCACAGAGGCCAGCACATAAATCTACAACAATCTGTCAAATTTCTTTATTCGATTTTCAAACTTATTATAAAAGTTAAGGTTCATATTCAATTGGGCAAATTTGACAGTTTGCTATGGCTTAACCTATCTACCGAATCACTACAATTATACGTTCTATACAAACATGAACATTGCGCGACAATTATAAATCTAATTAAACATTTTAAAACTTCACAATTTAACACAGTTCGTGTTTACAAAATAATTTCTATGAAGAATTTTCTGCAAAAATAAAATTCGTATTTCAGAACGACAAATATAATTTGGTGGCAATCCTTTTCACGATACATAAGTCCGTCCCAAGACGGGGTTAAAAAGATGTTTGGCGAAGCTACATTGGACGCTTGGAATATGTATTCAGTGCTTCTACCTGCTTAAGAGTTTTCTTCACAATTTCAAGTTTTTATTTCAATTTAATTCAGGCTTCGAGGGGCTCGTGGCTAAGTAAAAGCTACGCTTGTCGCGTTATATTCGTGGATGGGTGACCATCCATTTCATGCCGAAACCCCTGTCTCGGAAAGCACGTAAAGTCGTTGACCGCGGCTGTCATTCCTAGATCTTTGACAGTCGTTATAGGTAATCAGAAGCTACAAAGTCTTACAACCAGTCTTACCAAGGGGTATTGGTTACCCAGTAACTGGGATGTGGGGACAGATAGCCAATCACTCCATGTAACACACATAACACGTGTAACACTGATATTCAGCTGCATCCAAATAGACTGGAAGCAGACCCCAATATAGTTGGGAAAAGGCTAGGTACATGATGATTTGAATTGAAGCCTAATGGAATGAGTTCGTTTTCAGTCTAAAACTCAAATGTTAGGTTTTCTTAGATTGACCGTGCTATGAAGTGGTAATGTCATATTTTTCCAAAGGTAGAGTGAGACAGAACACGGCCGATAGCACCATCCCATTTTCGCAATGGAATAATGGTGGCATTAGTGCCGTATTCCCCAAAGAGTTAGACACAGGTACCTAGGGTATTTAAGGATCATATAATAGGAAATAGATTCGGCTTTACTTAAACAAAAAAGGGTTTTGCGTATTGAGTCAATTGGGTTTACTTCTACCAAAGGAATCCAAGGATCTCCCTTTTTTTTATTTTGCAAGTTGTAATTGATTTTGGATATTTATTTTTTTCCGAGGCACGGCAGAGTCGATCAATTAAATAAAGGCTAATTTAAACTCATTTTACAGATAGAAAAAATAATGTTCTGTTACCGACTGTACATTAGAACACGAACCATGTTCTAGTGAGTTGCAAATGTCAGTATTTTGGGGTACCGGTGCCGCCATTAATTCAGGTTGCACCGAAGAGCCGCCCCTGACCTCATTGCCGAAACTTTCCACTACACTTTAATTACGGTTCCGTATGTATAATACGTGGTTTAAAATTGGCTTCTACTAAAAGATTGATTGCATTTGGTTTGAGTGGTTCAATGTTCATGAAAGTGGATGAAAGTGGGGAAAATCCGGAAGTCGGGCAATAGCGGTTTCCATGTACTCAACAAATTTACTGAGGTCCCCAATACAGCCAAGCGTGTGGATTATGTCACCCCCCCCCCCCCCCCCTTATGGGGGAGACCGTTGTTCCATAGTGGAAGACCTCCGACCGATGATGTCCGGAATTCGATTTTTTCTCGCATAATAAGACAATATGTGGGAGTGCACGTAAAGGCGATAAAACATCGCTAAAGTAATGTTAATAAAATGCGATTTTAAAATTGCGATGTAAAAATCGCATCGCAGTGCGTGGTTCTTGCTTGTAGACAATACTTTCTTACTTATATGTTTTATGTTTATCAATGGAAAAAGGTTGAAATGTGGTATTTGCCTCAGTACATCGTAATATACTTTTCGCAGTTTTCGCAGAAGACTTCGCAGAAAACAATAATCACCACGCTAAGTATATGTTTCACTATTTATAACCGAATGTTTTATTAAGAAATTAAAATACCTACGAGTATAGATATACCCAAAATGTTATAGAAATTGAAAATACACTTTCCGTACATTTTTCTTGGCCCATAACAAAGCCTAAAAGTGGAGTAGGTACTACTTAGTGAAACATATACTTAGCGCCCGCTAGAAAGAATACTTCCTGGCGGTGACACGGTTATTATTGTTTTCTGCGAAGTCAGTTATATTACACTTTATATAGTTATAGTACACTTTTTATTATTTGGCGTACAATTACGTACATTTCTCGTACATATTTTGACATTACACTGAAGTTGGTATAAAGTCATGTCACCGCTAGAACGTGTGACACCAGTTTTCGGCTAAGAGACTTTCAAGTAAGTTTCCTATTTGACTTATCCCGGAAACAAATGCAGAAACAAACTAATAGAACAAGAATCGCACTTGTCAGATACTAAATCAGAAGACGACGAAATTCCTATATTCTGATTATGACAGTTGAACGTAGGTACTTACCGAGCAGCAAATCAACGAGATCTTGGTACAATATGAGTTAATCACCCGGCTGTTGCCTTTGACATCAATTATTGACGCGCCTGGAATATTGGGTATAAATAAGTATACCCTGTTCACAATAAGATTAGACATTTACAAAAACCTTTTTTTTACAGTCCGTTCAACCGATTTTGAGTCATATTGCGTTGGTAGCATGACAAATGGCAACTGCAGTAAACAGTTGTTATTGTAACCACTTTTTTGCCTCTAATGTCATCCTTAAGTCTACGGAATAGAAGTCAAAATCGGTTGAAGGGACTGTAAAAAAGGTTTGTATTTATGTCTAATCTTATTGTGAACAGGGTATAGTTATAATACAGACCATTAATTGAGGATACTGTATTTATGAACATGAACCAAAATGTGGATTCTAATAGCGCTCCTAAATGGGTCAAATCTCTCTGGCAGTGTGTGGCTACAAGCCCATCACACTATTTTCAAACCCTTGCAACTTCTGACACCCAGAATCAACAGTGGCGACCACCAGAAAAGCGCCACCGCACTGACGATCGACGAGGCCCGGAGAAACATTACTGTCTTGGATCCCGCAATGAAATTAATCAGAAAAGAACAGCGAAGGAGTTGGTATAATATTTTTCCACTTCTCTTCATTTAAAGCAGGAGACAGATCAGAATTATGCGAAATTAATCAGAAAAGAACAGCGAAAGAGTAGAAAATTTATAATATTTTTCCAGTTCTCTCCATTTAGGTAAAGCAGGAGACAGATCAGAATTAGGCGATATTAATCGGAACATCTAACTTTAATGCAGATTGTGTTTATTCTGTGGCTAACAATTTTCAGAAAAACCTAGGTATAAGTACAAAGGATTTTCACAAATCACAAAAAATACAGTCGTTACAACAGTTCAACATTAAGTTGATTGAGTTCGCTTTAGAATTTTCTACGCTCATTCGATTGATAGACTTATATCCTAGGCCCAGAACAGAAGCTGGTAAGTATGAATTGATGTCCTACGTGCCCTTGGAAGGGGAGAGGACGTCCACAGTAGGTATAGGTACTCCGTCATCATGTTCTGTTTTGTCAGGCCGATCATCTTCAGTTCCGATGCTGCAGTATGTCTCCAGGTACCTACGCTGGGGGCGGTCACCTTTTCTTTATCCTTTTGGACTTCACTGAAGAACTTGTTTGAACTTGTATAGTAGTAAGTATGCATAGAGTTATATTGTTCTATCTATCCTCAAACTTTTAGCCATGCTAAAATGGCGTAGGGCTGGTGACTCTTGTCTGTGACAAGCTAGAGCCGCACCACTTTTTTTTGGCAACTTGCAGGTTAATCTAGCGGCAGTATCTCCAGTTCCCGCGACCCCCGACGTAGGTGTGAGATGGAACACCGGGGTGGTTTTTAGTCAGTAAGAGGATATCACACATCCACGAGGATTTTCCACCCCGGAACAAGTAAAAAATTGGAGATGGTCGACTGCTTAACCGTACTTTCCTCTGACCCAGTGCAAACAACTTTAAACTAAGCGACTATACGCCAACGGTACTCCCCGTGGGGTACAAGCATCGGCTTAGGGCGTCGCTGGGGGAGGCCAGCAAAGGGACAGGTTGGATCGGCTTTCGATTATTTAGGGACGAAATTAAAGGAACAGGCTCAGCGGCGCGGACTGGCACGAGCGTCGTCAGGGTCGGTCAGGTTATGTGTCGCCTCCTACGACACCCTCGGGTTGAATTGGGTGGGTGCTATTCTACCCCCAACACCCCACGGGCCACAAACAAATATCAAACGGCGTAAATTCAATAGACATGTCTCACTGTAAGTATATTAGTCCAAGACCTCAGTACATTATGTAGATATTCCTCTTTGGCGACATTGCAAACATGGGCAATTCAATTCAGTAACCAAACCTGATGGATTTGGCAGATGGTAAATACGAACGGTTTGAGTATAACCTACCTACCTTTTCGAAACTATTTACTGTATCGAATAGGTAAAGTGTGAAAAGTAATGATATTAATTTTAGGTATGACTATTGGTTGGACGTGGACCTACATTTATATTTTATCGTTTTACGTAAGTACCTAGCTATTTCGGATGCTTCAATGAAAAAAAAGTGGAGTAGGAATATCTCGTGTATCGGGGGTGCGTTTAAAAATATACATACACAAACAGCCAGATCCGAACCAATTACTTCCAGTCCATACCAATATTAGTACTGTGCGAGAATCGAAACCGAGAAACGCAACAGCCATTCTATCAGCCAATGCACCAATCGTGCCGTTAAATCATATTATTCAAAGGCTAGCCTTCATTCACCCTTGTGTAAAGTGTAGGGCAGATAATGTGTTAGTGTGGTTTAATTTTTTTTGTTTGTTTTTTTTTTGTATTTTAACTTAGATTATTGATAGGTCTACAGGGGACCTACCTACCAATAATCTAAGTATTCTAAAATATATTAAATTAATAGTGTGTAAATGAGGGGTAGTTTTGATATTTTTGTTTTTTTTTTATATTGTCATTAACTATTATTGAAATGGTAACTAACTTCATTTTAATTTGTTAAGGGCGCGTATTCGATTTAGCGCAACTCAAAATCTAAACGATTGCCAGAACGGCGTAGCAGCATTGACACACACTAGTACAATACAATGGTATGTTTGCGTGCATCAGAAAAAAAATATGCACGAAATAAGCACGAATCATTGAAATTGATCGGCAAACGACAGCGCGCGATGTTTTACAGTGCTTTTAAAATAATTGTCTAAAATAAATGAGCACGTAAAACGGACTGAAGAATATTTTGTATATTAAGCATAACACTTACTTTCATAAAATAAATATATCAGTTATGTTTTTATTCAAATACTGGTGAAAAAAATTTGTCAAAGTGAACCGATTTTCTACTTTTTCAACATTGTTTTTTAATACATAATAGTAATATTTTCGCAATTTTGGCTCTGTAGCTGTCTTTATGACTGTATATACTGTTGGAAAAACGCATAAAACAAAATATTTTGGCATATTGTAATTGTTGTATTCGTCCTGAAAGTTAACTCTGACGTCTGTTTTCGTAAAACGATATGAAAGAATTGTCTTCGCTTTAAAAAACCATCATAAAAAATTATACTTTTACTCTGTAGATGTCTAAATCAAGACCTAATCTTTCTAAAACTGTAAATTGTTTTTAAATAATCTGCTTACATAATTACGATATTGCTCTGGGCAAAACACAAAAACATGAAGTTTTCGTCACGAATCGAATACGCGCTCTTAATATTAGGTATTATAAGTATTAGGTCCTTACATATGAAATTGTCGATACTTAATACTGGCAACTTTGAAATCAAATATTTTGTGTTTGAATAGGAATTCCAAATTCAAAATTATTTCAAAATAAAGACCAAAGAATATTGTTCTAAAATTCGTGTTTCATTTGTTTTCACGTCATTTGTTTGGGCTTGAAAATTGCTATAGCAACAACAATGGAGAAATTGAAAATTCGCGGTATCTACGAATATGAGTTCCACCGTGGCACCAGTGCAGCAGAAACGGCTCGAAGGATTAACGACGTGTACGGGCCAAGCACCGCTAACGAACGAACGGTGCGTTTTTAGTTTCAACGTTTCCGTTCTGGAAATTTTGATTTACAAAATGAGCCTCGTGGACGACCGGATACTCAAGTAAATAATGAAGAATTAAAGGCGATAGTGGAAGCGGGTCCATCTCAAAACACTTCTGAATTAGCAGCAGCCTTTGGAGTAAGTGACAAAACAATCATTATCCATTTGCGTCAAATTGGAAAAGTAAAAAAGCTCGAAAAGTGGGTACCGTACGAATTGACTGAAGCACACCAACAAACACGCATCGGTTGCTGCGCTTCTTTGCTCCATCGTCACAATAATGAGGGAATTTTAAATCGTATTGTCACTTGTGATGAGAAGTGGATCGTGTACGATAATCGCAAGCGATCATCACACTGGCTTAACCCTGGAGAACCGGCAAAACCTTGCCCCAAGCGAAAACTGACCAAAAAGAAGATTCTAGTTAGTGTTTGGTGGTCCTGTGCTGGTGTCATCCACTACAACTTCTTGAGATCAGGTCAGACGATTACTGCAGACATGTATTGTCAACAGTTGCAAACAATGATGGAAAAGCTCACCATTAAACAACCGAGACTGGTCAATTGCTCTAGCCCATTGCTCCTTCAGGATAACGCTCGACCACATACTGCACATCAGACCGTCGCCAAGTTAGAGGAGCTGCGACTGGAAACTCTGCGTCACCCACCATACTCTCCAGATCTTGCCCCAACCGATTACCACTTACGCGATAAAAATTCAATTCTGATGAGGCAGTTAAAACAGCCTTCAAGCAGTTCATCGATTCTCGCTCCTAGGATTTTTTTTACCAAAGGGATCAATGAGCTCCCGATAAAACGGCGGAAGTGTATCGATAACAATGGTGCATACTTCGATTGACTAAATATATAATATGTTTAAAAAAAAGTTATTTTTATTTTTTTGATACCGAGCGGCAATTTCATATGTAAAGACCTAATATTTAAAAAAACATACCTATCTTGAATGTAGGTAGGTAATTTATTGAAATGTTAATTATTTGATGCAGATACTAACATAGATTTTAAGCAGTACCAACAAATATTGTGGACTGGAATTGTCTTTATTGAATAAATAATAATAATAATAAAATCCAACCTTACGTCCGAGCTACCTAGCACACGTGGGGGGCGGACACGCGTACTGTACAACAGTACAAAAAACTTACGCGGCTAACAAGGCAGGGTAACCCTGTATGGAGATGAGTAAAAGAGTATATAATTTACGGTCGCTTCCCGGGGAGCGCCGGGGCGCATCTGGAGCCGATGCTAGATGCCACAGCATGCGAACCATCGGCGGTGAGGAGTTGAGCAAGCGGGCTCTCACCGACAAGATAGTTACAGCTGGTCGTAGTGAGCTGAACAGGCGGGCTCACAACCTAGAAGCTACAGCCGATTCCACAGGCGATGATACCTTTTCTTTATTATCATCCATCCCTTCAACTCGCCCATCATACATGACAAGAAGAAGAACTAGCTTGTCCACCTCTACAACGCTTGACAGTGTTGTGCAAGAAGTCAACCTTGACTCTGAGCTTGCACCCACTACAAGCGCTCCTAGAACACGCAGACGATGGACGCCAGAAATGAATAAGTTCATACTGCGTACTTATCTTCAACTTACCTCATTAGATACAGATAGAAAAGCTTACCTTGAGCCGCTCCACCTGAAATTCATAGAAAAATACCCTAGCATGCAAGTCACTAGACCCTCATCTCTCTCCCAAGCAACAATGCAAAACCGTATTGTACCTATACTACCTCTTTAACTCATAACCCAACTGATAATCACTTGGCTTAGGCCTAGGAGGCTGCGAAAAGGGAGAGGGAGATCTCAACCTCCCACCCTGCCCGCAGCAGGCGGACCGGACGTCGGCGGAGGGCGGACAACGCCCTCTTCCGGCCCCCCTAAATGGGTCCAGGGGCGGCAGACTCGGGGACGTCTGTCGCCCCCCATATACTGGGGGGGAGACTAACACCTCACTCCCCCCCCCTGACCCGAGAAGTGGCCCGCAGCAGCGGGCCGGCACCAGCCGGGGGTTGCGGAAGTATCTCCAGTTCCCGCGACCCCCGACGTAGGTGTGAGATGGAACACCGGGGTGGTTTTTAGTCAGTAAGAGTCTGACAGACCCCTCCGCCCGCCGCTCATCACACAAATGTTTACCCTGGGCGGGAATCGAACCCGCAACACGCTGCGCAGCAGTCGATCGCTCAGCCACTGGGCCAACCGTGTCGTAATATAACTACCTAAATTATTGTCTTGGTTAATTGGTTTTGTTTGTTATCAAAACAATCCCTAGAATAAGGACGCCCCCGCCCGTCCTCTCAACTTGTGTAGGTAGCAGTGTAGGGCTCCTGAAAGCGCCACAATTAATACAGTCATCATTACCTCGCTCGGTTGCAGCGCTTCACTCTGCTGTGAGCGCTTTTGACCCAGTTTCCGCTGAATTCGACCGTTATTACAGATAAATTTATTTGGTGAGAGAGTCTATCTATAGTGATGAGCGGAAATAAAATTATAAGCTGAAAAATAATGTATGGTATGAATATTTTCACTCAATTTGTAATTAGGTACTTTAACTACACTACATTCTGAAGTAGGTACCTGGTCATGTACGCAGTGGTTTCAGAGACACCAGACAGACAGAAACCAGACATTAAATTTAGGACGCTTCACACATACCATGGTGTCTCAGATCTGATCTTAAACATTATGTGGCAAGACCGCGTTCTTAATTATTCGCCCCGCGGCCCCGCGCCCGTCTCCGCGGCTCCTCCACGCAGCGCCGCCCGGGCCCCGAGCCCCGTCTCGGTGCCAGTGTCTGCAGCCCCGGTGAAACTTCTGCAGGGAGGTTCCGCTAACGTCACTGCGAGCGCCCCTGGCGATGCTAGTATAAAGCCTGTGCCGGAAAAGGCGCCGAATAAGGCTGATAATGGGGATGGTTTCGTGACGGTGCAGAGGAGGAAGCGATCACGGAAGATCGAGAACCGCTGCGGCAAAGCACCAACGGAGCCCGACGTAAGTCTGCGTGCCGCTAAGCCGAACACACCGGTGTATATCTCCCGCCTGCACTACACCACTAAGGCGGAGGAGATCGTAGAGTACGTGCGCCGAAAGACAAAGTACACGCCGAGGGTGCAGTTACTGGAGTCGCGCCGCAACGTCAACTTCAAGGCGTTCGTGGTGCGAGTACCGAATTGTTTCTTGCCCCTCGTCATGGAAGAAGCCTTTTGGCGCAGGACGTGGTGTTCCGTCGCTTCCGCGGAAAAGTGCTACAGGACAGCACACAGTCAACTTAGTGCAATTTAGTGAAGTGCTACATGGTCGTCCCTATTAACACAAGTTAGAAATTATAAAATACTAGCGGGCCCGGCAGACGTCTTGCCCTGAAAATCGGTACAAAAATCCTGGTCTAGTAGGCTAGACCAGGATTTTTGTACCGATTTTCAGGGTTAGGGTAGGCCCTACCCCACCTACCTACCTACCCTACCAAACTGTACCTACATATCTATCTACTTAACCTACCTATCCTATCAATCTACCTACGTACCCTATCAATGCAATTAATTAAACTATGCAGAATAACTACCCAGGCCTCCATCCTTTGATCTATGCTACCTTGGTACCTCTTCATTGCGAAGAGAGCTACCTTGCCGTTCTCGAGTTAGCGCATAAGTTATGCGCTCCTAGTACCACGGTGACAGTTGTGCGCGCCTAGTACCTGGGTGACATACATCTAAGAAGTCCTACAACTCGACTGCAGCGCCACCTACCGGGTCCAATAGTGAATCTAAACCATTCTCGAATCCACTGGATCACACACAAAAAAAATCATCAAAATGGGCCCAGCCGTTTAGGAGGAGTTCACTTTCATACACACGCACAGAAGATTTTTATATATAAGATGTATGTTTAGGTTAAGGTATTTATCTATGTGCCTATGCAGCCTGAAATAAATGAATTATTATTATTATTCACATTCATTTTTAAATATTCATATAAAAATAAAAACATTTAAAAATATAAAAAAATAGTACCTCACCGGTATCGGGAACAGGCTACCGGCGGTCAGGGCTTCAGGGAGATAAACCTCCTGACAATGCGGGCCGTGTCCAGAAGTACTTATTGCCTTCTGAATTAATTCAGCCGTCTAACGAGAGCCTCCTTTAGATGTTGGTCGAGGCTCTTGGCAATTAAGCCATTGGCTGCAACAATTATTGGCACAATGATCGCTGAGTCCTTAGTCAAAATATGTATGTAGCTTGGCCGTTTCGCCACCGTTATATGGGCGTAAGGTGAAAAATGTATTCACTGTTCATTACTTTTCTGTTAAACAATAGTTCTTGAAGTAACGAAACAGCCAAGCCACATACATATTTTGACTAAGGTGTAGAATTTGTGAAGTTAGGGCAAGTAAAGTAGAGATCTGATAACTTTTTGACATTTTACATGGTAATGTTTTTGGTGGGATTTCACTTTTTTTGTAAGATGCCTATAACAGACAATATTTTTTTTTCTAGTTTAATTTTTTTTTGTTGTTTGTGTACTAATACTAGCTTACATACCAAATTTCAGCTGTCTAGGACTTCAGGAAGTACCCCATAATTTTGATGACCATCAGTGAGTGAGTCAGTGACGAAATCGGGCTTTTTTTAGATATCAATAAAATCTAAAGTATAAGAGCTATGTAGTTGAAACTTTATATGTTTAATAAGTATACTATTGACATCATATCTCGAGAATTTTGTTTATCTGGCATCATCCAAACCCAAGTTATGAGGGTTCAAAAAAACGACGAAGCACTTTGAGAAAAGGTAGGTAGTGCCCTTGCGCTTCGCTTAGTTCGTCTTGGCGGGGGCACTGCTGGGCCCCCAGATTTGTGCGTCTTAGGTTTCCGAGATATTGTTTTTTTTTTATTATTACTATCTTTTATTATTTCCTGCTGGAGTAACGTTTTGCAGAATCGTGTATCTCTAAAACCATTGTATGTGCGCGCCTGTAGAATAAACATACACGAGTAGCTCTTTATTTGTGCGTATTTGTGACAAGATTAGATTTTGATTTTTGCTTTAGTATGTTCCGATTTTTTTGGTCTATAGTAGGTAGGTATATTTTTGTCGCTAATGTAGCTTAAGTATTTCTTGGTGGTTATTATATATTTTAATGCCTTATGTTTTACCTCTTCTTTTAATTTATGTCTTTTACTAAGAAATGCAACATACCAACTTCAGTTAATGATAACTTAGGTACCTACTTGCTCACAAATGTTGTTTTCGTCGGAACAGATTTAGTAATGACCTGTAAGTAGGTACTTAACTTACCTTAATTATCTATTGTTATTTTATTATGTAGGTATTATCTTTTGCCTGCGACTTCGAATTAACAATATTTATTACGGTCCCTAATTTTATAAAAATAAAATACGTTTCTTTTTTTCTTTTTTTTCCTCTCTATGTTTACTTTTTTATTAGTTATATTTACAATTTCTATGTTATTTTTGTGTGTTTTGTCCTGGCGGGCTAATAAATTATTTTTCTTTCTTTCTTTTTTTACATTTAGCCATCGATTCTTCATCGGCTCTAACAAGGTTCGCTTTATTGGAAAAAGCTGATAATGCTGTTGGGAATGACACTTCTAAGTGTCAACCACGAGAGGTTATCAATAGATTCTTAACGATGTGTGGAATATCCACCATATAGCAGAGGCGCTGTGGCCAAGTGTGGCTTTTCAGCTCTACATAATCAAACCCTAATTACGAAATATCATTTAACCAATAAATCACTTTGAAATAACGTAGCTTCCTATTATTAACAGAATTTACAGAATCGGACCAGCAGTTTCCAAGATTAGCTCGAATGACAACAAACTTAACTTTAATCCATACTTCTGTACTAATATTACAAATGCGAAAGTAACTTTGTCTGTTACGCTTTCACTATGAAACGGCTGAATCGATAATGATGAAATTTGGTATGAGAATAAATTTAACCCTGGGGAAGGAAATAGGCTACTTTTTAATCTGGGACTTGGTCTGTATCCGCGATAATCGACATTTGTGCGGACAAAGTCGCGGGCAAAAGCTAGTAAATAATATGTAGTGATTAGTTTATGCATATAAGCAATACATTTCCAGTTTAAGCTGACCTCTCACTGTATGGATATTCTATACAAGGCGAGATCAGCTTATACTGGAAATGTGCCGTGTGTACCTACAGATGGTTTTAACTAAAACTAATAACGAAAGGCAAAAAAATAACATCCATTTGTAAAAAAAACAGCAGGTAGAAAGGTACCTGCATGATCCCGACTCCTACAATATATAATAATACAAAATAGACTAAATTTCATAAGTATAGGGTATATTTTGTGAAAATGTCCCCACATATTATTATTATTATTATTTTGTATTAACCAAGCAATGCAATTCCGAGGTGCCCAACGTGACCCTTTTATTAAGCCGCCGCTGCTGGTCGGCCTGTCTAAAGGGCTGCAACTTTTGAAAGTGTGTGCCGTTTTAAGTAATAAAAAATAAAACAAAGTAAAAAATAAAGGGGACCCCATACAAGAAACATGTTTTTTTCGGCGTGATTTACTCGTTCTTTAGAGATCTTTATTGTATGGTGGTATAGAACTTTTCCCGAGCGAGTTCGACTCGCACTTGACCGCAGTTTTTTAAACATATCATGTTGCATGCTCTCTTCAAATAATCTATTCACGCTTGAGCTTGACTAGACGAATTGATTGCGCTCGACTCCGAAATACTGTATACATATTATAGATAATAATATAATAATAATATGTGGGAACATTTCACACATGGCCATCTGACCCCAAAGTAGGCAGACCCTGTACTATGGGTGTCTGACAGCTGATATACATACAGAAATACATTTAAATACATATGTGTATATGTAGATAAACAACACCCAGACACAAGGCAAACACAAGTGCTCATCACACAAATATTTACCCTGAGCGGGAATCGAATCCGCAACACGCTGCGCTGCAGTCAATTGCTCAGCCATTGCCAACCGTGTCGTCAAAAAGATTTAAAGTAAGAATATTATGTAGGTATTTAAATGTCGTTCTATACCTTATTGTATCTATTATTACCCAACTGCAAGAAAGTTTTTCGGCGATTTGATCAGTCGGAACGATATTAACAAAAAGGACATAGTGGATGGTGTGGACGCCTTATTAAAGTTAAACATAGGAAGGCTAATGCTGTGTGCCTTTCCTTATTCTGATACTTTATCAGATGAAGAGAACAATCATATTTACAAATTGAATAGTACTATTCATATGTTGACATGTTGTCATGGTGACAAATTGTCACTATACAAAAAGTGAAAAAAAGTACTAGAAAAAATATAATCATAAAAATAAAAATATAATCATAATCATAAAAAAATATACCTCTTCATAAATTACATTTAAATTCGTTCATTATCCAAAATATTTAATGACAGTGCCTTGCCAATTTATCTATGAAAATATTATGTATGTAAGAAAAACCCAACATATTTTTAATAAAGTAAGTGATAGACATAAAATTAATACCAGAAACAAAGACAAAATAGCTCAACCATATTTTAGATTGTCTAAAGTTCATAAATCTTTTATGGGGTACTGTGTTAAGTGTTATAACAAAATTCCTAGTGATATATTGCAACTAAGTGAAAGAAAATTTAAAAATATATTAAAAGTACACTCTGTAAACAAGCATATTACAGTTTAGAGGATTATATCCATGATAATAATGCTTGGAAACATGCTCCATAGGACAATTTACATCTAGACAAAATCAAACTGATTGCTAATCAAAATTACTTAATCTATACTTAATATATATATACATTATATTTAATTCTTGCTCTGGTTCACACACTAGTTTATAGTTTGTTGAAATGTAAGGAGTTGTTGTCTACTTTTTCAATATTTGTAAATAATAATATGTGAACACTATGTATCTATGTATACAACTTGGCTGTCGTTCTTAATCTTGTAATACTTTGTACATACTTCAATATAGTGTTTTTTATGCAGGGTCCATCGTGTTCACGTATAGTTATATAACTATAAACTGTAAATGCAAAATATTGTACTCATTTTTTTTAAAAAGAGTAAATAGGGAGTTTCTTGCCCATTCTTCTCCATACGAAACTACCTTTTGGAAGGGGCAACTAGAATCAACTTTTTTTTATGACGTTCAAAAGTGCCTTTAATGGTCTAATTGAAATAAATGATTTGACTTTGACTTTGACGACACGGTTTGTGCAGTAGCTGAGCGATTGACTGCGCAGCGTGTTGCGGGTTCGAATTCCGCCCAGGGTAAATATTTGTGTTATGAGCACTTTGTGTTTGCCTTGTGTCTGGTTGTTGTTTATCTATTAATGTATTTGTGTGTGTATATCAGCTGTCTGACACCCATAAGTGCAGGGTCTGACTAGTTTGGGGTCAGATGGCCGTGTGTGATAATTTCACACACGGATGGCCGGGACGGATGGCACGGCACGGATGGTCGGGTGGCCGTGGCCGTGAATTATGATAATATGTGGGGGAGATGGCTCCCCCACATATTAATATAATTATTCATATCATTTATTTATTTTATTTACATAAATAATAATAATTAACTTGCTCTCGGGAGCAAGTTAATTATTATTATTATTAAAATCTAGACCGACTCAGATCTTCCCAATAATGGGTCCCAACTGTTCAAATTGCTATTGGACTGGTTTTTATTTCAATGGTATAGTTATTCAACATTACTAGATAATTCTAGTCTAGATTCTTGTCTTGTTTAATTCTTTTCAGTTTTAATTGAAAGTTCATTTTTTACGCAGTCGGATTTTTTCATTTTTAATTCTTCTTTTTTGTATCCTCTAAACACGTACTAAAAAAAAACCACACGTGTATTTTCGGTTCGAAGCGCCGCCGCTGCCCGCCGCCGAGTTTACGTTCCGATAGAAAGGCGTATGATTCTACATAAATTAAACCTTTTTGGTTTTAGGTAGGCCGCTTGCAAACATTTTTAGTTGTAAATTTTGACAGATGAAATAAACAGAACGTCAGTCACTGTCATATTATAATAAAATTAAAACTGTATATTTTACATAAGGTTTTTATTTTATTACTTTCGTATAAGTTCCAATTAAATTACAAATTTCATAGGTACCAATTCTGTTCCATATTTTAATAAGTTTAGGTAATAGGTACATTTGGTGAATATTGTGTTTCCGAAGTAGTGAAACCTTTATAAATATTGTTCTATGTTGTGAGTTACCTACTCAAAACTTTGAAAGAGCTTAACTAATTATAAATATAAAACTCTCGCTATATTTGGTGATCACGACAATTCCACATTAATATCGTGACTTGAAATTAGTTTAAATGTTAGTTAGTGTAGTGTAGTTCGATTTTGTACTTTATTGCAGTGGTTTTACATGTTATCTTATCTCTATTACAAGATAGCAAAACACGCAAACTACAGGATACCCGCTTGGGCAAAATATTAGTCAAAAATTTGAATGCGTTAGTGCACGGTTTCACAAGTTCGATTCCATGTTTGTTATTATCCAAAGAACTGTTTTGGCCAATAAAAGTAGTTAATGTATCAATACAAGATTGTGCAGCAGTAATGTTGTAGTAAACAAAACATTACGGTATCGTTAACATTATGATACACACACGAATGCGACATGTTTAGTCGCTGTCTCCCTCTAGGTCGATAACCGCGGTAACCGCCGACTCGGCTCACGGTCGGTATGCCGAGCATGACCGAGCGCGGTGCGGCACGAGGGCGGCGCGGCGCGGGGGGGACGCAACTCACTCTCGGCGCGGCAACCAATCGGCAGTGCGCGATCGGCTGCCGCGTAGCACAACGCATCTGTCCCGCGCGATAATACTTAATATAGGTTATAGTGAAATGGCGGTGGAAATACAATTGATAAACCAAATAGAACAACATGAGTTCCTTTACAATTTCAATCTACCACAGTACAACAGGAAGGATATGGTAGAGGAAGCTTGGGCCAACATTGCAGCCAACACAAATATGACAAGTAAGTACGTGCCTCACTCTGTAACGCCGCCCGCCGGTTCGTGAAGTCGTGACGTCACTCTTACGTACAACGCGTGTTTTGTTCAAAAGTGATCTGTTTGTGATATACCGTGCTCTAGTGAGCCAGTAATGTATTTGGTGCGGTTTATATCGCGTCTTTGTTGTGTAGCTCTGTTTCAATGCCATACCGTAATAGTTGAATGACGGGCACGACATGTGTTGCCAGACTGTGATCTACTTTTCCGGTAATATTTTAAATGTTATTGTGATAAATAGAAATATTGATTCCAGTATTGTTCTGTTATCTTACGTAGGTGATTGACGTTGTATCGCGGTGTTTTCTGATTATTAAGATCAGATGTAAAACAAATACTTTTGTTTCAATAGGTGTCTACATCCTGTGTCGGTCTCCTCATTTCTAAGGGTCGTGGTCAGGGAAAATAGTAACATACTTATTCGAAACATCATAATAACTCACATGAATAATACATTAGCATTCACTGCATTTTAGACGTCTTTTTAGTCAAAAAAACAAAATCAAAATCGGTTCATCCGTTCGGGAGCTACGATGCCACAGACAGACACACACACACACACACACACACACACACACGCACACACACACACGCACACAGACACGTCAAACTTATAACACCCCGTCGTTTTGACGTCGGGGGTTAAAAACACACTGGACTATAACTCAATAAACATTTCCGTTTAAGAATTCCATTTCAATACACGTTGAATACGAAATTAATGTACCTACCTATGTTTCTTAAATGTAATTATTTAAAAGTAAAATCAGAAAAGCCCTTGACCTGACAACACTGACCATGTGCCGTGATTCATTTGTTTTTCCCCACGCGCCACAGAGGGCGCTATAATTAAAACTCAAAACTACGTTTAGCCGCCAACTTGGTAAACAGCCAGACGTCTGGTTCTTATCTTATCTCCCTATTAACTACGTTCTATTCTCATTTCAGTTAGCGATTGCAAAGAAAAATGGCGGAACATAAGATCATCCTTTCTAAGGAGCATGAAACCCAGCGGTTTTAAAGTGAAAAAGCCGTATTACTTAACAGAGTACTTAAAGTTTATACTACCTTTCTTGAAGCCAACTACTGGAATAGAAAGCGCAGACGACAGTCAATATGACTCCCCACAACACAATACTGACTCAGAAATTGTAGTTAAGTTTATAAAAGAGGAACCAGCAGATGGTGACAATGAAGAAAACGTAGAAAACAATGCAGACAATGGAATATTAAGCGACTTACTAACGCGTAGGTCGACAGTTATGCGCAAGAGACGACGGTTTGTACCAGCAAGGAAAAACTTCTCCGACCCGATTAGAAACAGGACAAAACCAATGACGTCAACAATACACAGAAATAACAACACTTCGCCAGATCTAACAAGTGCAACAAACAACAATGCAATGAGAATGTTCCTAATGAGTTTGTTACCAGAAATAGAAACAATGACTGAAGACCAAACTAGACTTTTCAAAATTAAATCTATGATGCTTATAGATGAGATAAAAGTAAATTACGCCGAAGTACGACAAAGTACAGCTTCACTAAATAATGAACGGTTACAAAAGAGATTGATCAATTTACTTTTAAAGAATTTGCAAAAGACTACCAAAGAAAGTGTGAAGTCGAAATAGTTTATGAATTTTAGATATTATAGTAAGTATAAATAATTAAAGACTGCAGATAATTTGATTGTGATTGTTAATTAAAGTAAGTACAGTTACGATTTTTGTATTTGTTTTATTCCTTTCGTCATCATCTGCCTAGCCTTTCCCAACTGTGTTGGGGTCGGCTTCCAGTGTAACCGGATGCAGCTGAATACCAGTGTTTTACATAGAGTGAACTTTTTGTTCAGACTCTGCTTACTCTTATTGCGAGTACGCAAGAGAAAAGATTAGACTATTGAAGAACACTAACCACTTGTATTTTCTGAGTCTAGTTATTAGATCTGATCTGTGGCGGTATTCGTGACAATAATGTGAAAATGGCATCTATCAACAGTAGTTTGTAGTTGACTTGACCAACATCAGAATCAATAGCTTTATTTTCTGCTTACTTAAAGACTAAAAAGTGACCATTGGATCAATCACCTGAGATTAGGCCAAACCCAAAATCGCATGGGAAAATTCAGAAAAAAATTGTTTTACATGTGGTGAGAATGGACATTTCCGCTCACAGTGCACTAAAACTAGTGAAACAACTGCTTCACCTCCGAATATAAAAAAAAATGTGCAGTTGTACCCAGTTGCTGCACAACACGATACCGATTGGTAAGATTGGTTCTCAGATTTTCTGGCTTCTGGTTGTCAAGGATCTACGAATGACAGCCGGAAATTAGCGCGTTCAACTAAAAATAAGTACAAACAAATAGGTAAGATCTTCAGCAGTGCTATCCTGTTACAATCTCCCTCGGTGAACGCCTAGATGAAGTGAGCTGTCATCCGTCCAGAAGCTAGGGATTGACAAATATGTCTATTCTGTTACAATCTCCTCCCTCGGTGAACATCTACGGTTTCAGACATTTATTTCTCAAAAAGATTACAAATCACTTAATATGAGAAATACAAGGTAATCTTAAAACTAAATATAAGAATTACTTACAAAGAAGGTGGGTACTCGTAAATAAGTAAGTTAGTACTGTTAGTAGACACACAATTTTTACAATGAAAGGAAAAAGTCGGTGAACTATTACATATCGATTCTTAAAGGCAAGTCTATAGCAATTACACATTATACCGTTTATATTTACTGTGATGTTTTGGAAATGCAGAGTAGGTATCCTAGTTATCTTTATACTTAGTAGATAATGACAATTGTTACAGATGTAAATTACTTAAATTGGTGCGGTGAGTTATATTTAAAACCTAGAAATATCTTTTAAAATGTGGTAGGTACTTTATGGTTTTTTTGTATAAAGTAAAGGACTGTATCTCTTTAATGTCATTGGGTAATTTATTATACAACTCTGCTCCTTCGTATAGTATATTTTTCCTTCCGTAATTAGTTCGTGGCGGTCATAAGCCAATGTTGTTTTTTCGTCTAGTATTACGATTTTGTGTTTCCCTTTTTATTAAAGATGGCATCTCAGGTAAATAACGATGGCATACAAAGTAGGTTAATATTACGAATCTGATCTGTAGAGCTATTCTGTTACATTCTCCCTCGGTGAAACCCTAGATGAAGTGACCTGTAATCCGTAACGATGCTCCGATGTCCCGATTGACAAAGCAGAAGGACGGATGACAACTCACTTCACCTATGTGAGATTGTAACAGAATAGCACTTCAGATCAGATTCGTAATTATTAACCTACTTTAGATGCCATCTTTATTTACCTGGCAGCGAATTTGAAAAATGGATAGGTAATTATTTTAAGAAGGACTCGCAACTCACCTGATCTTAAGGCTTGTCTACACAGAAATCTAAAAAACAGCAACAATTTCTTTCTTATATCTATGCTTGTCTATGATGAACCGGTTTACTCGTACCTTGAAGATACCCAATAACACTTTTCGGGGAACAGAGAGGCGGGCAGGGAATTCTACAGTCTGGCAGTTCGCACAATAAATGTAGAGGCAATAGAAGTTATTATTCCATTGAGTTACAATTCACTTTTTCTTCAATTTCGGTAAGGGATTGGATCTACCAATGCCTTTCTGTCTGCCTTGAACAGCGGAAGTTTGTACCCATTTATAACTATTTACTGTTTCCTTAAAAATATTTTACGTCGTATTTAGGTTTTTTCATTTATTTTGCTTTATTTGAGTTAGAAGCCAAGCCTTTTAAAGTACTTAAGATTTTATTCTCTACTAGCTGCCTATGACTAACTGCGTCAATTTTCGCACGAATGCTTATTTTTTTTATAATGAAATGTAGCCTATAGCACTCAAACTGTTCAGTAGCAGCAAGAGAAAAGATTAGATTTTTTTATTTTCGTTTGTAATAGATAAACTCAAATAGCTTAGACGATTAAACAAAATATTTCACCAAATAGGAAGCTACGATATTTTATTCTTATTTATTTATTAATTAATTAGAAGGCAACGATGAGCCTAAAGGTAGTGGAAGGTCAGAACCCTGCGACTATAGACCTGTAGCGGTACTGTGCACTCCAGCTAAAGTGTTTGAGTCGACCATTCACGGTAGTCTTTATCCACAGGTAAGCGCTCTGTTGTCCGAACCGCAGCATGGTTTCCGTCCTGGGCGGAGAACAACGGGGAACTTACTGGATCTTATGACACGAATAGTACCAACTGTGAATGCGGGTCGACAGGTAGATGTTGCCTACTTCGATTTCCGGAAGGCTTCTGACACCATAGATATTGACGTCCTTTTGGCTAAATCGGCTGGTGTAGGCTGTACACCTCACACTTTGATATTTTTCGCCTGCTATTTACAAGACCGTTGTCAGTACGTCGACAGCAGTGGGCACTCCTCTGAGCCCTATTTCACGACATCAGGAGTCAGTCAGGGCAGTAATGTAGGGCCTCTTCTCTTCATTTTAACGGTTGACGGCTTGCCGAGTGTAGTCAATAAATCCACACCATTATTATTCGCTGACGACTTGAAATTAGTTCTCAAAATAAAACAGGAAACTGATCATGACATACTGCAGCAGGATATTAATAGGGTAGTAGAGTGGAGTCGTAGCATTAAGATGTATTTCAATGTTGCCAAATGTTCGGTGTTATCATTTACTCGTGCGCGCGACCCAAGTCATTATCAATATTGCATGGATGGATTCCGACTGCAACGTGTCTCAGAGGTTAGGGACTTAGGCGTGCGCTTTACAACTGATTTAAATTTCCGTAAACATATCACTGGATGTTTGTAGGGGTCGGACCAGTGGCGGCTTTGCAGTCTTGGCCGCCCTGGCCCCAGGCCATGTAGTAAGTACCAGCCGCCCCTTTCTCAGCACCCATCCTATGGAATACATAATGAATTTAGTTTATTGCCAACTTCAGTGGTGTATGATGATAAATATGTAGTATATGATGCGGTGCAGTGCGGCCCGCCCATAGATATAAGATTTAGATTTCTATGCGCCCGCCATAATATGCGCGGCCCTTTATAGTATGTTGGTACTTTGAGTCATTTATGTGTGTAACAGTGAGTTTTTTGACACAATTGGCCGCCCCTAATATCTGGCCGCTCTAGGCCCGGGCCTACTGGGCCTTAGGGCAAATCCGCCACTGGGTCGGACCATACAAGGCTCAGTAGCCTCGGATGTCGCGCTAGCGAGGATTTAGGCCAACGATGCAGTAAGTAATTGAAAACGTGTAAGAATTCAATGTTATGCATAATATGAAATTCAATACTTATATGAGTTGAAATATTTTTTACGAGATATATGTATAAATAAGTACATTCTCCTGGGTATTATTAATACTTACATTGCAGAAAAGTACTTATCTACCTACCGTTTCGTTATCACGTATCCTACCTGTCAAAGTACATCCACTTACGCAGTTCACATAACATTACCCTGGAATATTGCTGCCATTTGGAACCCTGCCAGAGGAAAAAATGTGCGAATATGAAAAATGTTCAGCACCGATTTAATAAAAACGATTGGATAATAAGAGAAAAAACTGCCAGGTGTCTCAACATCTGTATACCTATTGAAGAAATTAAGACATCTGAGATGTTGCCTTACACTAGGAAGTTTTTCTGTAGCTGCGTGTGTATGCAGACACAAGTAATAATCTAATAATAATACATTCTTGAGCCGTGTGGTGCCGGCCGCGAATAGCACCACCCCATTTCTACCCGTGGGTGTCGTAGAAGGCGACAGAGGGATATTGACCAGAGGATGGGCAGCAGCGTCCTTCTTACTACCATAACACCTACTGCGATCGCCAACATGCATCGGCCACGCATGGCGATAATAGCTAAACCCCCCCTTGGGGAAGACCTATGCCCAGCAGTTGTGGGCGTCTAAAGGTTGAATGACGATGAATAAATTATTTATTGACAAAAAATTTTTACAATAGTAGTGAGGCCCTAATTCCTGCGCTGGATATAGTACCTGTGTGACAGGAGTCAGTGTCTTCTCCCAATTAAATAACACATCATGTCAACCACAATAAAATATATAAAAAAATGAAATGAATATAAAAAAGTAAATTATAAAGTCACACGTAGTATAAGTGACACGTAGGTACCTACACATTTATATAAACTACAGAACATACAATTTGTTGTTTAACATACAGTTTGTGGCCGTCCAATAACTACGTCTGAGTTTATAATAAACTGGCAACCCGACTCGGCTTCGCATGGGTCTATACTCCACACTATCTCTGATAAAGAAGGTTGGAAAGGAGAAAGGAAGGCCTTTGCCCTGCACTAGGACAATACAGGCTGAAAATAAATAAATAATATAAATAACCAAACTTTTTGATTGACCTATTTTCACAAAAGAAAATACACATTTTTCGTACTTATAATGAAAGGTAGGATCCAGATAAATAAACCAATTTGCATTTATACCTAACTAATATTATAAAGAGGAAAGGTTTGTTTGTTTGTTACGATTTAACCCAAAAACCTCTGGTCTGATTTAAAAAATTCTTTCACCAATCGAAAGCTACATTATCTTTGAGTAACATAGGTTATATTGCATTATTAAAAAATTAGGGGTCCTTAAGAAAATTTACGCGGACGGAGTCACGGTAAAAATGCTAGTACTAGGTAATAAAATCATATACTTAGGTACCCGCGGGATTTTTTCGTTATCTACAAAAGTCCATTCCATAGTAAGACATATACCTTGAAAGTTGAAATATAATATTCCACAAGTAAAAAAGTATGTTTCTCTCAGTTTTTCTTTCCAGCGGATTGAATCCATATTAATTCATGCTAATATTATAAATGCAAAAGTAAAACTCTGTCTGTTACGCTTCCACGATGAAACGGCTGAACCGATTTTGACGAAATTTCGCATGAAAATAGCTTAAACCGAAAGGAAAGGGAAAAGATTTAAGCTACTTTTTCGGGATAACCGACATTCACGCGTACGAAGTCGCGGACATAAGCTATAGTATCTACTATATTCACTATATTTGATTCAGTCGGTACGTAGCATAATTTCAGATTCAACAAACCGAAAAATCAGTCAGCCAATATGCAAAATAGACATATTCACTCGTAAAATCTGCATATTCCGATACTGTCGCATTCAAATATAAAATTTGTTTATTCCACCATCCATTAAGTGCGGTGGAGTCCGGATGCTTGTGAAAAGAGCAAAAAATATCGGAAATACAGGGTGGATTTTGATTTGAGCTGTTGGGTTCCGCACTCAGAGTAATTTTGTGATGAAATCTTTTGATGTCAGATTTCGATTTATTTGAAAGCGTGAATGAAACGCTTTTGGTTATCGGCGTTGACGAATTGAGACGCCCTTGACGTTTTTGTATTTTTAAGGGATTCAATTAAATTATCTTCTTCTTTCTCTCCAGATTGCGAAGATAGATTGTAAAGGTACCCAAGTCTTTGTTCTTTATGCTTTTATTTAATATAACTTTTTATTTTCGTGTATTTTGCGACTCAGAAAAGATCTTCGTTGCAAAGCCCGCCAATCTTTGGAAACTTTTTACGCCAATGTTTACAGGGCTCAAATTGTCCCAGGTGTCTACCTACTGCGGCTGAACTGTACGATTGCACATGTTTTGTATTACTGGATTAAACAGTGAATTAAGTGAAAATGTTGATTTAATAGCATGCACGCGCACAACGTTTCCACACTGTCACTAACGTTGTCCTGTATTGTCCCGTAGTCGTAGGGCCAATAAATGAAAAAGGATTTACCAAACGAGATTCACCTGTTTTGTGTACGGAACGCTAAAAACAAAAAATAGAGACGTAAACCGTCGCTCGGTGTTGTTCGACAAAACATTTTTGCTAGAATTTCATTTAAATTGTACCTATAAATTGAAATCGTACACATTAGGGTTGCCAACTGAAACGTATATTTTATGAGACCGTGTAAATTTTCTACTGATTTAAATGGTCTAGGGAACTTCGAAACACCATCATTCATTCCTTCATTTCTTCATTGTGTACCATTCGTAATTTTTTTTATCACGACCACTACTAAAACGGTCACCAAAAAGCTAAAAATAATTTAAGACTTCGAGCGGGTACTTTTTTATATGTTGTAATTGTATAAATCATAAATTATAAAATAAATAAATAAATATTAGTAGACCGGTAGATCTTGAAATGACGTGACATGTGACTACGATTAAAACTCATATTGTAATACCTACGGTAAAGGTAAATTAGAATTATAAGGTCTAAGAATACCATAGTTATTTTATTCTAAATCTTTGGCAATTAAGATTGAATAAAAAACAATTATATTAACACATTAAAAAAAGATATTATATGTAGAAAAATATTTAATATGTTCTGTGCCAACCCTAGGCTCCGTAAATAGCTACGCATGTACCTGATACATTGTTTTGTTACGCAATACGCCACGTATGGATTGTAATAATTTAATTTTAGGCATATTGATAACAAAAAAGAATATTTCCATTATATCAGTAAGATTTTCGTTTGTAAAATGGTGAACAGAACTGTTCTGTTTCTGGTGTCTTACATAGAACACGATTCTGACTGAAACTCAAAGTATTGATTTCAATTAGACCATTTAATTAATTTGAAATTGTTTTTTGAATTCGGCACTTTTGAATTGTTACTCGTTCGCTCTATGGAGAAGAACGAGCAAGAAATTCCACGGATACTTTTTTTGACTTACTACTTAAAATAACAAAATATGCTAATGGCTGGCGCAGTGGTTGAGCTATTGGTTTTTGCGCTACGTGTCGTGGGCTCGATTCCCGCATGGAACTAATATTTGCATAGCCTATTGTTGTGCCGGGTCTGACTGTTTGTATATGTGAATTTATATGTTTGTAAACGCACCCACGAGATTCCCCTACCCCTAGATACTCTAGGATTTTTTCTTGTATCGCGGGGTAAAAAAAAACTTACTTATAAGTCATAAGTCATTTATTCATTTGTTAACATAGGTAGGTACAATAAAAATAGTTGTTTAACAGAATTAATAGTGCACTATGTTATGCCAGAAGGCGTACAAAAATACGTAGATGGATTGACAATAGCTATAGAATTTAATTCAATTTTTATCATTCAGATTTTTTTTTAAAGTAAATTAAGTTAATTTATTAAAAAAAAAATACTAATAGAGAAGAGAAATTACAAAAACAAAATCAAAAAAGAAGATAAGTCTATGTCAATATACAATAAATTATAAAAAAAACAGGAAATAATGTCAACATATTATTGCGAATTATCGCCCAACTTGAAAACATATCATTGTCTATATAAAAATAATCATGTCACATAAAAAATAATAATAAAATAAAAGGAGAAGAAAGTTTTTTATGCCCACGTCTTTGTTCAAAATCATAAATTATCTCAAGGGACACAAAAACGGGACAAATAATCTTATGTGTTAAACTAGATTCATATCTGTGTGCCAATTTTCAGCTTTCAGATTCCGTTCGGCCGATTAAGCGTGAAAAAGTAATAAAATAATAACTTTATTTCGGGTGGCGTAGACCCATAGAAAGGGTTAAAAAAGCTTTTTTATAAAAAAGACAACCGCCTTCAAAAACCAAAAAGTGAAAATAACTTTAAAACAAAACACACATGACTTGAGTTTCGGAAGTCGGTGGCTTGGTTGTTCTATTTGTTGTTTTGTATTGCCACCACATTGTTTTAAAGTTATTTTTCAATTTTTGTTTTTTTTAAGGCGGTTGTCTTTTTTGTAAAAAAGCTTTTTTATTTTTCGCTTTTTAGTACTTCCTTATCATCCAAATCCATTAAGAAATGGCAACACAGTCAAAACAGAGATTGAAAGTACAGACGCCAGCTGCCACATCAAGCTACTACAATCTGTCACATTTCTTTAATCGATTTTCAACTTTATGGTTAAAGAATAAGGTTCAAGATTGATTGGGAAAATGTGACAGTTTCGGGTAGGTTGACCTGCTGGCGTCTGTACAAGGTGAGAACATTACAACATCATCTATGTATATTTTTTTGCTTTCTGTCGATTTTTTCAAAAAGTGCTGAATCAATTTCGATAAAATTTATATGGAACCACCCTTGAGGCATACCCTATCCATCAAAAAAAGAATTTTCAAAATCGCTTTACATTTGCCGGAGTAATCGCGAAACAAATATACAAAAAAAAACATATAGACGAATTGTCGAGAACCTCCTCCCCCCCCCCTTCTTTTTGAAGTCGGTTGAAAATAGTAGTAAGACAGGATTTTTATGGATATTTTAACTCATTACCTGTGAGACTCCTTCGTTGGTCACGTGGTTGTAATCGCTGCTGACTGCTGAATGGGTGGTTCTGGGCTAAAATCTTAGTTTAGGCCTTGGCTACTTGGGCATAACACTTGTGTTATGCAGGTTTTATTAGAAACTAGCGACCCGACCCAGCTTCGCATGGGCCTATAGCCTTCCTCGATAAATGGACTATCCAACACAAAAAGAATTTTTCAATTCGAACCAGTAGATCAGTGGTTCTTAACCTTTTCAATCTTGTCACCCCTATGACTTAGCTAGGGAAACTGATTTACCCCCTCCCTCCCCTCTCATGTTACCAATGAATATAGTACATAATAAAGATAAATAGTTAATGATATACACAGCTAGGGCATGAAATGCACTGGCTAGCTAGATTCGGTGTTATTGGTCTAATCTTTGTCATACATATCTAATCTAATCTTTGTATATTACCGGTTTATAGAATACCAGTTTTACCCACACAGGGGTAATTACCCCCAGGTTAGGAACCGTGGCAGTAGTTCCTGAGATTAGCGCGTTCAACCAAACAAACTTTTCAGCTTTATAATATTAGTATAGATTTATCAATAACAAAGGTAAGTCTGTGTCTGTACCTGGGTTTAAATGGCGGTTGCCTTGCCTTTCGTCTTCTACGTACGGAAATCCCATACAATGCGAGATCAGCATTAACTGGAAATGTAAAGCTTGCAGTGTAGCCGTGTGCACGTACAGACGCGAGCACACCAAGCCATACCGAACTGTCAAATTTTCCCAATTAAATATGAACCTTATGCTTTTGTAATAAAGTCGAAAATCTATCAAAGAAATTTGACAGATTGTAGTACCTTGATGTGCTCTGTACAAGGCTCGGCACTCGTAACGTAACAGGGTGTTTTAATCTACGTTACGCGTCATTCTTATTGAATAATATTTTCAGATTTTCAAGTATTGAAATGTTAATTAAAACCATATTTTTTAAATTGATGATTAGTAGGTAGGTAGTAATTCAATACATAACATGGGTTGCCGTTGTAAGATGGTTTTTTAGTTAAAATGCCACTATATATTATTTATTTATATTTTTGTATACTCCGTTTACAATAAGATTAGACATATTCACAAACCTTTTTTACAGTCCCTTCAACCGATTTTGACTTCTATTCCGTTGGCTTAAGGATGACATTAGAGGCAAAAAAAGTGGTTACAATAACAACTGTTTACTGCAGCTGTAATTTGTGAAGCCACCAACGCAATATAAGTCAAAATCGGTTGAACGGACTGTAAAAAAGGATTGTGAATGTCTAATCTTATTGTAAACGGAGTATAGTTATGTACAGACTCCGGCACGTCAAGCCATCCCAGACTGTAATTTTTTTCCAATTGAATATGGACCTTATTATTTTCGTAATAAAGTTGAAACTCTATCAATGAAATTTCACAGATTGTTTGTGTTCCATATTTAAAAAAAACAAGTATAATTTAAAAACAACTGTTTATTAGACAAGAAGACAGAGGGTATAGATAAAAGGTTACAAAATGATACATCATGTATTTAATAGACAGCTAAGTACCTATAATTACAAATCATGCAAATACAAATTGGCGTATCTCATTTAGATTATATTGTAAGTATTATTGGATTGATAATAGTAAGAATTTAGTTATGCGATGATTTTGTGTCGTTATTTAGTGATATAATATATAGATAAAACATAGGTAGTAAGTCCTATTGAAAACAAAACATATGTTTCTCGAAGTATATCTATATTTTCACCTTCGTTTAATACTTGGTAAAAGCTAAACCAACATTTCCTAGTTTGGTGTAGTACATTGTGGGTACGATCAGCAACATAAGTCGTTCAAAAACTCAATTTTTTTAATACTTAAAAAAATCTCTCTTTAATTTTATAGGTGCAGCGCAGACGGCACACTTTTTGTGCGATCGAGTCTGCGGCGCACAAAAAGTCTGCATGGCGCGCAAAAAGTCGGTCGCAGATTTTTCACAGACTCAACGCACACGACGCACATCTTCGATCATTCTGTCGGCAGAGCTGTAGGGACGTAGACGCTATGGAAATCGTGCAGAGATCGCGAAGTATTATTTTGTACATGAAGTACAGAAAAAGAAGAAAAAATAGAGAATTTTGGGTACATCCTATACTTTCGGATTCTATACGTCCACCCCTAGCAAATGCAGATTGCCGACTAAAGTGTGTGCCGTCTGCGTTAGCGCGCGTTGAAACTTTTTGTGCCGAGCGGCGCGGTGCGGTCTGCCCGAATTACACGGACTTTTTGTGCGCCGGACTTTTTGCGCGTCGTGTGCGTTACTGCATATTATAATTGCATAGGTTCTATTTTCATAGACTAAAAAGTGCGTCACGAATAGTCTGTCGTCTGCGCTGCACCTAAAAGAGATTTTTATCCACAGTGGCATGCCAACCTCATCATATCTTAATCTGAATAGATCGACAAGTGAGTGAAAATTTTCCAAGTGTTCACTGAGAGTGGTGACTGTACTTTGAGAGTTAAATTTTATTAACTCTCAAAGTACAGTCACCAAAAGAGATAAGTAACTAGGGTCGTCAAATATAAGTAGTTGAAGTTTACCTAGAAATCAATGGATGTTCTTGAATAAAATAAAATATTTATAGAGATTTCGTCCTCGTGAACGTCGGTTATCGCGTAGGTATGCAGACGAAGTCGCGGATTAATAAAAAGTAGCCTATGTTCTTCCCCCGGGTGCAAGCTATTTCCATACCAAATTTTATCAAAATCGGTTCAGTTGTTTCACCGTGAAAGTGTTACAAACAGAGTTACTTTCGCATTTATAATATTAGTACAGATAAACTCTTCGATGATTTTATTGAATTTAATTCGAAAATATCCGTCGAACGACCTGGGAGCCAAGTCTGCTATTTTTATAATTTCGTCATTTCAACACGATCCCATTGTCATTTTGCTAAAAGTTTGTAATCTGCTAAATTCATAATGGTCGATCATTGGTCGGTCGAATTAAAAGCAATGACTGCAAAATGACGTTCTAATGGTAGGTCACTCACTGATCAAAGGAACTGTCAAAATTGTAGTGGATTACCGCCTAAGTCAGTCATTCAGTTGTCATTTTGTACGAGATTATCATTCTATATCATTTCTTTCAATGGCGTGTCAGTGGTTGACCATTGGAAAGTCATAATGAAGCCATTATATTAGTAGATTACCAAACTTGTCAAAATCAACAATTATGAAATCAATGATAGACCATTCTGACACTATTGTAACAGCAGACTTGAGGCCCTGGATACTTATCACTTTTGGTGACTGTAGGTACATACACTTACAATTACTAACGCGTAATCAAATCAGACAGGGGTTTGCGGTCTTATTGAGCACTATTGTGCTCATTATCACCGCAAACCTGCTGTAGTACAGTCAACAGCAAAAGTAGATGATCAAAATCAGAAATTCAATACTAATTTACGAACACTAATTTATATAATTTTTTACTTGTTTATTTGTTAAAAGTATGTGATTGTCACACACATACGTTTGAATCACTTCGACGCCACACAGTTCTGACGCGAAATCCGTTCATTAGTATTGAATTTCTGATTTTGATAATCTACTTTTGCTGTTGACTGTACAAAGAAATACGGAATTTATGTGAAATCAAGTTTTAAAAAATCTTAGTTTTTACCTGGAATGGTGAAAAGCAAAGCATTAACTTATTTCGTAATGAGTATAAGGAACAGACTTTTGTCACTGATCGTAGCTACCTAAATAAGGTTCTTAATAAATTCCCAAAGATTACCTAGTATCGTGTATTTTTCGCCATGTGTTCTTTATTTTCTTCTCCATTACATAAGCAACGTTGCATGTGACAATAATAGGTAAGTGTCGTGCCAAAGCAAAGATGTATCATATTATCATTTATTTACTTCGTTTCTTACAAGGCATTCAAGCGAACTTAGGTCTACGGTACGGTTATTTGGATACACTAATATGCAAAGGACAATGCAAGAAACTCTATAGAACTTTGCCCCACTCAATAAAAGTCATGTGCAATATGTAGCATCTTATACTGTTTATTTATTGCTGATAACTAAACATTAGTCTTAGTGACTGTAGAACTTGCGATTTCCGTTTAAATCTAAAAACAATAATGACATTGATTATAGGTTAAATTGTATTTTAGGTATAATGAGTTTGTATTTTGTGGGTAGGTATTTCGTAATCCGCAAGTTCTAAAGAAAAACAATTTAGTATACTTACAAAGGTTATTATATTCATTACAATTATTTTCATTAATTTACTTTTCCCGTACATGTGTTACTTTTTCTGTACATGGGTGGGGCAGGATCTGGCATTGTCATTTACCTTGTCAATTTTTAAAAACTTAGAAGTAAAAAATGAAACCAGAAAAAAGAGATTTCTCTGGCACAAAACACCAACTGCCTAGCCTTTAGTCAACTATGTTAGGGTCGCCTTTCAGTGTTACCTAATGCAGCTGAATACCCAGTATTTTATATGGAGCGACTGCCTACCTGACCTCCACAACCTGGTTTTGCAAACCAGTTACTGGGTAACACGATATCCCCTTGGAAGTACTGGTTGTCAAACTTCCTGGCTACTAGACTATCCATATAAACTGTCAAAGATCTACGAATGTCGTGCTTTTCGTAAGTGTCGGTAGGAAATTGATGGTCACCTATTCACGGACCGACCGGGGTAAGCGTGGCTTTATTATGAGTGAACAAGAACTTGGAAAATATGTAAGTAACGACACAAAATCACCGCATAGAATATTTTGAATAAATTATTTGCTTAGCAATTAATCATTTGATAATTTAACAAGAGACCCATAATATTTGATATTTTCTCTAACAACAAAGAAATCAGCGAATTTTTTGGTCCCATAACAACAATGATATAGGGTGAAAACCACAATTAGTAGCCATGCCTTATAATTTATTCGCAAAAAATTATCTTCTAGCCCTGAGCAAAACTTAGTGTCGCTAGGTTATTTTAAGAATAGATATCAATTTACAGTATGTAGGTATCTACAGTATTACCATTATAATATTTCTATATATTTTTTTGCAACAAAGATATTTTAAAAGAAACTAAATAAAAATAAATATTGCACTATTTACTTACGAGTAGGTACATTGACAGTTAGCAAACATCACGTACAAAAACTACACTGATATATATTTTTTTTAATCATGACTTAGAAACATTTGGTTGAGTACCTACCTTATTTAAAATTAATCATTCAAACCTATTTAATTTTAAGCAGTGTCAAAGAGAATATTTTTTTGGCAAAATTGGTAAACTGTAGTGTTTTGAAGGGGCCCACTAATGATGGTCCCATACCAGTCAGGGACCCTGATTATGCGTCAAGCAAATACCTGGCCCCCGACTCATGGTAGCAGGAGGGACCGTGGGATTTTAGTCGGTGAAAGTCCATATGTAACCTTCTTATCTCTCTCAGGTCGTTCTCTCGGCAAATCTGAAAGAACTGTGAACAAAGAAATGGTAGGTAGTGTTAAATAATACCTATATAACACTGATAAATAAATAATTGTTTAGTACTAAAACAACAAACATAACGAATAAAGTAAACATCTTTTGTTACGTTACGTAATAAATTACGAAGTGTAACAAAAACAGTCAAGAATTAAAAAGTTTAAGTGAACATTTAATTAGTCCATTAAACATTGTTAGTATTAGCACAATCCAAGCTCGACAACCAACTCAAATATACCATAAATATTTACGTAGTACATTATCTCAGATCATGGAGTAAGATCCATTGGTTTTACATAATTGAAAACAAACGCTCACTCATATTCACTTTGACTTACGTTAAAAACTCCCCAAGCAGTGGCAGTGCGGTGCCCGCATGTGGTTCAGAATCTGGTCATAAATGGATGCTTTTAATTGGAGTTATGATTTTTGTGACTATCGTAATTTTAAGTTCACTGCTACCAACATAATACGGACATAATTGTCATATTTATATTTATACAGTCTATATGATATTTTAATGTGATAAAATATATTTTACATACAGCTGACAGTTCATTAACCTCGCTCGCATAAGATCTATGGTCATTATAAATTCATATTAGGAGTTCAGGAGTAATCTGCTACCAACGTTCTTAGCGTAAATCAAAATCATTTACTGAGGTCATCGAACCAATGTCAAGTAAAACTTAAGTTGAAATTGTACCATTACCTCTGATTATAGGTATAAAGTTTAAGATTTTCTTTGTTATCCGTTGTAAACTCCGTTTAAATATAAAAGGCGTTGATTGTTTTAATCAGCCATCACTCAGGCAGAACAATTATGGGGCATTAGAATGCATAGACATTGAGTTTGATGGTACGTGATCAAAGATCAACACAAATAATGAGTTTTAAACTACATCAATGTAAATTGCTTTGAAGTTATTCGAAAGACCAATTCCGTTTAGAATTCAGAGAAACTAATTTAACAGAGCAAAACGGAGAATTCTTCAAACTTAGAAACAACATTTATCGTGTAGTTCTTAAATACTTCTTCAACTAATCAAACTTGACGTTCATGCTTCAGAGCGATATACAGAAGCATTTTAGAGTCTGCATGGTCATCATGGAACACTGAAGCCTCCTCTATAGCACCTGTCACCACCACGACCAAATCCACTAACAATAAATATCACTGTATAATACACGAACGCTTTTCACTCTGTCCCGAAGACCTCACGAGCCTGTTCAGGGTGATCTTCGGACTGCCGCTTGTACTGTCCGTGTCTCCTTTGGCACAAGTCTTAGTTCTCATTATCATTAGGTCAGTACGAATGCTGGGTCTCCTAACATTAGGAGCGACAACTCCACAAGCGTCTGATAATCTTCTCTTGATGGAGAGAGTACATTTTTTACTTCTACTGCTTTGGCTACTTGTTGGGGGTAGGGTGCAAGGGCTTCCAAACGCTGTGCTGACTCTTTTGTGGTGGTTCGGTGCCATTTCTAAAGGCAGGTTGGCCACGACGAAGAGTTCGTAGAAAAGGTCGTCGACGTGGAAGTTCTTCTTTGCTGAGGTTTCAATGAAGACGCACGAGGAGTCTTGGGTATTGCAGTACGCGGTTGCTTCTTCGGGTTGGACAGTCCTGTGAGAAAAAGTGTGTTTGAAAAGGTTAGTTATGCATCTGGGGTAAGGGAGAAATTACTAATGGACTTATCACACTGACGATTTTCCTGCGAGTTCAAAATGAGGCAAGGTTGCAGCGGGTTTACCGCGAGTTCACAGTACACGCAACCGGGCGCGCAGCGTGTTTTCTCGCCCTGCTTCAAAGTCGTATGAAAATCACCATTGTGATAATGCCCAAAGAAATGGAAGGATAACGTGATGTTTCTAAATAAGTGCATCTTTCTTACAGCATCATAACTCGTGTAACTGTAACATCATCTTCGGTGATGTTTCAATTATGTTCCTTCTATTTTCTAATCTAAACGAAAATGACCAAAGCGGTTTTTAATTAGGTAAACGCAAAATAAATTACTTCAAACACGTTTTTTCTTGACTTGTCAGTTACTTAGGTATCCCAACGGTTTCTTTACTTCTTTCTTAGTAAATTAAGAATTAATTGCTTTAGCAACACTTTTCTAAAACGAAATTCTATTTACATTTAACATTTTTACCATAAAGTCGTTTCGAATTTTTTTTTGTTGTTCTCGTCAAGCACTTTAATTATATAACTATGTAATTAGGACAATACTGAATTTATTTGGCCACTGTTTGTGGTTCCCATTGGGCTAATAGTAGCTGTGATTGATGGCCATACGATCTATACTCAAGAAAATGTATAAAAAAGATCGTTCACTACTTGTGGCGGCCGCTTTTAGGCGGCGCTAGCCGCTTTTAAGCTTTGATGTGGCCGCTACTATGGCCGAGCACTTAACTGCACCATGCAGTGTAGCCACCATTTGTGGCCCAGTATGAGACTACACCAATGTGGTCGCCACTGGTTGCCCAGTATGAGACTGGATTAGTGTGGCTGCCACCGGCTACCCGTGTGCGGTGTTTAGTTGCTACCGCTTGCCACCGGTGGCGGTGGTCGGAGCCCGTTTGCGCTGAGCCTATGTAAATGCACCAGTGTGGCTATCACTAGTGGCCCAGTATGTGACTACACCAGTTTGACCGCCACTAGTGGCCCACTGCACCAGTTTGACTGCCACTGGTGGCCCAATATATGACTGCACCAGTTTGACCGCCACTGTTAGTCCAGTATGAGTCTGCACCAGTATAGCCGCTGGTGCATCAGTGTGGCCGTTACTAGTGGCCCAGTAGGTGACTGCACCAGTGTGGCCATCACTAGTCGTCAGGGTTGTCAGTGTGTGGCAGCACTTTCGCCCTTATATATCTAATGCCAGATGTTTATGATGAGTAACAACAATAAGTTACGCAAAACTTTCCTAATAACTCAGCCATTTGGGATGATGTTTGGAGAGCATTAAGTTTAGCGACTTTATGACCTGGCAGAGTGACGATTCCCACGGGTATCGTAAAAGATAATTAAGGAAATATTTGGAAGACGGCTAGCGCCTCTTTCTTAAAGTTTATTGACAGCGCAATGAATACACCAAACCGATTCGCAATTTGCTTGATTGAAATTACCTACGGCAATATTTTTCATTAATTTTTTATCAATATTCAGTAAAGGATATTAATGTACCTTAAATAGAGGTACACTTAGTGAAACTTTCGAACTTGTATATGCTCTATGGACGCTTTCATACTCTAGCATTAGCCATAAAGTGCGTCATGTGCATTTGGAGCTTCTTTGCTACCAACATTTTTAACAGTATTATAATATTTTCTTCACCATAACCTGGGGCCGTAGTATACAATATTATTGTTACCAGTGCAAGAGAAAGATGGAGCTATACAAAACCGATAGCACCATCTTTCTTTCGCAACAGAACAGTGATGGCATTAATACATCATATACGGTTCCTGCACCCCGAATTGCGTAACGCACTCACAATCACAATCTGCTTCACTTTGAAGGGGGTTCTTAATCCATTACTTTATTTGTTAGAATAATTCGTTGACTCGACAACGTAAATAACGCAATGAATACACGGTAGAAAGGATATCGCGACACAATCTTTACCATGGATGAAACATTTGATTTTAGACCTTCTAGCGTTTATTATGTCGGTTTGGAAGAAAAAAGCGCACTATACTGTGAAAATAAATGGAACAGCATTTTTTTTATAATAACTGATGGTTTTTTTTCAGTTGTCATAATGCGATTATGATTATGAGACGCGAAACAGCTAGCAGCGACTGTAAGCAGCCCAAGACCGGATTTGTTGACGATCTCTGGGGGAGGCCTACGTTTAACAGTAGACGACAATAGGCTGATATGATGAAGATCGATACAAAAGAGAAACAAGGGAGTTACCTGAGATCTCTGTCACATTTATTCCCAGCTATAGCCATGGGTACCCTGGGTGCCTGTCGCCGCCCTCTGCTGCCTCCGCTACTGGCGCTGGCTTTCGTCTCCAGGATCTGTTCTCGAAGCCGGATCACTTCTTCAAAAGACTCCCGGCTGTCCATGGCGAATACTAACACGAAGAGGTCGCCTGGGTACAAAAGAATGACACTTTATATATTTTTGGTCTTTCTTTGTTTATGAAGAGACGTTTGTCTTGCAGTAATATAACTGTTGTATGTCGCAGTAAAATTAGAAATTTGGTCAAATCCCTAAGGGATTGGTTAAATCACAGCAGATGATACAATAACAACTCTATATACGGTCGTTTCCCTGAAGGTAGTTAGTTATTTGGTCAAATCTCTAAACTGTTTCAGTGAAATGATAAAATAAATAAGTCAGGACTCGCATATTTTGATCCTTAATTGTACATTTCCCTTTAACATATAGATAGAGCAGGGTTTCTTAAAGTAGGATCCACGAACCCCTTAGGGGTCCGTTTTTTCCTGATAATTTCCACAACAATTTCCTGTTAAATTGTGTAGTAAACTCTACACTTCTCGGCCAAGTATAAGGCTCGTTTTCTTTTTCCAAAATATTTTTTGACAGGGGTCCGTGAATTTGTTTAAATTGTGAAAGTGGTCCGCGACTACAAAAAGTTTAAGAAACCCTGAGATAGAGGTCCGTGTCGAAATTTAAACAACAAAAATTACCTCTAAATCCGTACGAATAACTTTTTATGTTTCGGGGAAGAGTTGGTATCAAAAGTTTAATCAGCGTAATTAATTAATTACTTACCCTGATTCTGAAAGGAAATAAAAAAAGAAAGAAAATAAGAAAGAAAATCAATAAACTCGACTCGACTGCGTGAAAAATTGTTAACTTAAATCAAACTTATTTACTAAATAAACTAAAAAGATAGAAACAAGTTGCTTTTTTGATGTGAAACATCTATAGCCGCACGTAAAACCGATTTATGGCGTGGCGACGCATGCCGTGGCGACGCGTCGCCACGCTATATGATGGTATATATATACAGTCGATATGCAGTAGTGTGTACGGTGTGGCGACGCGTCGCCATGCGCAATCGACTGTGCGATTACCGAAGTCACTGATTAAACGAATTAAGTAGTCACGATTTGAAATAAATTCGTAAATTTTTGTATTTAATGAAAATAAATACTTTTACAAAATAATGTCGATGTTTCACATCTGCCAGGCGTCCCGTGACGGCTCACATTTTTTTATTTGATTAAAGGCTTTGTCGGTTAACGACCACATCGCCCAGTACAGAAAAAAATGGGAAACGCTTCACTATTTTGCGTGTCATCAGTGAGGCCATGCTAATCTTCTCTGTATTGTTCAAATTTTAGAATATGTACTGCCGAGGCAAGTAGGTACTAGAAACTCCTTAAAAAAGAAAATATTTTTGGTTGACATTGTTCACAAACGCAGTCGGAGGCATCCTCCTTCTGGCGCAGTCGGGTAAAAAGATAGATTTTAAATACATAGACTGCTAAAATCATAACGTACTGTTATACCTTATCCATGCTAGCAGAATGGCTGACCAGCACTTCAATCTTGACGATCAGCATTTAAGCAACTTAGACGTTTCTATCACTGGCTGGCAGCCCCAGTTCGGTCTGAATCTCGGTACGGGTCGGAAGTCTCATATTAATTAAGTCTACTATATCCTATTTCTAATACTAATTCTGTATTAATCAATAATACAAATAAACTCTGTTTCCAGCCGTAAAAATAGTTTTTTTTAAAAAGCTAATTCCGAACTCTCGTATAATATATTTGGTGGCAGCGGTGGGATACGAAAATCCCCTACCCGAATACGTCTCCAGAAGTGCTAAAATCATAAAAGTTAAAAGTTATAAAAGTTATAAAAGTGCCAAAAGTGCAAAAAGTGCATATTGTGAATGTGAATGAAAGTGCTTGCTTGTCTCGTAGTTGCAAACCGAGACCAGCAACTCCAGTGGACCTGCTGTTCCACTACATCCACATCCATCGCTGATAAAGCGGTCACAATGACGCTGAGCATCCTGATAATCACGGCGTTCCTGTGAGTAAATACTACTTTAGAGGTATGAGGAACAGAGTGTAAAGTTCTTCATCCTCTATTGAAAAGGGAGGATCCTCCGACCAGACGGGTGTTGTGTCTGGTGGGCTACTGCCCGACGGTTGTAGTCGGGATCTTGTATATATCCTAATGTCGCGGATAACTCTGCTTGCGCGATCTAGGAAACGTCGGTTGTAGTTTGCTTCATGTGCGATAGGTGTCGCTACACTACTATAAACGAATACCAGAATTAACTCAGAGCCGCATTCCATTCCTACTTATCGTTATCCTGTACATACATTGTAATATTGTTTAGACTACGCGCTCCGGACGCGAGAACAATAAGTGATTGTCGCCGTTTCTTATCTAAGCCTGTGTTGTAGTACTAGTTTAATTTCGGTATAGTTTTATTTTAACTATAAATTGTATTTAAATATCAATCATTGTTGTAAAAGTTCATCATGACTTCCAAGGCAGATACTAAGGTCGAAATCGAAGAAAAAATAGAACTCGGTGTTCTATTTAAATTCATCAAACCATTCGACGGCTCTAGGGATAAATTAAATCCCTTTATCACTCATTGTCAAAATGCTTACAATCTAGCTTCCAAAAGTCAAAAACCTACTCTTTTTCATTATATTCAAAGCCAATTAACTGATAGAGCTGAAACTACATGTAGCGTCAAAGAGTTCGAATCCTTTGAACAATTTATCGATTTCCTTAAGCAACAGTTTGGTGAAAGGAAACATTACGCTCACCTGCTCACTGAACTCCAAGACTGTAAGCAGGGCTTCTCTGAAACAGTTGACCAATTTTCATTAAGAATTGAAACATGCTTAGCGAAATTACTTACTGAAATAAATATTTCAATCCCGACGAAAAAGAAAATGGAACTTACAGGACGTGTTGCTGCAATGCAAGACCTTGCCCTTCATACCTTTATTATAGGATTACAGCCGCGAATATCGCAAGTCGTCAGATGTCGCAATCCAGATTCGTTAAATTCTGCCATAAGCTTTGCAGTCGAAGAACAAAAAATTATTTCCAGCATCAATAGGAAATCCACACCTAATACTTATGATAGGTCCAAGAATTTGAACTATCGTCGCGAATCCCAAACGAGTCCGCGAAACTATCGCTTCGATCACCCTAACGCAGTACATACCAGCGATATGGTATGCCGATACTGCAAAAACATCGGTCATACCATTGAAAATTGTCGCAAAAGGCAATACAACAACAATAGAAACCAATATAACGCTTCTACTTCATATGGACGTCAACCATACCCTACACAAACACCTATAACTAATCCAGCCCGGAAGGTTTTTACCATAAACCAGGATAAGGAAGGAGTCGATGAAGTCGATCATAACGATTTAAACGAGTAAAATTTCCCGATCGGCGTCGCCCGGGAAATTATCCCTACTATATCAAAGCCGATGCCTCTGTCCCCACTGTTTCCCCTGAATCACGTAATAAAAATACTATATCTACTAAATCAAATACTATATCTACTAAATCAAATACTATATCTACTAAATCAAATACTATATCTACTAAATCAAATACTATATCTACTAAATCAAATACTAAATCTACTAAATCAAATACTATATCTACTAAATCAAATACTAAATCTACTAAATCAAATACTATATCTACTAAATCAAATACTAATTCCACAAAATTACATGCTAAACCCTGTGAATTTCTAAAATCCAGTACAAAATCCATTGTTTCTAATTCAGCCGAGCCCAACTCGCGTACTCCAGCTCGAGATAACCCGCAAAACCTGAAACATAAAGAAAATATGAAAATACACACAATAAACAAAAACACAGAAAAAAGATACTTACCTCATGTAACGATTCAAACCTCCCTCGCAGACAAACCATTGTCCCTCTTAGTCGATACCGGCTCTAGCATAAGCCTGCTGAAACTAGAGTGCATGTCCAGAATCCCAGAGTTAAGCGATAACATAATAATCATTAAGGGAATCGACCCTGGAAACGAAACAACATCAACTCTAGGCAGTTTTGACATGAAAATATCTCTAAAATCCAAACCAAATGAACCCCATAAACACGAATTCCATGTTGTCAAAAACAATATCAGTCTTAGTTTCGACGGTATATTAGGCAATGACTTTCTCAAAAAATTTAACCGTCGAATTGACTATGAGCAAGAAGTTTTGCTTATGGGTAAAGATCGTATCAACTTAGAATTCGCTGAACCATTATATAATATTCCGCCTCGCTCCGAAACCGTTATTGAATGCACGGTTAACAATCCTAACATTAAAGAAGGGATAATACTAGATCAACGCATTTCTCCTGCATTACTAGTCGCAAATTGCATCGTAACTGTAAAACAAAATAATCGTATCAATATTACAGTTGTCAATATCTCTGAAGAGTCCGTCATACTTCAATCTAATCTTAATCTTACTATAGAACCTTTAGATAATGAAGCTTATCTGAATCCTCATGAAACACTGTCTCCTTCCACTGCCTCGATAAGAACTAACAAAGTCCTTAAGCAACTTAGAATCTCTTACCTTAACGACGAGGAATCAAGTGCCCTATTACAAGTCTGTACAGACTTTTCCGATATCTTCTATCTCCCAGATGACCAACTTTCTTATACTACAGCCGCTGAACATAACATTAGAACAAATACAGATGTCCCTATCCAAACTAAGTCTTATAGATTCCCCGAATGCCACAAAAAGGAAGTCGAGGATCAAGTTAACAAAATGTTAGAACAAAAAATAGTGGTCCCTTCAAATTCACCCTGGTCCTCACCCATTTGGGTTGTCCCTAAAAAACAAGACGCTTCAGGACAACGAAAATGGAGAATTGTCATCGACTACAGAAAACTAAATGACATCACTATTGGGGAAACTTACCCTATTCCCCAAATAACAGAAATTCTAGACCAACTAGGGAAAAGCCAATACTTCACCACGTTAGACCTAGCCTCAGGTTTTCATCAGATTCAAGTTTCTAAAGAAGACGCCGCTAAAACCGCGTTTTCCGTACCCCAAGGTCACTTCCAATTCACAAGAATGCCGTTTGGGCTAAAAAGCGCCCCTTCCACCTTTCAAAAACTAATGAACACATGTTTGTGTGGCCTACAAGGATCGCGCTGCTTCGTTTATTTAGATGACATAGTAGTATACTCTCCAGACCTATCTAGCCATATGCAAAACCTATCTGCTGTATTTGACAGACTCAGAGAATACAACCTAAAACTCCAACCTGACAAATGTGAATTTCTATGCAAAGAAGTCGCCTATCTTGGTCACCTTATCAATAAGGACGGCGTACAACCAAATCCTAATAAAGTAAAATGTGTAGTTGATTTCCCAATACCAAAATGCCCAAAGGATGTAAAATCTTTCCTTGGACTCGTATCCTATTACAGGCGTTTTATTCCCGACTTTTCAAAATTAGCAAAGCCATTAACTTCCCTCCTTAAAAAGGACACCCCATTCAACTGGAAAAACGAACAGCAACTTGCCTTCGAAAACCTAAAAGGAAAATTAATAACTTCACCAGTTCTGGCATATCCTGATTTCACAAAACCCTTCATCCTTACCTGTGACGCTTCTAACTTCGCCATTTCTGCTATTCTCTCTCAAGGTTCGATAGGAAAGGACCGTCCAATTGCATATGCATCTCGCACGCTTAATAAAGCTGAATGCAATTATAGTGTTACCGAAAAGGAATGCTTAGCCATTATTTTCGGAACCAAAGCATTTCGTCCCTATCTTTACGGGAACCAATTTGCCATAGTCACAGACCATAAACCCTTACAATGGCTATTTAACTGCAAGGATCCTGGATCTAGGCTAGTTCGATGGCGACTCAAACTAGAAGAATTCGATTATAAAATCACACACAAAAAAGGCAAAACAAACACTAACGCCGATGCACTGTCCCGATTTCCAGTCAACCCTATTCAAGACGAACCTCCAATAACACCTGACTCTTTCCTACCAAATCTCGACAACGAACTTGCTAACCCCTTAGAAGACCCTCTACTAAACTTACCGCCACACATTCCATTCTCGTTTGATAACGACGACTTACTAAACCCGGATATTAACACCGACTCTAATACAACGCCCAATCCTATACCTCAAGCCGAATCAACATCGCCCCCAGATCTCATAGATCTACAGGTAGACACACCTTATCTCGATATAAGTCCTGATAGCGCAAACCTTAACCTTGACTTCGATTCGTTACAAACTCCTTCGCCTAACACACAAACTCCAAATCCAAATAACGACACTTATCCTCAATTTTTAAAAACAATTCCAAATAAAGAAACTGTTAGCAATACTATAACACAGAACACAGAACACACAACACACACAACTAGAACAACAACACAACACAACACAGAACTATCAGAGAACATAACGAAAACCTCCTAAAAACTACCTGTAAGACAATATTAATTCCGACATCCATAGACCTAGACGAGTCAAATCCCTACGTGTCTGAAATACTATCAAACGCTGAAAATCAAGACGTAATTTTAAACTCTGAAAAAGAACTTCACCGTTTCCTGAAAACTAAACACGAAGATAAAACTGTTTACTTCATTTTCACTAAAGTCCATCACTTTGACGAATCATCCTATCCCGCTATCTATGATACCCTGAAACAAATAAGAAATGAAATCCTAAAATCTGAACAAATAACAGACATTGCTATTTCCGACTTTAAAAATCCGTTTGACCATCACTCCTATACGAAAATCTATAATATTCTAGCCTACATTTTCAATCACACTAAAATTGAAATCCACGTGTATTTAAATAAAACAATCTACCCTACCTTAAGTGAAAGACCTAAGATAATGCGTGAAAACCACGACATCCCTACAGCTGGACACTTAGGTTCGTCACGAATGTACACTAGAATCAGAGAGCAGTTTTACTGGAAAGGCATGAGAAGTGATATAGAAGAATACGTTAAGAAATGTAAACTATGCCAGGAAAATAAAGCTCTTAGAAAATTAAATAAAGCCCCTATGGAAATCACCACCACGTCTACGACACCATTTCAAAGGGTGGTATTAGATATAGTAGGACCCTTACCTGAATCTGGTTCTAGCAAACTAAAATATATTCTTACCTTACAAGATGACCTAACAAAATATTCCATTGCATACCCTATACGTAGTACAACTGCTGAAGAAACTAGCGATTGTCTAATCCACTTCATATCTCTGTTTGGAATCCCAAAATCTATCCTTACTGATCAAGGAACTAATTTCTTCTGTTTCTTCAGACCTCTTCAAAACTACTTGCCAATTCCTTAAAATCAAACAATTATGGTCTTCACCTTACCATCCACAGACGCAAGGCGCTTTAGAACGTAGCCATTCAACTCTTAAGGAATACCTAAAATCATTTGTTAACGAAAATCAAGATAATTGGCCTACTTATGTATATACAGCTATGCTTACATATAACACAACTACACACTCCACTACAAAATTCACTCCTTACGAATTAATATTCGGACACAAACCCTTTATTCCTAACTCGATATATGAAAGAGAATCTAGTACTACTTATTCCGACTATATTAAAATGCTACAACACAAATTCAAATATACCAGAGAGAAAGCCTTAGAAAATATACTAAGGTCCAAGGAATCTTCCAAATCTTACTATGATTCGCATTCTAAATCACCACCTAAATACAAAGTAAATGATTACGTCTACCTAAAAGCACACCATAGGCTCAAAAAGGCACTATCGCCCATCTGGAGGGGGCCATATAAAATAATTAAGGTCCACAATAACCATACTGCTACGCTTCTTATTAACAGACGTCATGTGGCCTATCATTTTGACCAAATGAAACACGCCGAAGTCAGCAATCGTCTATCATAAAATCGTTATAGGTTAAGTATTTACTAATAAGCCATTAGCATAGTCTAATTAATTTTATTCATTTTATTTCAGCGCTTCAACCAATGCGCATCAAGACTTTACCAAGCCACTTCCTTCTAGTTCCGGCATATACTTCGATAGCTTAGGAAAACTTAAAATAATCAAAGGACAATTAAATATTGTCAGTCACGTAGACATTTCCTTTGTAAACCCTCATCTTGTTAACATTGATGAAATATTAAATATCACAAAGATAACATGCCAAAAAGCAAGCAACCTTCAATGCGAAAACATACTATCCCCACTTACGGTTCGTTACAACGATATCAAACGCGAGTATGATTCAATCTCACACTTATTATTAAAACGTAGTAAACGTTCAGCATGGTTCGGTGGAATTGGCACTGTTTTTAAACATGTCTTCGGTACCTTAGACGAAGACGATGCATCCAAATACGATTCTGCAATTGAAGCCATTCAAAATAACGAGAAAAAGCTCGCGGAATTAGTGAAAGAAAATATTTTAATCACGACTTCTACTCTAGAATCATACAAACAAACAATTAACAAACTAAAGAACTACGAAGACTCGCTTATAGGTGCATTAAGTCAACTTGTATTACAAATAAATAATATCACGCAAACTTCCACAATTTTAATATCTGAAACGGAAATACATTCACTTCTAGCCAGCCTCGAAGGCTATTTGCTTACATTGTCGTTTCAGCTCGAAGACTTAACTAATGCTATTATAATAAGTAGCCAAAACATTCTACATCCAAACATCCTGAGCCCGAGCCAGCTATATAAAGAGCTCGTTGACAATGACCGGTACTTACCTGGAAACACTGAAATTCCTGTAACGCTAAGCCTTGATAATATACATTTAATTTTAAGTATTTCTAAAGTTGCTTGTTACTATTAAAGTATTAACTTTATGTATTTTAATAATCATAGGTTCTTTTATAGTGTTTAAGTTATGTAAACTAATCTATAAACATAAGTATAAACTCTGTATCAGTAAAACGACGACCCATACCGATGACGCGATTGATGACGTCAATAACGACGAACCCGATAACATTTCAATGTCTCCACCTGGACTACGGGAAATCGTGTAATTCACTGAAAATTCGCCCTTTTATCCCCGAATTTCAGTCTTCTGGGGGGGGCTGTTATACCTTATCCATGCTAGCAGAATGGCTGACCAGCACTTCAATCTTGACGATCAGCATTTAAGCAACTTAGACGTTTCTATCACTGGCTGGCAGCCCCAGTTCGGTCTGAATCTCGGTACGGGTCGGAAGTCTCATAATAATTGAGTCTACTATATCCTATTTCTAATACTAATTCTGTATTAATCAATAATACAAATAAACTCTGTTTCCAGCCGTAAAAATAGTTTTTTTTAAAAAGCTAATTCCGAACTCTCGTATAATAGTACGTTGTGGTTTTGCCGTAATAAAAAGAAACAAATAGAAATTCATCGTGTCCAAAGTGTTTTTGGTGTCCTTGGTTTTTTCGTTACCATTCATTCGACTGTACGTCGTAGAAAGATCTTTACATCAATTAAAACATGTTACCTCAGTCTCAAACCATTCACTCCATATAAACCATAAACCATTTACCAGCATTTTTTTAATTGTCAGGGAGCCTGACAGTCGAAAAGTTAAAGCTATGTAACTAGTGCGTCCTTTCTTAAGAGCGCCCATCCCCATCGAGCGGACTTCACCGCGAGTGTGATTGAAACATTTTTTGTTTCAACCAACGCAAAGCTCGAAAACAAACGAGTGAGTGAGAACGCGATAACATCGCAGGAAAATTGGCGCGCGGAAATTTCAAATAACATGTTCCAAGAAATACGTGTTTTCGAAAAAGCCTTACAAGGTTTTGGTAATAATGTTTGTAATTTAGATTTTTTTTTTACTTTTTCAATGTATGAGTGCATTATGAACGGCCAAAGTTCAGATAAAAATTGTGCAAAAAAGCTGATGTTCAGATATGGTTACTGAAATTTGTTTTTCAAAAAAAAATGTTTTTGGCTTCATACAAACCTAGATTTAAACCACAATATACCTGTGTGTTAAAACATTTGGAGAATAATTTGTTATAACGCCGTAATCACGTAGGAGCATTTGTATTGGAAATATAACGGGATGGGCACTCTTAATACACAATTTCTTTCCTCCTTTCTGTTCCAATTCCATGAAAGTTCACTAATCAGACAAAACTGGACTCAGAGAAGATTACACCTTAATTTGTCATGAGAAAATGCCTTAACGACACAAGAGCCCAAGCGACAAAAAAGGTTGAACTTGTTAATACAATATTTACGTCACTTGTGTCCTTTTGGGTCCAGCAACTGAGGGGTTAGTTACTTCCTGTGTCGTATCTCATACAGTTTATGTATTTGGGTGCAAAGTTTCTCTTTAGGGCAAAGATTAATCCTTACTTAATGTCACGTATTCACTGGGAAACAAGTTGCGTAAATATTGTTTCAACAACATATTTTTGTGTTACGGACAACATTAAATATTGCTGGTAACAAACAATGTTGTGAAACACTGAAACATTGTTTCTTAAATAATGGGAGATTCGTCTTTAATGAAGACGGTTCAAAATCAATAAAAGCAATCTATTCTAATATTTTAAAACTGAACTGTTTGTTTTTTTGTTAGAAAGCGCAAATCTTCGGAACTACTGGTCTGGTTCTAAAAATTCTTTCGACAATAGTGATTTACGTTATCCCTGAATGGCATAGCCTATTTTTATTATAAAAAATAGACGCGGACACACGCGGACAAACTAAGATATTACACCCATTTTTGAAAAGTGTCTCAATGAAATTCTGATGTGCTAATATGCCAACAAAAAAAAAACACAAAAGCTTGACTTAATCGATAAGTGCCATAAAAATGCATCTAAATTTTCAAATTTTCAAATTTCGCTCGTTTTTTGACGAGAACGCCTCTTACTGGACGCCACATTGCTCAGCGGAAATGACGTCAGTTCGTTTTGTATCTTATGAGCTCATATTAAATATGATAATTGTATATCATTTAAAGCATAATAATTTGAAGCATATTTTGTAATAGGTGTATTTTATAATAATTAAAAAATACGTTGGTTACGAAAATAATAAAAGTACAATCGGTTGACTGACAGTTGTCAATTTTTTGTTTACAGCCGTGCGGCGTAATAACATGTCCGCTACTATTTCATGGTGTTCTATAACAGATTAAAAATACTAAAAACTAAGAATTGAATTTAAAAAATATTATGTTTTTTTATGAACTAAAACTTACATTTTCCGACTGCTTTATGGCTAAACTGTCTTTTCTTCTTTATTTTTCTTTTTTCTTTTTAAAAAAACGTTGCCCCACACTAGGAATTACTCCTGTGTGTGTGTGTCTGTGTGTGTGTGTCTCAATAACATATTTATAGATTTTTTCTAGTATAGAGTAAAATACCCTATTACCTGTTTGTTACCTTTTTAAGGTGAAACTATCAAATAGATATTAACCTATTAAGTACCAACTTTTTTCTATATTGTTGGACATATTTTTTACAGAATATACACATTACGGAACACATACAAAATAATTAAAAAAATATTTAACCAAACAAAACTGCAAATAATTCTCTTTTATAGTTGTTTTCAAATGGGAACATTGGGACTTACAAGTTTTTACCAATTCTATTGCCCAATACAAAAAATACCGCATGTATGTCCAATAAATACGTGGGGTATTTGTTGTAATGGGCAATGAAATTGTTTTTTCATATTTGCTTTTAGCACCTCCTATCTGTCATTATCACATAATGCCTTTGTATAGACTGCATCTGTTTTTTTCCGACCTGGATTGAGTGTGACAAAGCTGTTCGACGTACAAGACATTTTCTTAGGAGATAACATTTCTTTTGACAGTACTTCATTCTCGGTTATTGTTGTGTACTGTAGTTCAACTTCACCTGAAACCTCTCTTGGTGCCTCACGTTCTGAAAGTATATCGTCATCAATGTCCTCACAATCTGTCGACTCCTTGAGTCTGGGAGGTAACTGGACACCATCGATTGTCGTCTTGAGATAAGTCTTTAGAAATAGCTTCCTCTAAGCATTGTTCAAGTTGTTCCAAAGTAAGACATCTTCGCAAAGTCATAATACTGAGGTCAGCTAAACAAAAGTTATTTTTTATTTTTTGAATACCCTCAAACAATTCTTAGTATATCAGTCTAATGTTCCCATTTGGGAACATTTTTAAATAAGCAAGTTCGATACGTTCTGCAACCCATGGCAGCACATTACTTGTTACAAGCTATCATTTAGATATCATCTCATGTTATTTTACAATGATTATAAAATACTTACTTCGAACTATAAAATAATCAAAATAGAAACATTTGCAATTTAGAAAACTCAGCAAAACCACTTTCTTTGGCTAAAAAAACACAAATGACAACAATGTCCAGTGAATAACAGCCTTGATTTGAAGCACCAGAGAGTATAGAAACTAGAAATATGATTATGGAGTAAATTACTGCCGGTTACCATGAATGAATTGATAAAATGTGGGTCGTCCCAAATGGGGACATTGGTATTTAATGGGTAGATATTAACAAACCTGGTGAAAGGACATGCCTAAAAGCTTTTAAAACAATGTTAATAAATAATATAGCCATAATAAAAAAAAAGATATGTCACTAACTCATAATAGTGATTCGGTTACATAGTTATTTATTATGTTGACCTTGCACAAACTAGAACTTATTTCCGTGCGTTTGAATGCATTGGAATCAATGTAACATTTTATGATCCATTAACTATGTTTAATAATAATAATAATAACTAACGAAGAGTACTTGCACAGGCACAACCTTGTGGCCAGGATTATCCATCAGCAACTTGCTTTGAATTACAACCTCGTGGAATCAGAAGTTCCATACTACAGGTATGTGCCCGATCCAGTTCTTGAAAATGGCAATGTCACATTGTACTGGGATCGATCCATCATCACTGACAGGACTATTGTAGCCAATAAGCCTGATATAGTGGTGGTGGATCGATTGGAGAGGCGCGCAATGATTATTGACATAGCTGTTCCTCATGACGAGAACCTCATGAAGGCCGAGAAAGACAAGCAGATAAAGTATCTTGACTTGGCCCATGAGGTTGTCGACATGTGGAATGTGGACTCAGCGATCATTGTGCCGATAATTGTTACAGCCAATGGCTTAATTGCCAAGAGCCTCGACCAACATCTAAGGAGGCTCTCGTTAGACGGCTGGATCAAGGGCTTGATTCAGAAGGCAGTACTTCTGGACACGGCCCGCATTGTCAGGAGGTTCCTCTCTCTGGAGCCCTGACCGCCGGTAGCTTGGACCCTGTTCCCGATACCGGTGAGGTACTATTTTTTTATATTTTTAAATGTTTTTGTTTTTATATGAATATTTAAAAATGTAATTTAATATGTATATAAAATAAATGAATGGGAATAATAATAATAATAATAAAACCATTTATTTTCAGGTAACAAAGACCCATAGAAAAATACCTTAACTTAAGTAACATATAACAATATAACAATTAAAGCGCTACCCTGACCCAAAGTGCGTTTTTCTTCGTTATTCAGGCGCTATTAACTCATTAATTAAGAGAAACAAACTACATCAAAAAGCATATGATTAATGTTCAATACCCTGTCATCACATTCTATTTTTTTTTGTGTACCTTATGTACACTTAAATCTCCCTGTAATAAAATGACTAAAATAATTTAAAACATGTATCTTTTGCTAAAGTTGACGTGCTATTCATTTGAGGATTACACTAAAAGATAGGTAACTTAAAAATGTTTCTAATTCACGTTTTATTTTATTTCAAAAGATCGTTTCTCTTTGTATAACAAAAAAAAAAACAAAAACTAAAAAAAAATCGATTCTGCGGCAAAGAGGAAATGTATGGTCAAGGTTATTTGGTCAGGGAAGCGCCGTAATTGTAATTCGTAGTGCTTGGAAACAGGACTTCTCTTAGTTATAAACGTCCCTGTTGTGCCTAGTTCTGTTTTTTTTTTCGGATTTGCATCTCGCAGGTCAACTGCTTAACCGGACTTTCCTGTGGTGCCTTAAAAAATATAATTTTTAGGGCCTCCAGCCAAGGCTAAATAACTTACAAACTAAGCGGCTACACGCTAAGGGCACCCCCTATGAGGTACGAGCCTCGGCTAAGGGCGTCGCTGGGGGAAGACAGCAAAGGGATAGGCTGGATCGGATTTCCGATATTTAGGGACGAATTTAAAGCTAAAGGCTCAGCGACGCGGGCTGGCACGAGCAAAGGTCGGGGAGGGGACGTACGGGGTCGTCGCGGCGGGCCTCAGCGGCGAGGACGGAATGACGGCGGTCTGTGTCTGCGTTTGTTAACTGTGCTGGTGGCCTTATTGCTCTCCTGGAGGAGAGTAATAGCATCGTCAGGGTCGGTCAGAGTATGTCTCGGTCGTCTAGTCTTACTAATGTTGGAGGGAGTGTACCGGGCGGCCGATACGATCAACGGGTTAGAATGCTTCTCAGCAGTGTCGAAAAAGCGCTTGGCGGAGCGTTTCATGAATTGCTGGATGGTTTGATATCGAAGTACAGGATTTACAGTGGTTTAGAAAAAGTGTTGTCCTATCAAGAACCCTATTAGTTTAGGATCAGCATAGCTAATCTGGTACCAATAATTGCTATTTCTATCGAATATTTAGCATTCTAACTTTTTATTATATTTTAAATCATTCTAATTGTTTCAGAGAATTTTAATCTATTAGATATGAATGTCCTACATATTTAGTACCTACTTACCAGTAATTAAATATCAACACGCAATATTCGATTTTTTTGTCAATGAGTTGTGATAATGTTATTATTATTATCACATTCATTTATTTTATTTATTATTATTAATCCCGTAAAGTACGTAAAGCCGTTGGTCCCGGCTGTCATTTGCAGATCTTTGGCAGTTATGGGTCTAGTTAGAAGTCAGAAAGTCTGACAACCAGTCTTACTAAGGGGTATCGTGTTACCCATTAACTGGGTTGTGGAGGTCCGATAGGCAGTCGCTACATTTAAAGTACTGGTATTCAGCTGCATGCTGTTAGACTGGTAGCCGACCTCAATATACTTGGGAAAAAGCTAGGCAGATGATGATGATTATTATTAATCCCGGCCCTTGTCAAGGTCTCTGTCTCTTTTTATAGTCCCAGATACCAGTATTGTCAGACCTACGTAATTTAAGTATGGCTAAATTCGATTTTTTGTTGTTTTAAAATCAATAAAGTTAGTCAATTGACTTGGCAAATAATAACCTACTAGTGACGTCATAAGTATACATTGCCATGAAAAATCTTTGTGGCAATCGAGTTTTGACAGCTGACAAAAATGTCAATTGATCGGTGGTATCATTTGTTTAATTCAGAAGTTTGGGCAGACAAAGTCTTCTAACTAAAAGTACAGATGGCAAAACATCAAGTCATACCAATCTGTCAAATTTAACCAATTGAATATGAACCTCATCGTTTTGTGATAAAGTTGAAAATCTATCAAAGAAATTTGAAAGATTGTTGTAGCTTTATGTGCTGGCCTTTGTACATCATAAAAGAAAAGAAAATAACAACAAGTCAGTGATATCTCTCTTAGGATATTAGTTCGGTTAACTTGTACCGAATTGGTAATAAATTATTCTACAAACACTAATCCAATATATTGTTCGTAATATATGACTTAATAACAACATGAATCGCTCCCAAGGTGGGTATTTCGAAAAAATTGGTTCAATTGAGAATATTGTGTAATACTGTTAAGGTTGCATGCGCAATGAAAGCTGGTCAAAGGCATTAGACCAAATGTTTCTTCTAAGCACTTTGAATTTGTTATAGAAGTATTTTGAATTTAGAAGCGTTATGCTTATTTTCATACCAAGGCGATGTTTGGCTTGGCACTCACGGAGTGCTGACGTGCTCCTTAGAACACAAGTACTTTCATTCGGTTTCCCTCTTTTTGACTCCTCACACACCAGGCTTCATAATAATAATTATGATTCACGACCTACAGTGCGATTCTGTAAGAAATCACCCGCGAATTCGAACCTATCTCATTTGCGATTTCACTTACCTGAAGTGAAAAGTATTTAGTATTCGCTAAAATAGTAACGTAATAATAGTTTGCTTCACCTAAGTTGGTACTCAGTGGCGCTAGCGTAGTTTTTATCGAATTACAGTGTACCTAAAATAGTTTTCACCGCGGAATCAGAAGTGAGAACTGGAGTGAGTTCTTACAGAATACCATAGCTGATACCGTAAGCCGGGTGCTGGTACTTAATTTGGTGTATTTGTGCAAATTTTCGCCTTATCCAAATAAGGTGAATATTTTCAGAAATACGCCATGTGAAGTACCCAGCATTACAACACTTTGTTGTACAATTAAATCAGCCAAAAACCATAAAGTAGGTACTTAGAACAGCTCTATTTATAAAGGAGCTCGTCCGGCAGCGTAATTAAACTTACAATGTCAAATTGTTAATGAGTTTCACTTTGACAATTCAAAAAAATTCATTGCTTTATTTACCTTGTCGAAAAGGCTAAGTTTTCGAATAAATGAAGCAATGGATTATTAATATCCTTCAAATTGTGATTGTAAATGTGTGGTGTAGGAAATCAAGTAGGCCGGCTGCTTGTTGCTACCCAATAAATTAATGAAACCATTTAAAACTTGAATTATAAGTATTTCCTTTACAGATCTAAAAAACAATACCAAATATGTAATATCATAATAATTAATTTAAATACAAGATAAATTCCGACAATAACTTCTCGACATCAGAGCCATTTGGTCTGATATCCATTTTTGCAATTTTACAGGAGAGCAAAAATAAACATTAAAAATATTTTTTTGTTTTGTAATTTTGAAGATTTTGGAGTACAAGGCCGTCACTATTTATGCTTGGTTATTTGAGAATAGACGTTGCCGGTTTTTATTCCGGTTTTCCTAATAAATCCGGAAGGAACCTTATTTTTATATCCGAGGGTAGGTACATCAGACCAGGATAGAACTATTCAGACGCAGTTGTGTATACATGGCACCACTTGTATATAATTCATTACCTAGTTGGATAACACAACTACCGTACAAAAAGTTCTGTCCGGTTTTGAAAAAATGGCTGATATCTCATAGTTTCTACTCAGTTGGTGAATTCCTCAATAAAAAATCGTGTCAGTCTTATCATTTCAGAAATGCATTGTAGTTAAAAGTTACTTTGTACTACCTACTTCCTTGACTATAATATGTATAATGTATGTGTGTGTGTGTTTAATATAAAATGCAGGTATCCTATAGAATTTTAACTTTATACACATTGTGTATACCTACATTTTTATTTGTGTAAATTTGCATGCCAACACCAAATGGCGAAATGTGTCTAAGCACTTTAAATATTTATGTACCATCTCTGTACCTACCACATTTTAAGCAAATAAATGATTTTGATTTTGATTTTGATTTGACCCATTTTTTAAGGACGATCTACAGTGAAAAAGTTCCATATAAACTAAATACCATATGCCTCTAAGAATCTTATGTAAATGGATCTATTATGTTGAAATCAGACCGTATGGCTCGTAATATTCACTATTTAGGTTCATAATTATACTGGATGATGTTTACATCCGACCATTTGTTTAACAAAAAAAATGACGCGCATAAAAATAATACATTATTTATGTTAACATCAGACTTTATGGTTCGGGGCAGTGATCTTTTTAATTACGAATTTTGTTACGTATGTCTAAATAGGACTTTACATTCTCTAAAAAAAAAATGATAAATAGGACTTATCTAATTATAATACTACTTGACTCGTATATACCTGAAAATATTTTTAATATCGTCGAATATAAAGCCTTAATTCGCCCCAGATCAGACTCTTTGGCTCTAAGTTTATTTGATTGGTATACAGTCTATTGTTAAATAGGTCCTATTAGCCTCTTAAATCTAATAATATTCCACTGTAGTAGGTAGGGGATATAAATGAAATTATTATTTTACTATATCAGTTTGATTGATAATCGGAATCAATCAATCAATCTCAATCAGTTTTTCTAATAAAAGAGAGCTCTCAAGCAACAAAAAATCAAAGAGAAAAAAACTAAATTGTACAACTAGTTAGCTGTAAAAAAAGAATAACTACATAATAAGTACCTGCTATTCTAGTGTTGACACAACAGGTTTGAGATCACAACTACACCAAATAACAAAAACCTAAACATTTAAAAAATATTCTTAGAACGATTTAAAATAATAATAATATCGAAACAAATCTCACTCTTCATTATTCTCGGAAAATCACAGGCTTCTTCCTGGTGTGGTAGGTTTTTATAAATATAATAATAGTCATGGAACTATTCAGGTATCCAAACAGCTAATGTTTGCAGATCATAGATAGCTGCTCGTCCGGACTGCTGGATATTAATGCCGGGATTCTTCAGGGGTCGGTGCTCTCGGCAACATTGTTCCTGCTGCATATTAATGATCTGCTAAAACCCGGTACCTTTGGGTATGCAGACGACAGCACTGTCGCTGAGAGATACGTGTCCGACGCACGAGCTGGTGGGTCGCAGATCCGGTCTCTCCGGGAAGCAATGGTTGAGCGCTTGTACTTGGCCTTACAGGCTGTCTCTGAATGGGACGATGCCAATCTGGTCAAGTTCAATGCTGCTAAGACCCAATCGTGTCTCTTTTCCGCTAAAAGGAGCTAATTCCACCCAGCTCCATCTTTCCGAGGTGTAACCGTGCCGATAACTGACCGACTTGAGCTTCTTGGTGTTACGTTAACATTTACCCTCAATTTTGGTCCTTTCATAGAGGCAAAGGCTCAAGTGGCTGCCAAAAAGTTGGGAATCCTAGCAAAGGTGAGACTTTACGCCGGAACAGCTGCTTTAACTTTATCAAGCGCAAGTTCGATCGTGTATGGAGTACTGCTCTCATCTTTGGGACGGATCTGCCAGATACCAGCTTGATGCCCTAGAGACAATTGAGAAACGAGCCAAGAGGATCTTTGGCAATGATAGGCTCGTCGAGTCAAAGCTCCAAAGTCTTGGGCATCGACGCCGAGTTACTGGCCTGCCGGTTTTCTATCCTTTGCATTTTGGGGAGTGTGCGACAGAATTGCATAATTTAATTCCGCCGAGCCCGTTTCATCATGGGACCACAAGACGTACGGCGATGCGCCACGAGTACATGGTGGACATCCCACCCACACGCACAAAACGTTTTGGGAACACATTCATTGTGCGTACTGCTAAGGAGTGAAATTCCCTGCCTGAGTCTGTGTTTCCTGATAGCTACAACCTGGGAGTCTTTGAGTCAAGAGTGAATAGGTTACTTCTAGGCAAGCGTGCTCCATCTTAGACCGCATCATCGTTTCCCATCAGGTGAGATAGTGGTCAAACGTATGCCTATCAATTGATACAAAAACAACAACATACAGTCGAATTGAGAACCTCCTTCTTTTTTGAAGTCAGTTGAAAAACGTTTCTCTTTATCCCTTTTTTGCTCATATCCAATATCGGAATCCGAAGAAGATAGACTGGGAATATAATCATTATCTCCTACGCTATCTTCGCTATCCAAATCACCGAGTCTTGCTGGTGACAATGAGCCTAAAAAAAAGCGGATACGTACCTAATTTATTTGTTGAATTATTAAAAGTAAGAACAAAATTTGTAGTTATAGTTACATTTATAAAGTATATTAAACTAGTTTAATGTCACTTATCGCGGTTGCTTACGAAGTCGAAGTCAGATAAAAAGTCTATGTCCTTTCATGGGGTTCAAGCTTCTTCCATACCTACTTTCAATAGTAATGATAGTATTTTCTTACCGTGGACAGCGTCATCTCTGTTTTTCAATTTATGTAATATTTTATCGGGTGCGATTATTCATTGTTCACACATAAAATAATTATCTAAAAACCTATCGAAACGAGAGATCCTACAAGTCACCGCAGCATTTTACAAATGCGAAAACAATTCCGACGCAGACGAACAGCGCGCGGAAGGAGAGGTGACGTCGCATGTTTATGATTTATCTCTGTCCCACGCAGTCATAATTATAGTGCTATCTCTTTTTCAGTGAATCTTGTCACTTATGCTCCGAGCCATAAAGACTGTTGTTAGTTAATGACTTTATGAACTTGAATAATATCCGAGCTACAAGGTATGTTGTTAATACGAGACCTACAAATTACATTTATTTTTTGACTTATCTTTACATGATACTGCAAAAATAATATTCTGGTAATTTTACTCACGACCATAGAATTTCAAATGAAGATCAGACTCATTGGTTCTAACGTATGGTGGATATCCGACTATTTTTACGTAAACGAAAATGTTATTAAAGGGAGATACAAATATGTTGCCTAAACAAAAAGAAAGAGAAAAAAAAATTAATAAAGATTCAGTTAAAATACGATTTTTGCAAAAATGGGACATCCGACCTTATGGTTCTGATGTCGAGACTTGAATTTATAACACAGAGAATCAAATAATAATAATAATAATAAAATGTTTATTCAAAACCAAACATGTTACATAAACAGTAAACCCACCAAACTGCGTAGCAGTTATAGAATAATAAAGTTACAATTCCATGAATAGATGCCGAACTTCTTATTTATTTTGGGAAATGTTTCAGTGGAACTGAAAATGGAACTTTGAATGATTATTTTGATGGAGGTTAAAGAATCTTTCCTTAATTTGTGACAATTCTTATATTGGGATAAGTTTTCCTTTGCCTATGTCCCACTTACACCATAGATCACTAAGGCTGGATTCGACCAAACCTGTATAAGTTTTATTCTGGGAATAAAATCACTCATTACTTTAGAGTTAGAGAACTATTGATTTTACCAAAACTATAATCCTGGAATTACTGTCTTTCCGAGAGTAAATCACTGTACCGCCAAGCATCGAGTAAATAAGTTAGCCGAGATTAATATAATGGTGATCGCTACTACACAACTGTAGTTCTGTATTTCTATTTTGGTTTTCTATGTGATTCACCATTCATTCATCAACTCAAGAGTAACAGTATCTAGTATTGTCTACTCTACGTTTGGGATGAAAAAATGCAAACGAAGTTATCTGGGAGTAAGCCCAATGAGAAAATTATTATAGGTACTCTGGTATAACATAATGGCATTTGGTTAAACCCGCCCTAAGTAAATATTAAACACTAAAAGAATTTAAATTATCATTCTGTCTCTATCAACGTCAAATAATTTGACGGGGATGCAATGATGTTCTTAATAATAATAATAATACAGTCTCAGGGAGTACTTCTTTAAAGCCGACGTGGGGATGCATCGAGATGTGGTCTCAGTGGACAAGGGCCTCACCCCGCTCTCCTTAGCGAACGAGAACTGGCGCAAACCTGTAGTACTAGATACTAATGACCGTAAGAAGGTATGGCAGAGCAAGGAGCTTCACGGGCGCTTCTACCGGGCTCTATATGGGCCTGATGTAGACTTCTTGGCGTCCGTATCCTGGCTGCGATTCGGTGACCTCTTTGGGGAAACCGAAGGTTTTGTCTGTGCGATTATGGACGAAGTTATGATGACGAACAACTACCGGAGGTATATTGTGAAGGACGGCACGGTTGACATTTGTCGGGCATGCCACCGACCGGGAGAATCAATCCGACACATTATCTCTGGGAGCTATTATCCACCAGCAACTTGCTCTAAAATACAGGCTTGTGGAATCGGAAGTACCGTACTGTAGGTATGTGCCCGACCCAGTTCTCGAAAATGGCAACATCACATTGTATTGGGATCGATCTATCATCACTGACAGGACTATTGTTGCCAATAAGCCTGACATAGTGGTGATAGATCGATTAGAGCGTCGCGCAATGATTGTTGATATAGCGGTTCCGCATGACGAGAACCTCGTGAAAACCGAGAAAGATAAACAAATTAAGTATCTTGACTTGGCTCGCGAGGTTGTCGACATGTGGGATGTGAATACAGCAGTCATTGTGCCGATAGTCGTTACGGCCAATGGACTCATTTCCAAGAGCCTCGACCAACACCTAAGGAGGCTCTCGTTGGGCAGCTGGATCAAGGGCTTGATACAGAAAGCGGTACTCCTGGACACGGCGCGTATAGTCAGGAGATTCCTCTCTCAGCCACCACCGGTAGCTTGGACCCTATTCCCGATACCGGTGGGCTACTATTTTTTATATTTTTAAATGTTTTTATGTTTTTTTTACTAATATTTAAAAATATAATACAATATGCAAATAAAATAAATAAATGAGAATAATAATAATACTAACGAAGAGTACTTGCATAGACACAACCTTGTGGCCAGGATTATCCATCAGCAACATGCTCTGAAATACAACCTCGTGGAATCAGAAGTACCATACTACAGGTATGTGCCCGATCCAGTTCTTGAAAATGGCAATGTCACATTGTACTGGGATCGATCCATCATCACTGACAGGACTATTGTAGCCAATAAACTGGATCGATTGGAGAAGCGCGCAATGATTATTGACATAGCAGTTCCGCATGACGTGAACCTCGTGAAGGTCGAGAAAGACAAGCAAATAAAGTATCTTGACTTGGCCCGCGAGGTTGTCGACATGTGGGATGTGGACTCAGCGATCATTGTGCCGATAGTTGTTAAAGCCAATGGCTTAATTGCCAAGAGTCTCGACCAACATCTAAGGAGGCTCTCGTTAGGCGGCTGGATCAAGGGCTTGATTCAGAAGGCAGTACTTCTGGACACGGCCCGCATTGTCAGGAGGTTTCTCTCTCTGGAGCCCTGACCGCCGGTAGCTTGGACCCTGTTCCCGATACCGATGGGCTACTATTTTTTATATGTTTTAATTTTTTGTTAATATTTAAAAATGTATTTTATAGGTAAATATAATTAATAAATGGTGATAATAATAATAATATTAGGCCTTTCGTTTTTGAAGTGAAAACTTCTTTAGCCGCGTTGGGTAATTTTTGGTTGAGGCAAAACTTATGGGTTTGCGTTACCGACATGCTCCTCGTTACAGAAATATCCATATTATAAATAAAGAAACACAACCTTAAATTGAATGCATTTATTATAGTGACATCTAGCGGCGGGTAGCGGAGCTTGGACATCAAACTGTTCCTATAGAAGGACGAATATTCATGAAAAAAAGAACTTCAAAAATTTTTAAAATTTTTGTTCATTTCTATCGTCCCCTTAACTGCCATTTTCTTTTAACGTTTCCTTTTTTTACACAATATTATCTAGATATTCCAATTCAGTTTTTACTGAAAAGCAGGGTGGGTATTGCAATCGGGAAGAATTGTCGACATCCGTCGGCACTGCTCGTCATCTTACTAATCTACTAATAGATATCCGTGAATATTATCTATAATAAATGCGAAAGTAACTCTGCCTGTTATACTGGCACGATGAAACGGCTGAACCGATTTTGATGTTTGATATGAAGATAGCTTGAACTCCAGGGAGGGACCTAGGCTACTTTTCAAGTCAAGTCAAGTCAAGTCAAAGCATTTATTTCAATTAAACCATTTACAGGCACTTTTGAATTGTCAAGGAGTCGGTCAGTTAGAGAGTTGAAGCTAGTTGCTCGTTCCGAAACGTAGGTAGGTCTCTATGGAGAAGAACGAGCAAGAAACTCCACGGACACTCTTTTAAATCAAGTTTTTACAAAGTCTGGTTACATGATTCTTGTTGCTTCTATATGTGAAAACTATGAAGGTAATCTAACAATACAAAACACAAAAAAGAAACAAGATAAAGTCCATGGCAGATAAGAGCTGACCAATCTCTACTGACAGCGCCCGTTCACGAACATGACGCGTGAATCAGCACCATTCAGCTCAACCATTTTGAAAGGAGCCGAATGATCCAACACACGCGCCACCATCAGCGAGACATTTGAGCGAGCATGACAATACTCCCAACCGCCATGTTAATTTTTGTTAAACATAAAGGTATTAATATACTTAGTAAATGGCTCCATTCACATTTACAAAATTGAAATAATGCTGCTAAATTATACAAAACTAAGGTTTCCAATGTATATTATTTTCTCATATGAAGTGTGATAAGTTAATAATTTAAAAATATCTATAAATAAGAATAACAATGCTCGTTACTCATGTCAATAGAAAAAGGGGTAGGAAACATCCTTTTCTTCCAACCTGGAAATTCCCAAAACTGGCTGTGGAGCAGGACCAGCATTCAGCCAAGCATTTTTATCATTGATGTAATCTTCTAACTTATAATATGCTTGTCCACATAGTGTGCGTTTAATACATGTTTTAAATTGTTTTCCATTCAATTGTAGAATATCAAGTGGTATTTTATTATAGCATTTTACACAGTACCCCATAAAAGAAGTTTGTACTTTTGTCAATCTGAAGCTTGGCTGATCATTAGATCAGCCAAGCTTCAGATTGACGGTGATTGGCGGATTGAAATTATTCAATCCGCGACATCATCTGCATCCGTGATAACCGACATACACGCAACGAATTCGCGGGCAAAAGCTAGTAGTACCTACATACAAAATAGATTAGCATAATGATCCATGGAGCTAGTGTGCAGGTCGTCGGCTCGTGGCTAAGTAAAACCCGTACAGATAATCGGTCATGGTTAAGCTACGCTTGCCACGGATGGGTGACCTGATCATCCGTTTTGTACCGAGATCCCTCTGTGCCTCGAAAAGCACGTAAAGCCGTTAGACCCGGCTGTCATTAATGAATGTTTGTCAATTGTTATGGGTAGTCAGAAGTTAGAAAGTCTGAAAACCTTTCTAACCAAGTTGTATATCCTGTTACCCAGTAACTGAGTGGCAGATAGACAGTCGCTCCATGTAAAACACCGGTATTCAGCTGTATACGTAGCTATAATATATATTATAGCTAGCCACCACACCACACACTGTAGCTATAATATAATAATATATTTTCGCCCTTATTACGTCTGCGATCGTTGTTTGTTACACATTTTTGAAATTTATATTAATTTGCCTTGCTATATTTGTCCACATATTTTGGTGACGTAGTAAAAATATATATTATAGCTTATCGTAATATGCCTTGATTTTAGCTACGTCTGACGTATATTAATATATATTATAGCTACGTTTGACGTATATTAATATATATTATAGCTACGTCTGTGACGGGCTTTAGACGTAGCTGGTGGTTAGACCGATGATAATGATAATGATGGTGCAAGTTTGTCTAAGTGAGTAAAACATTTACTTTTTAATTTTTTAGGGTCCCGTACCTAAAAGGAAAAAATGGAGCCCTTATAGGATCACTTTGTTGTCCGTCTATCTGTCTGTCTGTCTGTCTATCTGTCAAGACCCTATATCTCGGGAACGCATGGAGGTATCGAGTTGAAATTAAAACTATATACTCAAGTCTACGGTCCCTTGATGCTATAAAAAATTAACCCTCTAAGTTAAAGTGAAAATAAGATACGGCCGTTTATTTCGCAAATACGCATTTATTATATTAAGTAGATTAAAGTATGGATTAGTATAGCAGTATGGATATGTACCTACAAATATGTACGGAGCCCTCAGTGGACGAGTCCGACTCGCACTTGTCCGGTTTTTTTATAAGTACACTGAAATCTCATTACTTAAACCTTGTAGCTACTAGAAAGGGTTAAGAAACTTCAGAACTGCCGAACAATGTTCAACTGTCTTAAGCAATAACCATCCATATTTTGATGAAGGATAAGGTTCGACATCCCGTACTATTCACTTACAATTTAGTTTTGAAACTTTTAGAAAAGTGATTTGTTACTAAGTTTAATCTCATTGAAGCAGATAATACTTATGAATATTTTGAGTTTGAGAATAGGTGATGTTGTTAGCGAAGTTTTGGGGGTTACACATACGTAGCTATACTACTTTTGTTTTGGTTGAAACTTATTAATGTTGCAAGTATTCATTAATAATAAAGTTATTATAAGTTCAACGTTAATAAGTTTCAGGTAAATAATCAAGCATTTTGTATCTTGTGTTTATGAAAATAATAGTTATCTTAGTAAAAATGCAATGTAATTGTTGGAATAATGATAAACACGACCTAAGCCTAAACTTTAAAAAGTAGATATGTTTCCTCTTTTCGACTGCCGTGGCATTCTTTCCTTTTGGTCCGTCACATGAACTTGTTTTACTCTTGTCAATCAATATACGTTATTAATTTATTCTATTTTCGGTGTATTCATTTAATTTCCTCAGGTTATGGGCCGTCCCGTATACCCGAAATAGAACCGTAATTGATATATATTGCAGTCAAGGTAAAAAAAAAGGTGAACCGTAAAAAAAATTTTTCACCATGACTATGTCGAACCTCCAAATAACGAAAATAGCCGTCAGAGAAAACTAAACGACCTGGAAGTTTGCAGTCAAATCTTATCTAGAGCACGAAGACTTATGGAATTGTGTTGATCCAGGAGGTCAAGATGCCAAAAAAGACATAAGAGCCAAGACCAAGATAATTTTGTTGGTAGAACCAATCAACTTAGTTCATATCGAAAATGCGTCGTCATCTCGAGAAGTATGGCAAAACCTTCAAAAGGCTTTCGAGGACTCGGGGCTATCTAGAAAAGTTGGCTTGCTTAAGGACCTAATCAATACAACGTTAGATAACTGCACCAGTGTCGAGGAATACGTGAACAAAATCATGAGCACAGCTTTTAAGTTACGTAATATTGGTTTCGAAGTCGGAGACGAGTGGCTGGGAACACTGATGCTAGCAAGCTTATCGGATAATTATAAGCCAATGATAATGGGGTTGGAAAGTTCAAGTATAAAAATTTCATCTGATTTTGTCAAGACAAAATTGTTACAAGAGGTTAAAGTATCAGAATCCTCAGCTTTCTTCACAAAGCTAAGAAAAAATAACTAATAAAGAAGTTGATTCTGTAAGTACTATATTTACCGTGCTGGGAAGCAAAACAAACTAGATTTCTGTTTCCACAGTCGAATTCTAGAGCAAATTCATTGTTAGAGATAATACTCACCGATACTTGTGGTCCGATGGAGACACCTTCCGCTGGAGGTGGGAAGTACTTCATAACCATGGTAGATGACTATTCTAGAAAAGTATATGTGTATATTCTAAAGAATAAGATGGATATAAAATCTGTGTTTATAAAGCTTTAAGAAGAGCAGCCTCTGGAATCAAGCACCAAACTAGCGCTCCGTACACGCCAGAGCAAAATGGGCTAGCGGAACGGATGAACAGAACGTTGGTCGAGAGTGCTAAATGTATGCTATTTGAAGAAGCACTTACTAAAGCCACTTCACACTCTAAGTTGGCTTACTGTTCGTCGAAGATGGGGTTGTGTTTAAGGGAGGATGTTGGAATAATGATAAACACGACCTAAGCCTAAACTTTAAAAAGTAGATATGTTTCCTCTTTTCGACTGCCGTGGCATTCTTTCCTTTTGGTCCGTCACATGAACTTGTTTTACTCTTGTCAATCAATATACGTTATTAATTTATTCTATTTTCGGTGTATTCATTTAATTTCCTCAGTAATAGAAAAATAAATTACTATTTTTAAAATGATCCCAGATTATGTTACAAGTTAAAATTACAAGTGACGCGGGACTTCTTAGCACAGGTATATCTTTTACTTTAAAGGAGGTCCTTATGTAAGATTTGCTGTAAGGGTGAAGCCAGACGAGCGTAACTTTTTGAGTTGTGAGTCGCGTAATTTCAGTCGCGTTATTTCTGCTACACTCGGTTTCATACAAAAATCCTGTTTCGTTCACATGGCGACGCAAAATGAGTTGTCTGCCGACTCACGCGCACAATCCCGGCTGAATTGAGTTCGCGGCGAGAGGGGGGCGAGGGAATTGACAGTCAATCACGGAACGCGTGGACTGACGTTCACGCATACGTTAATTTCTTTGTCACAATGTTTGTAGACACGAAAAAATTGACGATTGAAGTTTATACAAGACATGAAACTGTCCGCGCATCAGTCTTTCACTGTTGAGTGGATTTACCCCGTATTTTCTTCTGTGTCTACGTCATTTATGCGTCGTAAATAACCACGTTTTTTTTATATCCATTGCACTACAAAAACATCCAGTACAAGCGTTGAAAAGCAACTGAATAAATTAAGCTCGTCTGGCGGCTCGACAGAATTTCTGCCGAGCAGAAATTACGCGACTCACAACTCAAAAAATTACGCTCGTCTGGCTTTACCCTTAAGGTTGTACAAGTTTCTGCTATAAAGCTTTTGTTTTAATTAATTCACACAAAAGTGGCCCTAACGTGGTATCCGTTACCGGAAGACAACACTGCTAGTGCTAGTATTGCACGACTTCATACTAGATATCCGCGTCAGAATCTAAAGAAGGCCTACATTTGCGTCCTAATTATTTTCTTTTTTTTTTGTTTACAGGTTAATCGTTTACCTTAAAGTTTTTTGCATATTTGTATTATATCAATGTCGTAGAAGGCGACAGTGGGATATTGACCAGAGGATGGGCAGCAGCGTCCTTCTGAGTACCATAACACCTACTGCAATCGTCAACATGCACCAGCCAAGCATGGCGATTACAGCTGAACCCTCCCGTAAGTAATGATTAAAGCTACTTACTTTAATCATAAACATTTATTAACTGTTTTCCAGTTCACCGCTATGATTTCTTACGAATGAAAGCCAGAGATCGTCAACATTCAACTAAACGATACAGTAGCGTGTTATGTAACATGTGCGAACTGGGCCACGTTAATTGCCCTCACTGAGACAACAGAGTAGATTGGGACAGAAGACCCACTTCACACATCGAGTTAAAACGCGTACACACATAGACACGCGTCTACGTTGTTTGACATTAGCTATGTATTCTCCATTCATTACATCGTTATAACGCCATCATTATACTAATTTTATTATATTGTAAGTGCACCTACTGTGTACGTGTTTATTGGGCGTTGTGTCAGTAAATAAAACAACTGTTCTCAGCGAGCGCTAGTACATAACTGAATATGTATAATTATTTATTTCACTATTTAATATTTGACCTACATACAAAAGGTTTATTGACGAATAAACGATCCACCACACCATTCCCCCCTTTTTAAAAACAAAAAAAAAATTTTACTTGACCATTTTGTACCTATGTCTTGATTTCTGTGTGAAATATTTTCTTGTTTCGTACTTTTTAGATCACTTTTTGTTGTGGTCGGGTTTTAGTTTTTAAACTTTATTTTTATATTCAAACCATTTTGCAGTTTAAATACCAGTAGTAGTTTTTTTTTAATCATTTGTGACTAGCCACAGCTAAGTATTATATATTTAAAAGGTACTAGTGAACCCCTTTCCAATGATACCAAACACGGTATGCGTATCTTATTTTTTTTTTATCTTTCTTTTTTTTAAATATTTTGTGATAAGTCACAACTAAACATTATATATTTGAAAGGTACTAGTGAACCCCTTTCCAATGATACCAAACACGGTATTCTTGTCTTCATATTTTTTTTTTTATCTTGGTTTTTTTGTCCGCCAGAGGGCGCTACATTGGATTCGGTGACACGTCATATAGCCTATAACCAGTGGACGATCAAGACGCTTCTAACGATACGTTACTTGTTCAGTTCTGATAAGTAGTTTAGGAGCTATGAGCGAACAGATGAACATACGTACATATATACATACATACATACATACATAGCCTGTCAAAATCATAACCCTCCTTTGGCTTTGCCGTAGTCGGGTAAAAAATATATCCACGGGAGTAACAAATATGCATTTACAGAATTTAAATAATTAAAATCATCAAAATAACTCTCCAAGTTAGAAAAGCTTGTAAACTTCATATTTTCATTAAGGTGAAAGCGCAAGGCAGCGTGCGAAATTCAATTTTTTTTTTCGTTTTTTTGCAATTTACAACTAAGTATCAGAAGGTCGATTCTGTAAAATTCAAACAACAACTCGCATCTGACATCGCTATTCACTCTCACTTCGCATAAGGTTCAATCTGACCTTGATATATTTGACACTTTGAATCGGGTTCGAGTGCGAAGTGAGGGTCGAAGTGACGGGGACATTACCTTACAGAATGCCACTTTTTACGTCGTCTTATACTTTATCTGTCAAAATCTCTCTGTCAATTTAGTTCAAATCGCCGACACGCTCGCAAGGGTGGCGCTAGTGTAAATTCGAATTATCAACCGAGTTTTTAGAATGCCAATCAAGAAACTCACAACGGATTCAGATTCGAAGTTTAGAATGAGGTCTTACAGAATCACACCCCAGGTTGCATCTTAAAATACAATAATCGAAACTGTGTTGCCTGTTTGTTTGTGTGTCTAGCTTAATTCTACTAAAACGACCCATAACACTATCTCTTAAAAATGAAAATATGTCTAAGTAACTGATTCAATATGCTTAAGGTATTACCATATTCCTAACTATCAAGCAATAATACATAGTTCACAGTTTATAGTTGTACAGTCAGCAAAAGAGATAGGTATGCAGGTCGGTTTACTAATGTTTGCCATAATTTAAAATGCCATAATTTTATATGCCATACTTTTATTTGCCATAATTTCATTAGAAATAATGCTTCAGTTGCTATAATCGTTAAATTACATAAAATCATTTTCACTAATTTCATTGGTCATAATCGATCAAGTGTCATAATAATGTTAATCCATAAATTTATTTGCTATAATTTTTATTTTCAATAATTTCGTTTTCCATAACATTTATTCACCATTGCCCATACTAGTACAACAATGCTAGTTCAGTACAATCGCCTACAATGTTGATGTTATGATCATGATAGCAGATACAGATTTTTTAATCACAAGGAAATCTAAAAATAAACCTTCTTTGGAAACCTAAAAATTTGATGCAAATGGATTTGCATAAAATTTTAAGACCTAATATAACTTAGCTTACATTTGTTTCTTCCTAATTATATTTTCGTAATAACATTATTTACGCATAACAGCTTACGCATTCTTTTTCTAATCATAACAATGATTAAGCTTAACATTCTAAAGCATCAATTTATTTACGCATCATGATATTAAAACATATTTTTACCATGCATGCAGTAACCACGCAAACATGTAAACAAGCATACACCATGCATGCAGCAAGCAAGCATGCAGCAAGCATGCGGCAAGCATGCAGCATGCAAGCAAGCATGCAGCAGGCATGGTTCCTGTCACGGCTCCGGCGCTGCGGGGCTCCGGCGGTCCCACGCGAGCTTATCGTCGTAGATGTGTTTTACGCTCACCACCTGCTCCTCAGCTCGCGGGCCGCCTCGCCCCTCCACGCCTACGCGGGCTTAGATTACACTCTAGGGCAGACAAGACTACGTGGTGTCGGTTTTGCATCGATTCGTTTCTGTCACTAACTTTTGTAGCACAACTTGGTGCTGCTGGGTCCGTCGGTGGGGGGAATCAGGGAGCTGATTGGAACCTGTGAAGCCTACGCTGCCGCACATGGGTTGAAGTATAATGTGAAGAAATGTGAATACATGGTCTTTGAGGTCGGCGGCAAACGCCGTGGAGAAGGACCCGAGTTGCTCGTGAACGGGTCACCAATCGTTAGGGTGTCCACTTTTAAATACCTGGGGCATTTTCTTGCCGCCGACCTCAGGGACGATGTAGACATTGAGAGGGAGCGTAGGGCTCTAGCGGTCCGGAGTAATATGTTGTCTCGTAGATTTGCGCGATGTACAGACCTAGTTAAAATAACACTTTTCAAGGCTTATTGCCAAAGTCTGTACACGAGCAATCTATGGGTCAATTATACGAAGAGATCGCTGGATGCCCTGCGCGTCCAATATAACAATGCTTTCAGGATGTTGTTGAGACTGCCTCGTTACTGTAGCGCGTCAGAAATGTTCGCGCAAACCCGTACAGACGGTTTCTATGCGATTATACGCAAGAAAACCGCGTTGCTACTGTGGAGAGTGAGGGACAGTCAAAACAGCATCCTGAAAACTGTTGCAGAGAGCTTCGGCTCTCCAATTGTACAGCAGTTTGTGCGGAGGTTGATGTTTACTAACACTAGGTGATAAGTTTTTCTATGTTACTAACATTCAATGGATCTTTGTTGTCCGAATTAAAGTTTTATTATTATTATTATTCTCATTTATTTATTTTATTTACATATTGTATTATATTTTTAAATATTAGTAAAAAAAAAACATAAAAACATTTAAAAATATAAAAAATAGTAGCCCACCGGTATCGGGAATAGGGTCCAAGCTACCGGTGGTCAGGGCTCCTGAGAGAGGGATCTCCTGACTATACGCGCCGTGTCCAGGAGTACCGCTTTCTGTATCAAGAACTTGATCCAGCTGCCCAACGAGAGCCTCCTTAGGTGTTGGTCGAGGCTCTTGAAAATGAGTCCATTGGCCGTAACGACTATCGGCACAATGACTGCTGTATTCACATCCCACATGTCGACAACCTCGCGAGCCAAGTCAAGAATTTGTTTATCTTTCTCGGTTTTCACGAGGTTCTCGTCATGCGGAACCGCTATATCAACAATCATAGCGCGACGCTCTAATCGATCTATCACCACTATGTCAGGCTTATTGGCAACAATAGTCCTGTCAGTGATGATAGATCGATCCCAATACAATGTGATGTTGCCATTTTCGAGGACTGGGTCGGCCACATACCTGTAGTACGGTACTTCCGATTCCAGAAGCCTGTATTTTAGAGCAAGTTGCTGGTGGATAATCCTAGCTACAAGGTTGTGTCTATGCAAGTAGTCTCCGTTAGCCAGACGAGAGCACCCAGAGATAATGTGTCGGATTGATTCTCCCGGTCGGTGGCATGCCCGACAAATGTCAACCGTGCCGTCCTTCACAATATACCTCCGCTAGTTGTTCGTCATCATAACTTCGTCCATAATCGCACAGACAAAACCTTCGGTTTCCCCAAAGAGGTCACCGAATCGCAGCCAGGATACGGACGCCAAGAAGTCTACATCAGGCCCATATAGAGCCCGGTAGAAGCGCCCGTGAAGCTCCTTGCTCTGCCATACCTTCTTATGGTCATTAGTATCTAGTACTACAGGTTTGCGCCAGTTCTCGTTCGCTAAGGAGAGCGGGGTGAGGCCCTTGTCCACTGAGACCACATCTCGATGCATCCCCACGTCGGCTTTAAAGAAGTACTCCCTGAGACTGCATACCTCACGCTTGTGCAGGGACTTAGCATTAAGAAAGCCTCGACCTCCGCACTTCCGTGGGATATACAGTCTCATTACCGATGACCGTGGGTGATGCATTCGATTTGCGTTCAGCAATGTACGGACCCTCCTATCCAGGGCGTCAAGTTCCGTTTGAGTCCACTTGAGTATGCCGAAAGAGTACATCAAAACCGGCAACCTTATTATTATTATTATTATATAGATTTGCATATTATGCCTAGTAACATTATGCGAATTTCATTTATGCCAAAACAATTTTTTAAATATTATTGGCTACGCAATTGAGGACATCTGGCGTTGTGTGGTCACCACCTAACCTAATCTACCCGTTTCGATTTTTACTAACTTTTTATTGTCTAAAGATTGGTTACTGTAATAAATCATTTGGTTGGTGAGTGGCCTTAATGACATTAATTTTTGTACAAAACAATAAACGTTTCTAAATTATATTAAATGTTGCTTATGTCAAGGAACGATTATGTAATGTGTTACTTATAGAAACTAATGATTATAACATATGTTATTATGGCAAATGAAAGTTATGACTAATAAGTTGATATGACAAACGTTATTAGTATAAATGATAATAGTGCAAGTAAATATTATGACGGGGGACGATTATGGAAAACAATAATAGTACAAATGATTTTGTGGAAATCAAGACAATACCATGCAGGTCATCGAAAATGGTTTAAGTTTACTTAAAAACCGATGGATGTTTTCGAATGAAATTTAATTAAATCGTTGCAATGTTTATTTTCTATTAATTTTATTTTATTTTATCCAAACACCCTGCATACCTATCTCTTTTTACCCGACTACGGCAAAGTCAAAGGAGGGTTATGATTTTGACAGGCTATGTATGTATATGTATGTATGTATGTATGTATGTATGTATGTATGTATGTATGTATGTATGTATGTATGTATGTATGTATGTTTATATGAATGTATGTATGTTCATCTGTTCGCTCATAGCTCCTAAACTTCTTATAAGAACTGAACAAATGAGGTATCGTTAGAAGCGTCTTGATCGTCCGTTGGTTATAGGCTATATGACGTGTCACCGAATCCAATGTGGCGCCCTCTGGCGGACAAAAAACCAAGATAATAAAAAAATAATGAAGACAAGCATACCGTGTTTGGTATCATTGGAAAGGGGTTCACTCGTACCTACCTTTCAAATAATATAATATTTAGTTGTGACTTGTCACAAATTATTAAAAAAAAAGGAAAGATCACCAAATAAATTAAGATATGCATACCGTGTTTGGTATCATTGGAAAGGGGTCACTAGTACCTTTTAAATATATTATACTTAGCTGTGACTTGTCACAAATGATTACGTAGGCTGTAGGTACATTTAAACTCCAAAATGGTTTAAATAAAAAAATAAAGTTTAAAAACTAAACCCGACCACAACAAAAAGTGATCTAAAAAGTGCAAAACAAGAAAATAATTCACACAAAAATCAAGACATAGGTACAAAATTATCAAGGTAAAGCCGTGGTTTCATGCCATTATGAATTATGATTCATGTTCATCGCACCCATATGGGATACAGGCATGCAACCAGGGCTTTACCTTGATCATTTTGTACCTATGTCTTGATTTCTGTGTGAATTATTTTTATGTTTTGTACTTTTTAGATCAATTTTTTTTGTGGTCGGGTTAGTTTTTAAACTTTTCCTGACTGTACATGTGAAACTTATGCTTAGAAAAAAAAAAAGACTAAATAACTTAAAAAAAATAAATCGTAACGTCTCTAAATAGGACAAATGTTGATGTATTTTGTATAATAATATATTTAATTTAGCTTGTTCTGCCGCAACCGACCCCAAGAAAAATATCTCAAACACTACGCCAACCGTATCCTATGTTTATGTCTATGAACATTTCCAAAAGTCCATTATCACATAAACCTCACCGTTAAAACCATCTATTCATTTACCTGCAAAAGCAAGCAGTAGGTAGTGCTCGCAAAATTACAAGCCCTAGTTAGTTGTTACTAACACATCGGAGGCTGTCGCAATGTAGTTAAGCGGTAAACTGGTTAGTGCAAGGAATTGCACGCCAGTGCAATGTTAATTTTGTCTCTAGTGTATCGGGAGATTGTCTTTGCTAATAGTTTTAGTTCAGTAATTTAGATTATTTTTATATCAACGCTATTATCTGGCCTGATGAAATTCAATTTTCGAAATAGGTGGCAAGTTGAACAACAAAGGCATCATCTTCCTAGCCTTTTTCCAACTAGCTTCTAGTCTAACCGGATGCAGGTGATTACCAATGTTTTACATAGACCGACAGCCTGTAGTGTCTGTCCACAACTTGGTATTTTTGGATAATGGTGTCATCTACCCAATTTAAGGCTTGTATACATGCCAATAACCTTGAGTATTTGGCCCGTACTGAATTTGAGGACGAGTGCGGGGGTGATGTGCACGCAGTCTTTAATCGGACGCATTTTTAATTTATTGTAATAAAAATAATACATATTTGTAAAAAGTAACAAAACCAAATTATTTTCCTTTGTATAGCAAAGCAGTAGATATTTTTTTTTATATTCTTTTGATAAGAAATAAAGGAGAAAAATGGTTTCATCTAAATGATTTGGAGGTGATTTGACATTTTTTTTTCTTATTATGTGATACCGATAGAAAAATTGTGGCTAAACCAAATTACGTATCATATCATGTAGATTACTAACAATTTTTTTCAGATGTAATTTCTCCGTAAATGCCGATAAAAATTTGCTTCATCTGCATGTTTCTTTCAAGCTTTTTTCGAGAGAGCAGCCTTAAGGAGGGAGAATTGTGCAGACAAGCACTGCAGGCACCATCGTCCGTGAATTGCAATAATACCAAAAGTACCATAGCAGAACTTCTCTAAAAATGACTAACTAGAAGTGATGTCATAAATATAAATTGCAAAATCTATGGGGGGAATCTCGATTTAACAGCTTATAAAAATATGTCAATTGATCGTTGGTATCATCTACCCTATTTAAATGAAATAAACTAGAGGCTAACTAACTAGTCCGTATGGTGTCAGACATAAAGAATAGCACCATCCCATATCTTCCCGTGGGTGTCGTAAGAGGCGACTAAGGGACTCACCAGAGAATGGGCAGCAGCGTTCTCTGTGCCTTTGTAACAACCACACTGCGATCGTCAACCCGCCTGCCAAGCGTGGCGATTATGGCAAACTCCCCCCCCCCCCCCTTTGGGGGAGGTCCAGCAGTGGACGTCTTTCGGCTGAAGTGTGTGAGTGAAACTAGAGGTGAGCTCTTAATCCCTAGCTTCGTGAAATTATTGAGGTTAGAGGTAAGGAGAACCGACTCTTGTGTGCGTGTGTTAGATCATTCAGCTCCCTCCAAAATGGTTGAGCTGAATGGTGCTGATTCAGGCGTCATGTTCGTGAACGGGCGCTGTCAGTAGAGATTGGTCAACTCTTAACTGCCATGGTTTTTATCTTGATTATTTTTTATATTTTATATTTCTAGATTACCTTCATTGTTTTCACTTAAAGAAGCAACAAGAATAATGTAAGCAGTATTTTGTAAAAACTTGATTTTAAAAGAGTGTCCGTGGAGTTTCTTACTCGTTCTTCTCCATAGAGACCTACCTACGTTTTGGAACGAGCAACTAGCTTCAACTTTCTGACGAACTGACCGACTCCTTGACAATTCAAAAGTGCCTGTAAATGGTTTAATTGAAATAAATGCTTTGACTTGACTTGACTCTTTCTATCAAAAAGTGTTCGTTAAAATGTGTTAAATAAGGAAGGCGCTACAATCGCGACCGGGTAAAAATAAAAATCTAACACGGAATACTTCAATCCGTCAACAACTGCTAAATTCATACCATAACCTGTGCCTACCCTAGCGCCATTTTGTCGGGTTTTGGAACTGTTTACTACTTACCGTACCTTACCGTTGGCCGTGTCGCGCCGGCCGCGAATAGTACCACCTCAATTGTACTCGTGGGTGTCGTAGAAAGCGACAGAGGGATATTGACCAGAATATGCCGCTCTTGTGGGAGACTATGCCCAGCAGTGGGTGTCTAAAGGTTGTTATGGTGATGATGATTTACTGCTTAAAACTGGACACTCAACTTTCCCCCCATATGAGATACTTCTCCATACTTCTACTCTCCATACGTGAAATGACGGCTAACCTGACCTAGATCCATCAAACATTTTTTTAAGAATAGACTGGCTGATGACGCCAACACAAAGTGACCAAGCACGGTCATTTATTTTCATTAAATGTACGAGAAAAGGTCTTTGCCTTTTAGTGGGCGTATTTACCTACTGATAACATTATTTTTAGAACACATTTTCATTAGGTTTAATTCATTCAATCAATCAATCAGTAAGCCATTTATTATGAAAATTTACTTGTTGTCATTATCATCTGCCTAGCCTTGTCCCAACTATGTTGGGGTCGGCTTCCAGTCTAACCGGATGCAGCTGAATACCAGTGTTTTACATGGAGCAACTGCCTATCTGTAGGTCGATTCTGTAAAATTCAAACAACAACTCGCATCTCACATCGCTATACACTCTCACTTCGCATAAGGTTCAAAATAACCTTGATTTATTTGATACTTTGAATCGGGTTCGAGTGCGAAGTGAGCGTCGAAGTGACGGGGAAATTACCTTACAGAATGCCACTTCTTACGTCATCTCATACTTTATCTGTCAAATTCTCCCTGTCAATTTAGTTCAACTCGCTGACACGCCAGCAAGGGTGGCGCTAGTGTTAATTCGAATTATCAACCGAGTTTTTAGAATGCCAATCAAGAAACTCACTCTCTCGGGACGGTCGGGGCCTATTCAACAGGGTGGGACATGTACCCACCGTGTGGGATAGACTTGGACCGCCGGGCACTTCTTCTCATGCAACCGAGCGGGATGGCGGGTTGCGGATAGCCTAGCACGGGATGTGGGACCGACCTCCGGATTGACGAGGTCGATCACACCTCCGGTGTGCCTAGTGTGGCCCCGGACAAGAGAAGTTCCCGAACGCCAAATCCCAGGCCTAGGGTAACCCAATCCCCCTTTCCTGTGATCCTATATCCAATTGAGGGGTTGAGTTGGTGGAGGTGTCGGCTGGTGAGTGGCTCTGGGTGAGTGGTGGTCGTTTGAGGGCAGCGGATGATCGAGCGAGCTTGCGGTCGGGGCTCGCAATCTCTTGGTATAATCATGCCCTGGGATTGTGAGCTTCACCTGCTAGGTTCGCTTGATCCTGTTTTGTTTGTTTGCTGCTTCTCGGACGCCCATCGCTCGCTCGGAGCTTATCTCGCTGGTTGGCGCTTTTGCCCACTCAACCTTTCAATCAACCCAATTCCCTCCTTCCCTTTCCCCATTTTTTCCCTTCGGTCCATGAGGAGGGGTAACCTCACTTCCAAAAAAGCCCACCACAAAACCCAACAACAATGTCGCAGAAAGAGGAAAATTTTCCCCAGGTGGGTCCCGGCAATGCCGGGGAATCCCACACCGATCCGTCGGTCTGCCCCTTTCGTAATCTGGGGGGGGGCCCAAATCTGCTTTTGAATGCCGCGCCTTCCGCGCGGCAGGCTGCTTTAGCGCCCACAATACTGGCTGCGTCTTACGCGCCACCTGGCACAACTACGGCTGCGATTACCGCGCCTACGGACACACTAACGGCTGCGACTCCCGCGCCTACTACCCTGAAGTATACTGCACTTTCCACGACGGCCTGGCAACAGAGCATCGTCAGGAACAGTATTACCAACAACCCTGACAACGACACTGACAATGCACGACTCTCTAGCCTCGAAGGCGAACTCCGCGCGCTGTCATTACAGCGCGAGAAGATCGAGGCGAGGCTTAGGGACATTAACACAGAACACGGGACGGGAAAGGAAGCTGGATCTGGTGGCTCTGACTTCACCTCTGTGGACGAAGTACGCTTGCTCAAAGGGAAGCGCGGAAAAATCCGGAGCAGAGAGAAGAATCTCAGCAACCGTTTGCGCAAAATCCGCGAAGGCAATAGCCAGCGCGTCGCGAAAACGGTTGTCGGGAAGGGAGTACGCGACCAGACGCAAGTACGCGAAGGGGACACCCAGCGCGAAAAGCGACCGGACGCGGAAACACATGGGCAGGGACCAGTACGCGAAGGGGAAACCCAGCGCGAAACGTCACTGTCCATGCCAGGGCCATGCGGGGACAGTAACCGGAACCGTACTGACACAACTCAACACCAACAACACACAAAAAAACGAGGCAAGCGAGCTGGATCTTTGCACAAGGCGCCCGCGGCACAGCACATCTCGTCGTGCCCCTCAGAACCGCAACCCGGACCAAGTGGCCAGGGTGCGGCAAAGAGGGAACGACCGGATGACACGGCTTCACCGAGCACGCTCCAGGGAGATGCCAAGCGTGTAAAGGTCCAGACCGCTCAAGGGGGACAAAGAACCTACGCACGGGCCACTCAGGACATTCCTGCGCGGCTCGCCGTAGCGATTTGCCTCTCGCCTCCAACCCGGGACATGAACACCGACGAGGTTGAGCACATAAAGCTCAGCCTCGAAGACCTCGTCATGGACGCTGACCCCTCAAAACCACTGCCGGCCTTCCGAGGTTACCCACGGATAGCGGACGGCACTGTCCAGATGTGGTGCGAGGACGAAAATGCCCTGACCTGGCTAACCCAGAACGTGCCCAAAATAAAACTGCCCAACACGGACGCCACTCTGACAGTTATGAAGCAGTCCGAGGTGCCGACCCGTGTCCGCGCTGCGCTCTTTGTACCCAGATACAACGGAGACATAGCGCGGCTCCAGAGTGTTCTGAGCCGTCAGAACACGTGGTATAATATCGGAAGATGGACGCTCTACAGGGCGACATCGGTCGGTGGTGATAACCATGGGACCTACCTTACCCTGGGTATCCCACCGGACGAAGTCGAAAAGGTCTTGGGGCGGGAGCGACGCGTATCGTACCTACTAGGTTCAATATACGTCCGCTTCTACCCCAACACCCAACCCTCAACCCAGACTGCGACCCCAAGCACGGCACCGACGACAGAAACACCGACGAAGCACGAGGTGACAATGGAGGAACTGGAGGACGAGATGGCCAGAGCGGCGATGGCTGACACGAAGGCAGTGAGTGCGCCACCCACATCACCTGGGTGGACGGAGCAACTGCTCGCCTCGTCGCCCGGCGACGGCCGGCATGGGTTGGAGGACGGGGGGGAACTTTCCGATGGATCGGACTCCTCCTAACTCCACCCCATTGCCGTTGTCGACCACGTCCAGTTCCTTCAAAATCATCCAAACCAACCTCCAGCATAACCAGACTGCCACGGCTTGCTTGCGCAGGGCGCTGGAGGTACAGCCCCGAACCATCGCACTGATCCAAGAGCCGTGGATCAGAAACAATAGAATATGCGGCCTCAGTAACATCGGAGGTAAGCTAATTCTTGACACACAGAGCACAGACAAGCCACGAACCTGTGCCTATATACCCAGAGATGTACCTACCACAACACTCACGCAATTCTGTTCCAGAGATCTAACAGCCGTCAGGCTCAACATTGATAAGCAGCACCCGACATAGTCTTAGCGTCGGTATACATGCCAGGCGAACACGAAGACTGCCCACCTAAAGAGATGACCGACCTGGTGAAGCACTGTGAAGATGCCAACCTGAGCCTGGTCATTTGCACGGACTCAAACGCTCATCACCCACTTTGGGGCTGCAACAAAGCCAACTCCAGGGGCGAGGTATTATGCACGTATCTTTTCTCAACTAACCTTAACATTATAAACCATGGCTCAGAACCCACTTGGGTCACAGCCCGCGGACAAACAATTATTGACTTAACCCTTGCCTCAGAAAGCGCGGCAAATCTTATCTCAAACTGGCATGTATCTAACGAACCCTCCTGTTCTGATCACAGAAGGATTCGTTTCTCACTATTAGCTAACACAAAAAAACCCGAACCAAGGCGCAACCCGCGCCGAACCAATGTACTGTGGTTACAAACGACTCCTGGCCTCCTTACTAGCCAGGGATCAAACACCTTTAAACATAAAGAATCCCAAACAACTTGAGGACACCGCAACAAAGCTCTCAGAATATATTATTGAAGCCTACCACACCTGCTGCAAACTAAAAGATCCGAACGCCAAGGGTAAGGGAAACTCTTGGTGGAATGCGGAACTAGGCAAGCTCAGGCTAGCGGTACGCAAGCAATTCAACAAAGCCAAAAATTCTAGACTACCCGAAGACTGGGAGCTATACAAAGAAACCCAATACACATTCAAAAAACAAATCAGAGCTGTCAGCAGAGCAACCTGGAGAAAATTCTGCGAGAATATTGAATCACACAACGAGGCCGCGCGGGTGAGAAAAATCCTAGCCACCGACCAAAATCGCACCCTCGGGTCGCTGAAAACCCCAGATAACACATACACGAAAACAGGACTTGAAACAAGTAAAGTTCTACTAGAAACTCACTTCCCGGACTGCAGCCTCTCCGAGGACAGGACATGGACAAGTGAGTCAACACATACACCAAACAACCAGGACTGGTATAGAGCCAGTACCATAGTAACAGAAGACCGAATAAGGTGGGCAATTAAAACCTTCAAACCCTATAAATCGGCAGGCCTAGACGAAATCTTCCCAGCGCTACTGCAATGGGGAGTTGATCTCCTCACATCGTGGCTGGTCTTAATCTATCGTGCCTGCCTAGCACACAATTACGTACCACTTGCATGGCGAGAGGTGAAAGTTATTTTCATCCCTAAACCAGGCAAAAAGGACTACACACAGCCCAAAGCGTACAGGCCAATAAGCCTGACATCATTCCTACTGAAAACCCTTGAGAGGCTCTGTGACCGACACATCCGGGACGGACCTCTCCGGAGGCTGCCACTACACAAGCAACAACACGCCTACTCCACAGGGAAATCAACGGAATCAGCACTGCACAGTGTGATCTCCAAGATCGAATGTGCGGTAGACCACAAATGTTCCTCACTAGCGGCTTTTATTGACATAGAAGGCGCTTTTGACAAAACCATATTCCACAGCATCAACGCAGCTCTCGAGGAACACGGTGTGGACTCGACCCTGCGAGGATGGATCACGAACATGCTCAGACTAAGAGCCGTACAAGTCACGGTGAATGTTACCACAAGAGCCATTGTGGCGAAGGGATGCCCGCAAGGAGGCGTGCTCTCACCACTCTTATGGAATCTCGTAGTAGATAGCCTCATAAGGCGCCTAAATGACAGGGGATATTTCACAGTGGGTTATGCTGATGATATAACCATTATAATAAACGGCACACATGAAAACACACTATGTAACCTTATGCGCCAAGCCTTGAAGATAGTAGAGGACTGGTGCAAGGAGTACAAATTAGCAGTAAACCCTACTAAAACCGAACTTGTCCTTTTCACAAAGAAAAGGAAGTTAGCAACCCTACAGTTACCACACTTCTTTGGAACCACGTTAAGCCTATCGACTGAATCCAAATACCTGGGCATATATTTAGACAAACAGCTGACCTGGGCAAGACACACTGACTACATCACCACAAAAGCCAGCATAGCCCTATGGCAATGCAAAAGACTGCTTGGCAGGAATTGGGGCATAAGCCCCAAAATCACCTACTGGCTATACACCACAGTCATCAGACCAATTGTCACATACGGCTCTCTAGTTTGGTGGCCCAGGACCAATCTGAGCACAGCCCAGAAGGAGCTCGAGAAACTACAAAGATTAGCCTGTGTGGCGATCACCGGCAGTATGAGAACGTCACCCACTGCCGCCCTACAGGCGATGCTGGGACTGCCAACCCTAAATCTCGTCGTGAGAGAGGAAGCGACCCTAGCGGCTTTTAGGCTCGATATATCCGGCACCCTAAGCAAAGACTCCCGAATCAAACATACACGGATAAAAGAGGAAGCAATCAAACGACAGCCTATGATGGCATCACCCAACGACAGAACCCTGAAAACACACTGTTTCCAGAAACACTACAACATAGAGCTCACAGCGGAGCTGTGTGACTACTCAGGCCCAAATGAGCTAAGGATCTATACCGATGGATCAAAAACCGACCTCGGTACCGGAGTCGGGGTTTTCTCTGAAGACCTAAACATTAAAATATCTAGGCCCTTAGGAATGCTTAACACTGTCTACCAAGCAGAATGCGTAGGCATCATCCAGGCAGCACACGCCATTGAGGCCAGGGAAGTCACGGATACGCATATCCGTATACTCTCCGACAGTGCCTCAGTCCTTCAATCCTTAGAGAGAAACCAGATCACGTCGAGACTAATACTAGAATGTCATAATGCACTGGAACGCATTACAGCACCAAACCGCAATACAGTGACACTACAATGGATCAAGGGACACAGTGGTTCACTAGGTAACGATGCGGCCGACGAACTCGCCAGAAGGGGTTCCAGCACAAAAGCCTTCGGACCCGAACCCATTGTGCCCATTCCGTTCAATCAGTTGAGAAGTTGGTTAAGAAATTACACACAAACACAAGCGGAGAAATGGTGGACCTCGACACCAGGGTGCAGGCAGTCCAAGGAGGCTATGCCATCCCTGGATACCAAGTTGACCAAGCGCCTTCTGCACCTGGACAGAGATAGCCTGCGACTGGTGGCGGGGACCATCACCGGACACTGCTCATTGAATAAGCACTTTCACACACTAGGTATCACTGATAGTCCTCTGTGCAGGGCCTGCATGGAGGCGGAAGAAACGGTGGCGCATGTACTCCTTGAGTGCACTGGCGTCACCCAGATCCGCAGGGAGACTCTTGGAACGCCAAACTCCCTTGCGGACGCACTGAGAAGTCTGGGAAGATTGATCTGCTTCTGGAGGGAGGTGGGCTGGTTGGAGTAATCGGCCGCCATGGCTCACGTACAATGGTCCATTTTAAGGACTAAGTGCGGAAACCGAACCCCCCTAACATAGAACATAACATAGAAGAAACTCACCGCGGATTCAGATTCGAAGTTTAGAATGAGGTTTTACAGAATCACACCCCTGACCTGGACCTATCTGTACTAACTATATGATATAGACTGAACGGATAGTATTAGTTAGTATTCAGATCTATCTATCCCGACTAAGCTCTACGTCAGTACTTAGCACTTTATAAACGACAACAAATAAAAATCTACAGTTATTACCACACTTCGTATTTTCATAGATCCGTCTATCCGCATAGAAGACATTATTTAGGACACGATCAACTTAGTAGCATGATTCACTTTAACTCGTTGACTACAGCTCGATTACCACAGTGTCACTCGTAACAGTGGTTCAACGGGAGCATTTTGGCAGAGCACTGGTGCGGAGGACCGGTTGGTAAGTGGTCGAAGCATAGGTACTTGTATTTTGAACTGCCATTCTACAGGTCAGGACATAAGTAGATACTTCATCATCATGTCAACCTTTAGACACCCACTGCTGGACATAGGTGTCCCCAAATGGGGTTCAGCCTAAATCGCCATGCTTGGCCGATGCATGTTGGCGATCGCAGTAGGTGTTATGGTACTTCGATGGATGCTGCTGCCCATCGTCTGGTCAATATCCCTGTGTCGCCTTCTACGACACCCACGGGTAGAAATGGGGTTACTATTACTTACTTTACATTCCTGAACGTAATTTTTTAGGTGACCACTGAAAATCAGCGCTGTGCTGTGGTGCCGAATAGGACAGCAATGAGTGGTAGCCTGCTTGTAAAAGTTACGACTTGCAGCTGCCAATTAATATCTGTTTTATGGCAACCCAAGTGGCCTGTTCTTATCAAATTTTTAAAAAAGGAAGAGATTCTCATTTCTGGAGGAAAATAACCAAAGATCATCTACATCATCTCTTTGGTTTTTTTATTTGCACGAATTTCTATGACAATAAACTATTTTTCTTTCTTACAAATAAAATGTATAAGGTAATGAAAAATTACAAAAAAAAAACAATCTCTCAGGTTGTTCAGGTTTCAGTCAAATGTGAACGACCGATGAACCACTTCAACAGATTCCACTAAAGGCTTCCTCTCTTGATATCGTCTTCTGATGCAACCAATGTTACCTAAATATTTTGATTTATTGTGATTGTCCATAACACAAGTTAAATCTTTCTTTGGATACCAGAGTTGATACAAAGACTGTATAAAACACTAATGGTTACAAAACTGTAATACGCTATTATTGTATACGCATGGTGTTGTTTGTAAGTGTTTGACTGTCCAACTATTTTTTGTTCAATAAATAAATCTTAAATCTTAAGCATACTATAAGTAGCTACACTGTGACAATATATTATTAAGTAGAACGAGAACTGAAAATCATTATGAGTATAGCCATTTATCCATTTTAGATAAATCCCTTACGACTTTAGAATTTTAAGCGTTTTATTCAGTTCATAATGGCTTTAAATGGCGCTTGCCGGTTATAACTGGATAAAAGTACGAAAAACGTCTAGAATATTAAGTGTCTCCCCGATAAGACTTGGAGAAACTTAATTAGACTTCTTTTCTAGTTGATGCTCGCTGTTCTTGGACTGTTGGTTTTTTCTCTTTTATTTATTATCTGTAGACATCTTTGGAGGAGGTCTTTACATTTAGGTACAGAAGTTCTTGCAGACTAGAACAGTTTAATTTGTAAAGAAAAGCTAGAATAAAATACTAACAAAATTAACAAATTTTACTATCTTCTCTTTGATTTTTTTTAGTTGTGTTTATAACTAATATACAACTTTGACGACACGGTTGGCGCAGTGGCTGAGCAATCGACTGCTGTGCAGCGTGTTGCGGGTTCGATTCCCGCCCAGGGTAAACATTTGTGTGATGAGCACTTGTGTTTGCATTGTGTCTGGGTGTCGCTTAACTATGTATGTATATATTAAAAAAATATATTTGTGTATGTATATCAGCTGTCTGACACCCATAGTACAGGGTCTCCCTAGTTTGGGGTCAGGTGGCCGTGTGTGAAAATGTCCCCACATAAAATAAAACTAAACAGAATATATTCAGGTTTTTTTATTTACTAGCGACCCACCCTGCTTCGCACGGGTGAAATGTAGATCAAACTGCACCCCCCTATCCCCCCACCACCACTCCCCTCCTCCTCTTGCATCACTCTATCTATTACAGAAAACTGCATTATAATCCGTTAATTATCATCGGCCTAGCCTTTTCCCAACTATATTGGGGTCGGATTCCAGTCTAACCGGATGCAGCTGAATACCAGTGTTTTACATAGAGCGACTGCCTATCGGACCTCCACAACCCAGTTACTAGGTAACATGATACCCCTTGATAAGACTGGTTGTCAGACTTTCTGGCTTCTGACTACCCAAAGATCTACAAATAACAGCCCGGACCAACGGCGGCATTAAAATCCGTAGCGTAGTTTAAAAGATCTAAACGTACAGACAGAGGGAGCGACTGTTTTATACTATGTAAAGATAATAACGTTACATACAATTACGTAAAAAAGGGATGGGGAGCTCATAAGGCATCAAAAAACGCGTCCACACTACTGTCAACGGCACACGTGTCCAAAGGGCTGGCAGCGGTGCCACGTTTCATGGCATTGCTGATGCTTTGGCCTAAAAATAGACCAACTTTTGGGTTACACGAACAGTCGACCAGCCGCTTGGCGATGTCCCGAAAAATAATATGAGCACTCGGACCCCTTGGCCCTAGAGTTTCCACCCCAAACGGCTCAAACTTATAACTTCCAAGAAGGATGTTTGTTAAAACTAACTACACTAACAGTGTTCTTCTTTTTCTAGTGCCTCTCCGAAAACGGACGAAAATTGACGTCAGCTCTGCATACTCTTCCTTTTCTTTCGCGAGGTGGAATAGTTCCGCTGCGCTCGAGGTACCACTGTCCACTGTCGTAGGTTCCTCAGTGAAGACTTCCTCCCGCGACCAACACCTCGCTTACCAGGTACTTTGCCTATCATGATAAGTTGTAAAAGGGCGTATCTTTCGTGTTTGCGCCTTCGTTCCCAGCGTACTTTTATTTTTTAGGCCATGAATTTTCGATAACCGAACCGAAAAACCCGATAATGTTTCATCACATTCAGATGAATGGTATAAGAACGCATAGAGAACAGTCACACCAACATTCATTTTTATACTACTGAATACTGTGAACGTCTATTGTGGTTTACTATAGATATTTAGACAAAAGACTTTTCATTGTTCATCTTTACATTCCATAGTTCATTGTGAGTTTAATAAAGTTCATTATATTAAAGCGATAACAAACAAACTTTATTGAGGTTTTCAGACGGAGGTTTTTAGAAGACAGTAATGTTGCTTCTGGGGAAAATGATATAACGCTACGCGTAGCAGTCTGACGGATTGTCAGCTACGAGAGCGTAGCAATCGTAGGCGTGACGTCATCTCGTAACTGCGTTTCGGTTCCTTATTAGAAGCACATAATTTTTTTTTTTTTTTTTTACTATTAAATATGCTTGCGTTTGACCGCAATTCGCCTGATCGTAAGTGATAATGCGGCCTAAGTTGGAACACGCTTGCCTAAGATGAACCGGTTCACCCGTGCCTTGAAGATACCCAGATTATACTTATCAGGGAACAAAGAGGCGGGCAAGGAATTCCACAGTCTGGCAGTTCGCACAATAAATGTGGAGTCAAAGCGCTTGGTTCGAGACCGTGGAACTTCAACCATATAGCGGTGAAGTTTGCCGTATCTCTGCTCGTCCGATGATGGAACGGGGATGGGGGAATTAAATTGTGCAATTCCAAAGCACACTCTCCGAAATGTACCCGATAAAAGACCGAAAGGCTAGCAACGGTGCGGCGATGTTCAAGGCTCTGGAGCTTAGCCCTAACCGGAGTCGTTGTTAATGAGCCTCTTGGCACGTCTATCGATGACTTCCAATGCCTCCAGTTGGTATTTTGCTGATCCATCCCAAAGGTGCGAACAGTACTACATGCACGATCGAACTAATGACCTAAATACACGCGTTTTTAAACCTACATAGCAGGAAAACAACTCTTATTCGAATAAATTTTGCCCAACTCTGCACAGCTCAACGCTGTTGAGGACTGTACGTTGAATGTGGTATCATAAGAATGTTGTATTTTGCGAATGTGGTGTTTTGAGATTATGATATTTCGAGAATATGATGCTTTGAGAATATGATGTGTTGATAACATGATGTTCTGAGAATATATATATATATTTGACTCTTTTTTTATACACTGCTCAGGCTCACATACTGATCCATTGTTTGTTAAAATATAAGGAGTGGTCGTCTACTGTTTCAACATTAATTGTAATATGTAATATGTGAACACTGTGTATCTATGTACATATAACTTAGTCTGTCATTCCTTAATCTGTGATACTTTGTACACACTTTCAAATACCTAGTGTTTTTATGCTAGGTACATCGTATTCACGTATAATTATATAATTCCTGTAAATGCAAATATTGTTAACATCGTTTTTAAAAGAGTAAGTATGGAGTTTCTTGCCCATTCTTCTCCATACAAAACTACCTTTTGGAATGGGCACCTAGAATCAATTTTTTTTTTCTCATTTGACGTTCAAACGTGCCTTATAATGGTCTAATTGAAATAAATGATTTGACTTTGACTTTGACTTTGACTTTTATAATGATTTGCGATTATGATATTTTAAGAATATGATCCGATGAATATGATGATTCCGTGTGGTGTCGGACGTATAGAATAGCACCGTCCCATATCTCCCCGTGGGTGTCGTAAGAGGCGACTAAGGGACTTACCAGAGAATGGGCAGCAGCGTTCTCTGTGCCTTTGTAACAACCATACTGCGATCGCCAATCCGCCTGCCAAGCAGTGGACGTCTTTAGGCTGAAATGATGATGAATGATGAAGAATATGATATACAGAGACAGAGCGGTAGCAACGTGTCTAATAGAACTTTTCTTTACGCAGTACTTTAATAATAACAATAATAATTTTATTTAGTGTAAGCTACACAGGCCCATAGATAAATATTAGGTCCTTACATATGAAATTGCCGATACTTAATACTGGCAACTTTGAAATCAAATATTTTGTGTTTGATTAGGAATTCCAAATTCAAAATTATTTCAAAATAAAGACTAAAGAATATTGTTTTAAAATTCGTGTTTCATTTGTTTTATCGTCATTTGTTTGGGCTTGAAAATTGCTATTGCAACAACAATGGAGAAATTAAAAATTCGCGATATTTACGAATATGAGTTCTACCGTGGCACCAGTGCAGCAGAAACGGCTCGAAGGATTAACGACGTGTACGGGCCAAGCACCGCTAACGAACGAACGGTGCGTTTTTGGTTTCAACGTTTCCGTTCTGGAAATTTTGATTTACAAAATGAGCCTCGTGGACGACCGGATACTCAAGTGAATAATGAAGAATTAAAGGCGATAGTTGAAGCGGATCCATCTCAAACCACTTCTGAATTAGCAGCAGCCTTTGGAGTAAGTGACAAAACAATCACTATCCATTTGCGTCAAATTGGAAAAGTAAAAAAGCTCGAAAAGTGGGTACCGTACGAATTGACTGAAACACACCAACAAACACGCGTCGGTTGCTGCGCTTCCTTGCTCAATCGTCACAATAATCAGGGAATTTTAAATCGTATTGTCACTTGTGATGAGAAGTGGATCGTGTACGATAATCGCAAGCGATCATCACAATGGCTTAGCCCTGGAAAACCGGCAAAATCTTGCCCCAAGCGAAAACTGACCAAAAAGAAGATTCTAGTTAGTGTTTGGTGGTCCTGTGCTGGTGTCATCCACTACAGCTTCATGAGATCAGGCCAAACGATTACTGCAGACATGTATTGTCAACAGTTGCAAACAATGATGGAAAAGCTCACCATTAAACAACCGAGATTGGTCAATTGCTCTAGCCCATTGCTCCTTCAAGATAACGCTCGACCACATACTGCACATCAGACGGTCGCCAAGTTAGAGGAGCTGCGACTGGAAACTCTGCGTCACCCACCATACTCTCCAGATCTTGCCCCAAACGATTACCATTTATTCCGAAATTTGGACAACTTTTTACAAGGAAAAAAAATCAATTCTGATGAGGCAGTTTAAACAGCCTTCAAGCAGTTCATCGATTCTCGCTCCCAGGATTTTTTTACCAAAGGGATCAATGAGCTCCCGATAAAATGGCGAAAGTGTATCGATAACAATGGTACATACTTCGATTGACTAAATATATAATTTCTTTTAAAAATGTTATTTAATTTTTTGATACCGAGCGGCAATTTCATATGTAAAGACCTAATACCTTAACCTAAACATACATATTTAAACCTTGTGTTAGTAGAAGATTTAAAATTTGTATGTTAGTAGTATTTTACTTTGCATTAAATTATTAATTAACACCACGTCTTGCGGCCAAAAGTCTTCTTCCATGACGAGGGGCAGATAACAATTCGATACTCGCACCACGAACGCCTTGAAGTTGACCTAACACTCAATCTTAAATTATCTTAGAATCCCTAACTTCTACTAGTTAATATTGCCATAGACGTTCGAGCGAAGTAGCTCAACGACATTTTTCGCCTATATTAAAAGCTGTAAGGTTTGTTTGTTTGTTTGAACGCGTTATTCTCCAGAACCACTGGTCCTATTCCAAAAATCTGTCACCAATAAGAAGTTCCAAAATTCCTGAAGGTTATCGGTTATATTTTAGTGTCAAAAAATTTGGTATCTGTAAGAAAATTCACGCCGGAAAAAACTGCAGTATTTCTCAAAAATCCGCGTACATGGATGTCTGATTACTTATGATGGTCGAATAAAATCTTTGGGTCATAAGTACGCATTTTTGCTCGTACAGCCAGCAATCAAAGGCCAGCATATCAAGCTACAACAAACTGTCAAATTTCTATCAAAGATCATTTACTTTATTACAAAAAGTTAAGGTTCATATTCAATTGGGAAAATTTAACAGTTTGGTATGGCTTGATGTGCTGGAACTGTATATCTAACACACATAAGACATTCCCCAAGTACGTTACTACTCACTATCCAACGTACGTAAGCTGATACAAGGGCTATCAAACAGTTTAGTAGCGAGCCTTCAGTGCCCACTTAGCCGAAGTGTCCTTCAATATTTCATGTAATGACACCCCGGCTGTAAAGCCACGGACACACTGGCAAGGCTATGCGATGCGATGAGAATTTTGCATAAATACACAGACTTCCAGTCTAACCTCATTAGGTTAGATTGGAAGTCTGTGTATTTATGCAAAATTAAGACAGGTAAGACAGGTAGTCGCTCCATTACACACATCAGCTGCATTCAGCTGATGTGTGTAATGGAGCGACTACCTGTCTGACCTCGACGGCCCTGTTACTGGGTAACACGAGACCCTTTGGTAAGACTGGTTGTCAGACTCTCTTCACCCATATCGACTGTAAAAGATCTACAAATGACAGCCGAGACCAACGGCTTAATGTGCTTTTCAGAGGCACGGAGGGTCTCAGTATGAAATGGATGGTGATCTATCCATGGACCGACCTCTTTTATTTATGACACGAGTTGCAAGGTAAAAAAATGTAGTAACTGTTTATTTGGTATAGTTTGATAAAGTAGGCCAGCCAAGTCAAAAAGTCTGACAACCAGTCTCACCAAGGGGTACCCAGTAACTGGATTGTGTAGGTCAGATAGGCAGTCGCTGCATGTAAAATATTGGTAAACTGCAACCGATTAGACTAGAAGGCGGCCCTAACGTAGTAGATGGGAAAAGACTAGACAGATAATGAACGCCGGCCGCGTCGCGTCGCATCGCGTCGCCTAATACTGTAGTCACGGCCTAATAAGGGCTAAGTGGTCAGCTCTCTTGTTAAAATCTTAATCACATCTTAACGTGGTAAGTTTTGGAGTCAAGTTATCTTGTAAATTAAGGTTAATGACTTTTGTAAATTACTTAAAAAAACATAGTTTTTTAAATTAACGACTTTAATTCTACTAACTTTTAGAACCATTCTAATCTAATCTCGGTCTCAATCTGTAAAAAATTACCCATTTTTTTTCAACTTTTCTAACATTGATTTACGCTATACGAGATTGTGATTAAGGGCGGGTTGTTTCAAACAGTCGGTTAACGTTACATACGGACGGGTAAAAAGTTACTATGACGTGCGATGTTTAACGTACGTTAAATGTAACGGGTTGTTTCATGACATAAAAATCCGTCAGTTAAAGTTACTCAAAAAGAGATTCCATAATATTTTGATGTTTGAAGTAGCTGTTTGACAACACAAAATTACGATGACTGGTCGGTTATGGTAATAGTAACTTTTTGACATGATTTTGTGAAACAACCCTTTTTTTTATTTGACGATAGTTAGCGCCATTTTTGACTATTACCGGTCAGTAATGGTTAGTTGAAGCAACCCGCCCTTAGTACATTTTAAATATGTTTTATTACTAGAATTGGCCTTCAGTTCTATGATGTTGAACGGACTATATACTAACTTCAACTTTCGGACCGACTCCTTGACTATAAAAAAAGTCTGTTAGTGTTTTAATTGAAATAAATGCTTTGACTTTTAATCCTTGGGTGTCTAAACTCTAGAAGCATTTATCAGTTAAATTGGTCATCTCTTAACAGCCATGACTTTATATTGCTCTTCACTTAAGTACATTGTTTTCACATAAATAGAAGCAACAAGAACAATGTAACCAGTACTTTGTAAAAACTTGATTAAAAAGAGTGTCCGTGGAGTTTCTTGATCGTTCTTGTCCATAGAGACTTACTTAGTTTTGGAACCAACTAGCTTCAACTTTCTGACTAACTGACCGACTCTTTGACATTTTAAGAGTGCCTGTAAATGGTTTTGTTGAAATAAATGCTTTGATTTTGACTTTGATTTTGATATAGGTACTGAAGCCATGGAAACAGGTTCTGTGACAATATCCCTTTCACTCTGCATAAGGCTATAAATATTCTAGAAAAAATGTTAAACATTTCAATTCGTTTTCGATTTCAGATTTCGATTTAAAACTGGTTCTGGGTGGAGGTTTGTTTAATCCCCTTTAAGTACCTTACTATTACAAAGTCCCCAAAAGTTCAAGGGCTTCGAGTCACCAATCAAAAATTTATTATTCAATACGCATTGTAACCATTAAGATGCAATATTGTGGTTTTTTTTTTGTATTATCAAAACTTCTATAATAATCATCATACTCAAATTATAAATGAGAAAATGAGAAAGAATTGAAAGATGACAAAATTCACGCGGGCGAGGTCGCGGGTAAAGTGCTAGTAATATTATAAAGCTGAACAGTTGGTTTGTATTATTTTGTTTAAACTCGCTTATCTCTGGAACTGCTAGTCTGATTTTGAAAATTCTTTCGCTAACAGGAATAATAAATTACCCCTGAATGTAGATGTAATATTTCACTTTTTGAAGGCGGTTGTCTTTTTTGTAAAAAGCTTTTTATTTTCCGCTTCTTAGTACCTCCTTCTCATCCAAATCTGTTAAGAAGAGATTGAAAGTTAACTACTACAAAGATTGATGAAACTAAAACGTCGTCTATGTAAACTTTTTGGGTATTTGTTGATTTTTCAAAAGTGCTGAATCAATTTCCATAAAATTTATATTGGACCACCCCTGAAGCATACCCTATCCATAAAAAAAAGAATTTTCAAAATCGGTTTACGTTTGCCGGAGAAATCGCGTAACAAATCGCGCACATACTTAATGCAAATTTAAGACTTATACGGTTTTCTCATGGATGCCATTGTCAGAACTGGACCAAATAAAAATGGGACCACACGGGAAGCACTAGCTTTCAAATAAAGGAAGAATCATCAAAATCGGTTCACCCAGTCCCAAGAAACCAGGTAACAAACATAAAGAAAAAAAAAAAAAAAAGAAATAAAAAAAAAGCTTTCTACAAAAAAGACAACCGCCTTCAAAAAGTGAAAAATAACTTTAGCACAGAACACACATTGACTTTAGTTTCGAAATTCAGTGGCTTTGTTCTGTTTGTTGTTTTGTATTGCCACCGACTTCCGAAACTAAAGTCAATGTGTGTTCTGTGCTAAAGTTATTTTTCACTTTTTGAAGGCGGTTGTCATTTTTGTAAAAAGCTTTTTATTTTCCGCTTTTTAGTACCTCCTTCTCATTCAAATCTATTAAGAAGAGATTGAAAGTTAACTACTACAAAGATTGATGAAACTAAAACGTCGTCTATGTAACATTTTTGGGTATTTGTTGATTTTTCAAAAAGTCCTGAATCAATTTCGATAAAATTTATGTGGGTCCACCCCAGAAGCATACCCTATCTATAAAAAATAGAATTTTCAAAATCGGTTTACGTTTGCCTGAAAAATCGCGTAACAAATCGCGCACATACTTAATGCAAATTTAAGACTTATACGGTTTTCTCATGGATGCCATGGTCAGAACTGGACCAAATTAAAATGGGACCACACGAGAAGCACTAGCTTCCAAATAAAAAAATAATCATTAAAATCGGTTCACCCAGTCCCGAGAAATCAAGTAACAAACATAAAAAAAAAAAAAAAAAAAAAAAAAAATACAGACGAATTGATGACCTCCTCTTTTTTTGAAGTCGGTTGAAAAAAATACAGACGAATTGATAACCTCCTCCTTTTTTGAAGTCGGTTGAAAAAAGTAAGTGGTTTGAAAAATCACATGGAAGATTCACGAGATCGTGTGCCCACACTCCCCCACACTTAGTCTAAGACAAACAAGTAGGTCCACGAGAGAACACCTTGACCAATCGATCTTTTGAATGCTTTGACTGTAGCCCATTCATATTTCGACACCTGGAAGTAAGAACATGGTAACTCACTTTTTAAGCCTTTCCAGGAGAGCGCGTCAAAGCTTGCAATAGTCCGTCTACGTGTATATAAAGTCCTAGTGTGAAATATACTTGATATTGGTAATTAGTAGGGTTATATCTAATAAATTAAGTGTTTATTTGATGCAAAATACTGGTCCTTCTTGGTTTTCTGTGAGTTACCATGAAATATTTTAACATACCACTACATTATTTAAAAAATAAACTGGCTTTTGAAAAATAAACATTGTATGTCTGATATGGCCTGATATACAATATCCGAAATGTGTTATGAATGGGCTGAATTGTATTCGTAACTAAAAATACAATCATTTAAAATACAATTGGTGGACCATTACTCATTTTTTTTTACACTCTGTAAATTATAAACGAAAAGACGTACAGGTTCGTGAATTAGATCAAAAGAAAGAGAATTTAATTTTAAATTGAGTTACAATAGAACCTTGATTTGGCTAAAAAGTGAGTTACCATGTTCTTACTTGCAGGTGTTGATTTATGTAATTCGCGTGTTGCTATCTGAACTGTGATGCATCGACCGCATCTATCATTTTACACGAAGAATACACAGGTAGGTAACTCATGAATATGCTAAGGCTCTTAATAAGGTTTTATTATTAAAATATAGGTTGATTCTCAAGTAGGGTAGTGTTATTGGATTTTTCCTTGAGGAATTTCTCAGTATCAAGCCCTAAGTTTGGAAGTTAGTGGTGTAACAACCCCGTGCCTCAAAAATCACTTAAAGCCATTGGTCCTGTGCCTGATCTCTCTCCAGTCATGTCAGATTGCTGTCCTATCGGACTATGAGAGTGAAAAAAGACAAAATACAAACAAAAAAAACAAATACAAACACAAATTAAATTCAAAAGCGAATACAATCACGAGATTGTAGGCATTTGCTTTTGAATTTGTATTTGCTTTTTTAGCTTCGCTCTGTGTTTCGCGCGGTCTATTTGCCTTTTGTTTCATAATCTGAGCATGTATGTATAAAGATTTGATGTTATAAAGAAAAAATTTTGCAACTACCCTCTTGACAATTCCTTGACTTCCCTTCTTCATCACTTACTACGGATTTAAAAGCCGTCATTTTTTTACACGGAAAACGATTATTTTTTAGAAGGCGACTCTCTTTGCTCTCGCCAAATATTTGAAGTTTAACTTAAAGCTGATTTCCAAAAGGCTCTCCTAAGCCGGGGTTGCTCGTTAAAAAATACCCATTAGCAAACCCTAAAAATAAACAGAGTAAAAAAATCAAACCTGAACATTTTGCAGCAGTTTTAACAAAATCCGATACTTTAACGAGTTAACGCGACACACGACACATTTTTTGTTGTTGTTTTAAGTATTCTTTGGTTGCAAAATGTTGAATTGTACAGACGTCAGCATATCAAGCCATTCCAAACAAATTGTCCCAATTGAATATGAACCTTATAGTTTTCTAATAAAGTTGAAAATTTATCAAAGAATTTTGACAGATAAGCTTAACTTTATTTATTCTCTGAGCTGTTAGGACATATCGTCGTTGATAGTCCAATACTGCGTAATTAAGATTGTTGAATACCTAATTTAAAATGAGCGGAAGTGTACCTACATTTGCAGTAATTAACAATTTTAGTTACCTACGCGGAATATTGGACTATCAACGACGATATTGCAGCTACAATTGTAGTAAATGTATTACATTAAGGAGCATCACCTTTAGAATGGCAAAAGCATAGGCGTCTCTAGGCGGCGATAACCTCTATACCTAGGATAGCGGACGGTCGATCAGTTTGACAACTTGTTTCATAAAAACTTGATGTATATTCATAGAACTATAGATATTTCCCAAGGGCAATGAACCCTACATACTTACACTAATATTTAGAAGTACTTACAGCGCTAAAACGCTTCTAGGATCAACATTATGGGGTAGACGTTGATAAATGACTTGTCCATCAGGGAGTCCTTAGTTTTTATACCACGAAATACGTACCTACTTATATAAATATTTACGTGAACATTGATGGTGATTGAATAGATAGTGGAAATATTTTATACAGGTTGAAGTTGCGCACTACCTACATGATTTTATAACACACAGCATTGAAATTTTCCACCAGTTTTTTTCTATAAGACAAGTAAGCTGTCTCGGTTATTTTAAATTTATTTTGAATTGTCTAATGTGATTGTCACAAGACCTCTTTTAATGTGCACAATTTGTTACATTGTTCTCACATAGTACCCCTAGATTCAACATGAATGATGTAACTAATATTTGTAATATTCTATTGATTTTAAAAGAGTGTTCATGGAGTTTCTTGCTCGTTCTTCTCCATAGAAACCTACTGTTTGGAACGAGCAACTAACTGCAACTTTTTGAATGAGTGACTCCATGACAATTCACAAGTATGTACTTACCTGTAATGGCTATACTAATATTATAAAGCAGAAGAGTTTGTTTGTATGTTTGTTTGGTTGAACGCGTTAATCTCAAGATCTACTGGTTCGAATTGAAAAATTATGTTTGTGTTAGATAGTCCATTTATCGAGGAAGGCTATAGGCCCATGCGAAGCCGGGTCGGGTCGCTAGTTTGAAATAAATGATTTGATTTTGATTTGAGTTTGATTTGAGTTTAATTTGAGTTTGATTTGAGTTTGATTTGAGTTTAATTTGAGTTTGATTTGAGTTTGATTTGAGTTTGATTTGCGTTTGATTTGAGTTTGATTTGAGTTTAATTTGAGTTTGATTTGAGTTTGATTTGAGGTTGATCTGAGTATGACTTGAGTTTGATTTGAGTTTGATTTGAGTTTGATTTGAGTTTGATTTGAGTTTGATTTGAGTTTGATTTGAGTTTGATTTGAGTTTGATTTGAGTTTGATTTGAGTTTGGATTGAGTTTAATTTGAGTTTGATTTGAGTTTGAGTAAGTACACTATTCCCGAGCCACTCACTCTCACCCACTCACTTTCAGGTATATTCTCTCTTTTCCACCAGTAGTCTTACTTCCGACTAGCATTATCTGCGTAGCTTTTTCTCAACTATGTTGTCGTCAGCTTCCTATCTAGCTAAATGCAGCTGAATACCAGTATCTTACATAAAGCGACCCCGTTACTGGGTAACACGATACCACTAGGTAAGACCACCCATAACGACTATCAAAGATCTACGAATAACATTCGGGACCAATGGTTTTACGTGCTTTCCGACCCATTCAACCCCATTTCTGCCCGTGGGTGTCGTAGAAGGCGACAGAGGGATATTGACCAGAGGATGGGCAGCAGCGTCCTTCTGAGTAGCATAACACCTACTGCGATCGCCAACATGCATCGGCGAAGCATGGTGATTACGGCTGAAACCCCCCTTGGGGGAGACCTATGCCCAGCAGTGGGCGTCTAAAGGTTGACATGATGACGATGGTGATGACGTACTTTCCGAAACATGAAGGGGTCTCGATTTGAAATGGATGGTAACCCATACACAGACCGACAGTATAGGCAGATAACTATGATGAGAAAAGAAAACGTTTATTGCACATAAAAGGTCTCTACATATTTGTGAAACTCTTGACTTCCAAAGTAAGCAAATCTTGTACTATGGAAGTCAAGGCGCTCTCTTATATCTAGAACTGGAATACAATACACGGCAAAGGAAGCATGCAAGGCCAGAGTATTTGGCAAACAATTAAAAACGTAAAAAGTAAAAAAAAAAAAAAAACCAAATGGTAAAGGACAATGCCAGAAACTCTATAGAACTTTGCCCCACTCATTAAAAGTCATGTGCAATATGTAGCATCTTATTGTTTATTTATTGCTGATAACTAAACATTAGTCTTAGTGACCGTAGAACTTGCGGTTTCAGTTTATATCTAAAAACAATAATGACATTGATTATAGGTTAAATTGTATTGTAGGTAAAATGAGTTTGTATTTTGTGGGTAGGTATTTCGTAATCCGCAAGTTCTAAAGAAAAACAATTTAGTATAGAAAGGTTATATATTCAATACAATTATTTTCATTAATTTACTTTTTCTAGACGGGGGCAAGATCTGGCATTGTCATTTATCTTTTGCAATAAATGTTGTGAAGTGTGATGTATCTTGGTTTAAGTTGATAAATCAATAGAAGGCCCTTAACATTTACTGAATCTATTTAAACTAGGGACCGCAATTCGACTGCAGCGCCAATTACCGGATCCAATTGTGAATCTAAACCATTCTCGAACCCACTTGAATACACACAAAACAATCATCAATTTCGGTCCAGCCGTTCATGAGGAGTTCACTTTCATATTATACACACAGAGATTTTAATATATAAAGACTAGCTGACAAGACAGACGTTGTCCTGTCAATTGATTTTTCAATTTTCTTACCGTCTAAACCCATCCCCGGAACTTCCACAAATATTTCAAGATCAAAATCAGCGAAATCGGTCCAGCCGTTCTCGAGTTTTAGCGAGATTAACGAACAACGATTCATATAAAATACTCGATGTCTCATCAATCTTGTATTTACACTAGCTGCACCCCTGATTCTGATCGCATGGAGGTTTTTAAATCGCGTGAGAAGAGAAGGTCATAAATAAGATCTGGCTTAGAGAACACATCCACTAATGACACCTTTAAGTCCCGAGGGACGTCAAATCAAAACGACCGTAATCAAATACTGATCAAGGAAACTTCCCCCAAATTAGTCACTACTAATCATTGACAGACATAAAAAGGCTAATCTCAACCGTACCTCTCAGTTTTAAGGTTAAATCTTAATTGCTCTACCCTAAACGATGACTTAAGTTAAACCGATAAAAATACTCATTAATTAGGGTTTTTTTACTAGAAGCAATCATGAGGAAAATTACAAAATTTGGAATTAAAAAGATGACTACTTAGGTAAACTCACGATGCGGTTTTCACCCGCGTCCGCCTGCGGTTGCGAACCCACAGCTTCTGTAGAATGCAGATATACATTTATGTAAAAATCAAAAACACATTTCACGACGCGGTTTACGCCCGCGCCAGTGTGCGCGGTTGTTTGCGGCTCCCGCTGCGGGCGCAGGCGCGGGCGCAAACCGCATCGTGAGTTCTTAGCCTAAGGGCGAATTACACGAAAGTTTTATACCTGCTAAATTGTTTTATCTGTGGAATAAAATTGATTTTTGACAGTCTCTCTTTAAGAAATAGTGTCAAAGTGTGTTTTCTTTACTTTTTAGGGTTCCGTACCTCAAAAAGAAAAACGGAACCATTTTAGGATCACTTTGTTGTCCGTCTGTCTATCTGACAGTCCGTCTGTCTGTCAAGACCCTTTATCTCGGGAACGCGTGGAGGTATCGAGTTGAAATTAAAACCATATAGGTACTCAAGTCTACAGTCCCTTGAAGCTGTGAAAAAATCAAACTTCTAAATTAAAGTGAATAAAAGATACGGCCGTTTATGTCGTACAAAATGTACGTGTGTGTGTGTTGGGTACTTCCCGTTGACCTTAATATCGTCTTATACTATTACTATAGGGAAAAGTCTGAAAACTATTTATTTTTTTAATTAAATCATATCAATAATCAATCATTGAGGTATAATAATTGTATGGGTGACCAAATCACGGAATTTGAACGGAAGCCTCGGTGGGCGAGTCTCACTCACTCTTGTCCGGTTTTTTTTTTCAGAGAACACTTAAGTTCTGTAGCTTTTGGAATGCCTATAATCGAATAGGCTGAATAATAGGCCTTTCCAATAGGCCGTGAATAGCGACCCTCACCCGCGGTTGACAACTTAGCCCGTGTAAAACCACCATTGTTAACAAGAATATATTGACACAACACCTACAGAGGGGAAATTATAACTGTCTCTGAGGGACACGGTCAATACTGTATCGTCTTTCAAATAATTATGAGTCTGGTCTGTCCTGTCAGCTGTCAGTTACTGTAAAAAGGGTTCGTGTGTCGGAGTTAAAAATATCCTTATCCGCATATCCGCTGATGACAGTTTGTTATTTTCATTGTTGAAGAATTTCTCTAGGATAGCTTAACCATAATTTTTTGACTCCTCGATAGTTACTATCAAAGAGTCAAAAAATGTATGGTTGACACCACCAATAAGAGCTGTTAAAACTCAATTTCCTCCATAGATTTTGTAGGCCAATTTAAAATAATGACGTCACTTCTAGTTAGTCATTAGCCAACTCAATTAATTACCTAATAATTGATTTTAAAGCTAGTAAACATCTTTTTTACAGTCAATAGGAAATATTACGCGAAACTCGGCGCAGAGGGTGCCACTAGCACATACAGTAAACAAACCACCATGGAGCATAACCTAGTATTCTTGTTATATTATGTAATTATTAAATTACGAGATCAACTGTCCAAATAGCAGACACAATAGTTAAACAATTGACGCTAATCTCCTGGAGATTTCGTTACAGATAAGAGGATAACTAGGTATTTTCTGAAAATATATCAGTTTTAATTAATCTTACTTACCTATACTCCTAACATTATGACATTCTACGGCCATTTGAAAGTGGATTCGAGGTTATGCTCAGAATGAAATCATATTTGGTTGTCTTACATGATAAAAGTGAACGTTATTCTGTAAATGAGACTACCTCACTTGAATACTTTCCAATTTCAATGAAATGTTCGGATTTAAAACGTGCTGAACATATTTTAGAGTGTTTTTTTAGCTCGAAAGTCTCTACGTGTTGCTGCTTCCCATAGTTTTCGAACATTTTCTTTTTTAGGAAATTAATGATTCCCTTCACTCCTACATCCAAATAAACTTCACAATTTTGAACTCAATTGATGGCAGTATTTCACAATTTTCGTCACTCTTTGAACGACTCGTCGAAAAACTGTTTACTGTTTACGCTAGTGCTGTGCTCTGGTAATCAGGTAATCAGTAGGTCGATTCTGTAAAATTCAAACAACAACTCGCATCACACATCGCTATTCACTCTCACTTCGTATAAGGTTCAAAATTACCTTGATATATTTGACACTTTGAATAGGGTTCGAGTGCGAAGTAAGCGTCGAAGTGACGGGGAAATTCCCTTACAGAGTGCCACTTCTTACGTCATCTCATACTTTATCTGTCAAAATCTCCCTGTCAATTTAGTTCAACTCGTTGACACGCTCGCAAGGGTGGCGCTAGTGTAAATTCAAATTATCAACCGAGTTTTTAGAAACTCACAGCACACAAAAGCAGAAGCACACAGAAGAAACTCACAGCGGATTCAGATTCGAAGTTTAGAATGAGGTCTTACAGAATCACACCCCTGGGCTTCAAAATCAAGTGTTTTTTTTAGACATTCTGTCTTGGAATTATGTATTGGTTTATGATATTATCTACCTGATTCAAAAGAGTCTTTAAATGGTTTGAATCTTTTTAACCGACTTCAAAAAAGAAAAGCAGGTTCTCAGTTCGGCCCGTATGTTTGAAAGTATGTTTGTCCGCGTTTATCTCCCGTTTGGCTGAACCGATTTTGATGCGGTTTTCAAAAAAGTGTTTGTTACATTCTGAGAAGGTGAAATTTCTTCAGAAAATTTATTTAGCGCTTTTTAAACAAATCAACAAAAAATAAAAAAAAATGTACATAGAAGACGTTTTCGTTTCTTCCATCTTTGGAGGACTTTCAATCTCTGTTTTGACTGTGTTGCTGTTTCTTAATAATGGCACTAAAAAGTGGAAAATAATAACTTTTATTTTCCACATTTTACAAAAAAGAGAACCGCCTTCAAAAACTAAAGTCATGTGTGTTCTGTGCTAAAGTAATTTATCACTTTTTAGTTTTTGAAGGCAGTCCTCTTTTTTAGGGTTCCGTAGCCAAATGGCCAAAAACGGAACCCTTATAGATTCGTCACGTCTGTCTGTCTGTCCGTCCGTATGTCACAGCCACTTTTTTCCGAAACTATAAGAACTATACTGTTGAAACTTGGTAAGTAGACGTATTCTGTGAACCGCATTAAGATTTTCACACAAAAATAGAAAAAAAAACAATAAATTTTGGGGGTCCCCATACTTAGAACAGAAACTCATAATTTTTTTTTCATTAAACCCATACGCGTGGGGTATTTATGGATAGGTCTTCAAAAATGATATTGAAGTTTCTAATTTCATTTTTTTCTAAACTTAATAGTTTGCGCGAGAGACACTTCCAAAGCGGTAAAATGTGTCCTCCCCCTTTAACTTCTAAAATAAGAGAATGATAAAACTAAAAATAATATATGATGTACATAACCATATAAACTTCCACCGAAAATTGGTTTGAACGAGATCTAGTAAGTAGTTTTTCTTTAATACGTCATAAATCGTAAACCGCAAATTTACCTTCCATTTAATCAACTCAAATATAAAAATAAAATAAAACATTTATATTATTATGTTACTTGCTGCTACGGAACCCTTCATGGGTGAGTCCAACTAGCACTTGACCGCTTTATGTAAAATGTTTTTTTTTTCTACGGATCACACACGTCCTATCAAATATCGTCCATCTTCATTCCTATCTATCTCTTTCTCCTGTCATATTTGCACTCACACAACGTCATACGATTCACCTAACCTTCCTTGATCTGCCAAATATTACCACTGTTATAAACGTTATAAAAAAAGTTTTTTCAAAAAAAAAGAAAACCGCCTTCAAAAACTATAAAGTGATAAATAACTTTAGCACAGAACACACATTACTTTACTTTCTGAAGTCGGTGGCGGTGGCTTTGTGTTTGTTGTTTTGTATTGCCACCGACTTCCGCCGCAAGTAAAGTAATGTGTGTTCTGTGCTAAAGTTATTTATCACTTTTTAGTTTTTGAAGGCGGTTTTCTTTTTTTTTTTTACTATTTTTTTTTCGCTTTTTAGTGTTGCCTTAACATCCAAATCCATTAAGAAACGGCAACACACTTAAAAGAGATTGTAAGTCCTCCAGTGATTGAAGAAACTAAAACGTCGTCTAAGTAAGTTTTTTTTGGGAATTCGTTGATTTTCTCAAAAAGTGCTGTACCAATTTTGATAAAATTTATATTTCGGGATAGACCCCTCTCGAACAAAAAAAAGAATTTTGCAAATCCGTCTATATATGACAGAGTTATGCCCGAACATACATAAAAAAAACATGCGAATTGATAACCTCCTCCTTTTTGAAGTCGGTTAAAAAACGTTGTAAACGTTAAACAAGAGAAATACTTTCATCATTAGATGATGATGATGATGACACATACGGGACGGGTGCTTATCCACCTTGTGGACGTATTACTCTGCGCTGTTGTTTAATTAAACCAAAATGTTACAGGATAGTCGTAATTCTAACCCGAAATTTCCATTTCCAAGTCGAGTACATAAATATGACTAGTATTTACACGACCTGAATCGAATACTTTTACGTTGACGCGCTGATGCAAGGCCTACTTATCAAGTAGGTATTATTATGACTCAACTTCCAAACAGAAAACTAATAATAACACATATTTTCCTACATTTCACTTTCCGTCGAAACTCTCTCCGTATTACGATACGGACGGTGTTCGGGCAGAAATTGAACATAAAAAACTATTTATTATCCTATAAATCTGGCAAAGTTTGAGTAACACCGACGCGGGGGGCCGTGTGAATGGAGTCTTTGTGAGGTCCATGCCGACCGTAAATTGTTTTACGTTCCTTCATACGTAGAAGGAGTTTCGTGTAAAAGTTTGTGGTAACAGTTTTCAGAAATATTATGTGTTTATAAATAACATATAGTATAGGCTGACTTTTAATTTACTGGCTATTTTTGGGGATTAATATACAAAAATCCACAACACAATCAAAATATAAGAAAAACATGTTTTTTTTCATATTTTAAGGTTCGTGCGTGCGTTCAAGTGATTTTGCCGTACCTATCATTGGAATCTAAATGTAACAGCTCATTTTTTAGGACCCATTAATTACGTCAATTATAATCTGTTGTGTCTCTTTGTGCCTATTGACTTAACTCCTGTTCTGTCTCCTGCTTGAAAATGAGGGAAGTAGAAAATATTGTTTTTTCTGACTTTCCGCTGTTATATTCTATTTAATTTCGTTGCGGGATCCAAGATAGTTGAATCGTTTCTGCGGGACTTACAGGAGTTGCAGTGGTTTGGGAATAAAGCGGCGGGCTTGACCTATTAAAAAAAGACCAGACAAGTGCGAGTCGGACTCGCCCACCGAGGGTTCAGTACATATTTGTAGGTACATATCCATACTTCTATACTAATCCATACCTACTATCCATACTTTAATCTACTTAATATTATAAATGCGTTTTTTGCGACATAAACGGTCGTATCTTTTTTCACGTTAACATATAGAGGGTTGATTTTTTACAGCATCAAGGGATCGTAGACTTGAGTATATTGTTATGATTTTAATTTCAACTCGATATCTCCACGCGTTCTTAAGATAAAGGGTCTTGACAGACAGACAGACAGACAGACGGACAACAAAGTGATCCCATAAGGGTTCCGTTTTTTCCTTTTGAGGTACGGAACCCTAAAAAATAATCATTTTGCATGGGGTGAAACTCAGATTATCAAACAAAAGGCAGATAGACTGTGCGGAACTCTACGAGTAAAGTCACAAAAGCAAATACAAATTCAATAACGAATAAATACGTTCAAACTAGTGAACATGAATAATCATCTGTGTAGGTACGAAACATGAATATTTGGACGTTAACGTTGCTAAACATGAATAATAATCAGTATACAATATGCATGGTTACCTAAATGACCACAATCATAATGCTACAATAAAGCGTAGATTGCGAGGTTGATTTCTGCATGAGAACCGATACGAGTATTCGTCAGCCTCTAGATATAATCTATATTAGGTATAACAGGTTTTAATATGAATAGTCTTCTATTTTTAAACCTACAAAAAAAAGGACGAGGTTGTCAAATCGACACGTATTTTTTTTTAACGTTTGACAATGTGCTTTTTACACTGTAGTCCGATTTCGATGCTGCAAAGTCGGTCCCATATATTATAGTTCCTAGCATTTCGTGAAAATATTCCACCTCTAAGGGTGGAAAATTGAGGAATTACTTAATTGGATTAGTGTTACAGTTTCTTAATTTATTTTGCATGTTAAGAAGTAGGTACTAAAAAGTAAAAAACGCTTTTTTTACCAAAAAAGACAATCGCTTTCAAAAAGTAAAAAAAAACTTTAGTTTCGGAAGTCATAACCGACTATCACGCGGACAAAGGGCGGGTTGCTTCAACTAACCATTACTGACCGGTAATAGTAAAAAATGGCGCTAACTATCGTGAAATCAAAAAAATGGGTTGTTTCACAAAATCATACGTCAAAAAGTTACTATTACCATAACCGACCAGTCAACGTAATTTTGTGTTGTCAAACAGCTACTTCAAACGTCAAAATATAATAATAATAATGTTTATTTAAAGATTCTTAGGCATAAGTTACAAAATATTTTCACAGGCTAATTTAGATCAGATTCATTGGTGTAGTCATCTGTAACCGAACTAGGCAGAGCCTGCATTTCGGCTATTAGCGCCAAACCCCCCGAATATTATACATATAAAATAGCCATAAGCATGATTTCATTAATGTTGTGTAATAACCAATTTAACAATTTATAATTTATGTGCTTTCTATTAGAGAAAAAAAAGAGTATATTAAATAATGTTTGTGTAGTGTTTGCATGCATGTCCTCTTATTTGTGTGGGATGGGAATGTACGTGTCTGATGTGTAAGAGGGTATCTGGTGTTGTCTAGTGTTCTGCTGTGTGATTATGGAATCTCTTTTTGAATAACTTTAACTGACGGATTTTTATGTCATGAAACAACCCGTTACATTTAACGTACATTAAACATCATCAGTCATAGTAACTTTTTAACCGTCCGTATGTAACGTTAACCGACTGTTTGAAACAACTCGCTCAAAGTCGCGAACATCAGCTAGTTGTCAATATGACAAAACAATAATGAATGGAATTCAGCGTAAATAACGTATTTTCTTCAACAATGCCAACATTCTTATCTTCCTCTCACTACTACCAACACAAAGCCTAAATGCCATACATTCTACGTTTTATTTCTCCAATTAGGTCTGCGACACTAAACCCCAGTCTACATCAGCCCTTACGAATAAAGTTGAGGTAATAAAGTTGTTATTAACCATTCGCATGTATGTTGGCCATAAAGGGTTGGTCAGACGTGCTTTTAAGCTTACGCTGCGTATTGTTGTTTAGCTCTAGTTTTGCGATTTAGTTTTTATTTTAAGGCTTTGGATGCCGTGTCTAAGTCTTTATGCAAATCTGTTCTAGTGTTGCAACTAAATTGGATGTCATGTATTTTAATGCATTCACTAAAGTTGACAAAAAATAAAAGGCCCGTTTTGACATTTGAGTAAGCTTAGAATGTAACTTGGAACGAAACTGAAAGAAACAATGAAATAATAATGAATTACATAAAGTGTTTTTAAAAGCTTACATTTTTTTGGCGCAATAAATAATATGATGGAATATATTGTAAGTATTCTTTTCGCGCTTACTTTATAGTAGCATGCAATTTCTAATCATTACGAAACGTTTTAAAAACAGTTACGTTCTCAGTCTCTTTTTTTTAAATACTATAGTGTTGCAACCAATTAATTACTGAATTTCAGCAGCTTCATTCGATTTTAATAATAATTAAATATTGTGTAGTGATATTTACTGAAAAGAATGAGCTTGGCGCTCAAAGCCGTATATAAAATGTTGTATTGACTACACTGGTTTCTATAGAATGGCTTGTCTCGGACCAAGCGGCATTATTATGTGATTGAGTGAACGTTACTGTTACTAAAAATATTCAATTAAAGACAAATTGACCTTTTGAACCATTGTATCATTTCAAAATACCTACAATATTAAAGTTTAAGTAAAATTTTCTAAACAGAAAATTAATCCAATGCACTTTACAATACATAATCAAATCGATCAAATACTCATACAAACTTGAATCGATTTATTGTGAGATTCGAGTACCGAGTCGTATGGTTACTTCACTAGTTACGTCACGATGACAAATGTCAAAACGGGCCTATTACATTTTTACAACGATACCTACTTATGTTTATGAAATTAACAGTACAGATTTTTAGAAGTCGAAAAGACGTCATCACTTTGTCTCACTGCTTAAAAATAAATAAAAATTGAATGATTTACTAATAATTCCAACCATTCATTTAAAACAATCAACCCTAAATATCATTCGGTACTTAGGTACAGACGCCAGCACATCAAGTAATACCAAACTGTAAAATTTTCCCATTTGATTAGGAACCTTATAGTTTTGCGATAAAGTTGAAAATCTATCAAATAAATTTAACAGATCGTTGTAGCTTGATGTACTGGCCTTTGTACCTCTGTTCTCTCAAACGAAATATTAATGAGACTAATTATCAAGCGCCAGTAAGCGGCTTTGATTGGTTGTTGATAATTCAGTAAAGCTATGATTGCCAAGCGTTTTGATTCTCCTTAAATTGGGTACTGTTGTGGCAGACATGTCTCGGGAATATAATTTGTCATTATATAATTTTCAACAGTAGCATATTTTATTACCTATATTTGGTTATTTTATTACCTTGTAGTTGACATTTGATAGTTTTTTCTGACAATTTATGTACTTGACGTTTAATAGTTTTTAATCTGACATTTACTTTTGGCTTGATGATTAATTAATATTGTTTAATTATTATAACATTTAATATTTAAAAAAGATGACGAATTTATAATTAATGTGCTTTGTTGTACCTGAAAAAAAATGTTTTTTTTTTACAGTAATCACAATAGCTTGCTTAAGTTTGGCAATAAGTTACGAGAGTATTACGAGTTACCTTTACAGTTCGAGAAACGAAAAAAGAAAAAACGGGATTACTATAAAACTTTATTGCTGTGAAAACATAGCGCTCGGTAGGTACAGTCGAACGAGCTGAGATAAAATTTGTAAACCAATTAGCTTGTTCGACGTACATGGTGACTAACACTTCGAGCGTCAGACGCGTAAGGCGTAAGCGTCAGATGACGTCTGTAAGACTTGTTGTTTATGTGTGCGTGAGACTGGTACTAATACGAACTCACATGTTTATACATCAATTCTCGTCACGGCTACACTTCAAGCTCATTGTATCGAAATTTTATGCAATGCGAGATCAGCATAGACTAGAAATGTTAGCTTGATGTGTAGCAGTGTGTACCTTGCCACTCATTTGTTATTTCATATAAACTATTCAGGCACTTTTGAATTGTCAAAGAGTGTGCCAGTAAGAAAGTTGAAGTTAGTCGCTCGTTCCAAATAGTAGGTTTACGTATAGAAGAAGGAACAAGAAACTCAATTATCACTTTTAAAATAAATAAAATATCTTACAAACGATTTTTTTTATTGTATTTTTCAGCAAATGCATTCCCGCTGCGCTCTAACGCTAGTCTGTACCACCCCTAGGGGTAAAGGTGAGGTGAACAAAAGCATTTCTCGTTTATCTGCACTTGACTCGACGACTTTATTGTAAGAGAAAATGGCTAAATGCGTCCTTCAACTAAGGGAAGTAAAAGTGACCAAGTGCTTTAGTTTAACACCTTTCTGTCTTGCACTTTTAAAATGAATTCCTTTTGCGTATTAGCTTGGTGGTGTCTTGAGACATTGATAATATTTTATTTAGTTTGGAGCTATCTGTATTTGGTAAAATCAATAGTATGGGAACTATTCATGTTTAGTGATTAGATTGACAGAGCCGTGTGGACAAGGTGTCGGCCGCAGATAGCACCAACCCATTTCTACCCGTGGGTGTCGTTGAACGCAACAGAGGGATATTGACCAGAGGATGGGCAGCAGCGTCCTTCTGAGTACACCTACTGCGATCACCAACATGCATCGGTCAAGCATGACGATTATGGCTGAACCTTGGAGGAGACCTATGCCCAGCAGTGGGTGTCTAAAGCTTGACATGATCTTAACTAATCTTGACGGTCAAAAGTCAAAGTCAAAGTCAAATCATTTATTTCAATTAGACCATTAAAGGCACTTTTGAACGTCATATGGAGATTAGATATACGGAGATTTTTGCATAATAGACCAAAAGTGAAGCAAAGAAAGTATTTCAACTTCACAATTTGAATTTGACGACACGATTGGCACAGAGCGATTGGCTGCTGCACTGCCTGTCGCGGGTTTGAGTCCCGGATGAAACAAATATTTGTATGGCCTACAGGTAGTTGTTCTGCGCTTTAGGTTTTATTTTTAGGCTTTGGATGCCGTGTCCTCACGACACAGGAGAAATCCATAGTGTGGTGCAAGGTTTAAAAAAAAACGCAACTAACTATAGACCACTGCTTTGATGTTTATTCCTTATGAACGACTACACGTAAACTAGTGTTTCTCATCATATTAAGTGAACGAACCATTCTGTTTTCAGAAATAACTGTCTTAAATTAAACCATAAAAGCATATGCGTGAGGCATACAAGCTACAGGCATATATGTATGTGTAAAACACATTACATACAAAAACTTAAGTTATGCAAAGTTTTACATACGTAATAACAACAAACAATACACTTTACGTTCGCACACGCCACGATGTCTGATACACGCGAACTTCTGTTTTGTTATGTTCCAACCGCAAATAAATACATGCAGAAGTTTCAGTTATAGTGAAACCGAAAACCTAGCAACAGCGCGCGGTGGAGAACTACCTAGCCTTTTTCCAAACATATTTTGGTCAGCTTCCAGTCTAGCAGGATGCAGCTAAATACCAGCCGTTTTACATGGACCGGCTGCCTGTCTGCCCTCCACAACCCAACTGGGTTTTGGAGGTACCCGCCTAGAAGGAACCCAGTAACTACTAGGTTACACGATACCCCTTGGTAAGACTAGTTGTCAGACTTTCTGGCTTCTGACTACCCATAACGACTGTCAAAGATGTACCAATAATTGCCGGGACCAATGGCTTTACGTGCTTTCCCAAGGACTGAAGGGTATCGGTATGAAATGGATAGTCACCCATTTACGACCGACCGCGGCAAACGTTACTTTTAGAAAACACAAAACAAAAAGCAGGCTAGGCATATGAAGAGTGCTTTTAAACCAGTATTTCCAACTAGAAAATCGACTTGAATAATATGTGTTCATCTTCTGCACTCATTTGTATGGTTTTACCTTTTAAAGTTTGAATACTGTGATAAGTGCGAACATGTCGGAAACGGGTAGAAAATAATTGTACCTTTGAACGTGTTTTTGTAAATTATAGTTTCATTTCGTTTAGCTTTTGTTATGACTTTCATGTAGTTTGATAATGAAAACTATTGTTTAAATAATAATCAGTTTTCAGTAGATTTCACTTATTAAAGATTTACTGACCCGACCATAGATATCCGAGGACCCGACAGACCATGTCATGTCGGAATTCTTATAGAGAAAGATCACAGGGTCGCCAGACCTTACTTATTTTCTGATAGACAAAATATATACAGTAGTGTAGTATTACTGTGTACAGTGAACGTGTACATACCAGCTAGCTCAGGCCTAGGGGCAAGGTACCAGGTGCTACAGGTACATACGTAAAAATTGTGATTACTTTACTTACAGTCTGGGCCTCAAGTCTGCTATTACAATAGTGTCAGAATGGTCTATCATTGATTTTCATAATGACGCCATTATATTAGTAGATTACCAAACTTGTCAAAATCAACAATTATGAAATCAATGATAGACCATTCTGACACTATTGTAATAGCAGACTTGAGGCCCTGATGTCTGATTTTTACGTATGTTGTAGGGAATATTGTGTACAATTTGAAATGAAAGCTGCCAGACACCTTCTGTTGGCCGTATTTATTGCCAGAGAGAGAGAGAGAGAGAGAGAGAGCGCGTATAATAATCAAATGCCTTTTTAATACTACTTCATTAAAATTATCTTGTAAGTAATCTAATTTACATTAGACAAGATAATTTTAATAATAAAATGAATAATTATACTTAATATAATAATTTTTAATAATAATATATTTTTTTTTAGATAATAATAAATGGTCTAATTATTATTAAAAACGTAAATCTTTAATAATAACACATTTTCATTTATTATTATCTAATTATCAAAATGTATTATTGCAGAATAATGCTAAAATTATAAGAATTTTCGTGTTTTTAGGTGAACAAATTCTTCTACTAAAGTTCCGGCGAGACAACAAAATATTTTCAGTCCGGAAATAATGGATGGAGGTTGGAAGACAACCAGTATCAATTCAATTGGTTTAGCATTATTCTGTAATAATTTTGGTTATTAGATAATAATAAACGATCTAATTATTATTAAAAACTTACATTAGACTACTTACAAGATAATTTTAATGAAGCAGTATTAAAAAGGTAGGTACTTGATTGCGCGCGCTCTTACTCGCAGTGACACTTTAAATTCACTTATGGGATGGTTGGCCCCTAGGATTGGTTTGGCAGCTTACAAAATATGTTAAGATAGCACCCTAAATATCATAGACAAAAATCAAGTCACAGACTAAGTAAGGTTATGTTTTTTTTCTGTCGATATTTGAAGTGTCTGGCAATAAATACGGACAGAAGGTGTCTGGCAGTTTTCATTTCAAATTGTACACAATATTCCCTACAACATACGTAAAAATCAGACATCACACTGTAAGTTAAGTGAACACAATTTTTACGTACCTGTAGAACCTGATACCTGCGAATTGGCCCTAGGCCTAAACTAGCTGGTATGTACAGTCACCAAAAGAGATAAGTATCCATGTCGCCAGGAACAGTTAAAGTTTATTTAGAAACCGATGAATGTTTATGAATAAAATAAAATACAATTAATAGAGAATAAACAGTTTAAGGATTTAATAAAATTTCATTTGAAAGCCTCCATTGGTTTCTAAGTAAACTTCAACTATTCCCAGCGACATGGATACTTATCTCTTTTTGTGACTGTACACCTTCACTGTACACACTAATACTACACAACTGTATATATTTTGTCTACCAGAAAATAAGTAAGGTGTGGTGACCCTGGGATCTTGGACCATTAAGTTCAAATATAAATCACAGAGAAAACCGCATTTTCAGGTTGTACCGAATTTCCCAATTTTCCGGGTAACATTTATGATTTTTCTTTTACTAAAAATATATTTATACTAATATTACATATAAGAGGAGCTCGTGGCTAAATAAAAGCCGGACAGATCGATCGGTCAAAGGTTTAGATACGCTTGTCGCGATTGTTTGTGGATGGGTGACCAACTATTTCATACCGAGTTCCCTCCGTGCCTTGGTAACCCAGTTATTGGGTAACACGATACCCCTTGGTAGGACTGGTTGTCAGACTTACTGGCTTCTGACTACCCATAACGACTGCCAAAGATCCACAAATGACAGCCCGGATCAACGGCTTTACGTACTTTCCGAGACACGGAGGGAATTCGGTATGAAAGGGATGGTCACCCATCTACAGACCGACCGCGGCTAACGTAGCTTAACCTTTGACGGATCGATCTGTACGGCTTTAACTTAACCACAAGCTCCTCTTTTTAGTCGATGTTGCAGTCGCAAGTAATACAACGAAGTCGAGTCTCGGAAATCCATTCAAACTCGTACCTATAGTTACGTTCACAAAGCGACTATTACGGATGCGAACTAGGGATGTAGGCGAGTCGTGAATATTATTCAACCGATATTGAATGAATAATTAAAAATATTCTGAAGGCGATGCCGAGGCGAAAGTTGTTTTTTTTTATGAATTGCGTTATTGGTAGCGGTAAGTCGCCTTTTACGACCCGTACGTTAAAAGTAGTACGCCGTGTGGTGCCGGCCGCGAATAACACCACCCCATTTCTACCCTTGGAGGTCGTAGAAGACGACTGAGAGATATTGTCCAGACGATGGGCAGCAGCATCCTTCTGAGTACTTTAACACCTACTGCGATTGCCAACATGCATCGGCCAAGCGTGGCAATTATGGCTGAACCCTCATTGGGGGAGACCTATGCCCATCAGTGGGCGTCTAAAGGTTGTCATGATGATGATGATGAAATGTAAATGTAGTATACATATGTGTACCTATAACTGGGTCTTCGGGGTACAGGTTTGATTTTACACATTACATATTATTCAGAGTATGAAAAAAAAAACAAAAAAACATTTATCACAAAATTATGTCCCATCACTAAAACGCAGTGTGTATGCACAGCTTTGAGAACACAAGCCTGGAATTGTGATCTCAATGGACGCACACAATAATGGAACCACGTTGCAGCGCAATCCATCAAATGGGATTAGCATATTTAATACGGGCATTGTTTACTCGACAGTGACACAATAGTAGCCTGCTTTATTTTTGTTGAAACATTCGGACAATTGATATTTTTCATAGAATCATCATCTTAAAAGCTTTTATTGTTTGTGTCAAATGTTACAAGATGAATTTAACCCACTTTCTGGTGTTCGATTGAGCTGAAATTTTGTACACATATGCAATGGCAGTGCAATATAATTATGTCGTAGAGCTGATCTGATGATGCAGCGGGAAGATGGCCCTCTGATGACGTTGCGAGAAAACGAAACGAAAACGAGGCGGGACACGAGTTTGGGCTCGAAATTAGCTTGAGATGACTTGTAATTTCAAATAATTGACAGCTCACCTCAAGCTCACTTCACTTAAGTTCACTTAGGGACAGACACTATAATAGAATACCTATACAAATAGGTTCGGATAGTGGTTCCCTCTTTTCCAAGTTCTTTTAATGTTTGATGCCCAGTTGATGACGGTCTGTAAATGTTAGCATACAAGTTTTTGTAACGAAGTTCCTTAACGCGGCTTACGGGTAGTGCGAATTAATAGAAATCGTCACGTAACGAAATGCGTGTGTGTAACTGTGTATGTGTGCGTGTATGGAGAATACTACAAACAAATGAGCACACGAGCAGGCGAGTGGCGCACTCGCTTGCTCGTGTCTAAATAAATTATATTATTATTTATATATCTATTTATTTTTGTTCAGACACGTACGTAAGGTTCATTCCTTACGGGGGTGCCCCGAGCGCACGAGCGCAAGTTTTTTTTAAAATATATTTATATTATACTAGCTTACGCCCGCGGCTTCGCCCGCATGTTTGGTTGATAAAAAGTAGTCTATATCCTTCCCCAGACTTCAGACTATCCAAATCAATTTTATCACAACCGTTTCAACAGATAAGCCGTGAAACATACATTCACACAGATAAGCAAACGGACAGACACATACTATTATTTTGGGAGAGGGTTACTTATAGCGGTTTCACTTGTCGTACGGTAGCAGCCAAAAATAAAAACTGAAATAAATAAAGATGAATTATCGACATGTTTTGAACTGGCGTCTGGCGATAGGAAGTAAAAGAACCGATTCAATGGTAAACTTGTACTTGTATTGTGAAGGGCGGGCAAAATCCTGGCATTCAAACAATTTTATCTGCTCCAAAAGCAGACATATAAACGCACGTATGGCATTTTCTTATACTTCTTAGTAAACTGCGAGACCCATCTGTGTTATTAGAGAAAAGTTCTCTTAAAACTTCAACTGGCTCGTCTATAGAATGATCTGGCTACTTTTCCACCCGAACAACACATACCTGCTGCTTCTTCTTTCCACTCTGTTCCGCTCTCTTCATCACACTCTTAAGAACCCCGCAAAATTTGCAATCTTCATCTCATCGCTTCTATTTATATAGACTTGTGAGTTTCTTAATCAAGAGTCTCGTCATACCCAAACACCTTCCACGTGTTTCTTGTAAATGTTTGACGTCCCTGTGCTGCCCTTCCAGCAATTGCACGTCTGCGAGATTCAGCTGCTTCAAAGATTTCAGTGGCTCTTTGGAATGCCATGTAAGTCGCCTGCTGCTGACGCCGAGATTGAGACTGTTCTGGTGTCTCTGTAGCCCATTATGATACCAGATACTCAGCATGCTGTTACCGTCGATTTTAGGACTATATCTGGTATCTCCGCAGTCCTTTGTGACACCAGATAATCAGCATGCTGTTACCGTCGATTATGGGACTGTTCTGGTCTCTCCGCAGCCCGTTGTGACACCAGATACTCAGCATGCTGTTGCCGTCGATTTTGGGACTATTCTGGTATCTTCGCAACCCTTTGTGACACCAGATACTCAGCATGCTGTTATCGTCAATTATGGGACGTTTCTGGTGTCTCCGCAGCCCGTTGTGACACCAAATACTCAGCATGCTGTTGCCGTTGATTTTGGAACTGTTCTGGTGTCTCCGCAGCCCGTTGTGACTCCAGATACTCAGCATACTGTTGAGATGCCAGGTACTCAGCGTGTTGTTAACGTCTATCTAGGGACTGTTCTGGTGCTCTGTTCTGTTCTGATCAGTTGCTCTGTGTGCCGCCTCTCGGACCGCCGGCTCAGGCCTTAGCAGCTCGGCTTGTTGAGACGTGTCAATATGAGTAGCTATTTACATAGCTCGGGTTTTATTAGAGCTTTGCGAAGTATAAGAATTACACATACGCGGCATTTAAGTACTATTAAAAAAATATATACACATTGTTTATTCTTTTCCAAACTAACAACTAAAACAATTCCAATTACTAATGAAGAGAAAAGCTAAACTTTCTTCTTAACACTTATAACACAAGCTATACCTAAAACTAACCCTTATTCTTAAAATAACAATATTGTAATAATCTAATGGAAACAAAAACGAATCTTCTTCTTCTTCCTTCCTAGAATCCCATTATTTGGGGTTGGGTCTCCTCACTTTTCTGCGCTAAGTCAAACGATCTTGGATTGTCGGTTCTGGCAATTGGGCTTTCTTGAGGTCTCGTTCTATGTTAGACCATCAGGTCGCTAGCGGGCGGCCTCTACCTCTTTTCTGTTCTGGTTGGTTTAGCGCAATTTGTACCACATGGTCTTCACTTCGTCTTTTGACATGTCCGACCAACGGAGCGGGTTTTCGGTAACTTCGTCCACGATTGGAGCAACTTTGAAGTTGTCTCGTATATATTGATTACGAATTCTGTCCAGCCGCGTTACATCTCCCGCCCATTTAAGCATCTTCATTTCGTTGGTATGTATCTTTTGATCATGTGTATTCTTTGTTATCCACCATTTGGACCCACAGAGTAGAGCCGATCGGACTGCCGTTTTGTACACTTCCCGTGGTCTGTATGGGAATTCGTGGGTCATACAACACACCTGTAAGCGATCGCCATTTTTGCCACGCTACGTTAATTCTGTGTGTCACATCAGTGTCAAGGTTAGTATCTGGTGCGAGCATGGAGCCTAAGTATTTAAACTTCTCTACGGTAGGAATTGGCGTCGTCTTTTCAACCGACTTCAAAAAGAAGGAGGTTTTCAAATCGACTGTATTTGTTACGCAGTTTCTCCGCTAAATGTAAACCGACTTTGAAAATTTATTTTTTCATGGATAGGGTATGTCTCATGTTAAATCTATGTTTTTCCATCATAATCTTGATTGCCTGTATAGCGTCAGTAGTTGACCTAGATGCTGTGAAGCCAAACTGATTTGGAGGTATTTCTATAGTATTTGTCGACATTATTTTATTGATGACTCTTTCCCATATCTTAAGCGTATGTGAGGTCAGTTTTATGCCCCTTTAGTTTTCACATTGCGCCACACCATCCTTGTTCTTATAAAAAGGTAAGAGAAGGCTTTGGCGCCAGGACTCTGGTATACGCTTCGTGTGCATGATGGTATTAAACAGATTAGTCAGCCAAGCTACGGCTAACGGGCCAAGTGTTTTCCAAATGTCTATAGGGATAAAATCTATCTCGGGTATGGGTCCATAAGTGGCGCAGGGTGTGGGATCCTCATTTGAAACAAAAATGAACCTATTTAAGTACATAACACTTACAAATACAATCTAGGTATACCGAAATATATAAAAATACAATCCTAAAGCGCATTCCAACGTAAATAACCAATTAAAATAAGTGCTCCAGTCAATCTTATCGTGATATTTTTTAAACTGTTTGTCCAAATTACATAGTGTAAAAGACAAAATTCATCTACATTGACTTCTAAAAGCGACAAATATATCAATTTTGATAAGAATTAGCTAATTACTCTAAAATTTGCATTGTAAAAAAAGTATTTCATTTTAATGTATTTTTGGCTCATAATTTGGGATATATTGGCTTCCACATAAGAGGTAGATATATGCCATGGCGGACTTTTATTTAGAACTTTTTATTACAAACGATCTTATCATACATTGTCTTTGTATAACTCCAACGGTTTTGTCAGCGCACGCCAAGCTATCTTTCAGAGGGCAGATATTTTTCCGACTTACTTGTTATTTATCGTAATATTATAGTCAAATTACACAAAATCTTTATAAATTGTACCCCATGTGTTATTCTGATGTATAAGCTATATTTCTGTAAAGTTTTATTACAATCCGTTTAGCCGTTTTTGCGTGAAAACGGAACAAACATCCATCCATCTATCCTCACAAACTTTCGCATTTATAATATTAGTAGGAAGTAGGATTGTGTATTTTGAATTTTGTGTACTGACTCGTACGTAAGTAACTTCGTTTCTTAAGGGGGTCCCCCGACCACACAATTTTTTTAAAGGGTGAATTCAGCTAAACTGTATATAGTAGGCACTAGTGATAATTATAATATCTTTTTTTTTTATGATAGTTTTTGTAAATATAAACTGGCTGAATGGCCATTTCATTCCACTTTAAGAAAATGCTTCGGTAAAATCAACCTTTATGAAGTAATGTTTTTCAAATAATGTGTTTGTTTAAATTAAACAAATAAATAAAGGTATTCAATCGAAAAGGCTCTGAATAAAATTGAATGGATTCTTTCCCTAATTTCAATCTTTAGAATAGGGATACAAAGTAATGACAAAAATACAGTTAAAATAAGTATAAGAACGTGGCATTTAGAGAATTCTTCCGGAATTTATCAAAGAATTTGCGATCATATTAGTTGTGGATGAGGACGCTTTTTCCTTATTCTCAGAATTTCTTTTGTTGTTCCCAATTTGCCATTTTCTCGATAATATGAACTTAATACATGCCGGTGATATTAGAAAATGCCTTATTGTTTTAATTTACAGTAAAGGTACTTTATATACCGAGTAGTTTTAATTCTCAAAAATAAAATGAACAAAAAAGAGTCAATGATTTTTTTCTGATGGTTCCGTATAAACTATGTAGTTGCAAGTTTGAGACTATGTTCAGTCACGAGCATAAATATAGCGAAATATACAGATAGCGAAATTCAAAAGCAATTTTCTCGTGAAATAAGTATTTCAACTTATAGATAAAACCTATTTTATAGATGTTAGTCATTTTTCTTTTTTGAAAGCACTGAATAAAGTAATAATTTCTTCAATAACGCCAATGTAACCGCACATTTTTTAGGTGAAGGCAAGTTATAACTTTGAACGTTTACCATTGAGTTGCACGAAACCAAGAGTAGTTTAACGGAAACTTTAAATTCATGCCATCTCTTACATATTATATCAAAAAGAAAGTGACAGCAATTTAAACTGTCCATTAAACTAATGCTGGTTCCGTGTAACTCATCGTGATCATAGAAAAAAATACTTACCAGTAAGAAAGGACAGTCTCCTCATAGCGGGAAAGGGATGGTTCCCCGAGGTATCCAGCAGATCAAGCTGGTACACCTCACCCCGAATCCGGTACAGCTTACGATGGAAGTCCTCAATGGTCGGCGTGTAGCTGTCCTCGAACTTCGTGCCTAGGAACCTGGAGACTAGAGATGTCTTGCCGACGCGAGCTGACCTGGAATCAAAAGAGATACTTGTTAACGGCCACTTTCTATAATGCTATCTATAAACCTCCGAAGAACTAAGGTCACCGACATAGCTCTCAGAATATGCAAGAGTAAATAGACGGGCACAGCACCTTGACGACGTAAATGACGCCATGCTTAAGATTCATAATTGGTTTACTGTAAATAATTTAGTATTAAATGAGAAGAAAACTAAATGCATAAGATTCGCTTTGCCGAATGTTAAGAGTAATGAATGTAACGTTGTATTGAATAAGGACATACTTGAATTCGTCGAAAGGACTGTTTTCCTAGGGATTACGCTTGATTCCAAGCTACAGTGGGGTCCTCACTTAACATCTCTTGCAGGGCGGTTAAGTTCAGCCGCTTACGCTGTCAGAAAGATCCGGCATTTGACAGACGTGGATACCGCTAGGCTAGTATATTTTAGCTATTTTCATAGTATCATGTCTTACGGTATTTAGCTATGGGAACGGGCTGCAGATATGGATTCTATTTTTATTTTGCAAAAGCGGGCTGTCAGGGCAATCTATAATCTCCGCAAACGCGAATCTCTAAGAGAATTGTTTAAACAGATTAACATCATGACGGTACCTTGTCAATATATATATGAAAACATTATGCATGTCCGAAAAAATCTTCATCTTTTTAATAAAATAGGTGACAGACATAATGTTTATACTAGAAATAGGAACAAATTAGATCAGCCAAGCTTCAGATTGTCAAAAGTACATACTTCTTTTATGGGGTACTGTGTAAAATGCTATAATAAAATACCACTTGATATTCTACAATTGAATGAAAAACAATTTAAAACATGTATTAAACGCACACTATGTAGACAAGCATATTATAAGTTAGAAGATTACATCAATGATAAAAATGCTTGGCTGAATGCTGGTCCTGCTCCACAGCCAGTTTAGGGAATTTCCAAATTGGAAGAAAAGGATGTTTCCTACCCCTTTTTCTATTGACATGAGTAACGAGTATCGTTATTATTATATATAGATATTTTTAAATTATTAACTTATCACACGTCATATGATAAAAAAATATACATTGGAAACCTTAGTTTTGTATAATTTAGCAGCATTATTTCAATTTTGTAAATGTGAATACCATGGAGCCATTTACTAAGTATATTAATACCTTTATGTTTGACAAAAATTAACATGGCGGTTGGGAGTATTGTCATGCTCGCTCAAATGCCTCGCTGATGGTGGCGCATGTGTTGGATCATTCGGCTCCCTTCAAAATGGTTGAGCTGAATGGTGCTAATTCACGCGTCATGTTCGTGAACGGGCGCTGTCAGTAGAGATTGGTCAGCTCTTATCTGCCATGGATTAGATGCCACTTTATCTTGCTTCTTTTTTGTGTTTTGTATTGTTAGATTACCTTCATAGTTTTCACATATAGAAGCAACAAGAATCATGTAACCAGACTTTGTAAAAACTTTATTTAAAAGAGTGTCCGTGGAGTTTCTTGCTCGTTCTTCTCCATAGAGACCTACCTACGTTTTGGAACGAGCAACTAGCTTCAACTCTCTGACTAACTGACCGACTCCTTGACAATTCAAAAGTGCCTGTGAATGGTTTAATTGAAATAAATGCTTTGACTTTGACTTTGAGTTGAAGTTTCAATGGGCAGGCCACATCAGCGGCCACATTTTGATAGGCAACCTGGTAGATATATATCTCCTAATCATAAATATGCGTAAAAAAAATAGATTTTAGCAAATACTCGATGAGCGCACTAATTTGCAGCCGGATCTTAGACTATGTCAACGAGTCCGGGAGCCGGGAATGGCACTGAACGCCCTGCTCGGACTACCGCCTCTACATTTATATATACACAAGGAGGCAAAAGCAAGCATGTACAGGGCCAAGGTCCGGGGCAGTAGTTGCTGGCTCTCGCAGAAAATGAGGACCTTACAGGACTCAATTTTGAAAATGCCAGTTCTCAGCATGACAACTGACGTCATGCTGGTGCGGCATGTATTTGAGAAGCGATATTCCGTGGAAATTCCTAAAAGCCAGCCACCTCAGGTGGCAGGCTGCATGATCTGGTACACAGACGGTTCCAAAATGGGATCTAAAGTAGGTTGTGGGATAAATGGTGTGCGGCCGAGGTTCAGCAAAAGTGTAAACCTGGGGCAGTACGCCTCCATTTTCCGAGCAGAGGTGTACGCCATCCTAGAATGTGCGGAAATAAATCTTCAAAGGCAATACGTTAACCTAACCATACACATCAATTCAGATAGCCAAGCTGCTCTACTAGCGCTAGACTCGAATATAGTCTCATCGAAACTGGTAGAAGAATGCATGGCTAAACTTAACTCTCTAGGCAATAAGAATAGAGTAGTATTAAGATGAGTGCCTGGGCATGCAGACATCACTGGCAATGAACATGCCGATGAGCTTGCAAGGTCGGGGGCGCATATCACGCAACAGGGTCCGGAGCCCTTCTGTGGTATACCGAAAAGCCTAGCTCAGAGCACCCTGACTAAAGCATGTCTCGAAAGTTTCAGAAAGTTATGGAAGGAGTCTCCGGGCAAGTTACACTCGAAAGCACTCATCGAAGCCTATGACAGAAGGCCTAGTAACCAAGTCCTAGCACTCAGTAGGAACAACTTGCGCATTGTAGCTAGAGCCACTACAGGACATTGCTGCTTAAACAAGCACATGTTCCACCTGGGGTTAAGTGCTACGCAAACCTGCAGACGCTGTAATGAGGCTGATGAAACGCCACTTCACCTTCTGGGGGAATGCGGAGCACTAATGCACAAGCGCAACAATCATCTGGGCAAATACCTGTTAAGCCCGGATGAACTAATGGAGATCGCCCCAAGGCAGATCCTGCAGTTCATAACAGCTGCGGAGTTTAGCGGCGATCTCTAACCAACACAAGCGGCGATCACAATAGATCAACTCTGGTCGCAGTGATATCACAGCCGCACAAAGCAAATAAAAACATAGACTATAGGATGTGTAGCGAGGGATGTGTGTGATCATGACCAATGACATCGCTTTATTGTCATAACTTGTACTGAACTGGCGCTGTAATTGGCTAGTTTCAGACATTCCTCGCTACACATCTTTGCACTGGTGGAAATGCAGCCTAAAGGAGAAATTCCTAGTGTAGAGCAACGTTTTAAAAAATCAAACACATTCTTAGTATTTTCGTGAATGGCACGTTATTTTTTGTGGAACAACTTAGATACAATACGACAAACAGACATCTTTGTTATATACCTTCAAAGGGACCAATCACCAAACAAGCAAATCATACGAGTTTTTGTAATCACTGAAAGGTTTCGACATACTCGAACGATCAAAGACGTTTGCTGACTGCCGGAACTGAAGGCTTACCGTGCTCCCAGCTTCACGGAAGCCAACGAAATCGGTAATCAGCGTTCCTTGTAATGCCTTGTAAAGACAAAATTACAGAACTCTGTTCTCCATAAGTGGACATATGAGCCGGCGTAAGCAGCAAAATTTTTGAATAATTTTCGTTATCTATACTTACGTAAAATTATAAAGCTGAAGAGTTTGTTTGTTTGTTTGGTTGAACGCGCTAATCTCAGGATCTATTGGTTCGAATTTAAAATTTATTTTTGTGTTGGATAGCCCATTTATCGAGAAAGGCTATAGGCCCATGCGAAGCCGGGTCGGGTCGCTAGTTAATTGATAATATAATTAACTATTTTTAATTTATTTAATTCATAACAAAAAGTTTACATTGTATGCGAGATATAATTCCGCGTGTCATTGATTCTGTTGCACCCAGTTGTCAACTCTATTTATGTTGTAATTTAGTTAAATATCAATAAATAAATTAACACCCGTATTCAAGAACGCAAAGTATAAGCATGAGAAGTATAAGGCATTTCTCAAATAAATGTAAATATCAATTATGCATTCAAAAGCAATGTTTAAATGCTACATTGTGGCCTTGAAGAAACTTGTATACGTACTTGTAATATAACTTTTGTGTGCGACAAAATGAATAAAAAAGTTCCTATTTCTAGTACACCCGGCTTCCGAAATATCCGTAGCCGTTAATAATAAACCGTTCACGCGTCGATGTTATCTAAAACCGGAACTGTCAGTCGGAAAGAACCCAAAATAGAAACGTCAACTTTCATGAAACGTTTTAAAACTTGCACAATAGACTTCTCCGATTTTACGGTTATGTATATGTTGCGGTCTTTTAACTAGCAAAATCAGTCAAAAGTACTTTTAACTAGCAAAATCAGTCAAAAGTACTTTTAACCGTATGCTTTCGACAATACTATTTTTTACTGATAAAACAGTTAAAATTAGTTTTGCCGAATGGAGCTGGTTAAAAGTAGGCTAAAGTGGGCTAAAATTGAAAAACTGATTTAGACAAAATCAGTTTCAATTCAATTTTTTAAGAGAGTTTTTGTGGTTTTGACCAACCTGTTCAGTCGAAATTACTTTTGACTGGTTAAGAGTTTTGACTGCAACATATATACTCGTAGATACTAAGCGATAAATGTGAAGTCTTCGGAAACTTTTGATATCGATTTCAAGATTGATGCTTATGATTGAACTTTGATATTTAAGGGAAACGAACGAGGTCGACAATGATTCTCTGTTTGTAGGAATCTAATAATTCCCATTTATCATTTTCAAAAGATATTAATTTTAGGAACGCGTTAAACAATTCATTATTTGTATCTATGGAAGGGGAAGATTTTAAGTGAAGTGACCTTCAGGTAAGGGGTTTTTCCTTTCTGATTAGTGAATCGTTTTCAATGATGTTTTATCTTAAGTAATTTATTAAATAATTGTATAATTTAGAATAATAATTTATCCCTGTGCAATTTTCAACACAATATATTTTGTGTGTGGCTTGTGGTAAAGCTACGTTTGCCGCGGTCGGTCTGTGAATGGGTGATCATCCATTTTATAACGAGATCTCTCCGTGCTTTGGAAAGCCGTTGGCTGTAATTTGTAGATCTTTGACAGTCGTTATGGGTATTCAGAAGTCTCACAACAAGTCTAATCATGGGGAATCATGGTACCCAGTAACTGGGATGTGGAAGTCAAATAGGCAGTCGCTCCATGTAAAACACTGGTATTCAGCTGCATCGAGTTAGACTGAAAGGCGACAATAAAATAGTTGGGAGAAAGGCTAGGCGGATGATGATGTATTAAATAAATTACTTATAACTTAAGATGAGTTTAGGTTCACTTCACCTAAACCAGGGAAGATTTTAACAGAATACCACTGCTGCTAATACCACATACATACATCAATCCGACATGACGATATGTGATCATAACTTGAACGAATTCATTTATGTTTTTTGACGAATCCGTGATTTTTCTGGCAAAATACAAACGATGACTGTTTCAAAAATATCTCTTATTATGATCGTACTAAAGGTTCCAATCCGATCAGAGCTTGAATTTTGTGTTCAGGAAGCGGGAAAATGGAGGAAAAACCATTAGATGTCTCTCAAGGGTCCTGTTCTTTTATAGCTTTGTCGTTGTAGGTACTTCTTATCATTCTTTAATATGTCTTTTCTGGTCTAAATCGACAAAATGCATTTCGTAGAAAGAACGAATGACAAACGAAAAAATACTTTATAACAATTTAAATTAACGTCATGAATGGAGTTAGATCCATTTTTAAACACCGAATTATTTTTTTACTGGTTTTTAAATTGGCAAACTCCTCAATGATACCTGTCGTCTGTTTTGAAATCTACTTTCGATTCGATTGTCGTAATTAAGCAAATCAAATGTACCGCAAGCTGCATGAGACGTATTTGTACCTATATTTTTCGCCGTTTTCCGGAAGTCGGTGGCAATACAAAGCAACAAACAGAACAAAATTCAAAGTCAAAGATCTTTATTGTGAGACAGTGGTTATTGAGTTGTTAAGTATTGAGTTTTAGTGTGCGTTTGCACTGCTCCACCATGTTAGGCATATAATAATTTGAAAAAGTTCCTTTAGTTTCAAAAGCCGCCGAATTTTGAAACTAAAGTCTTATGTGTTCTGTGCTAAAGTTTTTTATATTGTTTTTTTTTTTGGTTTTTAAAGGAGATCTTTTTCTTAAAAATGGTTTTATATTACTTTGCTTTGCTTTGAGTAAAATTATAGATAATCGACTAAGATATTTTAACAAACACTCCACAGTTACATTACATTACATTACATTTTGCTTTAATGGTTTTGCAGGCATTATTTACTATTATAAAATCCATTTAAGACACCTAATATTATTCTTATGATAACTAAAAAGTACTTTATCCATTTATTTCGCCACTGCATTTTCATATTCACTTTTGCGTGTGAAAGCTTCAAAATTTTAAACAAAAACAGTGGAGTGCCCTGAATGAAAACCACAATATGATGCTCATATAAAATTCTTTTAATGTGCGAATAGCAAAAAATGTTCTCTGTTTTGTGCTTTAACTTACTTGCTTTACGTCCATAATTAAAGAGTTTTACGACTGCACTTTTTATAATGTTCAAAAGGTAAAAGGTAAAGAAATAAAATATGATGAACCCAGTTCCAAGAGTTCAACTTTTTAAATACATAAACCAGTTAAGAACTACATTATTCCTCAATAGATTGAGGAATAATGTAGTTAAGATTTATGTATTTCTTTTTTGTTAGCCTGTTCAGTCCCAGCCAAGGTCTCCTTCCATGCCTCTCATCGTTCACTATTCTGTGCTTCAGTTTTGAATCCATAGCTCAGTTTACCCCGTCATATCCTTCGTGGCCTGCCGTGACCTTGTCTCAGGGTACCAGTTCTGTATAACCTGAGCCCACAGTGTACTTGGTAGATCAAAGATTATATTAAAAGGCTGCCTGTACCAATAACTTCTTATCAAACAACCCCTTATCACAGCTACCTTCCACATCAAAAACGCGTTAACATCGTTAAAAATCCACAAAGATCACGATTCCTTTCTAATGTGATTTTCGAAGGTCACTTGATCCGCATCGCAGGCAACACTGTCACGAGGAAATTCCCGCCTTTTTCGTCCATTCCTTCTTTCTTCGTTGCTTAAGGGGACTACCGCAACGCACAAAATGTAATCTAGACATATTTTGGTAGTGAGGTGATTGTGATGTCAGCTTTCCGCCAAATAACTTCTCTCTTTCTTTTTTTTAAATAAAACGTGGCCTTGTATGATGTATGTTGAATATTTCCTGTATTTTGAGTGCGTTTACAAATATATAAACTCACGTACACAATCTACCAGACCCGGAGTAAATAACTAACGGAAATACAAATATTTGTTCCGTGCGGGAACCGAACCAGCGACACGCAGCGTTGCAGACAATCACTCGGCTAACTACGCCGAAAGTTTCGTCCAAAACCTCGTTGGTATGTTGAGTTAAAAATCTTGACCTATCCTATTAGAAAAAAAATCAAAAGGATGGGTAAAGATTTCTGCCCTTATGAAAATAAATAAAATATAATAAAATTACTACATAGTGGTAGTCGTAGTGGTAGAGAAGATGAATTTTTGAGATACATCTCCTAATCCGTGGAGTTTCTTGCTCGTTCTTCTCCATAGAGACCTACCCTACGTTTTGGAACGAGCAACTAGCTTCAATTTTTTTTTGACTATTCAAAAGTGCCTGCAAATGGTTTAATTGAAATAAACGCCTAACGCGCCTAACGCTTTGACTTTGACTTTAATAATGCCACAAAGAATTGGAAAATTGTACCTCCCTGCTACGATCTTCAGAATGGAGTTAGAGCCCGCCGGCAATCTGCAAAGCAATGAAACAGATTTCTGTCTAATGATAGCATGGTAGCAATCAACGTGAGCCTGGGTGAATATACCAGCTGTACAACAGAAACGGGGCAACCCCAACAGCATCCTGAATCCATTGTTATATTGTACCCGTAGAGCGCTGCTGATCGGCAAAATAAAATCTATTTTCACTTATCCTATCTACAAAATTTAATTGAGTTTAATGACTTGACCAAAATTATTAGTAGTCTACTGTTGTATATAAATCGCGCTATCGATACATACCCCTTAATACATCGTTCCGTGATTGATTGGGTTAGGAAGAACTAATGTTTACCCTTGAAAAGATCACCAGTAAATGGCAATTTATTTCTGTCCTTCATATCGGCCGATACTTTATGTAATTGCTACGTAAACGTGATTGTCGACTGATTCTCCGGATTTAGTTGATCGTTCAGTTTGTCTAACGAAAACAATATTATACTTTATGATTTATACTAATAGAAATAAGGAATGGACTGTATTTTCGGTTGCAAGCTCAAAACAAGGAAGAGAACAACAGCTATGCTAATAGCGTCGAGCTCAGCGACTATTTTCACTTAGCAAGTATCGTTTTTTAACCGACTTCAAAAAGGAGGAGGTTATCAATTCGAATGTTTATATATTTTTTTTATGTATGTTCGGGCATAACTCTGTCATATATAGACGGATTTGCAAAATTATTTTTTGTTCGAAAGGGGTTTATTCCGAAAAGGTCCCATATAAATTTTACTAAAATTGATTTAGCCATTTTTGAGAAAATCAACAAATTCCCAAATAAAAATACTTAGACGACGTTTTAGTTTCTTCAATCTTTGGACGATTAACAATTTCTTTTAAGTGTGTCACCGTTTGTTAATGGATTTGGATGTTAAGGCAACACTAAAAAGGGAAAAATAAAAAGTTTTTTCAAAAAAAAAAAACCGCCTTCAAAAACTGAAAAGTGATAAATAACTTTAGCACAGAACACACATTACTTTACTTTCGGAAGTCGGTGGCGGTGGCTTTTAGTTTGTTGTTTTGCATTGCCAATGACTTCCGAAAGTAAAGTAATGTGTGTATCACTTTTTAGTTTATGAAGGCGGATTCTTTTTTCTGAAAAAACTTTTTTCATCTTATATGTACTGTCACAAGTGTCACATTATTCAATCTTGAGTAGTTTCACCAAACGCCGTTAATTCACGTGGCGCTAGCAATGTCAAAGTTAATGAATACGAGCTTTAGGTTGTGTTACTTAGGGAATAGCTTCCTCTCTTCTACTTAATTGCTGTGCCCACAGGGTCCATAATGTTTCTTTTTTTATTATTGTTCCGATGTGGAAAAACCTCATGGATGTCCTCCGCCCTGTTGCAAGCGAAGGGGTCTGTCAGACTCCTACTGAATAAAAATACTTCTGCAACCTCCGACTGGTACCAGCCCGCCTCCGGTTAGGGGGGGGGGGAGTGAGGTGTTGGACTCCCCCCCGGACGTCGAAGAGGGGCGCGCGTTGAACACTACGCGCCTCGTGCCTCGGAAAGTACGTAAAAACCGAGGAGAATTTCTACTCGGTCGTGTCGGATTGCTGTCCCACCATTGCAGACTGTGAGATTGAAGAAAGAGAAGAGGGAGTGCACCTGTGGTTGCACTATAATATCTGAAAGAGAAAGAAAAAGAAAGAAAAATTGTTTATTTGAAACCTCGTACAGGTAAACCGAAACATAAACAAATGATACCACATAAAAAAAAGACTTATATAACCTGTACGAGACCAAAAAGGCTCCTGTCTCAGCACAATGCTACGACATGAAATGTCGCAGCGCTGGTATTCTGACAGGGCCTTGCAGAGATGCCACGGGCGGCCACAGTCACGACTAAAAGGTAAATAAATAAAAAACAAAATTATAATAATAAATATCTAACAAAAATAAGCAGGATAACCTTCTGTAAAGAATATGTAAACCCGACTAATCTATCAATTATATGTATAAAGTTATTAAATACAATAAATAAATAAAAGTACGCAATAAATAAATAAAAGTGATAATGATAATTTTGCATTGTTTAATTTTGCAACTATCTGCCAACGCCAGCGTTACCACAATGTTTGTCTTGTCTATGCCGCTAGCGTTGTGACAGTGACAACTGACAAACAAAGGGACGCCGACGCCGCCTCAAATTGACAACATTGATGAAAAGTGTTAGTGTATTGTAAAGTAGTAGTTTAAGTTCATGGATAATCATAAAATGATGTACCCTAATCTTTTATGTGTGGTGTGAATCAAGACAGGGAATCTGGTCAGTGGGTCGTCTTAGTTCGTCTTAGTTCGATCTGCTGCGTACTGGCTGATCTCTATTGAGATTGGCCGCCGCGCGCGATTGGTCGGAAGAATTATTGTTACTATTTGGTTAAAAAACCCTTCCTGTAAAACCGAACTCGTTTTTCTATTTTTGGTTACCAATTATTATCATGGTTTTCCTTATTCTTTTATCCTTATTTTTTTCAGATAAATGTTTTTTTAAGGATCAGGTACTCATGGCCTACTGGTAGGTGTTCCGGGAGTGTCTAAACGCACCCACGATACCGGAATAAGGTTTTGAAAAGCAAAAAGAATACCGTCAGTTTTCCAAATATTCATCCGTGTAAACAAAGCATTCTTTCCTCATAAGTACCTACTCAATTATAGGAAAAACGGTCCCTAATTACGGAAAGCCACTTATTAATATTTCAAGGGAACCCGGTGCTAGCTAATTTAAGGTCTAGATGTACTTGAAATTTAAATAGGTTTATAATTAAGGGTTTTCATTGACCCTACTAAGGTTGTGTTTCTGGCAGGTATTTTGAGAGCCCTATGTTTAGAATTCACGTCGAGATGTTAAATGAGTGTTTTTGTAATGAGATGCTATGTTTAGGTAGGATGGTGACTAAGTAATAGCCGATCAGTTATCGGTAAGCTACGTTTGCCACGGCCTGTCCATGGATGGGGGCCTTATTTGGCTTTAATATTTAATATGTGCGTAGACCAGGGAGTTTTCCCAGATCTAATGAAATTTAGTAAGGTCGGTATGACCTTTTCAAATCCGGGGACAGAAAAGATACCAATAATTATAGGCCCGTGTCCGTGTTGCCGGTTTTCAGCAAGGTATTTGAAAAGATAATGCTAAATCAGATGCTTGTTCATTTTAACACAAATGACATTTTACACGAGCAAGAGTATGGTTTCACCAAAGGACGTTGTACGACTGACGCCGGTGTCACTCTATTAAAACATATATATACCGCGTGGGAAGAGGCACAAGATGCCATAGGAATCGTTTGTGACCTCTCCAAGGCGTTTGATTGCGTAAATCACGACACATTACTTTTAAAACTTAAGCATTACGGACTGGGTAAACTTGCACTTAGTTTAATAAAATCTTATCTTTATGACAGACAGCAGCAAGTTCAAATAAATGGAGTGAATTCATGTGGTTTAAAAGTAGAAATGGGAGTCCCACAAGGGTCAATATTAGGTCCTTTCCTCTTTTTAGTTTATATTAATGATCTTCCCCGTTTATTTAAAAACCAACCACAAATGGTGTTATTTGCCGATGACACTTCTTTAATTTTTAAGATAAATAGACGGGCTAATAATCTCGACAATGTAAATAACGCCTTACTTCAGGTCCAAAATTGGTTCACAGCTAATAACTTAGTATTAAATGGAAAAAAAACTAAATGCATCAGATTTGCTTTACCAAATGTCAAAAGTAGTAATTGCGATATAGTATTGAATAAAGAGAAACTGGAATTCGTTGATGAAACTGTTTTTCTGGGAATCACGCTCGACTCAAGGCTACAATGGGGTCCTCATTTAACATCTCTCGCAGGACGGCTAAGTTCGGCGGCATATGCTGTCAGAAAGATCCGGCACTTTACTGATGTGGATACCGCGAGACTGGTCTATTTTAGTTATTTTCATAGTATTATGTCTTACGGTATTTTATTTTGGGGGCGAGCTGCAAACATAGAGTCTATTTTTATTCTGCAGAAAAGAGCAATCAGAGCCATTTACAATCTACGTATGCGCGATTCTCTAAGGGAACTGTTTAAGGAAATTAACATAATGACGGTACCTTGTCAATACATATATGAAAACATTATGTACGCAAGATAAAATCTGCATCTTTTTGGTAAAAGAAGTGACAGACATAACTATAGTACTAGAAATAAGGACCAACTAGTTCAACCAGGATTCAGGCTGGCTAAAGTAGATTCGTCTTTCATGGGGTTCTGTTTAAAGTGTTACAATAAAATACCTCCCCACATAGTTCAACTTAATGAGACAAAATTTAAGTCTTATATTAAACGCACACTATGCAGCCGAGCATATTACAAATTGGATGATCATCACTGATAAAAATGCTTGGCTGGATGCTGGTCTAGCTCCACAGCCATAAGGGTTCATAGATTTATTGATTAGCATTGGTAACTATTTTTGGAGCTGCTGAAGATCTACAGAGAGAAAACTACATTATCTTTGCATTGTATAAACTCAAACTATTAGTATTATATAATTTTGCATAGCACATACATGTGAGCACTATGTACTTTAAAGCTACCATTTACGAGATATGTCTTTCGTTGACTTGAATATGCCCTGGCGGTTGAGAGTTTGTCATGCTCACTTGAATGTCTTGCTGATGGTGGCGCATGTGTTGGATCACTTGGTTCCCTTCAAAATGGTTGAGCTAAATGGTGCCGATCCGTGCGTCATGTTCGTGAACGGGCGCCGTCAGTTGAGACTGGTCATCTCTTAGCTACCTGGGTTATTTTAAATTTATTTTGAATTGTCTAATTTCATTGTCACTAGACCTCTTTTAACGTGCACAACTTGTTACATTGTTCTCACATTGTACCCCTAGATTCAACATGAATAATGTAACCTAAATTTGTAATATTCTATTGATTTTAAAAGAGTGTTCATGGAGTTTCTTGCTCGTTCTTCTCCATAGAATCCTACTGTTTGGAACGAGCAACTAGCTGTAACTTTTTGACTGACTGACTCCTTGACAATTCAAAAGTGCCTGTAAATGGTTTATTTGAAATAAATGATTTGAGTTTGAGTTTGAGTTTGAGGTGACCATCTATTTCAAACCGAGACCCTTCCTGCGTGCCTTGAAAAGCACGTAAAGCCATTGGGCCCGTAGATCTTTGACAGTAGTCGTTATAGGTAGTGAGAAGCCAGAAAGTCTGACAACCAGTCTTTCCAATGGGTATCGTGTTACCCAGTGACTGGGTTGTGGAGGTCAGATAGGCAGTTACTCTACGTAAAACACTGGTAATCAGCTGCATCCGGTTAGTCTGGAAGCCGACCTCAACATGTTGGGCTAGGTCGTTTGTTTGCAGGTCGATATTCACTCTCACTTCGCATAAGGTTCAAAATGACCTTGATATATTTGACACTTTGAATCGGGTTCGAGTACGAAGTGAGCGTCGAAGTGACGCGGAAATTACCTTACAGAATGCTACTTCTTAGGTCATCTCATACTTTATCTGTCAAAAACTCCCTGTCAATTTAGTTCAACTCGCTGACACGCTCGCAAGGGTGGCGCTAGAGTAAATTCGAATTATCAATCGAGTTTTTAGAATGCCAATCAAGAAACTCACAGCGGATTCAGATTCGAAGTATAGAATGAGGTTTTACAAAATCAAACCCCAGCTATTTGATCACCTAAACCTAATTTTTTCTTTTTTTGAATGATTCTACCAAGTACAGTTGCAGACCAGTGGCATGCTTTCCATGCTTTCTGTCGAAAAGCCTAGCTATCGATAACGCGAGACGATAAAAAGAAACAAAAAAACAAACAAACTAACCTTTACTGACCGGTAATAGTAAAAAATGGCGCTAAGTACCGTCAAATCAAAAAACTGACGGATTTTTATGTCATGAAACAACCCGTTACATTTAACGTACGCTAAACATCGCACGTCATAGTAACTTTTTAACCATCCGTATACCAACGTTAACCGACTGTTTGAAACAACCCGCCCTAAATAGATATTGAAAATTTATCGGGTTTTTATACTTAAAATCTGGCAGGCTTGCCTTAACTTTGACCCCTAGGCACGTCACTGATGGAGACCTATATTATATTATATATTATGTCTAAGTGCATTTATAACAAGATAAACATTAAGGTTTGTTAAAAAAGTAAGCAAGTATGTCAGAATCTTATACCTAAATAGTAAATACATCGATATATTTTATACCTCATTCATAGTACAGTGATTTTTATACCGTTTAATCAATCTTATAAATTGTAAGTTAATTTAAGTAATTCTTGGTCATCAAAATTATAATAAGAGTTTCCACCATACCTGCTCATAGACAATACCTTTACTTTTTTATTACATTGAATAAGCCCTTTTTTAATAGGAAAGTTATAAGAACTACATTAAAAATCCCACAAACATAAACACAATACGAATAACTTACGAAATAAATTTCCCGTTAGGAAATATCGTGTTCGTAGTCAAAGCAAGGTAAATTGATAGAAACAAACAGAATTCCTCCTGGGATAGCGCACTAGCACATTCTACACCTGCAATACGATGCCTCATACTTGCACATATTTATTTTATTCCGACGGTAGAGCTTTAAAACCGAGGAAGTATGTGAGATCTTTTGAAATAGAAACTAAGTTTAAGAAGAGTGAATAACATTTACGTTCTTTGAGTGAAAATTATAATACGGTATCATTTAGGAAAATCAGAGGTTCGAGGGACCGTTTTCATAACCAGCAGCGGACGCCATGACTGTTCAAGATGAAGCCTGAAGACTCAAAAGAAAGTTATTTTTGAAGTATCTCAGAGTACGAAGAAGACCAAGGGTAAGTCGAATTCTTGTTGACTGTACAATTATTCTGAGTGCCTATGGAGAGATAAGATCCTGATAGTGACGTGCCCCCGACTTCGTGCGCGTGAATATCGTGGATTTAAAATTAAATAAATAAAATAAATATGTGGGGACATTGTCACACACGGCCATCTGACCCCTAACTAGGGAGACCCTGTACTATGGGTGTCAGACAGCTGATATACATACACAAATACTTTTTTTTTTTTTGTAAATATATACATATATAGATAAATAAATAAGTAGCCTATGTCCTTCTTCAAGGTTCCAGCTACCTTCATGCCAAATTTCATTTAAATCGGTTAATTTCGCATTTATAACATTAGTATGGATGGCTTCTGCCGTTAGCTTGAACTCCTTTTTGCCGGTACATTTCGGAATACATTAATATGAGTACCTACTTTAAAAATATTTTTTTAGTGTAAAGTTGTAATGTACAATCAACAGCAAAAGTGGATGATCAAAACCAGAAATTCAATACTAATTTACTAACACTAATTTATATAATTTATTACTAGTTTATTTATTAAAAGTATGTGACACACATATTTTTGAATCACTTCGACGCCACACAGTCCTGACGCAAACGTCCGTTCATTAGTATTGTATTTCTGATTTTGATCATCTACTTTTGCTGTTGACTGTACATATTTAAATAAACAAACCAATGACTACTAAAAATAATTATCCAAAACATAAATCGTTATAGTTTTCTGGGTACAAATTGCTTCGAAAATGCCGTTTCTATCGAAAACTAGAACGACAAACTCGCGAGCTAAATGCATTCTACGTAAAACTAGCTAAATTCTAGAGAACGCCACATCTTGTTATCTTCTTCACACAAAGACAAAGCATTGCACCACTTTGTGCTGCGTCGAGCAACGGCCCTGCACTACAATCTGCGCAGTTAAGTTTTGTCGTATGAGTATGAATCAGATAAGCCCTTACTTATGTTCTCTAAATTAGAAGTTAGCGAATGAAAAGAAAAATTGTTTCTGAGACTGTACAAATACTTACACCGTAATGCCTCGTTTTGTGAGACACAATGGATATTCCTTTGATCTTCTAAAAACAGAATTCAAATAATTACTATTAGGTATTGTGAACAATCAATTGTGTTTCTTATAGGATACACTTCTCAATTTAAAAGGTAAGTATACGTCAAGGCCAATGCTACTAATTAAAAACGTTCAAAATATAGTCGCAATTTCCAATCAAAGTGTAGGCTAGTTAATCAAAATGTAGGCTGGCAGCATATGGATGCGGACTGCCCAAGACCGGGATGGTTGGCGATATCTAGGAGAGACATACTTTCAGCAGTGAATAGTAGTAGGCTGAGAACGTTAAAAACACCAATGATGCCGCGATAAATAGGCCCAAGTTCTTTAACAAAAAAAGAAGTAATAACTTATGCTGTCGACTCGAAAAGAAGAAGAAACGACTATCAATTTTAAAATTTTGTCAAAAATGTACGTCTGTAGAGATCTTTTTGACAGATTGAAACGTTCAAACTTTCCTAACAGTTAGCGCAATTGTCGCGATGGTAATACAAAACATGTTTTCGTACCTAATTTAGAAACTAACCATTTGAAAATATACTACAATATTCCAATACCTCGTCTAATTCATCCTCTGTCGTCTAGAGGTTTCGTGGAACAATATTCCCAGTGCCATTATTTGCTGGAAACACTCCCGGTGCAAACTCTTTATTTGTTGAGAAATATTTTCCGACGCCCCGTACGTTGGTAGTGCGCGGTGATTCTAGAAGCATTGTATGCCTTTCACAGTTCTCTGTTGATCGGATCGTTTAGCTACTACAATACCGTCGCGCTGGTACTTATTTTATATCTTGAAGCGAGTTTTGTTTAAGGATTGTTGGTCATTTAGTTGTTGCAAAGAATTCGGTAGTAATTTAAAAGGGATAATGATGATGCGATCCGACCGATTTCGGTCAAGGCGATTACTTCAGCTCCGCTGTAGCTGACGTTCGTGAGCTCGCATGCGGCTTATGTAACCAGTCTTCTTTGTGAAAACCCTCGAACGTTGCGGGCATGTGAGCTCACCATCTATATAATGATAATTAATTGCCGCAGGTGGTCGGGCTTTCAATCGTTCGCGCTTGGCATCAATCTCAAGGCGCCGCTGAAATTCATAATCATGAACTTTGACTTTAACCAAAGTTCTCCACTCAAGTCTTTGTGCGGCTTGCAAAAGGGAATGCAACACTAGAATTTCTACTATAGTATTAAATAAGAAAAGCGTAACCATTTTTTTTTTTCAGCTTGTATTGTCCCTTTGCAGAGCAAAGGCCTCTGTACGGAACCGCACATTATTTTGTAAACTCACGCCGCCCGTGCATTCTGTGCGCTGAGCATTTCGTAACTTTCGCAACTATCATTTAAGGTAATTTGTATAAGTAAATAATTCAATAAATCAGTGTTCAACGGACATTCGCGGTGGTCGGTTTTATTTCATCATCATTCCCATAGAACCGCACCTTCGTCATCATTAAGTGTCGGGATCCCCTACAGCCTCTCTACTCTCCTTCCACTGTAATCTATCATCATCTATCATCATCTATCATCGATCATCCCGCCATCTCCGTCTGATCACTAATCATTACGTGATGTTTTTAAATTACAATAATTGTGACATCCCATAATATTTGACTGCCTCATTAGTCCCTTGGTTGTAAGTGCGACAGCTGAACGTGGTATTAGGTTTGATTCCAAGGTCGGGCAAACTGTCATTGGATTTTTCCATTAGTAGGTAACAGACCGGAGTTTGAAAGTTACTGGTGTCACACCCCCATGACTCGGCAACCAAATCAAGCCTGCTGGTTTTATACCCGATCTCTCCCTTGTAATGTCGCTTTGCTGTCCCATCGGACTGTGAAAGTGAGAGAACAGATAATGCACCAGTGTTTGTACACACACTTTTGCATGTACAGTATAATATCTCCTAAGTACTCGGCTAGACTCCCATGAGACTGGTCACCGTGAAAGTTCGGGAGAATATTTTTACATTTAGCAGTTGCGCAAGTGACCAAAAAACTAACTTGATTGACTAGGAGGATCGTGATGACATAGTATTGAATACTTATTTCCCTAGGTAACCCCTAAGGGTTACCTAAGGAAATATACGTGGCTTTGTTATATACGTGGGTTTGTTTACATAGACCTAAAGGTATATGTAAACAAATAAACAAAGCTACTGAATACTATGTCATCACGATCCTCCTAGTCAATCAAGTTGGTTTTATGGTCACTTGCGCAACTGCTAAATGTTGTATTGATTATAGGCTTTTCTATTTCTCAAGGAATTTGTCTGTACACGCCCCAAGTCAGAAATGAGTACAAGGCTTACTATATATATAAAAAGAATAACTAAACAATGTGCCTAGCCTTTTCCCAAAATGACAGTCAAAGATCTAATTAGGACTGCCGGGACCAAGGGTTTTACGTGTTTTCCGAGGCATGCAAGGGTCTCGGTATGAAATTGATGATCACCCATCCACCGACCGACCGTGGTAAGCGTAGCTTAACCATAACCAATCGATCCGTGTGGCTAATAATAATGGTATTGTCTTGTTTTCCATTAAATCATTTGTACTATTATTGTTTTCCATAATCTTCCCCCGTCATAATATTTACTTGCACTATTATCATTTATACTAATAACGTTTGTCATATCAACTTATTAGTCATAACTTTCATTTGCCATAAAATTTGTTGCCATAATAACATATGTTATAATCATTAGTTTCTATAAGTAACACATTACATAATCGTTACTTGACATAAGCAACATTTAATATAATTTACAAGCGTTTATTGTTTTGTACAAAAATTAATGTCATTAACGCCACACACTAACCAAATGATTTACTACAGTAATCAATCTTTAGACAATAAAAATTTAGTTAAAATCGAAACGGGTAGATTAGGTTAGGTGGTGACCACACAACGCGCGAAGGCGAGTGAGCGTAGCGAGCGTGCCGCGGCAGCGGCCGCCTAGCGCCAGATGTCCTCAATTGCCTAGCAAATAATATTTACACATTTATTTTGGCATAAATTAAATTCGCATAATTTTACTAGACATAGTGTGCAAATATATTGTGCCACGCTAAAGTGTTGTCTTAAAAAAACAAAAAGTTATGGTACAAAAGTTAGTGACAGAAACGAATCGCTGCAAAACCGACTCCACGTAGTCTTGTCTGCCGTAGGGCAGACAAGACTACGTGGAGTACTTAGAGTGTAATCTAAGCCCGCGTAGGCGCGGAGGGGCGAGGCGGCCCGCAAGCTGAGGAGCAGGTGGTTTTATGCTCACCACCGAAGCTTCGGCTTGCTGGCCGGCTGCGCCGGCCAGCCTCAGCCACGGTGGCGAGCATAAAACACATCTGCGACGATAAGCTCGCGTGGGACCGCCGGAGCCCCGCAGTGCCGGAGCCGTGACAGAAACCATGCCTGCTGCATGTTGCATGCTGCATGCTTGCTTGCATGCTGCATGCTTGCCGCATGCTTGCTGCATGCTTGCTTTCTGTATGCATGGTGTATGCTTGTTTACATGTTTGCGTGGTTACTGCATGCATGGTAAAAATATGTTTTAATATCATTATTCGTAAATAAATAATTGATGCTTTAGAATGTTAAGCTTAATCATTATTATGATTAGAAAAATTATGCGTAAGCTGTAAACAAACAGCTGCTGCAGCTGTAACAAATATATGCTAAGTTATATTAGGTCTTAAAATTTTATGCAAATGGATAGAGAAGGTTTATTTTTAGGTTTCCTTGTGATTAAAAAATCTGTATCTGTTATCATGATCATAACATCAACATTGCAGGCGATTGTACTGAACTAGCATTGTTGTGCTAGTATGGGCAATGGTGAATAAATGTTATGGAAAACGAAATTACTGAAAATAAAAATTAAAGCAAATAAATTTATGGATTAACATTATTAGGACATTTGATCGATTATGACCAATGAAATTAGTGAAAATGATTTAATGTAATTTAACGATTATAGCAACTGAAGCATTATTTCTAATGAAATTATGGCAAATAAAAGTATGGCATATAATTTTATGGCATTTTAAATTATGGCAAACATTAGTAAATCAATAATAATAATATATGTCTTCAACCGATATTGCAATAGGTACTTATTCACACCCCAGGTTACTTATATGATCTTGATCTTTATAATGCATGTAAGTAATTGCGATGTTTAAAAGGTTGGTTGACACTTCCCGTCATCCAAGAGCTTGTTTTTACCTTGGTCAGAGATTAACCATTGCCATCCAACGTGGCAATGCTGCCAGTCTCTTGGGTACATTTCCAGTTGACGGCGATGTGGACGAATTCTATGATGCTTTATTGTGTTAGGTTTTTTTTTTAGTTGAATACTTTAGGTTTTCTTTTTTATTATTCTTGTAAATATTGTACCTACATACTTAAAAACAATAAATATTTTCTACGAGTAGTAATTGAAAATATTTGTATAAATATGTTGCAGTGTTTTTTTTCACACCCCAGGTTTGCTATGATCTTGATCTTCTGAATGCATGTAAGTAATTGAAAATATTTGTATCAATATGTTGCAGTGTTCGATTTTTTTTTGTTTTCATTAACATCACCCTACACTAGGAATTTGTCCTATATAGTGGGTGCGTTTACAAACATATAAACTCACATACTCAAACAACCAGACCCGGAACAAATACCTATATATACGAATATTTGTTCTGTGCGGGAATGGAATCCGTGACATGCGGCGCAGCAGTCAATTGCTCACCCGCAGATTATAAAACAAAAGGCAGATAGACCGTGCGCAATACTGAAAGTAAAGCCAAAAAAGCAAATACAAATTTAAAAGCGAATACCTACAATCTCGTGATTGTATTCGCTTTTGAATTTGTATTTGCTTTTTTGACTTCACTCTCAGTGTTCCGCGCGGTCTATCTGCCTTTTGTTTCATAATCTGAGCGCTCACCGATATACATGTGTGTATCGTCATTAGGGTCCGTGCGATTAGGGTTCATGTTTAAAACGTAGTTATAGGTACTATACTTACGTAAAATTTTTTAACAACATAAATGCAATAAAAAAAAATATTTATCAGATCCAATAAAACAAGATTCTTCTTCAGAATTATTTAACTCTTTACCCTCAAACCTCCAAGACATTTATCATCCGTACTCCCCTTTATGTTTACGTTTCCCTTAAGATTCAGTCCCCTGTTTGTTTAGGTCCAATGCAGGTCGCTTCTTCGCTCACCTGCCGCTGAATAATTAACTAGACCATCTCCTTTGACAACTTAGGTACCTACTACTCACGATGTTTAGCTGTTTATGAGGCAAGTTGATGGTCTTTGAGGGGCTTTGAACCTTTCTTGTTTGTTTTGTGAACGGGTACAAAAACTAAAAAGTGATAAATAACTTTAGCACCGAACAAACAAGACTTAAGTTTTTTAAAGTCATGTGTGCTCTGTGCTAAAGTTATTTATCACTTTGCAGTTTTTGAAGGTGGTTGTCTTTTTTGTAAAAAAAGCTTTTTATTTTCCGCTTTTTAGTACCTCCATAACATCCAAATCCACTACGGAACGGAGATACTAAAACGTCATCTATAATATATATATTTTGGGTTTTTGTTGATTTTTTCAAAAAGAGCTGAATCAATTTCTGTAAAATGTATATGGAACCACACCTGAGGATACCATATCCATAAAAAAAAAAGAATTTTCAAAATGGATTCTCATTTGCCGGAGAAATTACGTAACATTACGTTAAATTAATCCACCTTCTTTTTTGAAGTTCGATTGAAAATAAATAGAAAGAGGTCTTGTGACGCGTCTCGAGCGAAACGACGCATTCCCTCAATGACAGTCTTTGTCTAGGAGTGACCTGCCAAGGCTGCGTTGATTGATTGATACCTGTCTACGTTATCTTATTAGTGTTATGGTTCGCTTATTTACATTTTTATTTAATTACATTGAAACGCAAAAAGACTAGTTTCCAGTCCAGTAGCTATGATTCAAATATTTTGTACTGGCAACACTTTAGTTTGGCAGTTGGTCGTTGGTTGCTTCTGATTGGCTAACCAATCAGAGGCCAGCAGATTGTCATCTGTGATGGGTTGACGACATAAAATCGTTAACCAATCACAGAACTCAATTTTACCGCGCAAATTATTGGAAACCGGGTAGGTGGGAAGAGTAGGGACACGGTATCGAACAGAAAGTATCGATACTGTACTCATGAGTAGTATTGAAAAAAAAGTATCGTACTCGTAAAAGTATCGAAACAAAAGTATCGATACTTCAAAGTATCAATACTTTTTTAGAGCCTAAACTACTTTTCCGTGCAAAACTACACGTCAGTTTAGTTTTAATAGAACCAATACATGAGAAAATGGTATAAACATTCCGATAACATATTATAGTTTTTTTTATATTACAGGATGAGTTTTGCGATAGCTGTCATCCGAATCACGCCACATTCATATCCATCAATCATAAATCTAGCTTAAAAAACGTGGCGTAAAAAATCATTTACTCATAACTTTTAATAATAATCAAATGAAGGTATCAAGATCGATTACACTAATTTGAGCAATCGATTATTTAACATCAAATTAAATGACCACCACAAAATTATCACTCAGTCCTAGTTAGGTACAGTTTGACATTCTATCTATCGCAGCAGAACTTATCCATCCTACCCTCTAATAAAGTAAAGACTAGTAATATTTAATTACCTAATTTAGGTTAGATTTACGTATTCGGTATTCCCTGAGGTTTTTATGATTTTAAAACAAATCTTTCATTTAACTTCCTTGGCACTCACCTTGACAAAATACTGCCAAAGTTCACTTTACTTGGCGGCATTTTAGATTTCTCTTGAATAACAATTATAGTCAAGTACAATATTAACAATAAACCCCACGCAATATTACAGTGGAAAAACATCACATGGCATGGTTGTGCAAATGTTCGCCTTATTTGGATAATACAAAGTCGACTTAATTGCAATAACAATAGAGTATATTTTGAATTATTCAAATAAGGCGAATATTTGCACAAAATACGCCATGTGAAGGGCGAATAATATGAGCATGAGCCGTAAAGTCAAGTTTTAAGTGTATCAAGTGTATGTAGGTAATTGTCTATTGGCCGCAATGGGCAATGCTGGCTGGCAATGGCCTGCTTTATAGGTATCATATCGAAACAGTTTAAGGAAATGTCCTAAAACTGTTTCGATACGATACCTGTAAAAAAGTACTCGAATGAGTAAAAGTATCGAATGTAAAGTATCGAGTACAAAAATATCGGTATCGAAAGGTGATGTACTCGATACTACAAAGTATCGATACTTTTTTCGTGTCCCTAGGGAAGAGAAGAGAGATCGGTTAAACATTCTGACTCGAGCTGTTAGACAAGAAGGTCGTGTTGAAAAGAATAAAGTTGTATTTTTTGTTACCTGGATTTTCTTCAGTACTTCACCTAGGCACCCTGAAAGTCTAAGTTTAGTCCCTAGTGCAGTCTTTTTTATATTATATTAGTTTTACATTAAATACAGCCAATTGTGTTCCATTCAGCTTTATCTGGTAAATGTAGTATTACTGATGGGCGGTTTCGCGAGAAGCCATGATTGCAAGGAAGCTCCAAGTCTACACGGCCTTGAAGCCTTGAAACTATAGGTTCCAGTCAGGAATGATATAGGTACTGATGCGTTGACGGGAACGGGTTTCATGCTGCAAAATAATAACACTATTTTGAGTCTTCATAACTATTCAGGAAGTACTTGCGGGACTCTGGAGTTGTGTTAATTGAAGAGGTAAATTGTTCCTTGCCTATCGTCAAGTTTAGAAGTAGGTACTTAATCGA